>JAIFHY010000050.1:0-671282 GCA_022264835.1 Melampsora americana | reverse complement strand
ACAAATTTTTATTGGTTTTGAATGCAAATGAAAGAAAAAAGACCTCTACATTTTGAATCAAATAAGTTGAAACACCCTCATCCTCTACAGCTACTTCATCCTTTGTTGCAATACAAAAATCTATGTGTGAGACCAAATCACCAGCGCAGTAATATCATTACAGCTCTTGAAAAACAACTCTCATACATGAGCCAATTTGAAGATGCCACAGCTCTTGTGAATCTTTCCAATATCTTCTGAACCTTTCAAGAACACCATATGAAACAGATCTTGACACTTTCTTATCTACCTACTTTCTTATCTACCTACTTTCTTATCTACCTACTGCTTATCTACCTCACATCATCCACAGCAAGACTACTGTTGCATACCTGACTTTTCCACCCTTTCACAAAACTAATCAACATATCACAAAAGAGATGCAGACTTGTACCACATTGATACTGATTCTGTGGAGACTAAGCCACATTTGGGGGATACCAATGGAGAACCTTAACATCTTCCATCATCCAGGGAGCATGGAAAGCCAGATAATAACAAAACCAACAACCAATGTACATTTTTCTACAACCAAAGAGCCTTTACCAATCTGGCAGGACACCAAGTTTGAAACTCCTGATAAAATACCAGATAGAATAACTGCACAGGAACCAAATCATGAAGGAGATCAGATATACCATACCCCATACACAGCTACAGATTTGAAAGGCTTTGAAAGTCCATACTCTGGCACTTTTTCTGAAAATCAACCCTTACATGAATCTGACTTCACTCATCATCTGTGGAACCATTTCAATGATGATCACCATGTGTCAATAGATGATTTATTTTCAATATCCCACAATCCAGAAATTGATGAATCACAACATAAAGATGCCTCACAAGATTTTAGACAGGTGTCAGAAAATTTCAAGACCTCAAGTATGTGGGAATCACACCATCAGATGGAACAGCCAAGCACTATTTCTCCAAGATTGAATTCCTTTCCAGAAGATCATTTAAAGAGTGTATACAATGGTTTCTTGGAACCCCAAGATTCTCATCATTCTGGAACTGATTTTCCACAATTATTCCGTGAGATACCAAATTGGGAAGACAGCTTGATGCATATTGTTGGATACCCAGATATGACATCTATCCGTCAACAAGACATGATACATCACATCCAATAAACAATGATCTCAATCCTACACTCCCAAACCCAGTGGGGTCAGAGGGTTCAAGCCACAACACTGGAATGGGGAGAAACCCAGCATATAGGACAATGCCTGATCTGAATGAAACTCACAAAAATGATGATACCAGACCAGGTCCTTCATTCCAAGGAATGGGTTTGAATCATATTGAAATGTATAGAAAATGGTGAAAATCACTGTCCTTCAAGTTCAGGAAAGCTGGGAGAAACATTGAGAAAGGAAGATACAGTTGGGCACATATCCAAAATTGTATCAAGGGACACAGACTTGGATTATAAAAATAAAAGAAAAAACACAGCATCACAGGGCCAAGAGGTGCACTAAGTTGAGATCAGCAAGTAGAAGAGCTCCAGAATCAACTAAAGAGGCTAGTGTTGAGAATGAAGGTTCTGAAAATGATGAGAATGAAATCTTTGAGAATGAAAGATTTCCAAAGAACTTTTCCGCCACAATTGGTCAGATCAATCATTCAATTTGGTGAATCAAACCACCTGTCATCCAGGAAATCTATCACTGGAGATTTTAGCTTTCTTCATCAGATGAAAAATCTGATTGTGAAACCAACTGATGATCAAGATCTTTGGGGCCATGTTGAATGGGCTTACAAAGTGTTGAATGTGCCTTTCATTGCTCTCCTTTTGATATTACATCCTGAAAGCTTTACTGAAAAAAGCTCTAAAGATGTACTGATTCAAGATGGAATGAATTTCATCAATCAGGTTCTCTCTCAGTTATATATGGCAGGTCTGAAAGCTTCCATTCAATGCTCGGGAAAAACACTCTGTTAAATATTTTGATATATCTGAACCTTTTGCTTTACTTGGTTATACCATTGACTTATATCGATCAGATCGGGTTAACATCACTACTCTTTGGAAATTATGGCAGAGATGGTACAGAAGTTCTACTTACCCAAACAAAACTGTGGTCTTGGGACTCAGAAAATTTTCTACATTGATTCAAAGGAATCTGATGAATTTCAGGTCATCAACAGATGGATTCAAGCTTCAACCAGCATTAGAAAACTTCAATTTGGACCATGTTAAGAAAAAGAGACCTGCAAAATCTGGTACGGCTACAGATCTCACATGGCAAGCTATGTACCGTCCAACACGTCAAATTGGAAAAGAACAGTATAATATGTTAACATTACGTGTGGCATCAGATGAATTTTTTGATCAGTTGGATGATGCACTGAAGTCTAAATCTTTATCTGATCATGGTCAATTTGATTCAGGACTCATACAAAGAGTTGAGGGGTATGTCAGAAAGCTCCATAATGAGCTTACGCCACTCTTTTTTGGGAGTCTTGTGGCGTTGAATTCGATTGATGCAAATCATCAGAACCTGGATCAAGGATTAATTGATGATGGTTGGAAATTCTTCAAACACTTTCTTGATGTATTTCAAAGGACATTTCCCACAAATGTGTCGGAGCTTGAGGGGGTTGAGACCATGGAAAAGGAGGCTGTTTGTTTGACATTGACATTCTTCAAGAAAAGATTACCTACAGCCACTTTCTCTATGGCCATCCTTACAGCACTATTGAACGCTTGGCTCAATCAATCTTCATATCCGAACAAGAATGTGCTAGGGGATACAGTTGATGTGCCGAACCTTCTTAAGATGATTACATGTTAAAAATCAATTGTACATCAATGCAAGTAGATAAACCCTTGATTAGAACTCGTATTGGTGATTACCATGTTTAGCTAGCAGGATCTCTCATCAAATCACTCTACACATTTTTACTTCTTGCATTTGATAAATGAACATTATTTTGTGTATGATAATACAAACGCTGACTTATGCAAACTGTTGTCTAGATTGATCTACAGTTGCTTTCACCTAAAATCAACCACAGCCTGATCCGGTTTGGCCCCGGCCCCGGCCCCGGTCCGAATGTTGAGGGGTTGTGACCAGCAATGTTTGGTGCAATTTTTTCTTTGTTGAACTTAAATTCATACAAGTTGATACAGCTGTTCAAGGAATTTGTGTTGTGATTAAAGCTGATTGATCATACATGAAATATACAAGGTTTTTGACTAACAGGGCTCGACTTGAGCGCTCAAGATGAGCCATATTGAGGCCTTCTACAACCCATAATTACATCCTAAACCCATACTTGTGACCCATAATCTCTCTATAAAGCCATGATGTCCGAAATGTATGGGAATAAATTTGAAAAAAAAAAATTAAAAACAAAACCGCTGGCCACATCGACTCAAAAAAGTCATTCACCGCATAAGCCACCCTCTATTACCCCAAAAATGACTTTTCAGGCCCTGTGAACCCCTTGAGGCAGGTGGGTTGGCTCGGGTCGGTAAATTTCGATTTTTGCGGGCGCGCGCGTGGTTGATTCTAGGTGAAAGCAACTGTACACCCAATGCATCCATTGCTGACTGACTCACATGAATTTAAATTTGTTTTGTGATAATCTGTCTCTCAACAATTCGAAATAGAATTTATCTCATAAAACTCAATTCAAAGAAAAGATTTTGCCTTTTTGCCTTCATTCCTCATTGCCATCCCTCCCCAAAAAAAAGAATACAACAAAAAAATCATAAACGATCAGAGTACAAAACAAATTCAAAAAAAAACCTGTAAAGGAAGATATTTTCAAGTACTGGACTGATTTACTGAAAAAGAAGCGAGTACATAAAGTTTAAGTTTCAGAACTAAGCTGAAAAGTCTTTTGCCAGGAGAGCCATAATGATAAAAAGTCACAAAATAAAAATATAAAAATATAAAAATGTAAACATTATGGGAAAAAAACGAAATTGTTGGCTCTCAAATCAACTAACGAAAAAAAACACATTGTGAAGACCTGCTACATGATTGAGAATCGAGAACAAAAACCCCAAAGGAAAACAAAAAAGCTAGCATTTTCAAGAGTTAGATGAAAGACCCAAGCCCACCCAAAAAAAGAGATGAAAAAAGAAAAAAAGGGATTCAAGTTTCCAAACTCTTTTCTCATCTTGAGGAATGCTAAGTTGATCCTAGCAAATGAGAAGAGAAAATAACGATAGTATGGAAGGGATTGAGAGAGGCAAAGGAAATGAAACGTGAGAAAATTGGATCATCAAGTTATGAGACGAAAAGAAGTTATAAAAGATCGAAGGTCGGAGGATTTCAATAGAACCTTTCTATCATTCTGTGAGACTTAATTCTTTCCAAGCCCAAGTCCACTATCATCGATCAAGAATCAATCAGCGATCATTTTTTTGAATAAAGAGAACAAGTGAAAGACACTAACGGTCATTCCATGAAGTCTACCTTCATTCGGGTCTCCGATATCATTGAAAGCCTTGGGAGAAAAATCGAGATCGTGTACTGCACAAGCTTCACATCGATCTGTGACTGTCACAGTCACAGTTCTTCCCTTATAGGTAGCATGAATCTTTCGTCCACAAATTCTACAATGAAGATGACCGATTAGTGATCAAAGGAACGTTAAAAGATATTTTGAATTTTTTTACGAATGCAGTCACTTACGCATTCTCATTAGGATTTCCACCAGGTGCTGGAAAGCTATCAAATAATAGTTTCGAAACGGCACAAATATAATCCTGGTCATTATTGGTGATTCCACACGCTCCGAGACCAGTACCGTAGACTAGAGAAAGAAACGATAAAAAAAGGACGTCAGACCGATGAAGGAGCGAACGACTTATCGACCGATTACTCACATGTTGCATCGCCCGACTTGTGACCATCAGGGACAGCGTAAGAATCAGAGCCTGTGTGGATGATGTAGTCCGATCGACGTGATTAGTTCAAGATTTGAAAAAAAAGCGGTCAAGTTATCACAAAAGGCTCACCTCCACCGTCTTTTGAGCCCTGGTCTTTATTCTTCGACTCGTCGGCCTTGGCCTGAGCAGCAGCGTCCTTCTTCGCCTGTTCATCAGCTTTCTTCTTCGCTTCTGCCTCATCAGCACTCTGCTTTGCTTGTGCCTCGTCAGCTTTCTTCTTAGCTTCAGCTTCATCCGCCTCTTTCTTTCTTCTTCCGCCTCAGACTCCTTCTTAGCATCAGCTTCATCGGACTGCTTCTTGGCGTATTCCTCATCGCCCTTCTTCTTGGCATCAGCTTCCTTTTTGGCTTCTTTCTCTTCTGATTTCTTCTGAGCCGCTTCTTCATCTGATTTCTCTTCAGCTTCTTCGCCCTCCTGAGACGCTTTCGCAGCGGCAGCATCCTCGGCCTTCTTGGAAGCAGCGTCTTGTTCAGCTTTCTGATCCTTGTCGTTCGATTGGTCGTTCTTCACAGGTGATGCAGGTGGAGTGACAGAATTGATAGGAACTTCGGTCCAATCATCGACCGAATTAGAAGACGTTTGACCATCATTACCCTCAGAGTTAGCCGCAGTTAAGTTTGTGGAACCGACATCGGCATAATCATCCTCCTCATCTTCACATTCTTCTAAGAAATCATCATCAGAAAGTGGCACTTCTTCGAAGTGAACCGTAGTAGGCAAAGTAGTCATCGAGGCCGAGATTTGAGCTTCAGCCATACGTTCTAATTCTTCCCATGTCGATGCTTGCGTTAGATCGTATTTCTCATCGGCTTGAATGGGTGTATAGGTAGTAGGAGCTGCAGAGTCTAAGGGAACATTTGACTTTTGGGATGAGGAACTAAGATTGTGAGGTGATTGCAGAGATATGGGTGCAGATGACACATGCTTGGTAGCGTCCTTCGTATTGGCAAGGTTCTTCTGGTCAGTAGGAGTGGTGAACCTTCGATGGTGGCGATAAGATGAATGCGACGATGAATGTTGGAATACAGGACTGGGTAGACTCAAGATGATCGGAAAGAGGGTGATCAGCACTAGAGAGGCGAGTTGAAGCGAAGGACTTTGATTGAGATGCATCTTCGAATAGATACAAAGAGTGAGAAGTGGTTGAGGTGTGGTTTGAAGTTAAACGAAAGAGGTAAGTCTAGATATTTCTTGTAGAGAGAAAGTAGTAAAAAAGTAATTTTTCAATGTTAGAAGCCAATCAACGGCAAACGGGACGCATACACAAAGGAAATAAGAAAAAAGTGGATGAAGAAATTCAAGTTGGATGAAATCAGAATTTCAGGAACCCAAGATAGGTTGAAGAATTCTCAGCGATCAAAGTTTTTATAAATATCAAACACGTTAAGCTTCAAAAGAATAATGATGAGACGATAAAATCAAAGTGGGTGAAACAGTTGGGTATGTATTCAAGAGTGGGTCATTAAGCTTTATGAGTACCAAACAACAACCCTGTGTCCAACAAGAGATGAAAAGATCGAAATCCGATAAAGTTAAGTCTTGTAACGGAACCTTCAACGGAATCAAAGAAATAAAAGTTGTACAATTGAATTTGTAAGAGAGAGAAAGAGAGATGAAGAAATGTAAGGAAAGGAAGCGGAAGAATGAGACGAGTGAGGGGATTTATGTAAAGTTTGAAATTTCGAAGAATTTAGCCAAACAGACCCAAAACCCTTGACAGAGAACATGGCATTCAAGGCTGTGAAAATCGGTTTAAGATATACGAAACCATGAAACGAGCCTTAGAGCAAAATTCACCATAGGATGAGCACCGCCCGCAAGTTGAGTTAAATTGGAGCAAATCAAATTGTCAAGCGTTCCATTGGATATCGTAAACATGTCAGAAATACCACATGATCCAAACAACCAGTCATACCGGACCAAACAAACTGTTCTGTATATGAAATGAAATGAAAAGAGTATGACAAAAGAATGAGTCGAGAAAGCGGCATGTACAACATACCAGGCCTTACTTGATCAATGCAAGCTTGCAGAGATTCTAGAGTCGATCCAAAGAAATTGTGTAATGCAGGGGCGCAGTCAAAGGGATTTAGATCGGATGAAGTTGTACTGTGATGATGAATAATCAGATTCAAAGCAAGATGAGTTTAAGATTCACAAAACTTGTTGATGATGATGAGCAATGAGTGTGACAATTGAAAGAGTTAAAGCGATGAGAATTCAAAACGGATGTGATATTATATCTAAGATTGAAAAAAAGGAAGATCTGTGATTTGAAGAGGATCCCACTTGTTCCAAGACGTAATCAAGCTGGATTTGTAAAACCAAGAGAAGCTTGAAAAGGAAATAGTTGAGATCGTTTATGTTGATACTCTTTGATTTTGATTTGGTTGGTTTTGAGTTACTTCGATCAAGTTCGAGTAAGGATATAGGAAAAGAGATTTAAAGACGAGAGAGGTAAGAGAGAAAAAGGTAAAGATGATTGAGGTAATATTGCTCACTGTTGAAATTGATATTACCCAAACCGATTGAGAATTCTAGAAAAGGAAATTCACTTGATGAAGGTAATGAGGAAAGATCGTGGTATAATTGAAGAAATATCTTCAAAATCAGTTGACTTTCTGGTAAAACGGAAAACCTCAACAGCCGATCGATCAGAATTTAATTTCCAAGAAACGTGGGGGTTGGAAGCTGAGTGAATTTTATATCCTCCAGAAATTCGAAACAGAAGAAACTTCAAGAGGGCTTTGATGATGAGTTCAGAAAAATGACAAACAAATCCATCATGGATTTAACAAAAAATCAATTAGAAAAACAAACAAACAAATGACGATGTAAAAGACTTACAATACTGGAAATATCGAATATATCTGTGGCCTATTGTGGCTTGAATGTTTGTTTAAGTTGGGTTGAGTGTAAAGAGTTGGGGGAAGAATTCAGATGATTAGGTATATCGGAGCTTCAGTATTTCTTCGAAATCAGTTAAAGAAATCGAATTGCAATCGTTTAACGAAAACAAATTGATGATTTAAATCTTCACACTAAGCAATAACAATGATCAGCCTAAGGATGAGGTAAAATGATGATGGTCGATAGGGAGATGAAGTGAAGTGAAGTCATCATCATAATCCTTTTTTGTACGTTTTTCATCATCGCTGACTCGGAAACAAGTTGTTCATCACGATGGTGTGGAATTAGTTAGGCTCAATCTCACTTCGTCGTTCGATTGATGCAACTCACACAAGTCATCCTTGGTGAGTATCGCAACTCTAAGCTTTGGGCTCTTACGAAACTTGAAATCATGATCAAAGTTTCAAATTCTTAAGATTTCCTTCTCAAGCATGACTGAGATTCCCCTTGAGATACCAAGAAGACGGAGTTCCTTTCTAAGGAAGAGTTTGTACATTCACGGGAAGAAAAGCGGGTATGATGTTGAGGAGTGGTAGGTCAGTTCGGCGCTTGGCGATCAGCCGCAGTCAGACCGAGGTACATACGCATATTTGGAAGCACACACCGTCCCGATTCAACTGTGGTCTTTGAGTAAAAGGGAATATCGATATCCTACATATAATTAGTATCGGAAATCAACTTCTTCAACTTTGAATTTCTTTGCCAAAAAAAGAAAAATACCTATGTGGGCAAGACATAGTGGCTCAACCCTCTTGAGAGGGAGGCTTGCTAAACTGAACGCTCACGTTGAATCGGTTATCATCAAAACATGATAAACCAATCGATATTGGTTCACGGAGGGCATGGAAAACGACGTGTGTACGCTTTTTCTTTAATCGACCACTTGTTGTAAGCTCATCAAGGTGTCCAGGCGTTTTTGTAATTTCAAGAAAGTCTCAAAATGAAGATCAACGGGAGAATTCAGGAGAGAAATGAGACAAATCGATCTGAATCCATCTAAGAAACATGCTAATCTTACACTCGACAAAGTCCCTCCGAGCGCGTACAGGCGCGTAGGGAGCGGCAAACGCCCTCGGAGTGACTTTGTGAAGTTGATGTTAATCTTGACTTTTGTATATGTCTCAGAGTAAACTTCGTTTGGGTACATAACTTGGGAAAGAAGAGATGACTTTGCTTTTCATCTATGAGACCTATGGAAAACCCTTCGTCCAGAGCCATGGGCAAAGTCTTTACCTCACTCTCCTTTTTTAAATAGGGGTTCCCCCACAGGTCTTGTTTGCTGAAATGCAGCTGAGGGCCGGGCCTTGAACCAACAAGACTGGTCTCGGACCTGAGGTGACTCAAAGTTGCGATGACTGAAAAGCTTTTGGAAAGAAAGTCTTTATTTCCAATATTTGATCGCACAGCACATATCTCCACAAGAAGAAACCGGCAAACTTCTGACCCAATTTTGAGACTCACAAAGAGATATCAAACACAAAGCATCATAAGCTTAGCGCGTGCTCTTTCCATGGTGCCACTTGTTGGTATCTCTCTCCAAGAATCATTTCTTCCTCAGCTCATCTTCGAGGTCGAACGGTTTCTTATCAAATCTGCACCACGTTCAAGTTTGATTGAGCCACTCAAAATAAAGTGTACCAGTTTCTTTGGAATGTACAATTGACATCTGATTCAGGGTGATGATCTTCACCACCTGGGCATTTCACCTGCCCCTGTCATTCATGATTTGGTGCCAAGGATACATAGATAACCAATGAAATTGTGCTTGAATTATCTATAAAATATTATTTCTAGGAGTCCAAATCGTTCACCAGGTAAAGGTTTAAACATGCACGAGCACCTCGAACAGTCGTACAGATGTAATACTTTGTACTTCTTGGAGACTAAAGGACACGGAAACAAAGAGAAAAACGAAACCTGCGTGAAGCAATGAATTGGTATCGTCCGAAGAGACGGCCGTCCTGGAATCGCAAGAAGTGATGCCATGCGTTACATAGGGACAGAGCCAAAGAGGTACATGGTCAACTCTACACGAGAAGAAATCCTCAACTCATCAGTGTTTTCATTTCTTCAATTCCTTTCTTCAATCGCATCCGACAACCTCTAAAGAAATGGAAATCCATTTTTTTGATCAGCATATTGTGGGATGATGTTTTCCAAGAGCCAAAAGGACGAAGAATCACCTGTTCAAGTACTTTCAAAGCATCTATCATTATGTGGTATCGACCACCACGATCCCAAGAGCGATCGTAAACAAATTGAAATACAAGATTACTAAGTTTTTTGTAGAGGTTGAAATTCTCCGGGACATGCTTATCAACGATCAGATGACGGTACAGCTTCTTGTCATCATTCTTGAAAGAAATAAGGTGAAGGATGTATTCTACAATCATGTCGGTATTTTTTTGGTCTTGGTGGGTGAAGGAGACATCTTTCAAAGCCAACATCCTCTTGAAAACATCGTGCAACGTAACACTAACTACGTATATTTTACCATACCCAAGAAATGAGGGACTTCTGATAGCAGCCAACTCAGTACTTGAAAATACACCTTCGGATATCAAAAGATTCCTAAGATTCTTTCTATATGTCTCTGCGGCTTGATCTTCGTCTGATTCAATTGCAAAAATGGTCATGAGCGTCTCGTATCTCATCTCTGATCAACTGTGTACATTCACTTACGTTTACTAAGAATTAGACACTCCAAATCTCTCCACACAAACTCACTCGGGTTCATTCGACCACGACGATACTTCAGTAAAATATTGGAGAGCTTTGAAACCATTTGGGGAGATTTATCTACTCGACGGGTGAACCATGTGTATATCTCCGCGTTGATCTTAGACAGTAGATTGAGTACTCTGATAAATCTTCCTACTTGAGCAATAGACATTTTTTCTACTTCGACCTCTAAGACTTTTGAGATTTTCGTAATTTGATGATCGTCAACAGTTTTACGGGTTTTGAATTCTTCCAAAAGATTCCTGACATATGGTGACAATTTCTCGTCTGCGATTTGATAGGTTAGGTCCCTCTCAAGTATCTTGTCCCGAATAGTCTGCTTTTTGATCAATTCTTTGAATTCTAAATTGTAATGATATTCCTCAAGGTGTAATAGCAATCGAATTGAGTTTTCGTCCTCATCAAAGCCAGGGATCCGTTTTGTTTTCTGGTGATTAAGATGGTTTCCGATCAATTCCATCAATGATGCGGCTTTCTTCGGATCCATGAGAGTTTTCGAGTTGATGAACGCGAGATAAATGGTTTGGAAATCTGTTGATGGGCGGACGGTGTTCATGGATATCTGTCTTTTGATAAGATGCACTATAGATTCCCTTTGAATTATCTCCTGAATGACTGAAATGTATGAAGGAAGATCAGTAACCACAAATGCACAAAACAGTTGGTGCTTACCATATCTGGTCGGACCTAGGTCAGAAGGGGACTTCGACCACATCTCTTCAATCACCTGTCCCAGATCTTTGTCTGATCAATGACATACATATTGAATCACGTCCTGGCATCAGTCATTGAGAGATCATTATGTTCACTTTGTGAATGACTGACCTTGCAAGAAAAACATTAAAAAACTTCCCCGAGGCCTGCCCAAGTCATCAGCCGTCCACAAGCTGGGAATTTTGGGACTCATTCCCTCTGGAACCTGTGATCTTAAGAATGAGATGACCCCAACGGACCAAATCCTCTCTGCGGTATTCAGAAAATCATTCTCAAGAGAAATATAGCAAAGGTTGATTGTATACATGATATGTTTAATTTTGGCTTGAGGATTATCATGATGAAGATCAAATTGGGAGCCTAATTTCTCAACGGCCTTGGCAATTTCCTTGACTTCAGGAAACGTAGATGATTTTAAAGCCTTTTGAGAGACATCGTAGCAGACTTCCCAGCTGGTTGAAGAATTCTCTGGTGTTGATGTTGGGGCAACAAAAAAATTACCCAGTGCTCCTTTTGCAGTCTCAAGGATAGACTTGAAACCTCCCAGGGCTGTTGACCTTTCTCCAGCTTGGAAAGATTTTGTAGAGTCTGTTGAGAAAAAAGACTTAGAAGCCCCTGTGTCTATTTCGGAAAGTTTTTTGCAAGAACTATCCAGGAGCTGTGTTTCCAAAGGGAGGGAGTAAAGCGGAGGGGACAGAATTGAAATTAGGAAGAGTAAAAGAAGATATGTGTGTGTGATCTTCATTGTTCTGGCTTGTTGTGTTGAGTGATTTGAGTGACTAAAGCAAGACGATCATTACATACTTTATTAAGAATCTTCTACAGTAGGTCTGGGATATTTATCACTTTTCAATCCAGCTAACTATCAGCTAAGATTTACTTTGACAGTAGATCCATAACAGTAAGTTATAACATGTAATGACAAAAACCTGCACTCATGATCTGTAAATCCATGCTTCGCCGAGGAAGCACTGTGGATTTTCCCTGATCTTGTCTTGAAATGAGTGGATACACCTGTTATGTCAATGTTTCAGCCTCTGGACCTCGGGTCACAGATGACCTGCGCGTTTATATTGCCTTGAAGCATGGGAGAGGCAGTGTATGATGATCAAATTTGGATAAGATGTTGTAGAACTCCT
Source organism: Melampsora americana (assembly GCA_022264835.1). NCBI lineage: Eukaryota > Fungi > Basidiomycota > Pucciniomycetes > Pucciniales > Melampsoraceae > Melampsora > Melampsora americana. The sequence goes on along the minus strand of JAIFHY010000050.1, from coordinate 658,829 downwards.
ACGCAGTCAAGCGTAGGCTGAGCCGGAGAAGGGAAGAATCGCCACTTGTGAGAGCAGGTGAAACTAAGATGCTAAAAAGCTGCCTTCAACCTAAACAAAATAGCTTAAAAGATTCCTAGGACAACCTCCAACACTTCTATCCTTCCCAAATTTTCCCGTAAACCTTGTTTATCCTTGTAGATGGATGCACAAAGGCTGGCGAAATCCGATAGTACCACCTATACTACTACAGCTTTCCTCTCTGCTGAGTTACAAGCCTTTAAAATAAAATACAAAACTATCACTGATCCGGGTTTGAACCCAAGAACAGTTTTTGACCCGGCCCTGACTTGAGCACAGGGCTCAACCGGTGTACTTGATTTTGACGGTTTGAGGACCACTTGACCAAATTTCAACCAAGCTCAGCAAAAAATAAAGTATATAAAAAAATCAAACAACACTACACTTCAACTAATAACTTTTCAAACAACACAGTCTAACAATTCCTCAAGGTAAGTTCTTCTCTTATCTTTCCTTTCTTTTCTTTGATCAATAACTAAAACTAAAAAAAACCAAACTCTTCTTTAACTCTTGACTAGGATACTCGATCAAAAAAGCTCTTATACAACTCCAACTCTTTATATTAAACTCAAGGACACTATGACTCAATTACAACGCACACCACACAGACACAAGATCAGACACGGACCCCCCTCCCTCAATCTCCAACAATCCTTCCCTTTTTATATCATTCAATCTCAGCCACCCACAACTCGGCCTCTTTCTTTTCACCTATCTCAATCCAACTCAGATCCCACCATAACCGGATTTCCAACAATTTTCGATTAACTTTTGATTTGATTTGAGGTAAGCACCCTCTTCTTTCTTTAATTTATCTCCTTCCTGTCATTTGCTAATTAATTCTTTGTATCTCAGCCTCCACTTTCCTCAATCCCCACTTCACATCCTTTGGTTCATCTTGACCTTCACTTCATTCCTGGTCTTGGCTTTCTCATGATGTAAGTTTTAGGTAAGTTATGCTTTCCATTTCCCGCCATTCTTCTCAATTGATCTTTCTTATGTATTGTACGGTCTATTCATTCTTAAGGTTATGATGTTTGTTCAGTTCAATCCCGCAGCTCCGATTGATTTTTCTTCCTGTTGATTCAATTTTGGTTTGATTGCTGTGTAGCAGTACCTGATTTTAGATTTCAAGCTCCGATCAACTCAGTCACCTTTCAACTTCAACTTCAACTTCGATTTGCTTCAACATGAAGACCTCCACCCCTTTCCCCATCTTCCAATTCAACCTTAACACCTCAGTCAACCTCCTTCAGTTCTTGACATCAACTAAATTTCGATTTCAGCCTCTTTTCAACTATCACCCTTGAACCCACTGACTCAGAATTTCAATATGATCTCAATAAAACTCTCAATTCAATTTCGATCTCAAGTTATGATCTTGATCTAGGCTTAACTTTGGACCTCAATCCAACTTCCTATCCTGTTTCAATTTTAATTTTGATCTTTGATTGTTTTCTTCAACTACCAGGTAAGTTTCTTTCAATTCTTATCTTCTTCCTTTTACTATCTGTTTTGTTTTGTTTTTACTGATGAATCTATCTTATTTCTTCCTTCTCCACTTCGCTTCTAGGTCCTATTCACCTTGATAGTTTTAGTTCAATCTCTATTTTGATCTCAGCTATCTACAAGTCATTCAAATCCTTATCTTCATTAAGTCTTTGATTTCGATCTTGGACTTCTTTGATTTGGGTATGAATTAAGGTGAGTCTCATCTTCATCTTCTAATCTTTTCTTTACTGTTATCTCTTATAACATTTCGATTTTGGAGCTTGATGAGGTGAATGTTCTTTCTTCTTTCTTCAATTAAATTTCGCTTCTGGACTTTCATTTTGATTTTGAATCCTACTGATACTACATCTTTTTTCTATTTTGACTAGGATTACCAAAATCGAAGCTATTGTTTGATTCATTGTTTGATTTCTTGTTCATCTAAGGTCAAGTGATGGGTTCTTGATTTTGATTTTGACATTCATTCTCTTCTTTCACCTTCTAGTAAGTTTCATTTTCTATCTCTGTCCAACTTTCACTTATCTTTTATTCTTCATCATTTCATTTCTGTATATATCCTTTGTTAGAACCAACTTGAAGTGGTATTTGATTTCTTTTGTTAATGTAAACTGATTAATTCCAATTTCATTTTGTTGGTTTGTTAAATCTTGATTTTGTTATGAAGTTGATATTTGAGTTTATTTGTTTGGGGTTATCACTTGTATATTAAAATGAGTTGATGTATTGAAAAAAATGAAATATATATGTCATGTAAAGTTAAAATGAAAAGAAATGAATTGTTTCTAAAACATTTTTGTGCATTAAGAAGTTTTGTGAACTTGAGAGCAATCTGAGAATTGAGCTTGACTTGAGTAAAATCAGTAAGAATTGATAAAGAGTGCCTGCGTTGGGTTTTGATTACCACATCCTCCCCCAACTTCCAAGCTGTCCTCAGCGCTGCGGGAAATTTTCTTGAAATAAAATTTGTACACTTTAACAGAATGCCTAATGACCACCTCCCCCAACTTGAAGAAAAAATTGCCACAAATTGTGAGTCGCCTTCCCCAACTTAAATGAAAAACCACTACTTCATCTTTTTTATCTTACTAATTTTAACTTATATAATCTCCTTCCCATCCTCCGTACTTGATAAATTTTCTCTACACTCTTGCATAATTGTAACCTGTAACCTTTGCGATATTTTGATAACTATTTCTTATTCCCGTATTTTACCAATATAACTAAAACTCTCCAAGTAACCTCTATCTAGGCCTTGACAATAATAATTTCACACTCATTGGATTTCTTTCCAATTCTAACTTGTACTAATTTTCAAGAAATAAATATATCTTTGTATCCTCAAATTTTACCGCTCTAACTAAACTTGATTGATGAGATGTCCGCCCAAGTGCGTACTCTGAGTAAAACTAAAATATTGAGTCTTCAATTTGTAAGGTAAAAAAATCTTCCGCAGTTGTAATCATTAAGTTGGTTGTTTTTACTATTTTAATTTTGATTTCCATCCACCACCCTCAACACCCCAAAAGAGAAAAAGAAAAAAAGAAAGAAAGAAACTGCTGTAGTAGTAACCATTGTATGTATGTAATTCATATGTAATTGTATGTAATTGCTGTTGTTGTATAATGTATGATGTTCAGCCTATCCCCTAACCCCCTACTACAGACTTTAATTGATGTAATATAATATAAGTTGTTTTGATTATTTAATTTGATTTTTTTGAATTGTAATGCTACCATTCTAATTTTAACTAACATATCCAACACCCTCGTCTATCCATTCCGTCCCCATAAAAAGAAAGAAAGAGAAAGAAGAAACATATCCATGACTTTGCGCACTTGATAAAATTTTAATGAGTGAAGTTTTGTATTTGTAAATGATTGTATTTTGAAATTCTTAAAGAAGTGTAATATATATGTAGTAGTAATCCATTTTATTTATTTATTTTGACGTATTGATTTGTAATTAATTTGTCCCACCGCAGTCCCCCTACTACAATTGTTAATGTGTTTTATACTATCCTACCAGCCAACTAATCCTCCATCCTCATCTATCCTGACCCGTCCCCATAGAAGAAAAAGAAAATAGAAGAAAGAAACATATCCAAATTTGATTTGTACTAATTTGATTGTTCATAATGTATTTATTTGTGATTTATTTGTATTTAGCTTGATTTGATGATTTTACTGTATTTGTTTTATTTGTTGCACCTTGTATGTAATTTGATTTGTTTATTTGTCTCTGATTTGTAAGTTTGATGTCTGATTGTTTTTGATTTAATGTACTATATTGTAACTATTTTGTCTATCCATTCTTGCCCACTCTCCACCATCCTCGTCTACCCATATCCAACCACTGAAAAAGAAGAGAAAAGAAAATATAAAGAAATAATAATGAGATTGATTAAGAATAATTTTGATAAAGTGAAAGAAAAGAAATTAAGTGAAACTATATAAAAGACTTTTAGCAGTAATCCATTTTGTTTGTGTTATGTAATTTGATTTTGTTTAATTGTTGATGTATGTAACTAGTACCCTTCCCGTGCCCCCTGCTAAGATTGTTTTAATAGTGTAAAGTATATGAAAGAAAGAAAGAAAATAGAGAAAAGAACGAAGAAACCAAGAGAAAGAAAAGGAGCCCCTTCACAAGGTAATTTTAATTTTTGAAGTAGTATACCAAATTCATTTAACTTATTTGAATATTGAATGTTGATTTTATTGATTGTATGCCCACCCCTACCCTACTACTTTTGTTGTTTAATTGATTTTAATAACTATCCATTCCTGCCAACTTCCACCACCCTCAACGTCCTATCCCACACCACCATTAAAGATAACAGAGAAAGTGATAACTAAGAAATCCACCATTATATCCCCTCATAACACTAAGTCCACCAATCCTTATAATGTACAATCCTTCACCAAAAGAAGAAAAGAAACATAACCGCAACCAAAAGAAAATGAGTCATATATTTTGTGTATTTATTTATTTATTTATTCTGAACTTCCCCCACTACCCAGCTCCTGCTCTTGAAAATCTTCTTGCCTTGACACTGCTGAAACTCCCCTTGGAAAGAACCTTTTGATGTGTTCCGCTGCAACTCTTCTACTTAATACTGTCCCGTCCAACTCCTCTAAGATGTATGAGCCTCCCGGATACTGCTCTTTTACTCTATAAGGTCCATTCCACCTATCTTTAAACAATTTTCCCCACTGTGTCTCCAAACTTTTGTTATAAACCAATACCAAATCTCCTGCCTCCAATGATCCCCGTAACCTATGCACCTGAGCACTTAGGTAAGTACCTAATACCATTAGGCCATACAGCCGCACCTATCACCCAATGGTATTCGACTCCGCACTGCAAAGATGCAATTGCATCTTAGGGAGCATCTTGGAGGGCTTCAAATTTGGCTAAGTCCAATTTTTGCATATATGACCCTCGCAGCCCACTAAATCATCCACCCACCTAATAATAAAACTCACCACTGTAGCACAACCTACACCACCCAAAGACAAAATCTACCGCTGTTCAACTCAAAAAACCCTCCGAGACCCCACCCCACCTACATTGTGCACCAACCGGTGCACATACATACACCATCAATACCAGACCCACCAGTCTTTGATTCCACGCACCTCTCAACCACAATACCTACCCGCACCCATCTATACCAAAGCCAACACACACCCACACGCCAACAACCTACCGGCCTGAATTTCAATCAAATCCCATACTCAACAATTCACCCCAAGGAAAACACACCTCACCTCTACTACCATACCTGAACACACCGCCAGCAAACCCACCCAGCCATAGATCACACCTTACATCCAATCCATCAATTCTATACAGACTCATTACGTGGCCTGTATCTAGGTAACACATTACCCCTAACCCTGTTCTTGCACCCACTCTTAGTCAGTCCAATAGTCAATGTCCTTCTGTTCTGTATCATAGTGTCCACTACCCATTTCACCGCACCACCTTTACAAAACCTCACCCTACCGTCTTCAACTTCTTCTCCCTATCCCTCCTTCCACTCCCACCTCCACATGGCTCCCTCAACTGTCTGTTTTATACCAAACCTACTCCAACCACCACCACACGACCTCGAAGCGACCACCGAAGATGGTATCAAGACAAAACTTCGCCAGCATGCAGAAGCCAATGGTTACAAGCTAACCATCCGATCCTCTGAGTATAAACACCTTCGTAACAGCCTTCGATTCCAATGTCATCGTTCTGGGCCCAAGCCTTCCGACAACTCGTCTTCTCAAAAAACAAACTGTCCTTTCTCCCTCAAAGCCTACGAGGTCGTCGCCCCCAACGTTCCCGAACATCTACAGGCCCTTGTCCAGCCTACACAAGTCCTACCTGCAGCCGGTACTTGGAAGATTGAAGTCAAGAATGGAACGCACAACCATGGACCCATTGGATCTGAAGTATGTGTGTTCATAATATATTCATCACATTTCCCTGAATGTCATCTAAACAAGTGGTATTATTTTCCAGACTCGTGATCCAAAATACCAGGGCAAGAGTTTGAGTGCTATCAAGCAACGATCCAACTTGGTCAGTAATTATCTTTGTAGTCTACTCCGATCGGACATGAGAAAACTGATCTCAATCCATTCATCCCACTTTTAGATTTCAAACAAACTATCTCAGCTTTCAAGTTTAGATCGAGCTAAAGCGCTTGCAGAAATCCAACAAGTTCTTGTCAAATACCAATCATTCAACTTTGCCCCTCAACCATCACACTTGAGTCCATTTGACCTTGCAATATCACAACCGATCCCACCCACAAGCCAATCAAAATCCCCAACACATGTTCTCATTCCCCCCCCTCTGGAGCCATTATCGGTCGTGAGTTTGTTATTCACCAATCATTTTTAGTCAATCAGTTCTAACCTAATTTTCATCGATCCAGACTCCCATTCCAGAAGACAATTTGGTCAAGAAGAAGAAGAAGAGAAAAAAAGTGAAGAGACAGCCAGAAGACCTCCCAGCCCCTGATCCAACAAACCCCGAACAACAGCCCTCACCGACACGCGATCCTCCTCTACATTCTGCTCTAGCTTCACCTGCGCCTCTCCAGATCACATGCACAAACCCCTTACTTGCTTTGCCGCTCACTATTTCACCAAATGCTTTCCACAACTCAGGACAAACCATCATCCCACCTTTAAAAGATTCAAGACTAGCAAGTCAAACTCAACCTAACCTGATTATCGATCTCCAGGGGCTTGTTGATTATGAATCTGATATGGTGCAAATCTCACTACCTACCATTTCGTTCAATGAAACTAACTACATATACTTCACTTGTTTGTTCTATAGCCCTCACGGAGTCCTACTATCAAACCCGACACCCCCGCAAGTCCAGCCCTTTTGGAAAGTTTGGTGGGTGCTCTTGCCGATGTATTTAGATGTATTCAGTCGTGTTTACCCTCATTGGGTTGCTGAATAATCTTTCATATTCATAACATAGCCTTCACCAGCTACCTCAGTACTCGCACCTCTGGATGTAGCTGATTTGGTGAGTACCTTTTGCCTTATATCTTTCTTCAATAGATACAATGTATATTCACACTTTTGTGCTTGTGCCCTAGCCCCATATTTCCTCTCTATCAATACCCTTTGCAGACCAAGAAGAAGATGAAAGCTTTGATTTTGAAGCCTTACTCCCACCGCTTAATAGCCTCACCAAAGAAATTGAAGGCCCGACTGCTGCAGTTGAAGGAACCTCCGCCCTGGACGACGCCAGAGCGAACATCACGGTCACATCACCACGGTCACATTCTCCACAGCCTTGTGTAAGTCTGTCATTGAGGAACAGGGTTAACAGAGCGTCTTGAAAGGCAGTATTACTGACTTTGTCTGTCTCTGTAGGGCAATAGAAAGAGAACAAGGCGTATGATTGAACCCAAGAAACACGCTCAATTCAACCAAGTTCGCAGATCCGCCAGACATAATAAGACGGACTCCGGCAATGCTACTCGTCGCTCTACACGTCAGATGACACAGTCCTCCAAGATAAAAGTGTGTACGTCCCAAGTGTTTCCATCTTTACCATATTTTACACATCTAATCTGAGTATGGTTTCAGGATACATGTCTTCCGCACTGGCTATGCAAATATGTGTGTTCAGTTCATGACCCAATACCTGATGGCCATTGTGGATATCGAGCAATCGCCAACAGTTTGGGGCGATCTGAGGACGAATGGCTCTCGGTTCGCAATGACCTCATTTTTGAACTTCAATCAAAAACGGACTTCTACAATAGACATCTTGAAGAACGGAAGAGAGGCGATGGAGATGTCTCCGACGTTATCAAATCTATTCAAACGCAAAGAGAAGAGGTGCTAGACACCCCAGCACTTTGGCTCAATTCGGCTCAAATGTTGTATATCATTGCCACAGCTTACAAAAGACCATTTTGTGTCTACGGTGAAGATCTTAGTTTTTCTGCTTTACCTTTGGATTGCTCTCTTACCAACAATCCCCCCATATTTCTTTTTTTTGACAAGAAACGTGTTCATTTCCTTTCACTTACTATAACCACACCACCTCCAATTCCTGACCCTTGGCGCGAGTGGCACAATCTCGCATTGCCAGTGGCACAGGAGTGGTTCCACAACTACCTACCCCAGTTCAAGTTGTTCAAAGATTGTATATTACCCATACTTGCTGTAGAAAAACCGTTGTTCTATGGCGACTGTGGCCCAGTCGAGCTTTGTGTAATTTCTGACTCTGAGTAGAATAGCAATTCATTATGTTGCATATGTGAGTCGTATAAGAGCCTCTCATAGTTCCACCCGGTGGCAATTGTGACATGACCTGTGTAAGATTACTGACAGGCTTAAACGAAATAAGACACAGTTGAAGAGTACATATACATAAAATTATGTATATGTACTTAACCCCGATCTAGATTTTCATCTGCCCCAACAAAAAGTTCACGACTCCACCTACCTTGGTCATCCTCACTAGTTTTTTCAATTCATCACAATGTTCCGACCAAAATCTCATGCACGACTTGTTTGATTTGATATCTTCTGAATCGCTAACTTCCCATCTCAAAGTCAAAAACAATTGGTTCAACACTGGCGAGTAAGTTTGACTCACTTCTCATCGATTTTATCAAAATCCATCTTTGCTGGTTCTAACTTGTAGCTCACCCCTTCCTAGCAATGCCCAAATTCACCGGAGTCCACCAAGCCTTCAATGCACAGAAGCCATACTGGACAAAGCCTCCCAAGACCGAAGCCCAAAGGAAGCACTTTGCTCGCATGGCAGCAGCAGTGAAGGCACGAAGCACCGGGCCGGCTCCCTTAGCAACACCTGATGTGCCACCTGTTCCCGAACCCCAAGGTCAATTCAATGTAGACATTGACCCAATTCATTTTCTCGCGCAACCAGACTTTATAGATGAAATACAGGGCGATAGAATCGCTGAAGAACAGGAGGAACGACAACTCGTCTTGGCTCGATACATGCAGGAAATGTTCTATGCATACATAGAATGCCATTTCCAGACGTCCGAATGGGGAGATCCCACAAAGTGGAACGTGGATCTCAAGCCACACTGCAATTGTCCGACTACGCATACAAGAGTCAGACCTGTGGACCTTGTTGACCTTCTATGTAAGCTAAGTATATTTGATTGCATCTCAAAGGTCATTAAAAAAACAATTGCTGACATTAGCCCACAATCAGATAGACAGAAGGCTGAGGTTACGTTCTGTGGATGCCAACAGAGCGACCAAAGCAGACTTATATATATGGGGTACATTGGAGGCTCACCAAAATACCCCCAAACTGCCTTCTCGATTCGGTTACTGCGATTCTTCCATATCACCTGGAAATTCTGCACCAGCCGTGCAGAACCTTGGACTCGAGCGCTGGACGAATACTTGGATGCGTTCAATCCATTGATCCTCACCAAGAACGAACAGGTAATATGGTTCCTTTCCATCCTTACCACAGATGAACTGACTGAGCTTGAGTTTGTTTGCAGCCGCGTCGTTGGCATACGCCGTTTCGATGGGCGATTGATGTGTATCGCAAGATGCTCACTGCCACCGAAAGTGCATTGGATACCGAACTTGCACTATCCTCCCGCGATAAGCTGGCTGAAAATTGCCCCCGGTGCTTCGGCCCACCGATCCGAAGCATCATTGATGGTGAACCTGACTTGGTAGTGTGCCTGGATGGCAACTTCCAGCATCGCCGCCATCTGGCTGCAGGTGCAAAAGCGGCTAAGACACACATCAAAATGCCATACGGGTTTCTACCGCAAGCCGATGTCACTCGCATGGAGTCCCGGCTGGCCAGCATTGCCGAAAACGACATTGTAAGTTTTTCATGACGTGCTACGTTTTCTGTGTATCATCAAGCTCACATCTCATGGTTTCCAGGATGCATGTGCCGATCAACACACAGCCGCCAATGACCGTCGGGGGAAGTCACATTGGGGAGGATGCGACGAAACAGGCCTGATGGCGATAGTGTGCCGCCACGACCATCCTTTACGGTTTGCTAATATTGTCCAGAGTGGCGAAAAGTAAGTTAATTAACCCTCTTAACTTACTGCCAAACTAACTTACTCATCTTATATTTGGTGTCCGGCCAGGCTGTATTACAGCTATTCGTTGATCGAGTGGTTTCTTGATTTGACTGAGGATGAGAGAATTGGATTCCTATACGATATAGGTTGTACCATGGAGAAGGGTATTCAAAAGGTAAGAACTCTTTAAATCAGTATAGAGTACTTGAGCTGATGTGAAAGTTCCGTTCCAGCGTCAAATCTTTACTGAAGAGCGACGTCTAGGCCGATTGAAGTTTGGCACAAGTGTCTTCCATGCATATGTGCATCGATGGACTTGTCAACTTCAATGGAATCCCAGAATGAATCAAGGGTGGGGTCTTTCCGATGGAGAGGGCTCGGAGCGAGTCTGGTCATCTTTGGACCCACTGGTTAGCTCTGAGCGATATTCAACTGGACAGCACCGAGTGGATGCCATTCACATGCGAGCCACCCATCATCGTACCCATCTTCGACACTCAGCTGGTATGTCTTCCCTTCTTCAAATATTTATTTCCTCCATATTTTTCCAAGGTGTGGCACTGAATTATATACTTTTCAGGAGTTCACATGAACAAGAAGAGGCGTGAGGCTATCAAACGCGTGGAAGAAGCTGAGCACGTGCTCAATGGTATAGCAGCCGTTCAAAGAGAAAGAGATGTGGCTTTCTTTGAGCACAAGTGGAACGAGCAACGAACCCGTCAGCTAGATGTGATGAACGAGACTACTAAAGAAAAAAGGGACCGTCTCCAGGTGTTGCTGTCCTTAGAGGAGGAACTAATTATCGCTCGGTAAGTGGGAGATGATTTCTCGGATTCTTGTCTTATCAACTTCAACTTGAGTAACGTCTTGAGTTGCAGAGATCGCCTCAAGGCAATTCAACATAAACGTCGAAGAGCAAGAACCGAGGCCGACAAAGTTGAACTTATGTCGCTACCGACCACCGTGGCTAACATTGAAGAGCAAATCGAGGTGATGGCCACAGTCCTTGGCGGTGCTGAATTTCGAGACCTCGCCGGCGCAACACGTAAGTTCTTTAACTTATTAGTGAGAAAACCTTCAAATTGACGCTTTGCCTCTTAACTTTCACTTCGAACAGGCAATCGTGAAACTGCGCTGCTGGGTTTATCCCTAGCACGCGCAAATCTCTATGAAGCCAAAGTGGGTCTAGTTGAAGCACGGCTGCGTCGCCATCGCCACACTGGTAATTGTTTTCCTTCTATGTTATGTCAAACTGTTCTAACTTTTGTTTTGGTCTGCGATTGTAGGAGCCCGGCAACAACAATATATGGCTCGCCATCTGGGCGATAAGACAAAAGCCGTACGTGTGAAGTACAATACATATGAGAGGCGAGTAGAAAAATACTCAACAGATTACCCGGACTCTGTGCAACCTGCATTGCCTGATCTGGAAACTGTGATGACCATGGAGATGGATGATGAGTTCTGGAATCGGGGTGAAGTTGGCCTTGAAGAGGATGATACGCACAGACCAGGTATCAACAGCTTTTTATCCCGGCGGAGCGCTTGCGAGGAGCTAAGACGCATTGCTCGAGAAGCAAGGCAAATGACCGCATGGGCCAATTCTTACTTCGAGCGAATCCTTGCGCTGGGAAGAAAGGTTAACGAGGGTGAGCTCCTGATTGTATAGTACATTGAGGACTGAAAGGTCCGCTGACATTACATTATGAACAGCGGTGGGTGTCGTCCGAAGTAGGTTGGTATCTCTCTATACCATTGTCAAGAAAAAGGCAGCCAAGCTATGGAAACAATGGGGCCGGGATCTTCCTCAGCAGGTCCGCGAAACTGCCACATATCTTGAGGGTCATATTCAACAAGACGAAATGTTGAAAGAGGGATTTGATAGGGTATCCGCTTGGGCAGATCAAGAATGGAAAATGATGGCTGGGAAGCCAGTCATACAAGCGGAGGAGCCAGACTTCTATGAGCAGGCAGAAGACTGGCAGTACGAACATTTGTACGACATGAATGGTGAAATGTTGAGATAGCTAGATGTATGTTGTTATAAAATTCTATGTTAGAATTGAAAAAATCTGGAAATACTAAGGTTTATATCATATTAGAAAGAGCCAACTATATACATACAGTCTATATCAAAGTATATAGAATGAGCCTACTATCTAAAGAGGTGTCTTTAGATAGTAGGCTATATATAAAAGTTTAATGGTCATTATGCAATGATTACTTTTGGGTACAGTTTATGTTTGAATGTTAAAGCTCCACTGGTTACTTAATCTGGTAAATTACACTGAGCCTGTATCATGAGGATGACTTTCTATATACTACATATCAGTCAAATTTGAATTTGACCTTTGCCAATTTCTTTGTTTGGGAATGTCTGGGGTTTGATAGAAGCTTACTCTGGAGGTGGGTGTCATGAGAAACTCTCAATTGTTCCATGTTTTGGTGTGCACATTCCCTTGAGAATTTGTGTATCATTAATTGTTGGGTAGCTGGGAGATTCAAGTATTCAAAGACACCCATTTCCCCTTAATTTTTGATGTGGTGGTTCTTGCCTGGCGCCAGGTCACACATATCCAAGGATTTCAGGTTTTGGTTTATACACACATACAAGAGTCCCAATTCCATTTGATATGAAACAAAAAGCAAAGGGTTTAGGACTCTCTTATGCATGTATATCATTTTGACTTAATTGATGACTCACACACAAGGGACAGCCTTTAAGGCTCACATATGCACACATCACCTATAGGTGACATAATTACTCAGACAGACTACCATTTTGGTAGTGTGTCTTTCAACACTGATATGAAGGTTGAGAAGATTGACATGAGTCCACCAAGTGGGGTTCCATGCATATGCACATACAATGGCAATGATTTTTTTTGGCCCATAACTTTTCAATACCAAATTGATTGATGGTCTGGGTGATGAGATAGATTTACTGAAGTTCAGATCGCCTTGGACAAGTTTTGATTCAACTACATAAGTGCGCTTGATGAACTGTGGTTGAAGTACAAGTGGATTTTAACACATAAAACCTTGAGTTCACCCAGTTCAGGGTGCTTGAAGGACTATGAGGTGCATATGTGTAGGTGCCTTTATGTGCGCCCACATAGGTGAATGCATTTGTAATAAACTTAGGGCAACTGCGCTAATGGTATATGTGAGGCTTGCTGAATGATTGCTTGCTGAAATGTTTGAAATAGCTGACATCACATGAACCACTCTTCTTGATAGACTATGGCTGGCTTTATACACCTGCTATAAATTTGTTTTGATAATTTGATCAAAACAAATATCTCATGAACCACTCTTAAACACACGCATATGGCTGGCCATATGCGTGTGTTTGCTATTACACCTGCTATAAATTTGTTTTGATAATTTGATCAAAACAAATATCTCAAAGTTCATAATATGTTATAATGCTTGCCTTGCGTGTGTTTGCTATTACACCTGCTATAAATTTGTTTTGATAATTTGATCAAAACAAATATCTCAAAGTTCATAATATGTTATAATGCTTGCCTTGCGTGTGTTTGCTATTACACCTGCTATAAATTTGTTTTGATAATTTGATCAAAACAAATATCTCAAAGTTCATAATATGTTATAATGCTTGACTTGTTAGTGGGCTGGTTTGTCCACATATGCACATTGGTCCACATATGCACACACCTCAAGTTCATTTTGCCAATCAGTCTCTTTCAGCACTGCTCCAAAACATTTTTGAGGTAATGCAAACCATTTCTTAAACATAAATTTGTCATTACTGTGTCAAACCTGGTACTAGGGTTTGTGTAGTTGAAGACCTTGTCGTCAACTATACATCAGTGTAGTTGACTTGTTATACTAAAGCGGGTTTGTCCACATGTGCTCACACCCTAAGACCTTTTGACCAATGATTTTTGAAACACTGCTACCAAACCTGTTTCACATCAATCGTTCATTAGACTTAATAAAACATTGTATAAATAAACATTGTTAAATGTTCATTTCCCCATTAATGGAATACTCCATACAACCTTGATTTATCAAGTGAAGGTCTCAGCGTCACAGTACATCCGACCCCTATCTGGCGTTGTGTTGAGAAAGATCAATCAAGAGAGATATTAATTTACCGTTTGAACAGTGTGGGTCTTCCTGACAAGTATTGTTAAGCAAATTTTTGGAGGTAGCATCACTCTGCTCCGAAGTTTTACCACAGCACTTCCCTGGACTTTTCGGTGGTCTCATCACTCCAATTCCAACTTTTCCATGTAGTCTTTCAGACATAGTTTTAATTTCTCACGACTTTTGACTCAACATCATTTCCATCGCTTCAAGTATCTTGTGTTTCAAAACTTTAGTATAAAACAATTCCTTGTTGTTGTTTCATGTAGTTTTTCTCTGCGAGACTTGGTGTAACATTTCTTAAATGTTTCCACTGAACAACATCATTAATGTTAGTATAAGGGAATTTTGACACATTGTCACAAAGGTAAATAATTCACACTTCGTTCATCAATGAACGAAGTTGTTTTCTAATGGACTTTACTATCACATAGACCAAAATTTGACACTCAATGTTGGCCAAATAGACCAATTGTGACACACAATGATGAAGAGACCAAAAATTAAAAAAAAAACACCAACATCAGAAAAGCGCAAAGTGGCCGAGGCCTACTTGACATGATGAGCAAACATGTACAACCCTTCTGCTAAATATATATCATATCATGGTGCGCGCGATAAATCTAACGAATCAATAAGGATTTGATTCGTTAAATGCTTCGTTGGACATCGTCACAGCTGGTACCGTGTATACTATATTACAACATGGCGCACGCCATGTTTGTAGAGGATGGATGGGTATATGATTAGTAGCTCTTCGATTTGACAATATGTGATTCACAACAAATCACTTACAAATTCAATTGCACAACGGGTACAATTCCACCAAGGGAAGACAAACCAATGATGATGATGCAACTTGGAACTGGTAAATATTGATGGAAACGAAGGTCAATGAGCTAGGAATGTGATTGTTCAAATTTAATTGGTTGAAAGTGTGCATTACAAGTCAATAAATCTCCCAAATCTAACATTACTCCAAAGCCAAGAATCAGTGCATCGCTTTCTGCAGGGTTCGTCGAGTTTGACTCCAACCTTTGACTCTTACCCAAACTTACTTTGCTGACACACTGGCCTCGGAAATGGCTTAACAGTGAGTCAGTCAAACCTCGCCAGACACCAAATCAAGCGACTGAAAAGCAATTGACATTATACCTATTGTCACCTCGTCTAAAGGTCAAAACTAACATCTTCTATTGGCGAGCCTTCACTTACATATTTTGTGTCATTGTTTGTTGAACAATTTGAGCAAGTTGTGAGGGATTCGCCTGTGGTAAGCAAATTGAGGGTGAGGTTACTAATCGCGACGAGTTTGTGGCATTAGACAAAGATGGGTAAGGGAAGTTATCACAAGAGATCTCAGAGGGGTACGCACTGGAAGTCTGCAGATTGTTACAAGCAAATCTTTGTTGGGCCGATTGATAAATGGCTCAACAAGATCTTTGAGATACATCTTTCGGTGCTGGTCCACTAGCTCGCAGAAGCGCGCGATGCAAGGTCCGATGTCTATTTCTTGAAATGGATACGATTCAATCGACCTGTGCGAATTGATAGGAGAGAATTGGTACCATGGGGTCCAGGACGGATGGTTGTTTGTTGATGAGAAGACATGCATTACGAGGAGGTATATACTTGTCAGTATATATAGCGGAAATAGCCTGCTTCATGCTATCAGGAACACATCCGGGTGTCCTTGAAAGCATACGGGTCAAGCTCAAAGATCCGGCTAGGAGCAAGGGAACCTGAAGCGGGCATGCGTTGGAATAAAAGTGGAGGATGAAAATCCACATACCATGTTTTCCTTGGAGACATGAGCCACCGGTGGCGAGGGCGGAGATCAAGAATGCATCGCATGGGAAAGGTGTTGGGTGGATGTCATCCTCAGCCAAAGTGGGGGATTGACGGTGATGTATGATGTGGCAGAATGTGTGCAGGTGTGGTTGTCCAGGTGAGAGGTCTGGCGGCTCGCGGTACCAATACTTAGGTTTGAGTTGGTGATACTTAAAAATAAGTATTGGTGGTGCCGCTGACAGTACCAACAGTTAGGTTTCAAGATGACAGCCCAAAGTCAAAACCTAAGTATCAGTACCGCAATCCGCACAATCATTACTTAGGTCTCAGTTCATGAGACCGAACCCTAAGTATCGGGTCTATGAGCCTGGTGCACAGTAACACACCGTACCATGATATATACATAAGTAATTAATTAATAATACATAAGTTCTGATCACACAACAATTTTTTTTTGCAAAGATGAATCAAAAAAAAGAAGAAGAAAAAGAAGAAGAAATCCTACAAATCCCCCTCTCCCAATTATCATTAAATGAATCTCAAGAATCAGATAAAGGAAAACAAGAAAATCAAAAAAAAGAAGAAGAAAAAGAAGAAGAAATCCTACAAATCAACCTCTCCCAATTAACATTAAATGACCCTCAAGAATCAGATAAAGGAACACAAGAGAATGATGATGGAAAAGAAGAGAATGATGAGCAAAAAGTAGGATCGGTGGTATGTTCAATTGGTCATATTCCATGCACATGCAGGTATGTAATCCAAATAATGAAACTCTTCAGATACAATTAATATACATGAAAGCAACTGAAGTTGATTCACTGATAAGCGTCTCTTCTCCACATCTGTCTAAATAATGAAATAATAGGGCAAAAATGCAATTAGAAAAGGCTCAAGAAGAAGTTGAAGATCAACGATCTAAACTCAAGTTTTTACAAAATATCTATCAAGTCACAAAAAATTCCACTTTAACCCTTTCAAATGATCCTAATCATTTAATTCTTTTATCCGAATTTGAACAAACTGTTGAACTTTATAAACATCAATTAACTAAACTAGAATTAGCTTACGAGATGAAAAAACATTATGCAGTTGAAGTTTTGAAGGTTGATATTTGAATCTTATCTTTTCTTCAATCCTCAATCGATCAATTTGTGTGATATTCTATGCAAGAGAAATTTCATGTAGTTTACCTCCTAGCTGGGCTTGTCATCAATGTATCTTCTTCTCGGCGTGAGATGATCTGGATTCTGCTCAACATGTATCTCTTTTTGTTTAGATTTGATCTTGAAATAAAATTGGGTCGGGTGTGTTATTATAATCAATAAGAATTTCCAGCTTGTCTGGACTGCTACTTGACACACTATAATTCTTTTTTATCATTAAGTCGTGTTAGTAGAGCTGAACACATGTCTTTTCACTCTTATTACCAAGGGTAATAGCAACAAATCATTTATATTAATAAATATATCGCCTAGTCATTATTAGTTGGTCATAACCCAGTCTTGGGACTCGCTCTAAATCACACAAAGGCAGAGCAAAATGATTTTGTGTGAATCTTTACTGTACTCGTATTATTCTTAATTAACTTTTACTTAAACTTCCTGATAGATCATGCTATAACATGTTTTGCAGACAACCAACTATCACGACGTTCCTCCAAGCTTTCAAAGCTCTGAAGCTAACTTGCGGTCAGGAGTTTGTGGTATTGTTAGTCAAATATATATGACCTATTGTGAGGTCTTCTATTTTCAGAGTCAGCATAAATGGTACGCAATACAAGACAACTTAGCCATCCACAAAATCTAACGTGTTTCCTGAAATACATCAATTTTGTCAATCCAAAGGAAAGTAAAGTGATTTTAAGATCAGGAATTACTAGATGTGAATGATATTGAGATGAGTTACGATTTTTTTATTTGTTCTTTTATGCATTCCGGTACCATTACAACAGTGTAACGTCGTGCCAATATATCCTCATACCAAGTCTGCATCAGACTTTTATCGTTCATGATGGCAGCAGGCCCCGCGGAAAGCATCTCAGGCGTAACCTTAGAGTCGCTAGTTTGATGAATTGCAAGTCGGATACCACCGGGAAAATCCGTGGTTCGCAAGCGAACGTCACAGTGCTTCTTTTTTGGGTGTATGTGAACCCTAGGCTTGAGTAGCTTGTGATTGACATTCTTGAGGTGGTCCACTAGAGCAAATTGGAGTTAGTAATCTACCCGGTACAGAGTGAAATATTAACAGCTTGGACTAACAGACAAGCTGATTCAAGCGCAGTGTGAAGTCCTTGCGAAGTTGGTCGTTGAGAGGGACGGCGGCGTTTTTAGACTGGCGAGTGGTATTGCGGCCAGTGACGAAGCGGTCAAATCTTTCAAGTATGTGGTTGCCAAACGAGAACGTGGTGAGGTAAATTGGGTCCGAGCTAAACTCCTTGCGCCATCCTGCGTAAGCGTTCGTAGTACTTGGGTTCCAAGATGCCGCTAGAAGGTGATAGTGCACTCCGTAGGTCTTGTGGGCAGCTTGAAGCTGGTTTGGTTATTGAGGAAGAAGCGATACAAAGTCAGAATCTAGTCGTTGCAGTGGAGAGTAAAAAACTGAGGTTTACTGTAGAATGGATATGTTCCATTTGCCGAATGCCCTTTTCCTGAAACTTTGCAATTTGATTGATGTTACGGCTCAGTGCAAGTTCATCTTTTACTTTTCGTATATTGACTAGTTGTTCAAATGTTTGACGCAACTGTTCTTCTTCGGCAGACAGGGCTTCGTGAGGTTGAATATCGGCTGGATCATTAGAGATGACCAGAGCAATGCGACCGAACAGCGGATTTTCGAAAACTTCTAGATCTGATGAGGTCTTGATATCTTGCCACGCCCCACATACAATGCTATTGTACCTTGCGAGACCAACCTTATCGTCTGTGGGGGGCACTGTAGGGAAACAAGTTTGTGAGTGAGTCTGTCACAATCTCGACAGACCAGTTATTGGACAATTACTTTTGTTGTCGACTGTGGCCACCTTGCTGAATTTGCGGAATCGGTTGTAAGTCTTGGTTTCATTTTCATGGATGGCACGATGACTGTGAGGTAGAGACATCATGTCATTAATAAATTGGGAAATGGCAGGATAAATATACAAATAACTCAACACTCCATATTTAAGTGTATCGTAAGAGATGCCACCAGCAATACTCAATACTTGTAGGCGCAGGGTGAGTTCTTCTTCAAGTGCCCTGGCTTCGTACAGGATAGAAGGTGGGATTCGATTATTTGCTTTGGCCTTGGTACACATGAGGTAATGTGAAACCTCCATATTACTCCAACTCTCTGCGAGTTCTTTGTAGTTCTCAAGAGTTGGTTTGATTGGGGGACTTGGGGGCAGCGGTATCCCCTTAAGGTCGGTAGGAATTGCAGGTTGATTGGGGTGAGGAAGGTCAGTTTCATGGGGTGGCAACACAAACTGACTTATTTTGGCACGTCTCTTTCGTTTCCTTGGCTCTGCGGGTGCTGATTTATCTGTGTCATCTGAATCACGACAAGGCAAAGGAGCAGTGTCAGCTGCACAGCAACAATACCAATGACAGTGTGAGAACAGTGTGAGAAGCTCTTAACTTGACTCAGAATCGTCTATGTCTGAACCTTCAAGCTCTATGTCTCCATCTCCAGGATTGGACGCCAAAGATGAGTCATCATCTGAATCATACAAAAAGATGTAATCTCAACTTCAAGGAAGGAAAGACGCAGGAAACACGCTGTACCTGAAAAACTTACTTTCAAAGAGTGCCGCTTCCTTGGGTGGGGAATCATCTGGTGAGTCTTGCAGAATGAACCCCAATCAAGAATATAAATATTCAAAGTAAGCATCCAAGGTAACAATGCCAGTATCATGCGCAAATTGCAGGTGATTGCTGACCTGGACGTGGCGCATGACGAGTAGATCTCCTGTTTACGCTTCTGCTTCCACGAGTTAAGGGTATGGCTGTCTTGGATGGCTTGACCTTGGTGTGACGGGTAGGTGGCATGGTAGGTCACTGAGGTATCAATGATAATAAGGTGCGGTTGGTTGTTAATGTCGAATATTAGCAGGGAATAGGTGTTTAAAGTTGGGTAGGTGTACGGTGGGAAAGATCAGGTGTGAGGGTGGAAAAGCGAAAAATTTGAAGGGTTGGTTGGGGTAGTACAGTTTGGGTTTAGGGGGTAGGAGATATATTGGGTATGGGTATATGTAGGTTGTGATGTCCTGTATGTTGTGTTTTTTGAGGTGGCTGAACTCGTCATAACTGGGTAGGATGTTTTGTGGGTGGGTGTTTGGTATTGTATAGATGTTACCCTTGTTGAGATTCCAACCAGGGTTACTTTTGTTACCCACATACAATCTTTCGAAACAACACATACACAAGTTTCAGCTGTAGGAGGGTATAAATACCTAAGTACATACAAGGGGTTTTTCGGATGGGTGGGATTGGGTGTGGAAAAGCTACCCAGGCTGCCTTGTGTACCTGTACCCACCTTTCACATAACCAACTTGTACACTTGTCGCCTGTACCCAAACAAGTACTGTACCGGTGATTCCTGAATTGCCGTAGTCGTTTGTTTGTTTCTTATTTGGAATCACAAGATTTTGTATCTGTGTTTTTACAATCAGCTTTGTAAAAAACTGTGACCTTTCAAACGTAGTTGACACGCTTGGTTTGATCTTGGCCCTAACCCTACAGTCAGATTGTTGAATCTATTGAAAATCAATTGTAAGTATTGATTGGATATCATGAGATGACATGTTAGACCAAGCCGATTCTGTAGAAAAGAAGTGTGAAAAGCAAAGAAAGACTGACCCGAACAAAGTGAGTGCGTGGAGGTGTGGGTATGTGTATTGAGAAGATGGTATCAAATTGTTGATATTGGTTGGGTGAGTTGGTGGGTGTTTGTGTAGAGCCGGGGAGGCCTGAAGGCAAACCTGGTGGGTAGGTTTAGGTCTTGAATGTATCAAGTATGCGTCTTAGTGTCTTACATTGAATGGGGATTCAAGGTGGTCGGTTTACTCGTGGGTGAGTAGGTTTAGGTCCTGAATGCATCAAGTGATGCGTTCAAGTTTGTTACTCTGAATAGGGATTCAAGGTGGTAGTTTTCCTTTTGGGTGGGTAGGTTTAGGTATTGAATGTATCAAGTGATGTGCTTGGGTGTGTTCAAATGAACCGGGATTGAAGGTGGTAGATTTTGTCTTTGGGTGGTGTAGGTTGTGCTACAGTGGTGAGTTTTATTATTAGGTGGGTGGATGATTTAGTGGGCTGCGAGGGTCCTATATGCAAAAATTGGACTTAGCCAAATTTGTAGCCCTCCAAGATGCTCCCTAAGATGCAATTGCATCTTTGCAGTGCGGAGTCGAATACCATTGGGTGATAGGTGCGGCTGTATGGCCTAATGGTATTAGGTACTTACCTAAGTGCTCAGGTGAACCTATGTGCATTCTTTTCATCCCAATATATCACCCCATCTGTCCTAGCCCTCATCATCCTCTCGTATGCTCTTGTTAACATTTCCTCTCTCTGCTCTAATTGCTCCACCCTAGCCATCAATAACTCTTCCCTTGTAGTAACTTTATCCCAATCCACTCCTAGAAATGTTCCTGCCTCAACGTCTACTGGTAGGATTGCCTTCTGATTGAAAAGAACTTCATAAGGTGAATATCCAGTTGTCCTCTTTGTTGAGATCCGATCTGAGAACAACACCAAAGGTAATTTTTCCGCCCATTTCTTCCCGTCTTCTCCACATATTTTTACCAAAGTATCCTTCAATGGTTGATGTCCACGTTCCACCATTCCTTCACCTTGAGGCCAATAAGGAGTTGACTCCCCCAACTTTGATCCTGACATCCTTACTGCTTCCCTCAACTCTGCCTTGAACTCTGGTCCTCCATCTACTGTAAAACATTTTACCGCCCCATATCTCCAAATCCATTCCTTCAAGATAAAGTCTGCCACCACCTTTGCCGTCAAATTTTGTAGTGCCTTAGCTTCTACCCATCCTGAAAGATCATCCCTTGCTACAATCAAATATTTGTATTTACTAGTCTTGATGTGTACTGCATCCAAGCTGACTCTTCCAAACACAGTTGTTTCTCCCGTAGCATGTCCCTTCTCCTTCTGGGTTCTTGGACTCCTCCTTTGACAAGCTTCACACGACATAACCCATTTCCGTACATCCTCCTTCATCTCTGGCCACCAAAATCTTATTAAGCATCTTCTGTAAGTTTCCTCTACTCCTCTATGCCCCATCTCCTCATGTAATCTCTGTAATACAATCTCCTGTCCGTCTGTTCTTGAAACCACCAATCTTCCGCATGGTACTCCTTTCTTCTTCAATCTTCCCCGTTCCACGTAAAACGTTGCCACTCTATTCTGAACCCATTGGAAGTCTTCATCAGAACAATTGTCAGGTCTCTTGAATGTCTTTAAGAATTTCTCAAGATATAGCCATAACCCTTCTTGAGTCCAGGGTTGGAAGTCTTCTGGATCTTCATCCTTTGTTGAGACTGGGAAACCTTCATGAGGTGCAATATCCTTCTGCTCTTCATCAAAGTCTTCTCCCTCTGATGTTGAGTCTTCCCCAACCGGACGTCGTGAGAGTCCATCTGGCATGCCAAAGCTCTTTCCTGGCTTATGAACAATGTCATAAGAGAATAGTTGAATAAATGCCACCCATCTGGTCATAGGCGCATTTGGTAGAGTTGGTCGATTGATCATTTCTATCAAAGACTTGGCGTCCACCTGAAGTTCGAAATGTTGTCCCCACAACTTGCTCTGGAATTTCTTCAGGATTCTGGCAACTCCACAAAGCTCCAACTTTGGCTGAGAATATCTTGATTCCACTGGTGAGAATACCAATGATTCATAGAATACCGGCCTTGCCTTTCCTTGCTTGTCTTCCTGCATCAACACCCCTCCTGCTGCAATCTGACTTGAATCCACTGCTAATATAATCTTTCCCGCTGCTTCTCCATATTCTAATCCCTTCAACATAATGTCTTCTCCAATGATTTTCTTCAAAGTATCCAACGACTCCTGACATTCCGCTGTCCAGTTCCATTCCACGTCCTTCCTAGTCAACCTTCTCATAGGTGCTGCAATCTTAGAGAAATCTTTGATAAACATTCTAACATAGATACACATTCCTAAGAACCCCAAAACCTCTGTTGTATTGGTTGGTACTGGCCAATTCTGAATCTTGTTCTTCTTTTTCTTTGATATTGTCCTCCCATCTTTACAAACTACATGTCCCACAATTTCCAATGCCGGCACACAAACTGCAAACTTCTTCCCAGACACTGTAAGTCCAGCTTCCTCAATCCTAAACAATACTCTTTCTAGTGTAATTGCATATTCCCAAATGAAACGCCTAATACCAGGATTCTCTTCCAGTACAGCATCGTCGTAGGTAGAATCAGGACCTTTGATTCCGCCGTCATCAATGAAGATACCTACGTTCTGTGGAATTTCATCTTGAAGGATCCACATCATCTGAGCTTGATACACTGCTACTGAGTTGGTAGCACCTTGAGGCAATCGAGTGAGCTGAAAGCGTCCCAAGGGTGTTTCGAAAGTTGTTAAAGGTCTTGAGAAATCCGCCAATTCCCTCTCATCATATCCTCCCATAATATCACCTAATCCATAACATGCTCTTCCTGCAAAGGATTCCACAAACTCTTCTGGTGCTGGAGGCATTCCTGCATCTTTGATTGTTACTTTGTTTAGAGCTTGAAGATCATGTACCACTCGTAACTTGCCATCTTGTTTCTTGACACAAAATACCGGACTTGAGTAACTTGAGGATGATTGTTCATATAAACCTGTCTTTAAACGTTGGCGTATCAACTCAATGTATTCTGGTTTGATGGCTGCCGGAATTGGAATTGGCTTCTTCTGCCAGGGTTCATGTTCAATTACTGGTATAGCATAAGGGAATCCATAAGAATGCTTCAATACCCCTCTTTCTTCTTCACAGTATGCAATAGCTCCTTCTCTTAATACCACTACATGTAACAACAACTTCCATTCTTCATCACTCAACCAATCCTCTGGTCCAAAGTTACACATCTTCAGCCGTTCCAATGTTGTCTTCCTTGTTTCTACAAAGTCCGGAGGATGCATTGTTAAAGGTGTCTTGTAAGGATCTCTAGACATTGGTGGCCGTTGTAAAGGTGGGTTGAGATGTTGAGGCATAGCTTCATTGACCGGCCGGACCTTCCTTGCTACTGGCTTGTATTTTGCAGCAAAACTTGAGATTTTCCCCTTCCGCCATCTTTCACATACTTCTGCTTGCTGTCTGATGTCAAACCCATTGTTCAAAGCTTGCATAGTTTTCCATTCTCCTTCTTCCAATAATCCTCCCTTGATTCCTCTTTCCAACTCTAATGTACTTCCCCCGTAATCCTCCAATTGAACACCACTACTTAAAAAATGAGACTGAGATAAAGAAGATTCAATAAAACTAAAAGATGAAATAAATTCGGAACCATGACATGTATTATCCTCCACTATATTACCCACGTACTCTTCCTCCCTTGAAACCGTATTTGAAATATAAGAAACTTGAGGAAAAACTTGAGACGGAGACTGAGACTGAAAACTAAAATTACTACTAATACACAACCAAGTCCCCATTTCTTCACTAGTTGGTGATGGACATCCAAGGGTACTTGGATTTGCTATATACTGAATGCCCATTGCTTCACCAACACTCTCTACAAAAAAGACTTGTCTTCTCCTGAGACTTCCTCCACGTAGTCCGGAGTACCCCCCGCATCATCCTCTTGATCTTCCCGTTGCAACCTAGCTAATTGTACTTCTACAACCGTGGTCCGCTTTTCACCTAAGTCCAACTCCCGCTCCCAATCTCCTTCATCCGGTTGACAAATCGTAAACCTTGTCCATATTCCCCTTTCATCTCTTAAGGTTAACCTTTCCCCCACAGATTTTCCAAATTCCATTCCTGCTCTGAAGTCCATAAGGAAGGGACGTCCTAATAAGATCGGACATTTACTTTCTTTGGCTATCCAGAAGTGAGCCAATCCTTGAACCCTAGTTCCAACTACCACTTCTATAGCTTCTCCAATCCCAACTAGCTCCGTCCTTTGACCGCCAATTCCTCTGACTCCCGATCTAATAGACACCAATCCAGTTAATCCTAATTCCTCCGCTACTGACTCTGGAAGAATGTTGATTTGAGAACCTGAATCAACCAAAGCCTTCACTCTTTTCTTCTTCCCTCCAAGCATGATGTCTAAATACCCCAATGGACAAGAATATAAAACGTCCTCTTCCTCATCTTCACTTTCCGAGGTAGATTCATCCTCTTCCAATCCTCCTGCAGCAGCTCTTAAGGGTTTGATAATCCTTGGGATAACCACCCTCCGCTTTGAAACTTGCTTCTTCATATGCTCCGCCAATGCTGGTGATATAGCACATAATTCTCCAACCTCTGCTTCTATCTTAGTCTTCATAATTTTATCCACCACCTTATCCATTACTCCCTCATATCCCCGTTCCACTGGTCTTTCGAATCTTCCTTTGACAATATCCTTCTTCTCAATTCTTGGTGCTACAACCGTTGGCTTCTTCCTTCCTTTTAACTGAGCCAAGGGGATGTCCTCACTACTATCATCTTCATCCAATTCCATAACTTCATCCTCTGCTTCCTCCACTTCCTTCTGAATTGAAACCTTCTTCTTCTTTGGAGCTTCCACTGGCTCTGCCTTTCCTCTACCCCTCTTGACTTCTACGTCATACACCTTTGTACCTGCACCTGCCATAGCAGCCTTGAAACCTCTACTAGTAATCCCTGGCACTTTCCAATCTTCTAAGACTCCACAGCTAGCCCGTAGCTCCTGAACCTGAGCATCCCCATTAGCATCCTTAGTCACAATGCCCGTCACAACTGTCTTCTCCGGTACTACTACTGCTGGTCCAGGTGGAGATGGAGTTGAGTTGGGAGGAGCTCCTCCTTTTGCCGCAGCAATCTTAGCCTGCTCCACTTGTAAGGAGTGGTCTGCAACTACAGTCCGGATTGGTCGACTACTATCCCATCTGATTACAGCTCCATTAGATAGAATATAAGTATTGTTATGTTCTCTAACATATCCATCATTAATGTCCCTTTGCTTATCTGGGCACCTATTATGACTATGACCTTCTTTACCACAGTAGTAACACATTATGGGTCCATCTCGAAATGGTCTTTCTTGAAACTCCCCACGGGGCGGTCCGTTGTTTGATGGTCCGTAAGGTCCGTTTGATGGTTGATTATTACCATTGTTTGTTGAAACTGTCCTGATGAATTGTTCCATTGAGAGGTTGAGTTGTATCCTCCTCTTCCACCTTGATTTCCTCCATATCCTCCTCTATTACCACCAAACCCTCCTCTTCCTCTATTCATTCCAAAGTTAGAATACTGACCGCCGTTCTGATTGTTAGGACCTGGGCCACTGCCGTTGAAGTTCTGACCACCTCTGAAGTAATTTGAGGAGTTGAACGGTGGTGCTGGACCCCCTCTGTTCTGTGGTGGTGGTCCGAAGTTGTTTTGTTGCCCAGAGTATGAGTTGTTCTGGAAACCGCCATGGACTTGTCTGTTGGGGTTGACGGCAAAAGGTCTATTTATACCTTGTCCACTCCACGAAGCAAACTGTCGAACTAATTCACTGATTGTTGCTTCGTCCACATTCTTTCCGCCAATCTTCTTATTCAAACCTTCCAACTTCTGGCCCCTTCTCTCCATATCCCTCTGCACCACTTTCTCTTTAAGTTCTTCATCCTTCTTCATCTCCACCTCTTTCTTTCCTCTTAATTCCTCAAACACCAATTCTACTTCTTCTTGTACCACTGTATAAACCGCCTTCTTGAGAACCTTCCATCCTGGCAACCTATGCCTTCCGTCCCTCGTCTTTCTCAAATCTCCATCATCCCGTAGCTTCTCCTTGATTTTCTTCTGCATACTATCTGAGAATGCTCTATAGTAATGATTACAGATCTCATCCTCAGAATCAATGTAGTCATACTTCTTGAGGTACACTAGTATACTATCAAACTTGTGTCGAAAACCTTCAAATTCTAACTTTGAATCTATGCCACCATTCCTTTCATACTCCAAGGTCAATTCCTTTAAGTCCTCCACCGTGTACTTAGGCGCCTCCCGAATTGAAGCGTACCGATCCTTCATCTCTGTCTTCAACAATTTCCAATCCCATTCACCTTCACCCCAGCCGTTAAGTTCCTTGATTTCCTCTTTCAGATCCTTTCCATTCACAAATGCACAGACTTGCTTTGCCATGTCTACACCACTAGCTCCATCAACGTCCGCAGCAACCTCAAAGTCCCGCAGAAATTTCTGGACATCATCTCCACGACTAAATCGTAACTCTGAATCTTGAGGTTCAATTTTTACAACCTTCCTTTTACTTCTCTTGCTTTTCTTCTTCCTCCTACTCTCCACCTCACTATCTTCATCCGAACTTGACTCCTCCTCGCTACTACCGTCTGAACTTGAGCTACCACTACTTTTACAATACTTCTTCTTGCCTTTCCCTTTACTTTTCCTCTGAACCTTTTCTTTCTCTTCTTGACGTTTTGTCTCCTTCAAAGCTTTCAACACCTTCTCCATGTTTGCTGCCTGTATCCTCGCCTCCTTTAAATATTCCTCTGCATCCTGTATTGAAAGTCCTCCTCCCTTAACCATTCCTTCTACGTCTTCCATTGAAACCATTTCCTCCGTCACCATTCCTTCTACTCCTAAACCCTTTGCCGTAACACCATCATCCGATTCTTCTCCACTTTCCTCCTTCTCCCTGTAAGCCAACTTTTCCACCAGAGCTCCCCCTTGACCACCATGAATACTATCTCCACTTCTACCCCCTACTACTGCTAATGCTTTTTCTGCTGCACTTTGACTCGAAATTGATTCCTGACCAAGGTTGTTTTGAGATGACATATTGAGATTTGAGAATTACTGAATTTCGAAATGAGATTTTTGAGATGGAATGATAATTGATGATTGATAAATTTGTTGATTTTGTCAAAACCACAAAGCGGAAGTGCACCCGCAAAGACGCAGAAGTTGTTTCGAATTGCCCGGGCAGAGTCACCAGATGTAGAACTCCTACGCAGTCAAGCGTAGGCTGAGCCGGAGAAGGGAAGAATCGCCACTTGTGAGAGCAGGTGAAACTAAGATGCTAAAAAGCTGCCTTCAACCTAAACAAAATAGCTTAAAAGATTCCTAGGACAACCTCCAACACTTCTATCCTTCCCAAATTTTCCCGTAAACCTTGTTTATCCTTGTAGATGGATGCACAAAGGCTGGCGAAATCCGATAGTACCACCTATACTACTACAGCTTTCCTCTCTGCTGAGTTACAAGCCTTTAAAATAAAATACAAAACTATCACTGATCCGGGTTTGAACCCAAGAACAGTTTTTGACCCGGCCCTGACTTGAGCACAGGGCTCAACCGGTGTACTTGATTTTGACGGTTTGAGGACCACTTGACCAAATTTCAACCAAGCTCAGCAAAAAATAAAGTATATAAAAAAATCAAACAACACTACACTTCAACTAATAACTTTTCAAACAACACAGTCTAACAATTCCTCAAGGTAAGTTCTTCTCTTATCTTTCCTTTCTTTTCTTTGATCAATAACTAAAACTAAAAAAAACCAAACTCTTCTTTAACTCTTGACTAGGATACTCGATCAAAAAAGCTCTTATACAACTCCAACTCTTTATATTAAACTCAAGGACACTATGACTCAATTACAACGCACACCACACAGACACAAGATCAGACACGGACCCCCCTCCCTCAATCTCCAACAATCCTTCCCTTTTTATATCATTCAATCTCAGCCACCCACAACTCGGCCTCTTTCTTTTCACCTATCTCAATCCAACTCAGATCCCACCATAACCGGATTTCCAACAATTTTCGATTAACTTTTGATTTGATTTGAGGTAAGCACCCTCTTCTTTCTTTAATTTATCTCCTTCCTGTCATTTGCTAATTAATTCTTTGTATCTCAGCCTCCACTTTCCTCAATCCCCACTTCACATCCTTTGGTTCATCTTGACCTTCACTTCATTCCTGGTCTTGGCTTTCTCATGATGTAAGTTTTAGGTAAGTTATGCTTTCCATTTCCCGCCATTCTTCTCAATTGATCTTTCTTATGTATTGTACGGTCTATTCATTCTTAAGGTTATGATGTTTGTTCAGTTCAATCCCGCAGCTCCGATTGATTTTTCTTCCTGTTGATTCAATTTTGGTTTGATTGCTGTGTAGCAGTACCTGATTTTAGATTTCAAGCTCCGATCAACTCAGTCACCTTTCAACTTCAACTTCAACTTCGATTTGCTTCAACATGAAGACCTCCACCCCTTTCCCCATCTTCCAATTCAACCTTAACACCTCAGTCAACCTCCTTCAGTTCTTGACATCAACTAAATTTCGATTTCAGCCTCTTTTCAACTATCACCCTTGAACCCACTGACTCAGAATTTCAATATGATCTCAATAAAACTCTCAATTCAATTTCGATCTCAAGTTATGATCTTGATCTAGGCTTAACTTTGGACCTCAATCCAACTTCCTATCCTGTTTCAATTTTAATTTTGATCTTTGATTGTTTTCTTCAACTACCAGGTAAGTTTCTTTCAATTCTTATCTTCTTCCTTTTACTATCTGTTTTGTTTTGTTTTTACTGATGAATCTATCTTATTTCTTCCTTCTCCACTTCGCTTCTAGGTCCTATTCACCTTGATAGTTTTAGTTCAATCTCTATTTTGATCTCAGCTATCTACAAGTCATTCAAATCCTTATCTTCATTAAGTCTTTGATTTCGATCTTGGACTTCTTTGATTTGGGTATGAATTAAGGTGAGTCTCATCTTCATCTTCTAATCTTTTCTTTACTGTTATCTCTTATAACATTTCGATTTTGGAGCTTGATGAGGTGAATGTTCTTTCTTCTTTCTTCAATTAAATTTCGCTTCTGGACTTTCATTTTGATTTTGAATCCTACTGATACTACATCTTTTTTCTATTTTGACTAGGATTACCAAAATCGAAGCTATTGTTTGATTCATTGTTTGATTTCTTGTTCATCTAAGGTCAAGTGATGGGTTCTTGATTTTGATTTTGACATTCATTCTCTTCTTTCACCTTCTAGTAAGTTTCATTTTCTATCTCTGTCCAACTTTCACTTATCTTTTATTCTTCATCATTTCATTTCTGTATATATCCTTTGTTAGAACCAACTTGAAGTGGTATTTGATTTCTTTTGTTAATGTAAACTGATTAATTCCAATTTCATTTTGTTGGTTTGTTAAATCTTGATTTTGTTATGAAGTTGATATTTGAGTTTATTTGTTTGGGGTTATCACTTGTATATTAAAATGAGTTGATGTATTGAAAAAAATGAAATATATATGTCATGTAAAGTTAAAATGAAAAGAAATGAATTGTTTCTAAAACATTTTTGTGCATTAAGAAGTTTTGTGAACTTGAGAGCAATCTGAGAATTGAGCTTGACTTGAGTAAAATCAGTAAGAATTGATAAAGAGTGCCTGCGTTGGGTTTTGATTACCACAATGTCACTGCAGGATAAGGTTCTATTGCCTACTTCTTTGGTTTTCCATAAGAGACTTCAAGGTGATGGTCTTTCTTTACGCTACAAAAATTTAACAACCGGTCCGTTGTTCTAATATATGCGTAAATTTTGTAAATAAGAACACTTTTTGAGGTGACCCAATTCAAAGGTACGCTGGTACTATAGACATAGAAATTTGGGCAAAAGTTGTCCAAATTTCGAAAAGCTGGATAAAAATTGATCCAAGGCAAACCCCCTTGATACTGTGGACAAATTTTCCATGTTTGTCTTTGGTCAAATACCCAAATCTCACACAAATTGTCCCTTCTTGGTACCCCTACAAGATGCCGATCTCTACCCTCCACCGCGACGTCTTTCTGGGTGTACGCAATTCTGCAGTCAGTGTCAAGACGTAGTGTTGAAGGAAGAAAATCACTGCATTTTCATTTTTCAACTCGCTTAAGGAGGTGTATTGGATGTGAAGTGAAGGTAAACATGAAGTACAGAAATTGAATTACATATCTCCCAAGACTTGAAACTGCTCTGCTCAGAATAAAAGTTTTGCAAGCTATGAGAGACAAAATAGACTTGACCAGAAGACCATCTTGCTGATTGTTAGGATACTCTGAATAGCTATCCAAAGGCGTACGCGGATCAGGGTTGAAAAGAGTGATGAAGAGGACGGGTGTTTGCAGCTTTGAAAGGTCGAGCGTCTCGAAGATCTCTATGCAAACGCTGCTTTCGCCGCATTGAATGTCGACTGGTCTACCCATTCATTTCCCTGGAGTATATTCAAGATTAAGGTCAGCGGAGGAAATCAATACAAAATTTAATACAACTGACCTGTCGGCAGGTCGCAACTAGAGCATAATCCTGTTGAGGTTCATCTGTCAGTGCAAAGCACCAAAACCATACAAATGAAACAGACATACTGCAGCAAAAGAACCCGCTGCCCAAATCAAGACTCCAACAACGGTAGGGTATGCCTATGAATTACAAGTGCAAGAGCTTAATAATTTGATAGGATATTTGGAATTGTTGAAGGAAAATAATCTCACACTTTCAGCGGCTGTGGTGAACTTTGATACAATCTCACTGCAAGATTGGGTGTTGCCGCCGCCCGTTTCAGTTATCAATACTTGTCGTCCGTCATTCTGTAGTAGGGTAACAACAGATTGCATCTCTGAAATGTGATCTTGGGTGCATTCCTTGTTGGTCCCAGATCCGTCTTGATCAAAATACTACCAGGAAGGAGGAAGGATCAGGATCATATCTTTCACAAACATTCACACAAAAACCCACTTGATGAATCTCAAAAACTAGTCCCTTGTGCGAGCCATCTGGGTTCTTAATCGCAGATAATCCATTGTTATAGTCACTTGAAAAGGTTGCGAAATGCTGCCAGGTGTTCCCAGGAAGAAGGATATTGTTATTTGCACCCGCCTTTCGGATTGCCGTTACGACCTGTTGAACCACCTCAAACCATACTTTGCTATTTACGTCATGGGGCTCGTTTATCAATCCAAACAATACATTTGGCTGACTCTTATAATGACCCGCCAAGCGGACCCAAAGATCGGCTAGAGCGTCAGCACCTAGGTCGCTCTCACCGACAATTTTTCCGTCGCGTCTGGCGTACTAGGGGTGATGAAGAGGTGTAAAAGTGAAGGTTATTTATAAGTGTAAAACGTCATTGGGATCCGGGAACTCAGAGTGTGTGGTACGCCACGCACGTTGTGAAGATCAATGATAGCAAATGCACCCAAGTTTATAGTTTCAGTCACATACTTGTCCAGCAATGTAAGATAGGTTTCATTCAACGCTCCGTTGATTGTTGGCTATTAATTCAAGCAGAGAGCACCATCATCAAACACCATAAAATATCAGGAATAGAGCGTTTTCAGTCTTCTCATTTACCTGAATGTATTGCCAACCAATAGGGAATCGAAGGGTGTTGACTTTCCCGGTAATGAGATGTGAAATTTGGTCAAGTGGTGGTGGAACGTAGCTTCCACTCTGCCCGCCGTTGGAGTCGATGCCAAATTCTAATCCGGCCATATTGACTCCATTCATGCGTGGTAATGAAGTACCTGCCTTTTCTGTAACTTTCTTCTGATGCTTTGGATGATACTTATGCCTAGAATTATTCCGGATAGATAGACAACTCGCCACAGAAAACAGCAAAGACCCCAACACCACCAATCTTTGTACGCTGGTATACATACCTAGCTCTTGAATTTGTACGAAAAGTTAGATTCGAATGGGGTTTTCACAGATGAAGATGATATCAAAATATATAGGGAAAAGAGGAAAAGATATTACTATATCTGTAAGGTCTCGAAGAATTATGAATTCATAACTGATGAGCATCAAATAATGAAAAAGAACTGAGGACAATCTCAAGTCAAGAATGAAAAGATTATCTAAAATAGGAACTAAATATGTTCATCGTGCAGAACTTGAAGTACTTCATCTCAATATGTCAAGTGAGGAAATGATGTGCACATACAACCATCCCATCATAAAAGACTGACTCCTAAGAGGTTGAGATCGAACTTCAAGAATCCGCGTGGTCCACAAACATATCAAGTTATAGGATCTTCAATATGAGAGAGCAAAAGCGCTGAGTGGTCTCAAGCAGAGAAATCCATCCTCACTGTTCAATTTATCAAGCTGCGGTTGCTAATCGCCGAGTAAATTCATGGAGAAAAAGTCACGTACGTCAAGCGTTTGACCTGTGGTGGATACGAGATCGAATGTAAAGTACTCCTCTTTTATATTTTCTTCCCGTTGCCGGGTTCATGTGTCACCTTGATAAACTTTGATCAATTGTCACTGCGGGGTTGAGTGTGATGGGTGATGATGGCCATTCAGTTTATGAACTAAATTCGTCGTATGTACACTGTTTTTCCTCAGGACCGCAGCAGAACGTGGCTCTTTGATGTGATTTAAAGGGAATCCCTTTTCAGAGCCTCGGTCGAAGGGCGCACCTCTCTTTGGATGATTGAAAAGCATTGGATTGAAGGTTTTGTACATAGTGGATTTCTACGATAAAGCCAATTAGCACTTTAAAAAAGAGGTAGGAGATTATCTTAGTCAGGTATGTTCTAGCTACCACAGGAGGAGTCTTTCACTCAAGTGGATTGCTCAGCAAACCATTCCCAGTTCCACGAATCATTTGATATTGCCTCTTCATCTTGTGTAAATGGTCTCTTGGTCCCAGAATGAGTTTTTCTACATTCTGAGACATCGATTAGTGCAGAGCCAATGTCCCTTCATATTGTCCGCATGGGTTTGTATAATTCAAATCCATCAGTACATTAAGATCTAACTGAGGCCATGATCAACCTAAGAAAGCTGTCGGCTTCAAGCTGTTCAGAGGCTTTGTGAGCTGCTTGCCCTGAGTTCGGAAAAGCTTCAAACCGGAGATCGCGCCAACAATCTGTGATGTCTACGGCTTCGAAAATTGACGAGATGGAGGTTTTCCAACCGATCAGCATGTGGCTTTGGCTTCCGAAAATCTATATTCAAAGAGACACGTCTTATTCCTGCCACTGGTGTGTCTTTTGTTATCACTGACTACCATTATCTTAAATAATTGAAAAGCACTCTGATTGATATACCATGTAAGATATCTCAAGTTCAAATTAATCAATTTCGTGTGGTGATGTTTCTTCAGTGTCAGTTATGTAGTATGTCTCAGTGTCGTGACTTTTTCTTGACTCTTTCCATTTCGCGTTGAGCAGATATCAGACGTTGAGGGTCTTTCTCAATGGGCACAGAATCAGATGTACTCGACACGGTACCGAACTTATGCTGAGTTTTTCAGATTGTAAGTACAGATTCATTCGGCCCCAAGCTTCACCCAGGCTCACCATCAGTTGCGATTTCACCAATGCTAAGCTTCTATCGAGATCGGATCGGTTCATGAGCACGATATATATCAGCGGTTCACACTTGCAGTCGAAGTGAATGAATATCTCATCGTGTTATGTATAGAAACAATTCGCAGCAAAACCCGAGGAAAGTCATCAGCCAAACCAACTTGACGGCCTCCTCCGTCACCGTTTCACACGACCTTCACCTGTAATTTGATTTGAATCGCTTCCTTGTTCAGCACTCATCCTAACGCAAGCGATTTACACCCGAACATTCATCGAACCAACTATGTCCTCCCTCAAACCCGACCAAACCGAAGGGCCATCACTAACGCATCAGGATGGCATACCTTGGAGCCAAAGGACGATGATGTATCAGTACAAGCCATTCCGCGGGATGTATTATGACTTGAAACGGAGGATACCGCTCTATCCTAGTAAGTGGCTTATTCGACCCATGTCAATGTAGACTGCAAGAATCTATCTGACCTAATGGTCTCTTTCCTCTAACGCTTCGCGTTATCTCGTATCTAAAGGCGATTGGACATTGGGGTTAGTAAATCGCCTGTAATTAGGCTGCTCTGGTATATCTTAACAGCTTGGTTCGATATCAGCTTCCGACCTGATAACCTTCCTCAGGTTCTTACGGCCACTATTCGGATGTACTTTATCAACCTGTATGTGTCAAACCCGTGATACCTTCTGTCTCGATGGCTGTTGACGTTAGTTTTGGACGCCGGATGTAGGATTCCAGCTCTTGCTTATATGCTGGATATGAACGATCGAACTAACGGATATTATGGTACAAACGAGGGTACACATTTTTCTTACCTGCAAGTTTTCGACTTCGTGTTCCCTGAAATTGATTCGTCTTGAAATTTGCTCTTGTAGTCATTCTGGGTAGGTTTCCTCGTTTCTACCCTTAGGTTCAATGAAACAATCGACTCACTTTTCTGCGAGGGTATCTTTCAGCTAGTGCACTCGCTGCCATCACTTTCGCCCTCTTTAGCGCCCAGCCCCTCACAATAGTGGGAGTGACGGGGTTGATCAACTTGTTTAATTACACCGATTATGTACGACTCGTCCCTTGCTGCTACATCTCAACAATCGCTTGTAATTGGCAACACTTAACGCTTGGTTTGTTTTCGCGGCTTCAATGACTTCATCTTATAGGATATTGTGGTCAAAAGATATGGAGTCAACTATTCACAATTTCAGGCATGGATGTTGATGTAAGCTTATTGAAGTTTTTGTTTAGCGCGCCTCGTGGTCAATCTCATAAGCCTCTCGATGTCTTCTAATCCACCCCTTCAATCTGATCCAGATGGGCCGCCATATTTCATTTTTCGATGTCTATATTTAATCTCTGCGACTACACTCGATTCATCACCGATATGACATCTGAGACTTTTGGCTTGTATGTTGGAGTAATTTATATCCAAAAGGGTGTCGAACTTTTGGTACGTGAGTTTGATCAAAGTTCGGCTAAGGGCTGGTTGAGCGTGGTGGTGGCTATGTTGTTTGCTTTGTCGGTTTATTGGGTCGAAAAAGCCGGACGCAAAGGTAATCCATCACAAAAGATTCCGTTTTGGATCTTAACCTCATACTGTAACCTTTTTTGCTATCCAACCAAGGTTTTGGACCTCTATGGGCAAGACGTTTGGTTTCAGATTATGCTTTTGTACTCGCCTGTGTCTTTTATACCGGTTTTGTTCACATGTCAGTCTCCTTTGCACTTCTTTCTGATCTTATAATGATTCTCGATAAA
Organism: Melampsora americana; assembly: GCA_022264835.1. Taxonomy (NCBI): domain Eukaryota; kingdom Fungi; phylum Basidiomycota; class Pucciniomycetes; order Pucciniales; family Melampsoraceae; genus Melampsora; species Melampsora americana. The sequence goes on along the minus strand of JAIFHY010000050.1, from coordinate 622,509 downwards.
CTGAAACACACTTTCTTATCCTTCTTAGCCCTGGTTACCTGAAGTCCTCCAACCTAGACAAAGTACCTATCACCCGGTCATGGTATCCGACGGCTGATCGCGATTGGGTGGTCGATTTTTGGAATCTCCCCGTGAAATGGGTCTTCATTTCCCTACCATTTGGATTTCTCCTCACCCTCTTGTTTGTCAGTTGATTCTTACCTTGTGACCCACCTCCTTCTCAGTCCCAGACTTAATCTATTCGAGACGACCGCTTTGAAGAAAGGCCAAAGTATTGACTTACACATTACTTCTTTTGATATATGCCCTTGATGATGCTCCATCAGTATTTCGATCACAACGTCTCTTCACTCATGGCACAAGCACGTCAATTCCCTGTTGAGCGACCTGCAGGTTTTCATTGGGACTTTTTCGTCTTGGGTATCACTACCTTTATATCAGGTTTATTAGGACTACCAGCTCCCAATGGACTTGTTCCTCAGGCACCTGTACATACAGAGAGCCTATCGATTGTGAAACAAGTGACGGTGGCCAAAGTAGAGGGCGAAGCAGAGACAGAAACAGCAGACTTCAAGTTGGTTCGGACTCGAGTTGTGGAACAGAGAGTGAGCCATCTTGGAATCGGGCTCTTGACCCTTGGGACAATGACTCGCCCACTTCTAGTAGCAATGTGAATTTCCACTCCTCAGCCTCGAAAACGCATGCGTCTCTTTGACTGTTCTTTGATTCATGATTCTTTGGACGAATTCAGCGGGACAATGCCTCGAGCACTTTTTGCTGGAGTCTTCATTGGTGTAGGATGGGCATCGGTCGAAGGAAACGGAATCGTTCACAAAACACTCTACCTATTTCGTGATGGAAATACACTCGTTCCGAACAAAGGATTAGGTAGGATCAATCGATGGTCAATTGTCAAATTTATAGGAATTCAATGGATCGTATTTGCAATCATGGTAGCTATTTCTCAAACAATTGCAGCGATTGGATTCCCTCTGGTAATTATCTCTCTTATTCCATTAAGAGTTTATTATGGGCCAAGGTGGTTTTCAGAATTTGAACTTGAGGTACTGGATTCACCTACTGCAAATGCTATAGGAGTGATGCTCAGTATTGGAGGAGAGTTAGGTGGAAATAAAGATAGCGTTTGTTCTGATTTAGGTCTTGAAACATTCAATCGGGATGGCAATGGCTCACATCGAGAAGGTCCTCCTATAGCAACTGAGAAACTCCATACAGCTTAATTATCAAGTTTTTTTCTGGATCGTTTATTGTATCGTGCATCGTGAAGCTTTGTCAATTAGTTCCATAAAAGCAGTTTTTTTCTGGAATCATGTTCTTACTGTCAATTACTCTGCGCTTGGAGTTTTACCAAAAACAAAGAGTGATCATCTGACTCTACGAAACATCATAGACCACTTAACATAGATATGCCTTCCTGGAGTGTATTTCCATATCTGTCCCGCGAATCAGATAAGATCTCTCAAATGATATATACATTGAGGGTAGCTTTTACAATATTCATCACGGTGTGGCTCTGGATATATATGCCCACCCGAAATACCCTGAGCTTTCACTCGTTTTGAGCTTGTATCGACGAAAGCCCGATCCACAGTCTGTATAATGGGTCCAGATGGTTCGATGATCCCATATCATTCCGCTTCAAGACACAGGGATTAGTTTGCAGCCATATCCGACTCTGGGATGTCCGTATTCTCGTATGATCCAATGAATGCACTACACGAAGCAGAAAACCACTGAGATTTCGGACTTCTTGACCTTTTGAAACAAATGCTGTCTGAGACCTGTACCCGGATCCATGTGTACAAAACCGAGGACGCGTGAGAGTACATAAAACACCTGCGCCATGCGAGCTAATCTTGAAGAAGTCTGCCGAGCATCCCCAGTGGTGAGTTTAGCGTAAACCAAGAAATTATAACATCAAGTGACTAAGCTGCAGTGGCAACTACAAGGACGTAAGGAAGGTGGAGAAATTGATAAATCTCTTGAGTCTCAAAAGCACTGGCCCCTCGAAAACCTGACTTCAGAATCACCTCACCTCAAAACAACTTGCATTAACCCACTCAGAACTCAAATCGTGAAGTCCTGATCGATACACTCCATCAATCATGAGACGGTCCCAATATTTCAAAGAGCTATGTCTCGGTGTACTGCTTTTCCCCCTTGTCTCATCGAAGTTCCAACGTACCCCACTCAAAGCCATCGAGGGAAAATCAACGTTGGACATGATCATCAACAGCCAAGCAACTTTATTGCATGGAGATATTTTTACGAGTTCCGAACCCCATTTGTTATCGGGTAAGTATGAATTGAAAGGAAGTTGTAACATGAGTTAAGAAAGATTTGACTTCATCCCAGATCCTTTAAGAAGTGCTGCACAGACAACAAAAGAGATGGAGGAAGATAAATCAGTAGACGTCCCTGACAAATCTCTTGAGTTGGCAAATGTCGATTCAAATTTAGACTTCTTAGCGTGTGTAATCTTTGATTTGATTTAATAAACGTGGATTACTTCAGACTGATTGGGGTTTGCTCAGAATTCATTTGCAGCCTGACCTTTGGCCTTGGAATAACCAAGAGATGAACGGACCATCTTCAAGAGACCGCGATGAAAGGAAGACTGCCATGGAAGGATATCATGAGCAAGAGATAGAAGAAGGAGGTAAGGGCTTAAAGATATCTGAATGAAGCTGCTAGTTCGAACTGCCGGTGTGAAGCTGACGGGGAGTTCTTTTGTAGAAATTTTGCCTATGGTACTCAACGTGGATAGGAAATCATTGACAGATGAACTAGTCAAAACTCTAGAAGATCTGAAAAATCAAGGGCAATCTTCAGGCTATACAAATATAAAGGTTCCCACAGAGCAAATGAGAAGAGTCATAGAGCTTGATGAAGCATTGCGACGGGAAGATTGGAGCTGGGCATGGGCAAGATTCCGTACTTTATTTGGGAAAAGCATACCAAAGTACTGGGAAAGATCTATCAAAGCTCAAGCTCAGCAGGTCAGGTTGATTGAAGGTTGGAAAAGTACCAAAATAGGTGCAAGTGATAATCTAAAACGTTGTATGGAGCTTTTGAGGGCTGAAGAATATTGGCCAGTCTTCTCTGGAATCGAATACAAAACTATTACGGAAACGACGGACTTGATTAGAAAAATGCGTTGGGCAAATGATGCAAGTGATTACACGGAACTATGTAGATTGATTCTACCAAGAATACTTCAAAAGAGGCTATCGATCATGGAATATATGGCACAACGGCCAGGCTTCATGTCTCATTTGTATTTGGATGAAGAGTTGAGATCAAAAGAAGAAAGAGGATATGACACATTGTTAATAATGATGATTGATGAGCTTTTGTACATGGCAGCTCGACTAGATACAGAACCTTCCCAGCCAGATACAAAATCCAAGAAGGCATGGGATATTTTTACAAAACTTTTCAGGTTATTGCATGATGGTGATATCTCTGATGCCAAGGGGATAAAAGGTTGGAAATTCAAGTCCGCTTACTGGCCCGTGTCAATTGAATTCGACCTTTTCACAAGTGGATCAACTCCTCAATCCCAAAGATTCCAATACGGATTCCAGATTGCATTGAAGCAGCTACAAAAAGTTGAAACCATATATAGAGGATCTATGGATGAGATTAGTTTCTTAGACCTGTTGAGAATGGCAGGCAATTGGTCACTTTCAGATATTCTTTTAGGAATACACAATGGTGTTAATTTGAACACCTTCAAAGCTTGCAGTCATTTTGCTAGGTCAGATCATCATTCTTACTTCTACAACATAGCTCAATTTGAAGGGATTGCCAACAGGTCACCACAATTGTACAGATTCAAAGATTTCCTCCAAGCTCGGGCCAAACTACAAGAACAGGGCATACTTTCATCTTATAGGCCTTTGAATTCATTGAGAATACTATGAAGTAGACAAATTGAATTCAAATTGGCAGAGATAGGGGGAAAGGTCTCATATTTTATGAGCTGAATCAGAATTTTTGTTTTTCTGTTTTCTATGTATCCTCAGGTACTCTCAATGTCATGCTTGTATGTTCTACCTATAATTGGTTGCTTCAAAGTCAAGAAGAATGATTGAAAATCTGTCAATTTTCACTTGTTTGACAACTTATCTTATTGTATCATATATGCCAACACTTGAGTGTCATATTCACTTGCCTGAAACTGGACTCAGAACCAAAAAACAAAGAAGGGAAGCTTTCAAAAGTTTCTTTGCTATTGACTGACCAACTTATAGGATAATTCAAACTTATTGTATCACAGGGCAGTACAAGCTGGTGTTTCAGAAACAGGGTGCCAATGGTGTGTTATCAACTTTCACATTGAAAGTACTTCTTCTGAAAGGCACATAATTTTGAATTGATCTGGCATTGTCTCCATTCTCACCTTGAGATTAGCCTTTTTCTCTTTCTTGTATGCTCAATGCACTTGATTCATGGGTAGCATCATGTGTGAATTTTCTTTGTAAAGAATGTGACAGGTACCCAAAGGCACGACAGTACCTGTATATTTCCATGTAAAGCATTGGATGAATAAGTTATACAGAAAGAACCTGGTACCAAAAGTCATTTGGTACTAGTACAGGAAAAATCAATGACTCCCCCAACGTTTATTCAAGAGTAATTAATGATTCTGGCTTCTTACCTTCTTTCCTGATCACCTTATAAATAAAATCTAAAAAATCTCCCTCTATCCCCTTTAACAAAAGAATAATAGGTAACACATAAAATAATCTACTCTTCTTTTTATTTCAAATTATTTTCTTTGTCCGTCCCACCCACCCTTGCACCCTAGCGCAGAGAGTCTACTCAGCCCCAAGACATGTGGCCTAAAAGCCCCCCCAAACATGCAAATTACATTATAAAATAAGTTATAATGGGATTGACATACATTGTCTTACGGCTTAAGTAGATTCTTCAGTAGTATTGTAGAACAATGAAATTCAAAAGATAAAAAGGAAGTTGAATTAAAACTAATTTGAGATAAATAGTGAGTAGATTACTAATTCATATTGAAATGGAACAAAGATATATTGTCCAATCACTTCACATGCTCATTCACACAAGATAAACATTATGCAGTTTGAATAAAGACTGAATTTTCAGTTGATTTGTGGTGTAGCTTTAAGGTAAGATTTGGATGTGAACAATTCAAGACAACTGACAAGTTTGATCATGAGATAAGGCCTCAAATGTGAATTGATAGTTAGAAACCTCAAGTTAAGGACTCTGGTTACATCAGATGTTCATGCATCATCTCTATTCAAGTCTGTGATAGAATAATTTCTCAAAACAATGAACATATCTTAAACCAATTGATTCTATGTTTTGATGTGGATCACTTCACATCTATGAGTTGCCATAGGGTTTTATGATTTGATGAAGGGTTCTTCGAGCTTGGGCCCATTTCAACAGCTGGTGGTGACATGTTAAATGGATTCCAATGCAGGTCCAAGTTGTTGAGCTTGTAAGAAAAAACTTTTTGAATGGTGCCATAAGGAGTGTATGTCATTTTGAATTATGAGTGCTTTAGTGGTCCTTGCAATTGGAGAGTAAAGGGCAGACCAATGAATCAGGGAGAAAACTCCTTATAAACCACATACTTCAAACATTCCCTCTCCAACTGCAATTCTATACAAAAGGTAAGTGTCAACATAGGAATAACAATCATACAGTATTGGCTCATGAGAAAGTATTTAAAATGTTAGGGTATCTTCCCTGAAAACAATATCCAAGGTGGTGCCAGTATATTTGTCTTGGAGCAAAAAATCCAAGGTGTTCTTGGATCTAAAACCTTGAAAAGAATGTTTCCAAGGATTTGATCCAAGGTATTTTTTGGCACATAATGATATGTACCTCAGATAGTGTCAAACGTGAGAGGTTCTGCTCTGCAGAACCTCCATTGTATTGACATTGAAAACCCTCATAACCAATCTGAATCCATAACTTTTATAATACACCTCTATCACCCAAGTCTCAAAAGTGTACTAGCCGTCTAATCCGGGGTTCATTGAGTATTATATGAACATGGACTAGAGTAGCCACCAAGGCAATAAGATACAAGAGTAGCCCAGGTTCTATCAAAATTGATTCCAATCTTACATCATTTTATTATAAAATGACAAAATGATTTCTTACAAAAAAGAAATCATCCATCACCATCACCAATATACAATTTTTGATTTATCATTGCATAGATTCCAAAAACTAATACTCAAACTTTCCTATCTTGATAACTTGATCACTTAAAAAGAAAACTTTACTCAAACCTTTTGCTTAGAATTCTTTCATCTTGTTTTCTCCTTTCTTTATCTTCAAGCTATCCTATCTCTCTCCAGTAACTTCAAAGATTGTTTAGTGCTGTCTATTTGACTGAAATTGCTTTTCCTCCCTGCTTCCATAATCCTAAGAATTAAGGACTGATACCCAAGTATGACCTGTGTCACTTGAAAACTCTAGTTCAACACAGAATACTATTGGCAGAGTCAGCTCCCCAACAGTAACGGGCAGCTGTTTATATACCGCACCTCATAAAAGTAAAGACACCATCTTTATTTGTCCATTTGTCCTACAAAGATCTCAAAAATTATATCTCTAAACAATAGGTAAGTAGAAGTTTCAGAAATTTAGATTCCAAGAGTCCACATTTAGTCCAAGAACCTCAAAGCTAGCTACTAGTTTAAAGTCGAAAGCTAACAGATAGAAACCTTGGACAGTTGAAAAGCGGAACTTGATGCCGCTGCGCTTTTTGCACGCTCCGCTGCGCTTTTTGCACGCTCCGCTGCTTGCAGATTTTTGCAGAGGTAGCGGTAACGAGACCCTTAGGACTACATTTCGGTAGTCCGCCCCGCTACCGCATGTTGCAGCTGAGCGGTTCAGGTGTAGGCTGTAAGCCAGTTTTTGGGTTTTAGGGCTTTTGGTGGGTCCTCCTACCCAAGGACCGAAGCTTTAAACTTTGATACAAAGTTTCAGAGCTTCGGGAGATACAAAGTTCCAGAGCTTTGGGAGATACAAAGTTCCACTAGAGCTTTGGGAGATACAAAGTTTCGAAACTTCGGGAGGCTTGTAGATTTAGTTTGAGAGAATGAGTGGAATTTCGGGGTTCATGAGATGTTTAGGAGTCGGAAGTGTTGGAGAAAGACCGTATCATTTTTCCAATCATCCGATTGCTGAAAACACATTGCCATATATTTTTTTGTGTGGTAAATTTTTAGAGACAAGGGTGCCGGTTCCTACACAGAAGCCTAGACATAAGGATTTGTATACGAAACAAAAAAAAAGAAACATGCAACATTCCCATTCTTTCAATTCTCAGTCTCCAGAAACCTGTTCTGGGCTTCTCTAATCTCGCAGCTTATCTTTCTTTCTAAATAAACTGATTGGGAACCACCTCGGCTGATTCATTCATCGGTTCATCCAGACAAGTCATAAGAGCGCTAAATTTAATTACATTAAATGTTTGCCGAACATTTTGAATTAATGATATTGAAATCGTATTGAAAGATGGTCATGGAACAAACCGGACTTTATCTGGCTACAAAGTTACAAAAAGATAAACTTGAATGGATTGAATTTCAGGTCTCTGAAGGATATATCGTGGTTCAAAGGATTTTAACATTTAAGAAAGTTCTGATCACTCTTGGAAACAAAATCTCACAAGTCCCAAATCAAAGGATTCTTTAGAAATTTAACCTACTTTACCACTTCATTCATCATGAGACTCGTAAATATTTTCAAAGCATTATGTCTTGGTGCATTCCTTTTTGGCTTAAGCCCTTTAACTAGTCAAAGTCCCGATATAAGAGAGTCACTTAATTTCAGAATCAAAAGGGAAGGAGGAAAACTGGTGACTAAAAGTCTTTCGGGCACTAGCAAACAAGGATCTTCAGTTCAAGATGCTAGTCAAGTAACTTTCGAATCACAGAAAAGTATCTCTTCTTCATCCTTTTTCAATCTGATCAAGTTTTTGTTTCTCCAACAAACGCTCATTGATCTATTCATCATTTCTTGTCAGATTCTAAAAATGAAAAAACTGCAATGGATGACCTCCAGTGTGTAGAATTCAATCTTTTACATGTCCTGTTTGGGTTATCTGACTGATGAAGGTGTTTGATTATAGAAAACATCTTAATCCTTCCAATTGGCCTAAAAGAAACTGATCAAGACCAAATCTCAAGATGGATTTCACTCAAGAAAGATGGGAAAAGGTAGAAGATGAATCGTTTTTTTGGGGGTAATTTATTGGGGGAGAAGTTTAATGAGAGCCAATCTCCAAGGTCCCTCATGACTACATAGGATTCTTTGTATCTCACTTCTATTCCACAAAAATATTGTGTTTTTATCTTTTCGGTCATTCGATCAAGATCTGTGCTTCCGTTGTATCAGATCCTTTGAGGAACGAGATTTCGAGTTTCAAGGAAACTCGCTAAAAGAAGTGACAAATCAGTTGGTTGATCAAAACCAAATCGTGATTTGATCACATTGAATGATGTTCAGATTTGGTTCAACTTTGTATATACCTGATTTGGTTTACAAAGAATTTCCTCAGTGAAGGATGAATTTCAAAACACTTTATAAAGTTCTTGACAGAAGGGTGTTCTCACTTTATAAAGTTCTTGACAAAAAGGTGTTCTCGAGATTCCGCTGAATCTTGAGTAGACTAATCTGCTAGAAAACGCATACAGTAAAGCAAGGATACCTGAAGACACAGGTTCCGCGTAAGACTATAGCTTCACCGCTAGTGTACGACAAGAACAAGACAACTAACCTGCAAGCTCAAATGAAAAGCACACGTAAGAAGGTTAAAGTGAACAGATTAAAAAATGAACAGTTTGATTCTTTTTGACACACTAACCTGAGGGCACAGGTTCCGCATAAGACTACAGCTTCACCACTAGTCTACGACAAGAACAAGAGAACTAACCTAAACAACATCACAAGGTAAAACAACAAAATGAGACAATAAAAGAATGATCAGCAAAAGATAACTATCTGATAAAGATAAATCAGAAAGATCAGTATCTGCGAGCTCAAATGAAAAGCACGCGTAAGAAGGTTGAAGTGAACAGATTAAAAAATGAACAGTTCTAAGTAGGAGAATAATGATGTTAGTTAGAAACTTGTTGAACAATAAAAATTAGTATAACGAGTATAGTAAAAAACTCACTTCAAGACAAAAAGAATCAGAAAAGAGAGGGAAAGAAAATACAAAAGAAGATCAGAAAACCCTGACAAGATTCTTCCAATCACCCCTTGACTGAATTTACCAGTTACCCCTTCATGCATCTGAATATATTCTGTGCTAACAAAATCCTTCTAGACAAACCATTACAACCTCCAAATTAAGCTCCTGTATGTCCTCAAATGGAAAATGATCTTTGACCAACTACTTCACAAGATAGTATCAACTATCTCAACACACTTACTTTGTACTTACTTATCTTGTTTTCTGACTTCAAATCAGTTTGACTAAATCTTAATTTGATGATGAAAAGATCCTTCAATGTGTACTTAGTCTTAGATGATTAGCTTTGCAAATTTAATTGGCTTGGATTAGGTTTGATTCAGATCTTAATCACATTTGTAGTGCTGCTCTTTGAATCTTAAGTTCAATTTTAATTCACCACCACCAAATCATTCTCTTTGCATCAAATCAAGTAAGCCCAGTCAAATGTAAGATCAAGTTTGGTTGGATGATCCCCAGAATCAGTGAAGCTCATAATTGGCTTTGATCATCCCAAACATCTTAACACAAGTCACATTTCCAAGGCTTGGGTATTTGCTTGCCAAAAGATCCTTGATGGAAATCTCAAAAGGTTCAAGAATTTCAACCAGCTGCCCTATAAGCTTCCATTCATCATCTGACAAGGCATACTGCCTGTAATCACAATTGTTTTGAGATTTTGTGTTGATAGAAACCTGTGACCGGTATGTTTGGCAATAACAATCAAGTCAGAGCTCCATTGTGTGTCAACATTACGGAAAAGGTGGAGCGCATAGCTTAAGTCAGCCTCAACTTGCTTGAGGAAAGACTGTAAGCGCTGAGGCAAGTTGTAGATCCAAGCAACGGGCTTGTGGAGTCAAGTAAGGACTGAGTTGACATCAGAGGTTTGCATTGGTTCAAGAAGAACAGCAAGGTTGTGTGGGACTGCTTCATCTCACCGAGTCTTCTGGAGAACGGCTTGAGTCCATCTTGAGCAACAAGGTTAATAACATGTGTAACACATCCAAGGAAATTTTGATCTTGCTTGAATTTTGGACAGACTGCTTCAAGAGCATTGGCCATTGTACTGTTTGAACTGGTGTTGTCAGCAACAACACAGAAAACCTTTTCAAGTGTCCCATACTCTCTAAGAACCAGAATAAGATGATCTGTGATGTTTACACCAGTATGCTTGAATCTCTTTGAGACATAGTATCACTTCTTGAAGTTTGAGTTTTTCATTGATCCAGTGGGCAGGGGCACCTATGACAAATTTTTGATTTGGGGATGTCCAACAGTCACAGGTGATGCTGATAGATGTTTGCTTTGCAAAGACTTCCTTCATAACTCCTTTCATTTCAAAAAAGTTCTCTTGTACTGCATCTCCAAGAGCATCCAAGCCAACTAGGAGTGGTGTAACAGCAGGGTTACTCAACTCAAGAAGCTTTTTCAGGTCCGAAGAAGTGACAAAAGAAAAGCCAAGCTCCTTCATGATGGTGAGGCAAAGGAGTTTTGCTTTAGGTTCTTGTAGGTCAGCTTGAGAGGCTAGGATCAAAATGGGATAGTCAGAAAGGAAACACAAAAAAGGATTAGGACACTTGTTCAGGATCAGCTCACCTTCTCAATCTTCTCATTGGTCAGAAAGTCCTTCATAGTCCCAGATTTGGCCGCAGTGTTGTCATATAGTTTATGACAGTGTTTCAGATGTTGGGCCATGGATCTTGTGCTACAAGATTGATCAACAGTAATCACAGTTCCACATACTCTACCTCCTTCAGATGGATGAGGGACTTGACAAATGTTCTGCTTGAACTTTGACCCTTCATCATATTCACTTATGAAATGCTTCCAGACCCATGAGGTCTTGTGTGAGTTGTTGAGTTTGATTTTCTTGCTCTTTGTAGGGGTCTTGACTTTTGAAGGAGAGTCGGATATTGTGATCACTTGCTCATTGGAGGAATGGGGGCGTTTAGGAGCCATGATGGCAGATATGAGGGACCTGGCTTTGTCAATTTCCATGTTGTTGAGCCACACAGCAAGATTTTTTTTTACCGGGCCAGGCTGGGCTAGGCAGCCAAAAACCGGGGGGGGCCAATTGGCCCAATTTCTGAAGGCGGGCCGGGGCCGGGTCCAAGCCCTACTCTCATCTGACTCTCCCCCCGACGATAATCTCAATCTCAACAGGACCCAATCACCACTGATCCGGACCGGTACTCGGGCAACTGTGTCTAAATCAGTTCATCATCTTCTGTACTTTCTCTGAACATTCAATTTAAACTTCATCAATCAATCCATCCACAAATCACAACCTCACTCGTTACTCAACCTAAAATGTCATCTCACCTCAAATCCGAACCTCAACAAGAATCAAACTCAATCAATCCAAGCTCAAGTTCAAACTCAAACTCAAATCCATCTCTATGGGTACTAGATTCATCAAGTGGTCTCTATTGGAATAGCTCGGCCGCTTTCACTTTCTATAATCACATTCTCTCTTCGATTTGATCAGATTCAGTTTAAACTTACCAATTCTCAATCTTCTCTTTTCCTTTCTTCTTTTCCATCTCTCTTCAACCATCTCACTCAATCTATCTTGAATACAAACTTTCGTTGCATTGGACCAAAACTCAATTCGATTCAATCAATCGTTTGTAAATCTCAGGTAATCAACGTATATGGGCAAAACCAGACGAGAATGAGCTTGGAGGATGGAAGTATGTTGATGAAGGAGGAGATCCGGTTGAGATGAAAACTCTAGAATCAAATCTTCAAACTCAATCTCGTTCTAAAGTTCAATATGAAGACGTCTCAGATGGAGAAGATGGAGAAGTGAAAGCCAAAATGAACTCGACCAACGAATCAGGTTCAATCGATTTAGAAGATTCAATGAAGATACCCGAGTTAAGATTAAGAGTTTTAAAACCTCATCGGACCAGATCAATCTTACAAGAACAATCGATTTTGATTTTAGATCTCGAGAATCCGGTGACGATCGGTCGAGATCGGACATTTAATTCGAGTTTGAGAATCAAGGAGATCGAAGTGTCCAAAACTCATCTTACATTATATTCTGATCCAAGTCTGGATTCTAAGGATGGACCTGGTTGGTATATTGTAGATAATGCAAGTACTCTAGGTACTTTTCTCTCTTCTCAAGTTCATGATCATCATGGCGATTCAGAACCTGTAAGGATGTCTGAAGCCAAACAAGCTAGTAAACCGTTTAAATTATCTCACCTTGAGTCAGTAGGACTTCTTTTGTTTTGATGAATTTGATATCCGTTCAACACACTCTCAAACTAACTAACATTCTGTATATCTTTAGTAAAATATCCATCTCTTCGGCTACCGACCCAGTCGTCTCATTCGAAGTTCATCTCCATCCAAAGTTTCCATCCTCATGTGCATCATGTACCCTCTTCCCCGACGAAAGTAATCGGTTGAGACTCAGTACGGATCCTAGAAGTGAGACTCGAGTGAAATCTAACTCATCGAGATCGATCGAAGGCGAGGATTATGCAATGACAGCCCAAGATGTCAAATCGAATCGTGAAAAGAAACGAAAGACAGAGATGTGGAAACTGAAAAGTCAATTCATTGGAGAAACTGAGGATCGACCGACCAAGAAAGTCCTTCAAACTGATCTTCGTACTCAAGAAGAGGCTGAAAGAGCGGATTCACATCAAGCGTTTGAACCTCAACCTGTTCCAGTCAAGTATTTAGACCGAGCCAGATTACGTCGAGAAACCAATCCGAGGGCAAGAGCCAGCCGATCTGACTCTCTCCAACATCTCAACCCGCCTGAAGCTGATCGATCCAAATCAGAAGAGAAGTTAGACCCCTTTAGATCTGAATCCAAAGGAGCGATCATGTTATCCAAGATGGGAGGAGGATCTGATCAAAGTAAGATGGGAACGATCATTGAACCTAAATCGATGGGAATCCGTCAAGCCGGATTAGGTAGTCAATCTTTGATGGTCGGAGTGGATAGATTCAATGAAGCTCAATCGGTGGGTAAGGTTGATTGGAGAGAAAGAGCTCGTGAAGCGAGTTGGAAAAGGTATCATGCGCTTTAGATCAAGTTTTGATGAGATTGTCTTTTGATGAGATTGTCTTTTGATGATGATCAGTGATGGATGGGGTTCTTTCTAAAATCAACATGTTTTTTGTTTTTTTGTTTTTTTGTTTTTTTGTTTTTGTTTTTGTTTTTGTTTTTGTTTTTGTTTTTGTTTTTGTTTTTGTTTTTGTTTTTGTTTTTGTTTTTGTTTTTGTTTTTGTTTTTGTTTTTGTTTTTGTTTTTGTTTTTGTTTTTGTTTTTGTTTTTGTTTTTGTTTTTGTTTTTGTTTTTGTTTTTGTTTTTGTTTTTGTTTTTGTTTTTGTTTTTTGTTTTTGTTTTTGTTGTTGTTGTTTTTGGTTTGGTTTGGATATTTTGAGATGGAGTGTTTGGATGTGATTCCAGATTTGGAATGAATTGAAGTTGGTTTGGATGGTTCTAGTGTATCTGATATTGAATTTCTTTGATTCGAAACTCTGAAGTGAGACTGGGTGGTGAGAGTGATGAGGGAGAAGTGAATTGGATTGAGATGATCAGATGATCAATTGGATCACCAAAGACAGTTTCCGAGTTAAAGAGTCTTAAGCAAGCTTGGCTGAGTACAGTGAGCTACAATGTAAGCAATTGTAGAGATGGATGTTGTGATTCAAATGAGGATGGAGCATGAAAAACTAAATTGTAGATCACAGTGGATGAGTTGGATTCAGGATTGATCCATTTGCTCATCGATGGGCTGACAGAGATCATCATCCCAAGCTGAGGCTGTGATGGATGAATCAGGATTGACACTGCCACTTTGATGTTGAAGATTAGTTTAAACTGACTGACTGACTAACCATCTATGTTAAATTCTAATTTAAGCGATCTTCTCTAGAACTGTATAACTGTATGTAACAAGGCATTGAAGTGAAATCAAAATCAAATTAAATTAAATTCAAAACACACACTCCAACCAAGAGAGAAATTCATTTAAGTTTTTCTCAATCCCACTCACTCGAAAGTCTCTTCCTCCCTGCTTCCTTTAACTTTTTCTCAATTTCAATTTCAATTTCAGAAAAACACTTCCATCTCATCCTTCTTATTTATCAAAACCATCCATCTGAATCTCAAAACATGTCTGCAAACGATTATTACAAGTTAGTTGACGATTTCATCTCACCTATCTATCCAAACTTCAATCAAAAACTAACGATTTCGATTTGAAAAACAACAGCAAAGGTCCTCAACAACCTCAATACGCTCCTCCTCAGTTTGTCATTTCTCAATCTCATTCCGATTCATTCTCACTTTTTTCGGGATCATCAAACTAATCTCCTCACTTTCACTTTTCTTTATCTCAATCCTTTCAGAGGTTATCCTCAACAACAACAAGGAGGTTATTATCCTCCACCAGGTGGAGCTCCTCAAGGATACCCTCAACAACCACCTTATGGATATCAACCACAACAACAACCCGTTCGTCTCTCTCTCTTTCTCAAAAACCCTTTTATCCCTCTCTCTCTCTCCTTCTCTAGGAACCAATCTTCCAACCTTTCTTTTTCTTTTTCCTTTCTAGGTTTATGTTCAACCTCAGCAAAAGAAAGGTGGAGGTGGTGGAACAGGTTGTTTGGCTTGTTTAGCCGGTGCTTGTCTTTGGTCTGTCTCTTTCTTCTTTTCCTTTCATCCTCTGATCGATCTCTCTTTGAACACTCATCTGACTTTTCCTTCGATTCGATTCGAAAATTGGATTTTGATTTCTTAGTTGTTGTGCAGAAGAAGCTTTATGTGATTGTTTGTTTTGAACCCTACCAAAGAAAAACATCGGATCCCTTTCCCATTCCACATTCTTCAACCTCTCCCTTTTTCTTTTCCAACCCTTGTAGCCCTTTTTCTTTTTTTCCCTTTTTTCCCTTTCTTCTCTTCACCCTGTTCTTATATTCTTTTCTTCTTCATCTTATTTTGGTTCCTCTATCTCTGCTTGATTTCTTCATCCTTCTCCTTCCCTTTTTTTTTTGTTAAGATTCACTTTTTTTTCCTATACAAAAAAAATTCATCTTAAATTTAATTGATCTATTTTGACTCTTTTGATTCTTTTGAATTCTTAAACTCCATTCAATCAAGGGTTGTTTTCTCTTTTGATCAGGAGATTGAGGCCGCCTTCGAAATAATGATCATCTATCCTGTGAATAGTCTCAATTTTTCTCCTTACAAGTCAATCAAACCGCGTGATAGGTTCTTTGCGAGAATCTACCAATGAGACCACCCTGATTTTGTATTGATGAAGTCAATTCTTTCCAATCAATCTCTGGTCGTCTATAGTCACATCCAATGAGAGCTTATCTTCAAAGAGATGCAAATGCTTTTTATTTCCATCAATCAACTAATCCCTCTAAATGATAAAATGTTGAAAGAATTCAAACAAAACCATCAATTCACAAAGCCTCAACATAAATCAGCAAAGTCTTAATCATAACCCAAGAAATGTAAACTTCAATCGTCACACAAGTCTCAAGATACAAAACAAAAAGAAGTCATCAAACTGAACTCGATCTATGTTTGCAATTGATCATCTAGATCTACGTTTCTGTAAATTACTCAATGATCGAGCTCTTTGAATCGCTTTACCTTTTCTTCTTTCGGCCATCTTAAGAGCAGTAGGACTTTGGGGTTGAACCGAAGATGATTTCAAACCGTTCAAAACGTTTTGAATCACCACTGAATCGAATCGATTCAAACCTAATGCATTTTCTTCAGTTTGAATCGAATGATCAGGTTCGATTCTCAAAGGAGAATGATTCACATCATCAGTTGTTTGACCTAATTCATCTAAAGTCCATTCACCAAACTTTCCATCTCGAAAAGATTTCAAAAAATATTCCGAAGCTACTTCTAAATTTGGCATTCCACCTGATTGAAAAGCTTTGATTCGATGAGCAATCGATTTAAGAAAATCTTCAATGGGTAAATCGAGTTTTGGATTTAATGAGATGGGTTCCAAATCGATTGAAAAGGTAGGATCGGTTATGGATAAAGTTTGGTAGATTTGGTTTAAGTTGTTGTGAGGTGAAGTGGAGTATCGGATGATTAAAAGATGAAGTAAATAAGATGAAAGATCGAATGAATCGAATAAAGAATCTTTAATACCAGCTAAAGGAAGAAACCAAATTCAAATTCATCAAATCGTTCATCATCTTCAAGAAAGATCAAATGAAGAAAAAAAGGTTTTTGGTGAGAAAGAAAGATGAATGATGGAATCACCTGTAAGAGCGATTTTGAATGCTCTACGAGCTGCTACTTCACCACGACCAAGAAAGAGAGGCATGATACCAGGAGTATCAAAGATATAAATCGATTTTCCATTTGTGGATTTAGAAGCTTCAAGAATTTTAATGAATCCTCCAACTGATCTTGTATGACCTGGCATAGGTGCTTCAGATACGACTTTTCCTATTGTTCAAAAAAAATCAAAAAAAATCAACAAAATCTTCTCATCAGTTTTTGTTCTCGAAAAAAAAAAAAACAAGAAAACGTCTCTTTAGACGATTTATGAAACTAAAATCAAGAAAAAAGAGTTTGAATGGGAAATCTTTGTACCTTTTTGAGATCCTACACGTCTTAATGAGTTTAATAAACTTGATTTTCCTACGTTTGGCATTCCACAGATCATGATTTTGTAACCGTTTTGAAGAGAGTTTGAAGGATGAGATTTAATTTGATTTTTTAATTTGATATGATTAGGATCGAATGAAGAGATTGAAGAATGTTTTGAGGATTTAGATTTGAGTAAGTCTAGAATAAACGAAACGGAACGAAAGCAAAAAGAAAGAATGATGAGGATTGAAATCAAGTACAGATGGTTTGAAGATCTTGAAGTGAAGGGATTGACTTAATGATTTCTTTAAGACTGATTTAACGTCTTCATCAACTCTTGAATTTGTGAATAAAACCTCTTGATCGGTTTGTTTGAAAGCTTCAATTAAAGGCTATTCTATCCACCAAAGAAAGAAAAGAAAAAATCAATTCATCAATCATCAAAAAGAGAAAAAATCCAAACGGTTAATCAAATCAAATCAAATTCAAATTCAAATTCAAAATTTAATACCTTTTCTAATCTAGAATCAGCTAAATCTTTTTTATTATAAATAATCAATCTAGGAATCAAATTCGAATGATGATGTTGCTGTTGTTGATGATGAAGAACTGAATGAGAAGGTGGTGATGGTTGATTAGAAGAATTTAATAATAAGTTTTCAAACATCGGATTAATACTAGATAATGGTAATCTTGAATCTCGAATCTCAATCATTAAATCAATCTCTCTTAATCTTCTTTTCATTTCTTTGATGCCTTTTGACATATGTCCAATGTACCATGATGGAATTGAGTTTGGAAAATTGAAGATTCTTTGAGTTGTTGTCATTCTTTTGGAAATTTGTTTTTTAGATTTGAGTTTTTTTTTCTTTCGAAAACTTCAAGTTGGCTTTGGATTTCGCTTATTCTGAATTTAAATCTTCAGAGGTCGGTACAGTGAGTAAAGTCAAGAATGTGTAACAAGCTGCAAAAGGCTTTGGGTCCGAAATCTTTGAGGGTTTTTTTTCAAGCTGTCAACCGGAGCCGGTTTTTGACCGGACATCCGACGGATGCTCCGTCGGATCCGGATGCCGAACTGGCCTCCAAAATCGTCAGGTAGACGGTTAATCCGCCGGTTCGGTTGTCGGAATGGGGGGGGGAAACCTGATATCCGGCGGATATCCGGCAAATTTTTCAAACATTGGCTGATGTGTATTCATGTAAATGTAGATAACATAGATAGCAAAAATAGCTAGATATAACAAAACCAAGAGTAGTAAAAAACAAATTAATCACTCTCCTCACCATCACGGCTGGGTAACTTCAAAGGACCAAACACACGGCTCCAATCCTTGACACATAACAGACATTCAACGTGTAGAGAAGAAAGACTAGTGCGCTGAGGCCCCAGTATTCTTTTGGTCTTACTAAAAACCCCCTCCGATGGACAGCTAGTTGCCGGAATTGCCAAAAGATGCATAGCCATGTTCGCCAATCGAGGATAGATGTCGACTCTTTTTTTCCAAAATTCTAAAACCTTCTCACCATGAAGTTCAACCTTGTCACCTAGGTAGCGAGCAATCTCATTGCTGATTGAACGGTCTAGTTGAGAATCTTGGGCACCAAAAATTGCATCTTCAAAGTATTGGGAAGTAGAGGTGGTGGCACTTGTTTTTTTAGTCGTAGTTGGAGGGGGGATGGGAGCATCAATCTCGTACTTGATGCCCTCCACTTCGAACATGCACCTGATGTCTGCAAGGAAGAGGTTGTATTCCGCAAAGGTCGTTGCTCAATCCTTTGTGTAAATGATGAATATAAACATCATTAGTAATGCTTCAAAGTGGAAAGAGATGAAATGAACCTACTTGAAAATAGTTCAGCTTAAGGTGTGGATCCAGGATGGTAGCACAGACTGGTGCAGGTTTAGCAAGCACTCTCCTAAAGTAATTTTCAAGCTTGGCTATCATCTTTTTTGAAGCTGGGATCAGTTGATTATGATCATATTTTTGAGCTACCTATAGTATTGATTTCACATCAGCAAATTGAAACGTGAATATGAAACAATTAATCAAAATTACAATATACATTGGAACAACTTGATGCATTGTTGGGAACTTTGACTTGCAAAGTATCTCAGTGGCTTCGCTTAGGGGTTCTAAAAATTCACACATTTGCTTGACATAATCCCACTCAAGTGGTGACAGTGAATATTTCTTGAATTCATCATCTTCACAGAACTCATCACATGCTTTTTGTAGGCGGAGAAGTCTTAGGAACATGTGATATGAAGAGTTCCAACGAGTTGAAACATCGACAATCAATTGAGTCACAGTGTCTCTTGATTGAGGTTGAACATGATCAACAGTTGGATGATCTAGAAAGTATTCAACAGCCTCAACTTCGGCAGGATCAGGAGCAGGATTGATTGATGGAGCAGTTTTGCGTCTTGCTGAGGTAGCTGAAGGCTGAGGCCGATTCTTCCGATTAGCGCAGTCACGTTGACTCTGGACAATGTCTGCAAAAATTTGACCGCATTGAGGGCTGGACCTGGTAGTTGTAACAAGACTGTGGCATCAATGATAAATTGTCTTGAGACTAACTCGACTGACATCAGGAGGGTCCACAAGGTTGTCAAGAGCCATTGGGTCTGAAGGATCTCGATTGTCCTCTTCTTCATCTGTGTCCAAAATCTCACCAAATACCTTGAGTCCATCCTTTGCCGCAAGGTTAATAACATGCGCTACACACCCATGAACCTGGGTTGTGTGATCAAAATCAATGCCTTCTGTTTGTGCAAGGATTCGACCGGTGGCAGTGTTGGTATTTACATTGTCGGCAGTCATTGCTCCCAATCTGTTGGCAATATCAAACTTCTTTAGATAGTCAACAATAATACCAGCAAAGTTTTCAGCAGAGTGTGCACCTGGAAGATTGCTTGTTATTTAAGTCGATTTGAATTGAATGATAGAAGAAAATGTGCTCACCTTTGATTTCTGCAATACCAAGGGTGATTTCCATTAGTTCCCACTTGTCAGTCAAAAAGTGAGCAGTGAGCGACATGAAAGGCTTGTTATTTGGCGACGTCCATGGAAGTTATATTAATATACACACAGTGCAAAAATTTCTCACTGTGATGCAGAAGTCACATATGTAATTTTAGGTGACTTTTGTTACCAAAGGGGGTGTGCAGTAGGAATATGAATTTTAAATCCTTTGATCCTAAGCAAGTCCTGTGATCTTCCTTTCATACCTACAGAGGAAAGAAATATGTATTGTTGATGCTTCTTGACATAATATCAATTCAACTAGCTCTGGCATGAAGCTTGGGTCTTTGTCTGTCAAGATAGTGTTCCTTCCATGCCTCTTGTAATGATTGGGATTGAGAACCACAGAAGTTCTTCTTTTATATAGGGTATACCATTTTGGAATTGTATGTGTGCTCATATTTGATTTCAACTAGGGTATACAAATATAATTTCTGTCAATCTTCAAGAGAAGTTGACAGAGCATTTCTCAAAATGACAGAGCATTTCTCAAAATGACAAACGCAAAAATTTTGTGTGATTTTAGTGTTTTGTAACTCCATAAAATTGTACATCCATATTAATTTTTTTTGATAAATTCTGTTGAAAAAAAATTGGAATTTTGATTTCAGTAGGATTTGGGATTATGATACTTTGGATAATTGTTTTTCTAAATTACTAAAATTCAAATTTCTGATATTTTCTGAAATCATCCTTTATCAACTTCTCTGAGAATCAACAGAAATTGTCAGCCCTGAGCCCTGTGTCAACCCTGGGCCAGCAACGCAACACCTCTCATCAAGCGGGTTTTTTGGTGTGTTGCTTTGCAACATGCACTGATGGAGCATAAAAAGTGTTACGCTTCTCTGAGCACCGCAACACTTTATAGCCATGACATGTTGCAAAGTGCTAGAAACACCACACAATGCAAGGAAGGGCACAACAGCGCCTAAAGAAAATAAAAACTTGGTATTTTAAACCAGTATTGCATATAATTCATATCTTGTGTCCTCTAACAATTCCTTATATATAATCGTAATCTCTCCAAATACATGTATCTTTCTGAACAAAACCATTGACTGTTAATCAATCTAGTACCGCACCCAAAGCTTGAAAGGTAGCAGCATGCTTGGTGAAGTCAGCCCCTAGATGAACACCTTCCCTCAACCATAGTTGATTCAATTTGTTAGTCCGTGGTCCTGTACACAGACTGTGTACAGGACCACAGACTAACAAACACACTTGTAAATAAAGGAATTACACATGTAAACATATGTAACTTGTCTAAAACCATAAGTATTACATTGCATAGCTCAGTATCAAGAGTCACTTGAGTAAAAAGAGTGAAGTAAACCTAGTCCAAACCTAGCTAAAAGAAAAACAAACATAAGCCCCAACCACCGGTTGAGGCCTAGGTCTGGAGTATATAAACTCTCCTTTTTCCCACTCTGGAAGAAGAGAAAACTTATTATCATTCCACAATTCCATATCACAACTTAATTCATTCTTACCAAGAATACCAAGTGAAGTGATTGTATTGTATTTGATCCTACAGCTCTACACATCTTATTCAAGCCCTTTTAAGCTTTAAAGCGGAGATTTTAAGCTAGTGGGATTAGCTACAGACTCAAGCTTTAGAATTGCAAAGGATACCTCCTTAGATTGAGTTTAGAGTATCCAATGGACCCTTTGAGCCATCAAAGTGCAAGGCTCTGCAGGCTCTGGAGTGACATTCCAAACCAGAGCAGTGGGTAAGGTCCTTTGAAGGACTACTTTACCAACCCACTGGTAATAAATCCTTTTTTAAGAGGTCAACTAATGGTAATCTTCTCTTGGGTGTACCAATTGAAGACTCTTAACTCACCTTTCCTAGTGAAGAGTCAGCCCAATAGTAGCTGACCCCTCACAGAAATTATATCTGTATACCCTAAATATTGTAAATGTCTAAGAATACTATCAATATAGTGTGGAATGTTAGCACTCCTCTTCTACAAGCCCAGGTATGCAGACCTTTACTAACCTATCAACATAGTGTGAAATGTTAGCACTCTTTTCCTACAAGCTCAGGTATGCAGACCTTTGCTAACCTAAAGGTTTGGGATTAAAAAGTAAAGATGAGAAATAATATGTAAGTTCAAAAGGCTCTGATAAATTGATCTAATGAATTTCTCTTTCCAAAAGATAATATATATTACTCAATAGCTAACCTATCAATATAGTGCGGAATGTTAGCACTCTTCTCCTACAAGCTCAGGTATTCAGACCTTTGCTAACCTAAAACAGAGAAACAAAAAGAAAGAAAGGAAACATATTAGACTAGATAAGTTATGTGAATTCATTGAAATTGTATACCTAAAGGTTTGGGAGGAAAGTAAAGATGAGAGATAATATGTAAGCTTGAAAGGCTCTGATAAATTGATCTAATGAATTCTAACATATATATATGATGATATCAGTGAGAATATTGTAATGGTGATATCTAAAAGAAACACTTACTCTCTTTCCAAAAGATGAGTAAAGAGAGACAGTGCAAGAGAAACAATCTATACATCATGAATCAAATTTAGAAATGAAACACATTGGGAATGATGTTTGTGAATGTTAATGGGAATACTATAAGTCTAATCTAAACTAACAAACTGCTACACTACTACACATAAATCATATCATTATAACTAGTGTCTTGATTGTATTTTGACAAATATATGTTGCACTTGATCTCTACTCTTGCCTTTACCAATGGATTGGACAGCCAAGAGATTGATTCCAAGATTGTACTTTCCAGGTTGTACTCTCATTCCTAAAACAAACAAATCAAGATATGTGAGGAAGTAGGTGTTAAATTGATAAAAAGCAAGACCTACATATCTCAGGTCAGGATTGATCAGATAACAATGTGTGTTCACACCAAGGGATGTGGTAGGACATGGTGATGAGGAAATTGTTGAATGTGGTGGAATAAAACTGGGTGAGGGGATGAGATGCAATACATAAGGGGGTTGACCTAATCAACAGCTTCTTAGAGCATCTCTGTTTTCAGCCCTTGAGCTTTAGCATAGTCAAAGCCAAAAGAGCTTCAGTTCAAATAAATCATTTGTAAGAAAACAAAATAAAGCACAAATGGATATATACTTTTTACCTAATTTTATGTACATCTCTGAAAGAATACAAATACATTGTGTGTCTAGTTTCAAAGACAAAAGCACCTCTCTAACCAAATCCTTTTATGCCTAGTACTAAGGGCATAAAACTCCATCCCAATTAAAAGAGCCTAGATTTTCTTATACATCCTTTTCTGTTTGGACCTTTGATACTAGTTCCATAAGTTGTAATTAGAGAGTCTTTGATACTAGATTCTCAAAGTGTCTTTTTCAAGAATAACTTTCTCTTTTTTATATTCTTTTTGTATTTTTCATGATATAGATGCAATATATGATATGTCCTTCTGAAGTCTTTCTGGTGTTTTTGAGTCACCCATGCTCACATTTCCCAGTGCTTGAACTCTTCAGGCAAGCACTGATGTGCAGTGTGCCACTCAAAAACCCACAATTGGAAACCCCTACAGAAGCATTCAACCCTATGTGACCCTCAAGCAGTCTGTATTTTAGATTTTGTGGGATACAAAGGGTGTAGGAATGTAGCTCCCACATAATCCAGGGAATACTTTTAAAGTTCCTCAGGTACAACAATTCTCCTACCCAAAGTTGTTCTGGAACTTTTCCACAAAGGTACCAGAACAAATTTTCTACAAAACCAGAAAGCCAGAATATGTTCTGGCTTTCTCAACTTTGATCAATACCCACAATGAGGATCCCTTGACGCAGGGGTTTTTCACAGTCTTTTGGAGCCTAGGGCCAAATGGCATTCAAATAAGTTCATTTTCCATAAGTCCATGAAGCCAGAACACAGGCAAGATTCTCTTTTCTGGTTTCATGGGAAGCTTGTGTGTAGGACAAATTGTTTGTGTCATTGGCCCAATTTGTCTGGGAGAGTTGGATTCAGCTTCTTCAGCCTTGGCAGCAACTTTGCAACAAAATCATGGGATTCTGCTCATACCGGAATAATAAACTATGGCCATCTGTGGAATTTTCCTTTTGTGCTGGATGGTGCCTTTTTGAAAGAGAACAAAAATTTGTTAAGCTCCATGTTGAAGATGCACCTGTATTGTTTTGGACCTGGAGATGCTCTTTGTATGTAGGGCACTGGATTGCACACACCCTGTGGCGCCTGTATTTGCTGTATCTGGGCGTGGTGTTTGAACAAAAAACTTTGACATGAGTTTTGTAAACAAAACTTTTCCAACCAGGCCGCTAAAGCCAAAGCGTTGTTTTACTTGACATAGCCACATGTCCGATTTGAGAAGCGGTTGGGCTAGTTAACTTCAGACTAGATCGCGGAAGAATAAGATGAATTGGCAAGACAGTTTTCGCGGATCAAGCGGAAGCCTTACATAAGATGTATGAGAGATTGAAAAGATACCAAGCTGTCAAGGATTGAATCTTTTGACAACGGTATCTCTTCTTATCACTCAGACCGCCTCAACAAATTGATTTCATTTTTTATCATATTTCAATTGTTGTGAGATAGTCCACGACCGCAAGAATAGCTCGGTAATCTCAATGAACCCTCTCATCTTCGAATCCTCATGGTCTCAACACGTTTCTTCATTCTTAAAAAGTGCAATTGTTCATCAGCACACAATCTGATAAACCGAATTCGATCTCATGCTTAATCTTTGAGAGTCAAAAAAAGAGTTGATCAACTTTTTTGTTTGTGGTTTCTTTAGAATTCGATTCATCATCATATTGAAACCTTTCATGCGCTCATGATACGCTTGTATCATTGAACAGCAAATCACTCCGAGTCCTCCTTCCACTTTTTCCATCAATCAACTACCTACCTACCCACAACCATCTTAGTGCATCAACTCAAAAAGTCACTTTAACCAAACTCAGGCCCAGCTTCAATCAGTTTCTTACTTTGATTCTAACCGACCATCTCATCTTCGAAAAGGCTTTTCATACTCTTCACAGCTCAATCAGTTCATCATCTCCTCTTCCGATCCAAGTCTCGAAGGTCACCCTCGAAAGATAAATACTACTTTGTTCATCTATCCCTTGAGTTTTGATTGGGTAAACTTGTGCTTGGATTGGGAAGTGTTGTGAACCATTCAGTTCTTCAGTTCAACTATTGGTTTTTCATTAAACGTCTTTTCATTTACCCTATTTCACAAGTGATCATCATCAAGTCTTATCTCTGATTTCAGTACATCACTCTCCTGACCGTTTCAAGCTATCTTGACCAATTTCATCTCCGACTTTAACCCTCTAATCCTTTCTCACATCCTTTCGTCAAATCTCCGCTTGAGCTTCACCATTCTCATCTTCTCTCAAATTTTCGCTCCAGATGATGAATGTCACGAAAGACGCATGTACGCAATCTCAAACCTCTTCATTTTTTTAACTCACCAATCACCTGCGTGAGTTAGTTCATTCACTTATCCGCGCATACACCCCTTTGTTTTCAGCTGGTTCAATCGTCGCTACTTTACCCGATGGTTCACCTCCAACCACTTACAACCCCGGTGACTTGGCTTGGGTCTTGGCCTCCACCGCTCTCGTCATGATCATGACGCCAGGATTAGGATTCTTTTACTCTGGTCTACTTCGACGCAAAAACGCACTCTCGATGATCTTCTTATCAATGGCCATCTATGCTGTTGTTTCATTTCAATGGTTCTTTTGGGGATACTCTCTTGCATTCTCACCTAATGCCTCACGCTTCATTGGTACTTTGACCAATTTTGGATTCATGGACGTTGATATTCAACCTTCAATCGGTGGCACAAGTGTTTGTTCATTTCCCTTCAATCTCACTCTCATTTCCCCCAACCTCGTTTTGATCTTATTGCCAATTACGTATTTTGTGTGGCTTATCCAGGTTCCGAGTTTGGCTTATGCTGTCTTTCAGATGATGTTCGCAACGGTAGGCTTATTCACTTATCTGATTAGCTTACTGGCTCTTCATCTGTCTTACTCATCACTGCTCTTCATCCTGGGTCTAGATCACTCCCATGATCACTCTTGGTGCTGTCGCTGAACGCGGAAGAATTGGGCCAGCTCTAGTCTTTACCTTTATTTGGTCAACTTTGGTCTATGACCCAATTGCTGTAAGCTCTTGCTATTCACTGTCGTGGCTTTTGCTGTGAAGTTACTTGCCTCTCAATTGACTGACTCATTCTTGGTTATCACCTTAGTGCTGGACCTGGAATTCGCAAGGCTGGACATTTGTACGTGACAGTGGATTTGGTCACAACTTACGCCCATCCACTGACTTTGACTTTTGCATGGTTAGATCATGGGCTCTCTTGATTTTGCTGGTGGTGGTCCGGTTCACATGGCTTCCGGTACCGCTGCTTTGGCTTACTCCATATGGCTTGGCAAAAGACGGGGTTATGGCACTGAGAGGTTGGCCTACAAGCCTCACAACGTCACTCACGTCATCCTTGGCACCGCCCTGTTGTGGTTTGGTTGGTCCGTCATCAATATTTTTGACTCGCTCCCTTTTTACTCATCAAGTAATCCCCTGACATGAATTGAACATCGATCAGGTTCGGCTTCAACGGTGGATCTGCCTTAGCAGCTAATATGAGAGCCTTTCAAGCTGTGATGGTCACCAATACGTCGGCTGCAGTAGGAGGTTTAACTTGGTTGCTTGTCGACTGGTTTCATGAGAGGAAATGGTGTAAATTTTCTTTTCTTTCTTCAGCATGATGAACACTCTGATACAGAACCTCTCATTGATCGCTGTCACATCTTCATAGCTCCCGTAGGATTCTGCAGTGGTGCAATCGCAGGCTTGGTAGGGATCACTCCTGCTTCTGGCTATGTCGGGACGCCTGCAAGTGTAGCAATTGGCTTTGTGACAGCGGTTGTGTGCAATTATGCCACGCAATTGAAGATTCTCATTGACTGTGATGATACGTTGGGTACGTTCATCCTGCATTTATCTTGTGACTTGAAAAGATCAGGTCAAGAGTATGATTGATTGACCATAGCGTTTTTTTCGGTTGTAGATATCTTTGCATCTCATGCTGTGGGTGGATTCGTGGGCTCGATACTCACTGGTATATTTGCCGACTCAAGAGTGGCTGCGTTTGATGGAAGTACGGTCATCAAAGGCGGATGGATCAATCACAACTACGTACAATTAGGATACCAACTAGCCAGCTCCTCGGCCATTATAGGCTACACCTTTGTAGTCACCATGCTCATCTTGTTTGTTATGGAGTTTACGCCCGGTCTGAGCTTAAGAGCGATTCCTGAAGCTGAAATTGTAGGAATAGACGAACATGAGATGGGCGAATCGTTGAGTATTTATTCTCCTATACGTTTCTTGATGGATCTGTGAACTGATTCGACTTTTCTGTAGTGCATATGATTATGCATTTTTGGAACGAGACGTTGAAAACGCGGATTACCGAGGTGAACTCAAAAGCTTATCTCAACCCGACATCGAGTTAACAAATACCCAACCACCATCTCAACATCACGATGATTTGCAAGACAAACACGTGTCCCCAAATCGATCCTCACCGCGTCATCACCGAGACGATCCATCTAGCTCTTCATTGAGATTTAATGAGAAAATTAAGCCTAAAGAGAGCGAAGCTCAGACGAAAGACATTACAGTTTGAAACTGAATCATACGAAAAATCCACGAACAAACATACAATCTTCACAAACTTATCATTTGGAAGGATTCTCTTAACATTAACGCAAATAGGTGTCTCATCAGTTGATGATATGTGATGACGCATAAGGGGGTCATCAATTCGACTTGCCCAAGTATATGATCTTACAATTGCTCGCTATTTATTATCCTCTTCTCTCGTCTTCGTTTTCTTATCTTTGTTTCAAGTGTAATTATCATTATTAAGCTTCTCGATGATTTATGTTAGATGAGGTGGATTGAGTTGTAAGATATTGAGAGAGAGAGAGAGGATACATCTGCATATATATCGTGTCTGTCCATAATTTTTTTCCCTTTTTTTTGGTTCTTTTGTAACGATTCTTTAGGATTCAGAAATAGATGAAATGCAATCGTGAAAGTTTATTGTAGGCAAAGTGTAGATGAAAACTTAATTTGATACGAACTTCTTATACCTTTTCATTCTCATCAACAAGGATCGAATTCAGCTTATGCTTGGTTACACTTGATTTTGTTGAGATTTAGTTGGTTGATCATTTCTGAGAAGAAATGTGAGGAAATTGTTGACAGGATTTTGTAAAAATCGGACCTTTTTATTTGGTCATATGTTCTTTTTTCATTTGGTTTGAAAAATTGATCTTTTGATATGTTGACATACTTTTTGTACAAAAAAATTGTTTTTTCTTTTTCTTTGAGTGGTTGAGCAAAAAAGAAAACACAATTGAGTATGTATGTATGTAAAAGTGACTTGAATATTTTGTTTTGGTACAATAGAAAAAAGATGTAATTAAGTTTCACTAAAGATTGGTATAAAAAATTGAAATCATTTATGTATGGAAAATCTTTTGAGATTTGATAATCAAATGATATTTACAAAGTTGGTTAACTTTTTTTTTGAGGAATTGAAGATCTTGATGATCACAGAAGTATGTTAAGTTGCTGTGATGTCAGGTATTGGTCTACATACTCCTCAGTCCATGGCTTTCAAAACCTTTGCGCGCTATACCCGGCCCCGAGTCTGGGTAGCATTACCCGAGATGAGAGCTGGGTTTAAGTCGACTCTGCTTGACAACCGATTCAAGATTCATCCGATTTCATCAAGATCAAGATCAGGTTTGTTCAATCAAGAATCGATTCTAATCTTACTACTCATGCCCTAATGGGTCAAGACGAGTACGCAGAGGTAGTCTCAGGAAGTGGAGGATTAAAGTTAAAGGGAATTGGTCTACCACAAAAGAAGTGAGTAGATCCATGATTTTCACTTTAGACCATGTACTCTTTATCTTCATCACTTATCTTGTCAATTCAAACGAAATGATAACTTACAAAAACCAAAAAATTAAATTTCAAAAATCTAATCGAACCCATGCAAAAGAAAAAAGAAAAAATCATCATCATCATCATCAACAAATAAAGAACGAATCAAATCAGATAATTTAAAGATCCCATCTACTTCTACTTCAACATCTACTTCTACTTCTACATCTACATCTCATCATCATCCAACCTTAAATCAATTAGAAAGTTTAGGAAAGGTGATCAGAACGGAAAAAACTTTAGCTGAACGTCGATTTGAAGCTGTACAAAAGAAAAGATTATCAGAGAAAGCCAAGAAACAAGCTTTAAAGACTCATAAAGATAGAGTAGCAGATTTTAATGAAAGATTAGAAGCTCAATCTGAACATTTTGATATTCCAAAGGTGAGTGATTGAGTTTAAATGAATTTGATTTGACTATCCTTGCACACTCTTGACTCACCCCTTATTCCACTTTCACTTTTCTTACCTTAGGTCGGACCTGGTTAAGAGCTTACCAAAGTTCACGAATCCTTCAATGGATTTTATCGATCACGTCTTTCTCTTTAGTCAAAGTTGTAATGCTGGGTTGTATTGTATCTTTGGAAGTCATTGAAGCAGATCATCTTGTTTACCTTTCCAAATTAATCCACATCTTCCCTGTTTTACTCATCCTGCTCAATCTATTGAAACATAGGATGATAAATCGGTGAAGTTGATCAAAGCCTTTGACAAGCATCAATCGATCGCGCCGAGGCTTCTTGCGCAACTTTGGTTCCTCGTGTAATGTCCCTGAGATGGAGATTGTGGCTCCACATCTCTTCTCAAACAAATTCTCGCACTCTCAACTTGATAAAACCGTGTCTTAGTTGTCTGATCATTCAAGTGGGTATGTATGAAGGAAGCATATATCCAAATCATACGTCTTTGTGCGATGCATAGAGAGATTCAAAAGATATAGAACAGCAAGAGAAGAAGAAGATTAGAAACCAAAATTGATCATCACACACATTGGGCTTCAAAGTTGAGATAAGAAGATGAGCATTTGATCAGAAGAAGTGTTTTTGAGGTTGAGAGAAATCAAACAAACTTGTTTTGATCTTTCTCTTCTTCTTCTTTGATTCGAAAGTTTAAAATTTATTCAAGATTTGAGTGATTTTGATTTGTCGGTTGCCCTATGAATTGATATATTAAAAAAAAGAGTTATGTAAATTGATCATTGAAATTGATGATGGGATATTTTGAATGAAGGATAACTTACATTTGATGGTTTATAAACCTACCTCCTTGTATAGATTGTAAACTGAAATTAACTGCATGCTGAGATTAAACAAAAGAAATTCAAATAATCAAAATCAAAATCAATTCAAACCTTCATTATTAAATGATGATCATTATGAAAAAGAATCAAATCATAGAACAAAAAAAAAGAAAACCTTACACAAGCGAATAATAAATAATTTCTAGGTTGAACTTTCCAAGCGAATCTCATAAAACAAATCGAATATGCACCAAGAGCAGTTGTCCTATGAAATTATTTTTTTGGAAAACGAAAAAAAAAACGATAGATTTTCTCAAGTTTGAATTTGAAAAAGTTGAATTGATGAATGAAGGATTTTGAAGATTTAGGAATTTGATTTACATTGAACCACTAATGATTTCTGGATCTTTAGATAAATCTGCAAAAGCTGCGATCGGTAAACCCCAATTCGCAACGGGTCCCCAACTGAAGAGAAGATTAGATGAATTGTTTAAATCAAGAATTCTATGAAACATTGAAGAATGATTTGTTAATCAGTTATATGATGACTTACAAATGAGTACCTAATTTTTAAATGAATTCAAAGTAAGATCCAAAAAGTTAGAATCGAGGTTTTGAAAGTTAAAGATAAGAGTTTAAGAGAAATGAAGGAATGAATGAATCCGATGGATTGATTGACTTACTAAAGAAGTATTGACGACCAGCTGGACTCTTTAACCAATTCACAAATGTAGCCATTTCTTTTCTTCGTAATCTTGGATTTGGTCGCCTTCGTTCCTTTTTTTCAATCTCAATCTAATCTAATCTGTTTGATCTGTTTCCTGAATTGAATACTCAGCTAGAAGTCAATTGAATGGATTCAAGTTCAAGGTATGGGTTGAGGTGGGGATGAGGTATTGGTTTAAAGAGGTGAGACTTTTCTTATCATTCATTGGGGTAATTAGATTGATCATTGAATTAGCTAGATGCTTTGAAGTTTGAAACAAGTTCAAGTACACCGGTCTCATTGGTTTTATCTTGACTTATTTCTTACTTCATCGGTGCTCTTCACCACATCAGACAAGCATTCTCAAAATATATATTTTTCTCTCATCTGATTAGAAAACATCCCAAAGGGATTGAATCAAATTCCGAGTGGCATGGCCTGAATTCTTGACAGATCATATCATGTCACCTTATAAACAGAATTAAGGTCTTTTGATGAGAAACTGAATGTTTTACTGATCTGGATATCAATGAAGTTATCTGATCATACAGTACATCGAAGCTTAGAAAGGAAATGATTGGTAGAACGTGTAGTTGACTGGTTGGTATTTTTACATGAAGTTTTTGCAAAAGAAATCTGAAAAGAAAGGTCATATAGTCGGCTGGAAATACGGGGAGGATGTGTACGATGATGTTGCTATCAATAAAAACACAAGCTTTGATCTAATCATCATGCCAACCTCATCACACCTCTTCAACCCGATTGTGCGCGACGAAGTTGCGGCATAGGTTCAAAGCTGTTGCGGGGTCCGGATATGGGCGATGGAGGGCGGCGAGCATCCGAGCTTCTTTTCTACTACACTTCCTTCATGGGAAGTTGAGATACCAAATACATCTTTTGTGCGGAAGAGGGGCCAGGTCTCGCCGTGGTTCAGAGGGGTGAGCTCGTTCTCGACTGAATGATGCCTCCACTGAGTATTACCATATCGGTTCAGCTATTCGAATCAAGAGTTTTTGCCTCATCGAGCTCAGAAGCATACCGGCCGGCGGCCACTTTGTCTTGCCATTTTCATCGATTGCACATCCGGGAGTAGTCTGCAGTCAATATCGCTTTTGGCAGGTCTACGCTTCCAATCCTCTTCACCGACTTACCGATGCGACGATCTCCTCTTACACAATGGACGACAAGATGATCTTTTTAGGCAAGATGCCTCTAAATGACAACAAAGCGATAATTGACAAATGAGAAGAGGTGGCAACATCATTACTTCGTAAAGCTGAAGCTTCTCGAGTTCGTCTCTTGCCACTTTGCGCTAGACTCATTGTTTCTCGCTGCTTCATCACCTCATTTCCTTTGTCTATTGCGGCTCACCCGTGGTGATTTGTGCATTGTCTGGCACCTTCTCATTCACAGATCTGTGACCAAAGAATTCGATTTTACTTGCTTTGTTGATTCTTTTCTAAACTCGTGAAGCTTCTGAGGAAGAACAAAAACCAGTCCTCTCATCCTCAATCGATCTTCGCTCTGCTGGCAGAATCGTTTACCTCTTTTGTGCCTCAACCTTTGATCTTCCTCGTTTGTTTTACAAAATATTTTTTCCAAAGACACATCCACACAAATTCAAGCCCAATTTCGGGAACAAGAGCCTCCTATTATTCTTCATCGCTCAGATTTGATCACTTCAATTAGCAAGATGGACCTTGATCCTATTACGGATCTATCGTGGGGCACAGATGCGCTCAAAGAGGCATCTTCTGAGCCCTATAATTCAGTGACTTTCATGGACAATTTGAGCAATGACTTGATGCATGGCAGTCAGTTTTCAAACTTCTCAATGCTCGCACGATCGCGTCATTCATTGGCTGACAATGGGTACTGTGTTACTTTCGCTTTCATATAGATTCGCTTGCTCAGGACTTTTTCCAAGGATCGACGTTTTTGAGCCGAACAGATTTGCTCGACACCTGCGGGTCTCAGTCCAATCCTTTTATGCCCTCGGCACGAGACTCCGTATTAACGGAAGACGCGATCTCATCAGGAAGTGATAATTCAGGTCTACAATATCCTGCAAACCAATTCGTCATCGGCGAAGTTGAGCTCGATAAATTTTTGGATGACCCATTTCCAGACATCGATCTTGATCCACCGTCACCGGACTTCACTAGCACCACCGCCTTCATTGACCCCTGGAGGGCTTCTACCCCTACTGCTCAATTGGATCTTCCATTCAAGCTAGTTGGTCGAAATAATATCAGCTTTTCCCCGAAATCTTCATCAGACGCCTCTCCCCGAGCTGCGCTCATCAATCCCTTCCCCCAAAACCTTAATTCTACCACTTGCAACCCAGTCGACATTGCCTCAGTGCCGACCAAGCAGCCCTCTTTGAAAGAGATTGCTACTCCAACCCAACCCAACCCACTTTTCCATTCTCCAACCAATCCCCGTCGTTTGACAGCATTTCCACCCTCTCCGACAACGCCCACAAGACCCCGAAACTCTCAATCCAAGTTTTCGCGCTCGAAAGGAAAAGAGCCAAGGTCGCCAAACCCAAAGAAGCGCCAACAATGCTCTCGCCCAACAAATGATTTCCTCGAACAACCTACCACTCCATCCTCGAACCAGAACATAGATTCACCAATCAGAGTGACTAGTTCACCAAGTCATATTGACCACAATCAAGACTCGTGGGCAAAGCCGGGGTCAATTCGACCAACACCAGAGTCTGGACTCTTTAATCCATCCCAACTTTTCGCTGGTGCGGAAACCACCTCTCCAATAGACCCTAATTCACACGTAACATCACAAATAGGATACGGTCCATCCATAAACCATAAACCTTCAAGCCTTCACTGGCCAGAGATTTCTTCTTCGCTACGCAATTCCAGCTTGTTTCCCCAACAGCCAACTTCACTAGATATCAATTCATGGCCTCTCAGTTCTGGACCCCATGGCAACTTAATCTCAAATCCAAATCATATTCACAATGATAATATATCTTCTGCTGGGATGACCGCGTCCTTCGATCCCTTATTAGGCAGCAGCAAATTATCTACGCAGCTACCTGAAAGTCTCGGCTTTTTCTCTTCACCTTTCGATTCGAATCCTTCCGCAAAACACTTCAAGGATCAATTCCTAACACCTTCTTCCCTCTTACCTTCTCCTCATATTCAAACCTCGTGTGATTCAAACAAGACCAAATCTCCTTCAGCCACAATGTCACAATCTCGCTCAGATCCAGAGGTTCATCAGCAAACGTTTGGAAAATTGGATATTTTCCAAGATCGTGCTAGCCTTCCAACCTCCCGGACGCTCGATTCCCTACTGAACGGTGTTCTGGATCAATTTGACCAAAAGACAAACTCTATGGTTCACTTTCCTCTCATATCTGGTGGATCTCTTTCTGGTCATCAAACCTGTCTTCAACCCAAACCAACTTCTTCAATGGCCGGACAGTCCGCTACCGTTGTCCGAAGTCCAGTCACACCCTCAACCTCATCTTTTCCTCGATCAACCCCAAAGAGTGTTTCAGAAGTAGCAGTGAACCGACCGACTTCTCCGTCTAAGACGATCACCAAAAATACTTCAACTCGCTCAAAACCTTTGGAGTCTGTGTTTGTGAACTTTACGCCTAAAGACTCACAAAAGCTATTGAGTGGAGTAGCACCAAGTGGAAGTTCTAAACGTAAAAGGTCTTCTCAAATTCCTGACTCAACACCTTCCAAAAGGCGTATAGCAGCTATTTAAAACCTTATCTATTTTGAATTTTTACTTTGTAAGTTAACTTTGTTATCTTGGACTCATCACCTGATCTGATTCTTTCGTTTTTATCTTTTGAAAGACAATATGTAGATCTCGTGTGAAAATCTTGAGGTCTTGAAACTCAATTCCCTACTGATTTGTGATCAGATTTTGATTTTTTTTTTTCAGTATACATTTTTCATCACTAATAGAATTATCTTCAGTCAATTAATCACTTTTTCTTTCTTGCTAAATCTTTTTCTATCTTTTTTTTCTTATGTTTTTTTTCTGTTGATTCATTTTTTTCTTCTTCTTGTATCTTGGGTTTATTTGGGTAAAATGAAGGACTTGATCCATTTGTCAATCATCACATTCATTCCAAACTTTTTGAATATGGTTTTATACCACAAGGTTGGAGAAGAATCAGAAGAGATCTAGATTTTTGATCTTCAAGTGTAGATGTTTCATGTGGTGCATAATTCCTCAAAAGAAAAAATGCTTGCCTTATTGTCTTGGATTGGTTGTCAAGTAGAGAGCCCAAGATTTAGGAATTCCTGGAAACCTAGTCTCCTTTCAGAATTCAAATATGAGGTCTTATAAAAATGATGTTGTAGTGATCCAAGGGTATACAATCTATGTTTTGAATATTCTTGCCCAATGAATCTTGGACTTGGACTTTATTCATCTCACAAACTTGGCTACCTACTTTGCGGCCTTGAAGGTATGATTTTGGACTTTCTGACCCTTGTATTCTAGTGTGAAGTTTCAGATTGTCAATGCTGAATCTACAGTCAAGAGTTTAGAAATAGGAATTTCAATGAGCATGGTTCATAAGTTGACAACAAAAACCCAGCTGTTAAGGTGTCCAGCACAGTAGAGCATACATAGAAGAAAGAAAATAAAATAATCATTCCTAGCGCAATTTTTGCATCAACACTACTCCAGTCGATTCATCCGATCTGTGTCACCAAAGTTTGTTCCGCATCTCACATTTTTAATCTTCTTGTACTCTTTGTTCTACATCTTTGCCTCTGATAAGCAGGGATACTTGTACTGGGTCATGAAAGGTTGAAACGTTTAGGTATGAGATGACACTCTTTCAGGTTGAGCAAGTCTAGATCATCATATTTACTGCATCATAGCCCATTGACTAAAGCAATCTAATCCAACTCTTTCAGCAAGCTACTCTATAGGAAGTACTTGTATGCTTGTGGCGTTACTCACTATATTAGAACGTAAGCAAGACAATTTTTCAATGCATAGAGAAAAGTGAACAAGTGTAAGGGAACCTCAACGAGAAAAGGCATGAGCCCTAATAGCATAGTACATATCCACAAAACATTTTGAAAGCGCAATTAAAGGTCACGTGCCCAGTATGCGCATCTATCTCGTCCAAACATCAAGCTTGGGTCGCCCTTCGTTGGCGTACACCCTCTGCTAGTGTTTCCAGGACTTTTATGGTGGTTTCGAAACTAATACAAGCATCCGTGATACCTGGTAAAAGAGGCGTAAGCAATCGGATTTGTTCATGAATGATATGTCGAAACAAAAATGCGCTTACTTTGTCCATAGACAAGTCCAGAAGGACCCTCAGCAGGGATATCTTGTCGACCTTCTTTGAGATGACTCTCGATCATCACCCCCATGATATTCTGACCAGTCTTACCCGAAGCAAGTTGAGTTGAAATGTCTTCAGCAACCGTAACTTGTCGTGCAAATTGTTTCTGTGAGTTGCCATGCGAGCAGTCAATCATTACTGATGGTCGCAGGCCAGCTTTTGAGAGTTGTGAACTACATGACTCTACATGCTGAGCCGAATAGTTGGGACCATCGGTTGAGCCCCGGAGGATCACATGGCAAGCATCGTTGCCATCTGTGCTAACGATAGCTGACAGACCCTGTTTGGTGACGGAGAGAAAGTGATGACCAGCTGATGCTGCTCGGATAGCATCAATCGCAATCCCGACTCCTCCGTTGGTTCCTATAAGGGTATCCGATTCAGTAACCGCTTAGGTCATAATTAACCATGAGTAAAGGTCACATGATTGCTCACCGTTTTTGAACCCAACTGGGGCGGAGATTCCCGATGCCAGCTCTCGATGGACTTGAGACTCGGTAGTTCTAGCACCAATGGCACCCCAACTCACAAGGTCAGCAATGTATTGTGGTGAGATGGTATCAAGAAATTCGACAGCTGCTGGTAAGCCGAGATCATTCAAGTCCAACAAAAGACCTCGGGCAACACGAAGACCTTTATTGATGTTAAAGGTAGTGTCCATGAATGGGTCGTTGATGAGACCCTTCCATCCAACGGTCGTTCGTGGTTTTTCAAAGTAAACTCGCATGATGATGAGTAATTCCTTTTCGAATTTGGGAATTAGCTCTTTAAGTTTTTGACCATATTCAATCGCCGCATTCACGTCGTGAATCGAACTAAGATGTAAAAGGCGAGGTAAAATGAATAATCATGCTTGGGCGTATGAATGTCAAATAGAATTGCTAACCAGGGTCCTACAATCACTATCAACCGGTCGTCGGTACCCTTAATGATACTTTCGCAGGTTTTACGAGCTTGAAGGATTGTTTGAGCTGCTTTCTCTGATAAAGGCTAAACACGGTTTCCCAGTACAAACGATAAAAAAATAAGTTTATTGTTTTACAAGCAAATTAGAAAGATGCAATGGAAAAAAAGCTTACCAATTCTTCAATGATAATTTGAGGTGGTACTAGTGGACGAACTTCTCGAATCCTATTATCATCAAGCTTTTTGTACCGAAGCGAAGAAAAAAATGTGAAATGGAAAAAAAAATCGTCCGTCAGTTTTGATTATATCATTATCAATTCTATCAAATATATCCCTTCCCCTTCAGCCAAAGACGAGTTTTGAGACAGAGAATTTGAACTTAATACAAATGTATTGAGGGAAAGATGCTGATGGAATGAGACTTCATCACTGCTACTTTAGAGCAGAACCCACCTCGTTCATCGCCTGGACCTTAGCTCTTGGTCGTTCTGATGCAGCAGCGGCCTTGATGTCTGCAACGAGCTGTTGAGCTCGGAATGGAGATACCGGTGGGGCGTCTTGTGGCATGAGTAACATTTGAAGTGAGGAAGTAAAGTAAATTCAAAAAGTGTTTTTAAATTCTTATTGTAAAACCAATTTAAACGTCCTTTTTGTATGTCGCGTTGGTTATTTATCTTTATGGTTTGAAGAGCGGAGACGAAAATCAAAATTGTCAATTTGAATACTTTGAGATCAACCAAATGCCAAGCGATGATGAAAATCAAAAAAAGTTTGAGATACAACACAATTTGAAAACATTGGACGACTGCGGACTGCGCCCCCGTAGCTATTGCTGGTTATTTCAACATTTCCCAGGAGAGTCCCACAGTTCTCTTGCTTTGTTGAAGTCCTTGTGTTCAAGAAAATATTGAGACACATTTCACCCAAGGCAGTGTCCATCAGAATGAAATCTTCCCAGCGACGATAAAGTTGAAAGCAAGGCAAGGTACATCTGTATGATCATTCCAAGTCCCATGGAGGACAAGAAGCGCATAATCACTTCATTGCAACCGACACAAAGGTAAAAGAAAGAAAGAAATAAATGATATCTACTATGTACAAACAACCCATATGTGGTACTTGATACTCAGTCCTCTTCAAACTCCCTTGTTGTCTATGTTTCACAGGGCTGTTGCTGAAATGTTCGAATGAGATTTGAAAGCAACATGTCACTGGGCTATCACAGAGATCTATGAGCCGAAAAAATTTCAAGCTGTCTTGTATCATTCCAACCAACTGTCGCAAAACGAAGTTGAACCAAAAAAAAATCAACGGGACAGCAACCTGTGTTCTGGAACGCGAAGGGCCCTTTGGTTCACAAGATATCCATACGCTCATTCGGTCTGTGATTCCTCATCAAATCAATCATGAATTCAATTTTTACATTCAAAGCATATCATGATCGAAACTCATAAGACTCAATCATTTTCAATCCTCAGTCAACCCAACAAAAAAACATGATGGAAAATACAGATACAACGATCTGTGAATCTCCAGCCTATGTGGTACCATTTGCTCGATCAGTTCTATCACTTTTATCAATTTGGCCAGCTTTAGAATTATCATTTGAACATTCTTCAAGAAGGTCTGAAAAGAGTATCTTAATCTCTGAACTTGCTACTGAACTTGTTGGAGCATTTCTGGATTCTGAAGTTGAGAAACCTCCTTCGACAGAAGAACTTGAAGACTTTTTACTCGGTTGGTGTTTTGGAACTTTGGATGTCAGGATCGAGGATGATTCAGAGTTAACAGTGTCGAAAGAACTTCTTGGGCTTTGGAAAGAATGGACTCATTGGACAGGTACGGTTGAGGCGGCTCATGAGCTGGAAGGTACACTTATTCATCGTATAGAAAAACAAGCGGAACGTAAAAGGCTCAGTGGATCTCGTATTCAAGCCACTGTGGTTGATGAGGGCGCAGTGGAGAGTGGAGAGAGTGATGATGATGATGATGATGATCGAATGGATGTTGAACCGGTTCAGAATCAACCTACACGATCTCGTCCAAAGAGTCCGGTGGTAGATGAAGATGGATTTACTCTGGTCACTAAACATTCACACCCGCGTTGACATCTATCTTCTTTTTCAGATGATTTAACCTTGATTGAGCTTTTTATTTGATCTTTTTCTCCTCTCATTGTAAATGTTTCCTCAGATAAAGCTATTGTGTGGTCTCATTATGGGCTTTGATCTTCAGTTTGATCTTCAAGAAAAGGTTTTACATGATTTCATTCCAATACAAGAAAAGATCAATGTTTTTTCCGGGCAGAAAACAAAAAAATAATCATACAAAAAATTATGTAGAGGCCAAGAAAAAAAAAGTCAAAGGTACAAAATTACAAAAATAATCAAATTGCTCTGAATCCCAGTTATCAAATAGATGGATTTTTGGCTCATTTGTAGACTGGAATCCTATGCTTTAAGCTAAATAAAGTCACTAGATTTATAACTATGTAGTCTAATAAAGATATCACAAGCTCATATGTATACAAAAAGGAAAAAGTTGAGCACTAACTTTTTTCAGGAGGACTTCATCTTTGAATCAATAACAAGAGTTTTAGGAGGCACATGCCTGTGTTGAATTGCCATACATTTACAACCCACAAGTTTGGAGCAGGATTACCAAGGATATGGTGATCATTGACATGAAAATCATGATATGGCAGGTCAAGTTGGAATTTCAAAGCAGGTATTAAAGATGGATTTAATCAGTTTTTTCAAAAGTTTTTTCTGTGTAGATGACCCAATGAGTATGTACTTTGAAAATATTCAAAGAAAAATTTACAGGATTGATGGTCATCAGTCTGAGAATAGGATTTTTTTCTTTTTGTTGTATCTTTGGCTCTTTTCCTTTGCTGTATAATTTTTGACAGTGATTAGTTTTTGGTTTGATACTCAAAAACTTGGTATTTTTGGTAGAGTCCAAGAACCAAGACAGCTATGTACCTGTTAATTCTTTGTCTGTATGGTTCATACAAAAGTGTTTTCAAGACCTTCAACATCAAAGTTCCCTGAAAGGCAACTTTTGCACTGAGTAGCTTTACATGATGTATATATAAGAAGATACCACTAGACTTAAATTCCATGTTCTCAGACCACATATGTCTTTCTTTGTGATAACACAGTAAGAAGGGCCCAAGAAGGTTAAATTCTGGTCAAGACTACAACTCACTTTCCTTCAATGTCATGAACAACAAGACACTTTGCCATAATGTTATTTGATCATGAACAACATATGATGGGTCTTCTGATTCTGACCAATGGTTGAGGGATATCTGAAATCATATTGAAGGTATAATGTTTCACTTGAAAGAGTGTATCTGAAAGACAAACTTTTTGAGTTCCAGATGTAAGCATGAGCAGACCAATATCTCATTGTGATTGTGATTGTGAAGTTTTGAATACTCATCATATATCTTCACTATCATTGAGCTTCAAATGGTCTTCAGTAATCATACTGTGAGTATAAAAAGTGCAACATTTTGGTGCCCACTAAACAGGGAATAACAGGAAGGGATCTCAAGTGTCAGCTTACCAGAAGGGATACCTCAATCTAAGTCTTCCAAACCTTTCATAATGTGCATCATTCCACAAATTCTTGACTGAATCCCTTTGAGAGAGTACACTTCTCAGATCCCTGGATACCATGATATCACTGAATCAGGATAACTGATTGTATGTAGTTGGTGGTGCTGTGATGATTTTGCAAAATTTGAAAGATTTGAATTGAGAATTGAAGAATAGAGTTGTCTTGTCATGTCACGTGCTCAAGAAGTGACAAATTGATTCATGTATAAGGATATGCTAAGGTTGAGTTTATTTTTTACTAATTTCATTTCATTTTTTCACATCAATCAAACTTTCACTTTCACTTTTACTTTTACTTTTTACTTAAACACTATCATTTTCAAAAAAACAACTATCGAAACAAAACTTGATCATGAGTCAAACTATCATTCCTTCCCGACTCAGAGAACCGTATGGTAAGACAAACTCGATTTACGCTTGATTAAAAACTTATCACTGACTTAAACTTATGTTTTGATATCTACATAATCACAGTTGCAGTTGCATGCGCTCATTGTAAAGCATCACTTGAATACCTTCCACCTCAAAATACAAATCAAAAACCAATAACTTATTCAATTCAATGTTCACAATGTTCCAAGACCTTTTCACCACCTGGATCATCTAATTCCAATCCTAATTCGACTAAACCGAATAATACTACTAATACAAAGAAGAGTAGTGGTAGAAGGATAGGTACGGATGAAAGACCACTTGAAACTGAATTTTATGATGTACTTGGAATTAGTCCTCAAGCTACCAGTAGTGAGATTAAATCGGCTTATAGAAGATTAGCACTCAAGATGCATCCGGATAAAAACCCAGATGATCCTAGTGCTGAAGATAAATTTAAAACAGTTGAGTGATGAATCGATTGGATGATGGATTGAGATTGATGAATTTATGATTTAAATCGGTTTACTTTTTTTTTCTCAAAACGTTTATCAGTTAGCTCGTGCATATAATACACTTTCAGATCCAACGTTGAGGAAAAAGTATAACGAATTTGGTAAACAACAAGATATTGAAGAAGGATTTGTAGATCCTGAAGCCGTTTTTTCTACGTAGGTGATATCAAAGTTATATATCTTGATCTAATGAATTGATATACTGATTATTTTGTATGATCTCATTTATAATAAATTCAGATTGTTTGGGGGTGAAAGATTTCAAGATATAATTGGTACAATTTCACTCGGACAAGAAATGAAAACTGCATTACAGAAAGAATCAGAAGATGAAGAGATCGAAGGAAATGAAACTCAATTAGTATCTAAATCAAATCCATCACCATCCAACAAACCTACCTCTCCATCCACCAAAACAGCTCTTACACCCGAACAGAAAGCCAAGAAAGCCGAATTAGCTCAAAAAGAATCAAAAGAACGTGCAAGAGTGAGAGAATTGAGAGTGACGCATCTTGCTGAAGTTTTAACGAAGAAATTGTATTTGTATACTGAACAAGCTGATAAAGAAGTAGATGAACAAATCGTTGATAGTGTGAAGATGATTTGGACCATCGAAAAAGATATGTTAGCAGATGAAAGTTTCGGACCTGAATTATTACGCACGGTTGGACAGGTGTATAATTCGAAAGCTAAACGATATTTATCTGCTACTGCATCAGGAGGATGGGGAGGAGTGGGATTAGTTGGAGGTTGGATTCATAGTGCTAAATCTACAGCTCATGTGTTTTCAGAAACTGTTGGAGCGGTTAGAGCTGCTTATGATGTAAAGGCTGTGTTTGATGAGATTGCAAAAGCTGAAGCTGAAGGTGGACCTGGGATTAGTGAAGAAAGAAAAAAGGAATTAGAGGAAGAAGCAGCGAGGAAAGGATTGAGAGCATTATTTAAAGGTGCTAAATTAGAAGTCGAAAGTGTGATTAGGGAAGTTTGTGATAGGATACTTGAAGATCCAAAGTTATCACGTGAACAAGCTAGAAAACGTGCTGTTGCATTAGGTTAGTTTTGATTCTTTTTTCTTCTTGATCATAAGTTTCTGGATTATGATCATTTATATACCGGTTGAATTTGATTTCTTGATTGAATTTGATCAATAGAAATTTTAGGATCTGTTTATGAAACTGCTCAAAATAAAAATGGAGAAGATCCACTTGGACTTGAAAGTGGATATGTAAAAGTAGATAAAAAGAAAACTAACAATCCCAGTACCACCACCACACCTAAAGCCTAAACTTATTCAAAGAAAAGGAACTTCATGTGTTCTATTTGGTATTTGTATTGTTTTGTGAATCTAACTGTTTGCAATATATATCTTTGAGTTTTTGTTTTGTTTTGATTACTTTGATTTATATCCATTTTGGATGAATTTGTAGAAAAATAATATGTTCGTGTTGCTGCTTATAATGATATGAATAGATACCATTGCATCTAGGTTAGAAGCAAGGGTGAATTGATGTTTATATGTCTTTTATTCTTCTGTTGTTGAGGTTGGAGCGTTAATGATCTGAGTTGATCTCGAGAAGATGTCTTGAGACCTTTCAACTTCAATTTCACTGCAACCTTGAGAGTTTCATTTTGCAGTTCGCTATCTTCACATGTCGCTGTTTGCTTATCAGCATATCCCTATACCAACCACCCTCGATATGAGCATCCGATCAGCTGATCATTGTATCGAATGAAAAGTTGAAACTGTCAATCTTGCAACAAAATATTTATCACTACCAATACCAAATCAAACAAGAAAAACAAAAACAAAAATAAGAAAACCAATCCGATCTCAAAAATGTCATCATCATCAGAATCAAAAGCAACTCAAAATAATCTAACAGCTATCGAGAGATATGAATTAATTACTAGAAATTTGGGAGAAGTACTTGGATCACAAGACTTAATGAAATTATGTGAAGAAGAAGGTCGAGTGATTACTTGTTATTGGGGTATGTTTAAAATTAAATTAAATCATCATTAGTCTTGAAATTAAAAGAGTTTGATCTTGATATTTTGATTTTTATCTTTTTAGGTACAGCTACCACTGGTAGACGTGAGTCTTGAACTTTCTAACTTATGTTTCTACGTCAACTTGTTATTTAGAACTTATGTATCATCATCTCATTCGAAATATTATCGAACAGCTCATATCGGTTATTTTGTACCATTGGCAAAGATTGCGGACTTTTTAAGAGCAGGCGTTAGAGTGAAGATTTTGTTAGCAGGTATACTAAAAATGATATCATTTCCTATAAATATATTGAAGTTCACTCATCAATCGATTTCTGTAGATGTTCATGCATTCTTGGATAACCTCAAGGCTCCACTAGAACTGATCAATCAACGAGTTTCTTACTATTCTTATATCCTTCGAGCAGTCTTCACATCTATCGGAGTACCCATCGATAGACTAGAATTTGTAACCGGTTCATCTTATCAATACTCAACACCTTACAATCAAGATTGTTTAAAGTTAGCTTCATTAGTCTCAGAAAGAGATGCAAGAAAAGCAGGAAGTGAAGTAGTGAAAGAATCAGATACACCACCGCTATCGGGTTTACTTTATCCTTTACTTCAAGCTTTAGATGAAGAATATCTAAAAGTAGACTTTCAATTTGGTGGAATCGATCAAAGGAAAATCTTTACTTTTGCCGAATTATATTTACCTAAATTAGGATATTCAAAACGAATTCATTTGATGAATACCATGGTACCTGGTTTGACTGGAACCAAAATGTCATCTTCTGATTCTAAATCTAAGATTGATTTTTTAGATTCACCAGAAGAGGTGAAAAAGAAGATCAAAGATGCAGTTTGTGTACCTGGAGAAATCGAAGGGAATGGAGTTTTAGCTTTTCTGAATTCGGTTCTTTTACCTTTAGCTGATTTAAAACGAAATTCAAATGAAGATCGAAGAAGTCCATTCGCAAGTGAAGATGCACCGATCGAAACACTCTTCTCTGTACCACGTAAAAGAGAAAAAGATGTATTACATTATTCGAATTATGAAAGTTTAATATTAGATTATAAAACAGAAGAACCGATCGGATCAGGTAGTTTTAAATTATTTCCTTCTGATCTAAAGGTTTCAGTCACTTCTGCTATTCAATATTTATTAAAAGGGATCAGAGAGATATACGAATCGGATTCTAAATTTCAAGAAGCCAATCGATTAGCTTATCCAGAAGATTT
Source organism: Melampsora americana (assembly GCA_022264835.1). Classification (NCBI taxonomy): domain Eukaryota; kingdom Fungi; phylum Basidiomycota; class Pucciniomycetes; order Pucciniales; family Melampsoraceae; genus Melampsora; species Melampsora americana. The sequence continues at coordinate 577,661 of JAIFHY010000050.1, read as the reverse complement.
TACTAATCCTGAGAACAATAAGAAAAAAGAAAGAAAAGAAATTTGTACCTAAACCTGATTGGGTGATTGAAAAGGAAAAGAAAGAAAGAGCATTATCGATGAAGATTGGTGATGTAGATGTAGATCAAGTTAAGGAATCTAAATCGTGAAGTTTGAGTTAGTTTCTCCTTTTTCTTTTGGTTGTCAAAATCATTTGTGTCTTGTTGAATCATGTTAATTTTTTTTGAAAAGAAAGATATCAGTAGTTACTTGTATAGATGATTAGATAATTTTTTAGTTCTCATAATCTCATTTGACATGTCTCTGTCCTGTGGAGTGGCTAATGAGATCAAGACATGAAACGCGCCGTGACGATTTCATGGGTTTAAGGCAATTTGATACTTTGTGAGATGAACTTATGGTTGAACCCAACGTGGATATTTGTTAGAAATCATATCGAATGTCAAGTTCTTGCTCTCTATCTGAGTTTGTTTTTTCGTTTAAAGAGATTGATAAATTGATTAAAAAGACGGTATCATGATCAAAATGAAGAGGTTTTCTTGACACATTATATCAATACAAAGTTTCAATTTCAGTCAAACATTAACTTTCGAATGCGGTGCTTGAGCAGAACCAGTTCTTAACTCTGCAAAAAAAATGATGACAATAAAACGTCAAAAACATTCAAAACAAAATTAAGAGAAAAAGATGTGTATACAAACAAGAATAAATCAATGAATCAATGATGAGAGACTAAATCAGCAAGTAAAAGTAATAAAGAATCAATCAATTGATCTTCTTTAGATTTTTCTTCAAATGAATTTCTTAAACGATAAAGCCAACTGTCTGGATGAAGTTCGGTTGAGTTTGTGAAAGCCTTTTCAATTATCTTTGGGGAACATGAGGCTTTAGATTCATTGTTTGGGTGATTTGTTTCAGATGGACGAGATGAATGGGTTTTTTGAACTTGATGGCTTGCGTAGGGTGAAATTACATTTGAACTTGAGGATGAACTTGAACTTGAAGATGAACTTGAACTTGAACTTGAACCTGGGCTCGAGCTTGAAGAAGAAGAAGATGATGATGATGAAATCAAATCTGATGGAGTCATAGGTCGAGTGTGAGACCAGATTGAAGGAGAAGTATGAAAAGTGAAGCGAAGTGAGTTGAGCTTTGGTTCCATTTTAACTTCTTCGTACTTCAAAAATTCAAGAAAGATGAAGGTATTAATGATTTAAGTCAATTTTAAGGCCAAAGGGAGTGAGTATAAAACTTACGTAAAAGAAATCATCAGAATGAAAGTCTTGATGATGATATTGCTTTAGAGTCTGATCGTCTTGAGTCAAGTGTGGCATTATGTTGTCTTAGCTAGATTTATTTGAACCCGCTGAAGTGTGTGTGATTCGTAAAATTGATCGTTAGAAATTAAGTTGTGTTTGAGTGGACTGATTGAGAATAATCAAGGATGATGATCAGATAGCACTGATAGGCACGGCGAGAGCAATGATGAGCTTTATATAGTCTTGCTAAAAAAAGGTTTGGAAAGATCGAATTCAAAAGACGCTTGATATGCCTTTCTTCAAATGACAAGGGGGATCACAAACATTGTTCCGCTTAGTGCACCACCAGATGAGTATACTCAACTAAGCTCATGATGAAATTATCTTGAGCTATCGCTCATGATCATGGAGATTTTTCCTGTCAAGCTCCCTCAGGGAGCGAACGCAATGAGATCAAGGCTCAGGAAATGGATACAAAGTTTCGAGACACATGAGTATTGAGAACTCAGATATGAGCTTGAGAGCCACTGAATCTCTCCATCTTAAGCATAAGATTGTGAGATTTACTTTGTTTGTGTCAAAGAGATGAAAGGCAGCCCATCCGCACTCTTACCTTTGTGATTGTGTGTTTGGATGCTGGAGACCTTGATTATTTTCTCGAGTTTTTAAAATTTGATTCGCATCCCAAAATTATTGCAAAGAGAAAGGATGAGGAAAGGTAGTGGGATTTACTTGCGCACGTTATAAACACATACAATGATGGATGGCCTCTGCATAACAAGAGATGACGCCTTCACTGTGTGTTTGCGATTGTTCGGTGTTCATGAGATAGATATGTATCCAGCAATAGTGAGTATGAATGCTCGTCTCAACATCAGAAGTCCTTTGATAGAGCTCATGGGTAGCGACGCTGGTACGGCCTGGTCACCTGTTGAATGATAGGGGTTCTTCAATTTGTGAGGTCTTGAAACTTGATCTGTATTGACTCTTGATTTGTTCGGAAACTCCTGGCTCGCCCACAGGATTTCTCGAGGTAGCACTGAGTAGGACAGCTGATCGGCCAGATACAAGTCTTCAAGAATGCACCAAAAAACATTTTCTCAGAGCACTAAGTCTGTCCAGACGATTCGCGCAAGCATAGGGAGTACCGAGCTTGCGAGGTTCAAATCGCCCTACCACGATCGAGAGACTTGGTAAGTTAGCCTGGAAGTTAGCTTAACAGCTTGGAAGCTTTGCAAAGCACCAGGGGTCTCGATCGTGCAGAGGCGTTTTAGCGCGACGAGTGTAGAAAATGCTCGGTATCGTCAATCGCTACGGCGGGAGTTCGCTATGTATACGACCATCCAAATCATTCAAAGTTCTGTGGTATGTCTCATGCTGAAGTAGAAAAGCTTGTCAGATACGATGGGTCCTTGACTCAATTTAAACAGAAACGAATATCTAAAGCGGGCCGCCAACGCAAGCCGAATTGATCGTGGACTACCACTTGTCCCGACTAACCTCATTGATCGATATATTTGACATAACCAAGTCATCCTCGCATCCTATCGATCATTATCTATCCAAAGCTCGAACGTACCGCTTACTGATGTCTCTACCTCCGGAGCTTCACAGCCGCCCCCCTTACAATTGGCGTTCCATTGCACCGACGATATGTATCTTGACAATCAGTACGATTGGCATTTCTACTTTGTGTTACTTCTTGGTTGGGTAAATTTATATTTTCTCTTTGGAAAATGATCCTTGAGCTTCATCGAAAAAATGACTGATGAATACCGCGACTTGTTCTAAAGACCGCCATCCCACAAACCACCTCAGTCAAGATTCTCATCCCTAGTGGTCTTCGGCGATTCATTCTCGGGTGATTATCTTATTACGTCAAATTATCTCATCACGTCAAATTGCTTTATCAGATATTGATCAGTCTTTTCGAATGGGGTGCCGACATTTCAAGATAACGGTCACAATGCATCAGACCCTCTCAAAAGTCAGTACAAGCATCTTCATGACTTGAAAGCATCAAGTCTTGGTCCGACAAACTAATGATGGACGCGCGCAACGTGTATTCAAATTAGATCCACTCTATGCGGGACTCGGAAATGCTTCTACCGCTATCCTATGGCCAAATATTCTCAAAAAGAAATTGTCTACTGACACTGAGGTCCAACTGTATGACTATGCCTAGTAAGTCGAGACATTAAGACAACTTGACGTGTACCTGGTGGAATGCAGAATACTCTCGACTCATACCAAATGCTCATACTCATCATGATTTGACCACCAGTAATGGCGCACACGCGAACGAGAAACTTTCGGATCTCGGAGAGCATATCCCAGATACTCGCACACAGATGAAGAATTATATTTCGGATCTACGATCTGGCAAAGTTAGCCATAGAAATCGAGAAGTCCTCCACGTCTTATGGGTAGGCATCAATCCACTGGATGCGATTTGGATTGATGCGTGTAATCCTAATCGCAATAACGGCGCAGGAGCCCAATACCCCAGTGATCCACCCTTTTTGAACGCGACTGCAAGGATACAGAAACAAATCGAAGAAGTGCACTATCAAATTGCAAAACTTCGTAATGATACCTTTGCAGACAAGTTTGGTTCATCTCATGGATCTTGAAATGACAACTGGGAGGTTCTTTATGACGTCTGATGCCAATGCTGACTTTGTTCTTTTCACTTTTTGTGCCATATTCTCAATTTGAGACAATAGGTTTCCTTCTAGCTTTCTGATCGTCACCGTACCCAACATCACTGTTGCTCCATTACAGCGCGATTATGCACAGAGTTGGTCAAGAGGTGATACGAAGAAGGAACATGATGTTTTAAAATTGTTGGGACTGCTCATTGAGCAATACAACAACGTTGGCGCAAATTTCTTTGGAAAAAAACTCCACATCTTACTGATTCTTTAAACGTTTTGTTCAGGGTCTTAGTTCGGTATTCTCACAAAGTCCAACCACAAATGAGTGGGCCAGTGGATTTGTGAAAGTATATGATACAACAAAAATTTGGAACTCGGTAGTCCTAAATCCTCAAAAGGTCTTTCATTTTTCCTTCTGCACCACATGGGATGCATATCATTGAATATCATATTTGAAGAGCTTAAACCTGGTACAATTTTATTTGTAGTATGGGATCGAAAATGTATCTGATAGATGCTATACTGGCACTCTATGTCCCGAGATTGACAAATATTTCTTCTGGGTAAACTTGACTTTGGCACTTTTTCACTCAAAACAACTGAACTGATACCCTGCGTGATTTTTGTTCATGTCGGTGGTTCAGGATTACCTTCATCTAACACCAATCGGTCAAAAAATCTTGGCTCAAGACATGCATGAATTCATCGCAAGACAATACTACCGGGATTATATCGAACATCAAGCCTCACTGTTTGATCTACCTCCCAATTCTAATACCACAAATCAAATCATACTCGACTGAGGCGAACTTTCTCTATTAAACTTGTTCTTGACCAGGATCTTTTTATCGAAACATTGCAAATGTCTGTAGATTATCAAAAATTACTTTGTAAGCTCTTATTAATATGTATCACCAGGAAATTTCAGGATCAAAAAGTTTTCTTCTTGTCTTTCTCCTTGTATATACTGCATCCGTTGTGTAAGGTATGGGTTTCTTAGACTTATTGGAATATGTAGAAGATAGACGTGCAACCATTAAACAAGCGCTCGACAAAAGTAGTTCGGAAGCTCTAGTAACATGCTAGGGTTATATTTGCGGATAAATTAGAAAAGTGAAAATGCATATTCAAAAATTGCACGCAGATGTCATGCATTAAAGCCAACTGCCTGTTGTACCTGAGATTCATTCTTTTGCAACAGCTTGTAGAGATGATAGTTGCCACTTTGAGGCCCTCTTAGACAGGAAAAGAGACTTTACCAGCTGATATGCACCCTGAGGACTATGTAGCAATAGCCATAACTGTGTGGTGGCGTCTCTGACTCAGTCTGGTCTCGTCCGTCTCCTGAGTCCTGTCTGACCTTAGGGGTTCTTCAATTTGTGAGTTCTTGATATTTTCGAAGACCCCTGGGCCCTCATTCACAATGTCCCCAAGCTTACTTATATAGCCCTGACGGGGACCCGTCCTATATATGATGCTCAAGGATGCATACCATAGAAACAGCCTTCAAGTCTTCTGAAAGAGGGGTCACGATTGGGCGGAGCGGTTTCAAGCGTGACAAAAAGAAAGACCTTTAATCGCTGATCGGGGGGTGTTCGCTATGTATGTACATAAACATAATTTAAATTTCTATGGCATGTCTCATGATGATGTAGAAAATCGCACGCTGTGCATATAAAATTACACTATGACATGCCAGAGGATCTGCCAGATATTGTGGTTCATCCACCCAATTCGACCCGAACTGAATATATTAAAGCAGGCCCAACATATTGCGAATTCTCGATTCTCCGTTGGACCTGATCAACCTCATAACCTCATCGATCGATATATTTGAGAATACAAAGAAATCCTTCTGCTTCTCTTTCAAAAGCTCGGACGGGATCCTGACTGATGTCTCTACCTCCAGAGCTTCACAGTGGCCGCTCTTACAATCGGCGAACCATTTCACGAGCTCTGATTTTTGTCGCATCCGGGACGATTGCGATTTCTAGTTTGTGTTACATCTTGACTGGGTAAATTTATATGTTCTCTTTTACAGAAAGCTCATTGAGCTCTCTCGTGACATTTGAACAAACTACTGATAAACAAATCGACATATTTACAGCCCGTTTTGCTCCAAGCAGGCTCAGTCTAAATTCTCATCCCTGGTGGTCTTCGGCGATTCCTACTCGGGTGATTATTTTATCACGTTGGATTGTATTATTGAATATTAATTGGTTTTTTCGGTTGTGGTACCGACGGGTTAAGATAACGGTCACAATGCCTCAGACCCTCTCAGAAGTCAGCACAAGCATCTCCATGACTTGAAAGCGTCAAATCTCTTTGCGAATAACTGACGATGGAGGCGTGCAACGCTTGTCAAAATCAGATCCAATTTATGCAGGACTCGGAAATGCTTCCACCGCTATCTTATGGCCAAATATCCTCAAGAAAAAATTGTCTACTCATACTGAGGTCCAACTGTACGACTATGCCTAGTAAGTCAACTTCAAGCCACCCGAATACGCCTTGGAAAAGCGATGCTGGAAACTAGCGACTGATACTCTTCATGAATTTGGCTTTGAACATCGCCAGTAATGGTGCACACGCGAACGAGGAACTTACGAATCTTGGGCCGCATATCACTGATACTCGAACCCAGATGAAGGATTATATTTTGGATTTACAATCTGGCAAAGTTAGCCACAAGAGTCAAGAAGTCCTCCACATGTTATGGGTAGGCATCAACCCATTGGATGCGATTTGGATTGATGCCTGTGAACCTGGTCGCAATAACGGCACAGGAGCCCAATACCCCAGTGATCCACTCTTTTTGAACGCGACTACAAGGATACAGAAACAAATCGAAGAAGTGCACTACCAAATTGCACATCTTCGTAATTATACCATATCAAACGAGTCAGTTCATTTCATGCGTCTTGAAATAAAGACTGAAATGTCCTTTGGGACGTGTAAGGTCAATGCTGATCTTTGTTCAAGGATTTGATCAATTTCTCGTGACAGGATTTTCTCTAGCTTTCTGATTGTCGCCGTACCCAACATCACCATTGCCCCATTACAGCGCGGCTATGCACAAGATTGGGCAAAAGGTGATACGAAAAAGGAAGCGAATGTTTTGAAATTGCTAGGATTACTCATCGAACAATACAACAATGTCAGCCCAACTTTGCTTCAAAACTCTCTGCCCATCTTTCTAGTCCCTTAACGATTGGCTATTCTTTTCAGGGTCTCATTTCGATATTCTCACAAAGTCAAACTACAAATGATACAACCGGTGGATCTGTGAAAGTGTATGATGTATCAAAAATTTGGGATTCAGTAATTCGAAATCCTCAAAAGGTAATTGTCTTTTTTTCTGGATCAAATCAGATCGCATTTTATCAAGCTCCCCACTAAAACTCTGGTCTTATTTTATTTATAGTTCGGCATCGACAATATCTCTGATAGATGCTACAATAATGACACTCCGTGCTCGGATATTGACAAATATTTCTTCTGGGTAAACTTGACTTTCTACACTTTTCCAAAAAAAGATCGACTGATGTCCTGTGTGATTTCTGGTTCACTCTCGTGGTTTAGGATTACCTCCATCCAACACCGATAGTGGAAAAAATCATTGCTGAAGACATGTTCGAATTCATTACAAAACAATCCTCTCAAAATCATGACGAACATCAAATCTTGATGTCTGACCAGCCGCTCAACTCTGCTACTACAAACCAAATCATTTTCACTTAGGGGAGACTTTTTTGTGAGGCCTACTCGTGATAGACATATCTCTTTGGAGATTGTAAGAATCTCTACATTTCTTCACAAAGCGCTTCATAAGCCTCTACAGATGTGTATTATTTCCGGATCAAGAGAATCTCGCCTCATCTTTTACCTTGTATATAGTGCGTCCTTTGCGGGAAATTTGAATTTTGCACTCGCTGGTCAAAATGTGAGAATGTACATGAACTTGTTGGTTATCAGTTCTTGAGAAGGATGACCGTGGATTCAATCAAATGAGATATCTGCCAGCACTCACCCCGTTGAGCTCACAAAGGTATACGGACGCTTCAAACACCCACATCAGAAACATCAATTGCAGGTATTTCAAGTATCATAAACACTGATAGTGTTTGACTTGTCGCGCGCGGGGCATGTGTAGTCCGTGAGGCAGCGACAGCGTGTTGCAGCCCCGAATACAAGACATTGCATCCGGTGTAAAAACCAAAAACAAATCTCTCGTTGGGAATTGAACCCAAGTTACATGGATGTTTGACCAAATCAAAACCATGTGTCCTAACCACTAGACGACAAGAGAGATGGTGGAGGCAGCTGTACACAGTATATCAATAACAGTCATTTAGAAACATGTGATCCGCGCTCACCCACAGGTCAGCCGACTTGGTTCCAATCATACTTAAACCGTCCTCATCGTGCTTCCTCCGCTAGCCGTAACCACGACTTCGATCGTAGTTCTTGTGACTCGTGAGCAGGTAAGTAAGACCCTCTCATATCAATGTCCTTCCTTTAAATGATGAACATTATACTGGCACCAGTCAAGCGCTTTTCTCGCTGAGAATATCCCTGGGCTCACTTCTTTTAATATACGCTATAGTGTAGTCCCTGAACACTTTATTTTTTACGCAAAACATCTCGTGACCCCATTGTCTGAACCAAGGATGTTTGAGCTGACCATTTGTTCGGTTGTTCTTTTTTCTAGGGCTCCCGAAGCAAGCCAACGTCGGATGTCTTTATTGTTATTCTCATTGAGTTGTTTTCCATGCTTTGGCTATGTGGTTGATGATCTGTCACGGTTGACTGTTGCGTGCTGTGTGAGGCTTATTGCAATCCATCTCATGTGACATCGATAAAAAGCTTTGTGTTGCCAGAAGGCTTCCTTGATTGGCGCGCAAAACAACAAGATTATATGATTATATGATACATGACTAGAGACGGTGAGATCGCCTGCGTTGAAAAAGATATGTAAAGAACTAAGGCGAGTTGCCATTGAGAGAACCACCTTCTGCATTGCCGTCTGCCATCTCATCAAGACCTGTTTTGCCATTACCAGCGGCAGCATTAAGTCTGTCGAACAATTGAGTTGTCTCTTGTCCTCCGTCTTTGTAGCCTGGCGTCGGTTTGTTGAGCCGACCACTCAAAGTGATCCAATTCTGGATGAGCTTATCACTGAGGAATTGAGCACTTTCTTGGCTTTCAATCATGGTTCGAAACTTTTCTGATTTATTCAACAGGTCAAGTATGAGAAGACAGTTTGGATAACGAATGAAGACGGCATATTGCGGATCGTGGAAGTACTTGAGGTAATTCAGGTAGCTTGAGGAGGATAATTTCAAGGTGGCATACAGGTTAGTCACAACCAAAGAAAGAAGATAAGTAAAGGAGATAGGGTCAACTCAACTTGACCATTGGCTCGGATGCGAGGATACCCTTCAAGGTCAATTCCTGAACAAAATGAGGGTTGGCAAGCGATTGAACGAACTGTTGGGTTGATCATTCGTGCAGGTGTTTGAGAGTGGCAGTTGACCGAAAGATCAGTCATTCTTGCACCAATGGTCAAGTTTCCAGTGTCGAAAGGCTCTCGTCAGCATTGCTCACTTCTAGGTCTTCCTCAAATCGTGCTTGATTCGCATCCTTGGCGTCACGGAGCCGTTGGTCTTCATCAGCTTCAGCTAGAGAAGTGCTGGTTGGATCGGACGGTGGCATTTAGATTATATGCGAATGCTGAGCAACAGAATTGGGAAGTCTTCGATAGGTTGGAAGTGCGGATTGACTTCAAACTCGACAAATCACATCGTGGCCCCGATACTATTTGATTTGAGCGCCCGGGGCCAAGTGTGACTACCGGCTGCTGAGCTGACCCTCAGGAGCGGTAGACCTTACAAACCCCTCTCCGCGTCGAGGGCTTTGTAAGCTAAGAGTTGACTGCAGTAAAGCGCAAGACAAAAAACCAAAAAAGAAAAGTAGTTCCAATGTATAATACACAATAGATCTACTTTTTGTGTCGCACAATCTCGTTTTTTTTTCGAAAAAAATCAAAGTTTCCAATCATCTTGAAATGTTCAAAAATGGTAGTTTTGAATGTTAGGGACCTGCATGGAATTCTATGACAAATTTTTATAATTTTTTAAAAATTGTTACCGACGAAAGAGGTATTCATAGCCTCGCAAACCCTTAGGTCCAGGTATGAATGACCAAATCTTTTGGGGTTTTGAGTCGGTATGATCCATAGGAGCTATCCGGGGGCCTATACATCCCTTCATCACATCAGCTCAAAGCTGGCAGGTCCATGTCATGATCTTGATCCATATGCCAACTCCTTTCGAAAGGTTGTGTAAGTACTTCCATTATGTATAAACTTCCTCCTTTGACTATCTTTATGTACACATTGTCCCCAGACTATGACCATGCCCAGGTTTTGTTGGAAAGCACTAGTAAATCTAAATAATCAATTCAATCCCATTATATGTCATCATTTGATTTTGTATACCCGGTTGAAGCAGGTGAAGATGATGCCTGATGCTGCGAATTTCACAGCAATTCATAAACTTATCAAATCCAAAATAACTTCACATAGAGCGAATGAGCGGAAGAGGCTAATTGAGATGTACCCGTTGAGTCCCGTTAGTCTTGTTTCAAGAGCCTCGGCATGAGAGTTGGTGATTGACGGGATGTATAAGTAGGACATAAAACAGAAAGAACAAAGCAACTTCAAGTTCTACCGCCTGTGAAAGAAATGGAATTGAAAACTGGGTCTGACTCTCCACAGTCTTATTGCACTGGGTGCATCATGCCCCCGAAAACACCGAATTTCATGTGAGAGAATTCTGCACTCTGCACTTGTTGCATGTATTGGCCCAACAAACTCCAAGTGTGAGTCAATCAGACTTTTTAGTACATATTTCAAAGGACTTGAGCAATTTCGCTTGCTCGGACTTTAGGCACATCTAAGCAGGCTTCGGGGCGAAGGTTATTGCGAAGTCCCTCAGCAATTGTAAAACCTTACCCAGATTCCCGCCTAATTCCCTAACTTTTTTGAGAAAAGAAAAATCAAGGGAAGCAGGTGAACCAGGATGAACCGATTGATAGACAGCTTCTTGGTATGCTTCTTGAGCTTAAATATTAATTTCAATTTGTGTATCGTCAATTTTCTCAAATTTGATGGAGATCCATGCGAATTCAGAAAGAGTTGAACTGAATCTGGAAAGGAAATTCACATCAGGAAGGCTTCATTAAACCCAGTCTCAGGTAGGTTCTGCGAACATACTTCACAGGCTCATCCAATCTCAACTAAATCAGATGTGTTTTCATCTTGACTCATGACCAAGGTGTTTCACTATCAATTCATTACAAATACAATTCATGTTTTCCATAGAAGTCAGTTCTTTTCTTGAAACTAGCCACCCTTTTTCACTTCAGGTTCAACCCTCGCTTCCAATCAGCCTTTAAAACACCCTGCCCTTCTCGCCTTCTTTCATTGATCACTGCACCTCATCACTCATAAGTGAACGGTATCTTTGAGACGTGCAATCTTGTGAGACAAAACTTTTTGGAATACCCTACCTAGCCTTTGACTTCATCACTTTATTCATTCATACTACCATAAACATCATGTCTTCTTTCGAATCTGAATGCATGGCAAGCTTTGTCGACCGGGATGACGATCTGTCTTTTGGGTCCTACGAACTTCCTATGCCCAGCTTTGTTAGTCCACCTTTTGTCTCATTGATATTCCAGTATCGCATTTCACTACGCACTGCAAACTCATCATTCATGTCTTCTTCAGCTCATCAATGATCCAGATGCCGATTCCTACACTTCCTACATCCTGGAAGAACCAGTCACGAGCATGGATGAATCTGATGATGTGGGCTGCGATTTGGCCGATTCGGAATATTTTACTACTCCCATGCAATCGCCCTGTTCCCTGGCTCCTACCTCAATTAGCCGCCAAGATTATAACTCCTCTACAAACCCGGTCTCTATCACATTACAACGTCTTATAGACCGACAATCTCAATTGATCTCAAATGCATTTGAGTCGTGGAGAAGAAAGTTTCCAATCAATTCTTGCTTGAATTCCCATGCCGACCTCTCTCGACTGCCTCAACCCTGCTCACAACAAAAGTCGAGACAGCCTTCTCAGACACTCTACGAAGACGGCGACAAAAAATTCAACGGGTCGATGCCATCACGCTCTGTCAGATCCGAATCCCCTTCAAATGATCAAGAATCGGAGACGCGGTGATATTCCAGGTCTATCCAACTTCACCCTTTAATCAAGTGTCGTCAATGGATAATTATAAAAGTCGACTTCTCCCAAGCTGTCACGAGTCCCTTAGTGGAGCCTTGAAATCTTCCATCTCAATAGCCTGCTTTCGTTCATCTGTTTCTATTAGTATTCTTCTCATTCTTCATTATTGAACCAATCAAATCTCAATTTATCAAAATAACCAAAAAAAATTGACTTCTCATTGTATTTAAACGCTCTGTATGTATGTTTATAGTCCATCAATAACTGTTAATCTTCGTATTAATTAAGTATATCAACTTTTTCTTGTACTATCATCGGTGGATGTATTGACTTTTTTCATATTCTTTCTTCTACACTCGTTCATCTTGGTTTTGATGCCTTCTTGTATGCACGCTTGGTCGCGTTCTTGAAAAGCTTTTCACTGCTACATTTCTCAAACCCACCACGGGCCTTACCATCATGAATTTACCTCATTGTTTTTGAATGGAAAGCTTTCAATGCTCTCCTTGACTTTTGTTGGCAATTATGGGATAGAAGAGGACATCTTTGTGGATATCGTCTATAGAGGTCAATCAAATTTTTCAAATTTCAATTCAACAAAGAGCACTTGGATACACTCAATGACAATAAGATATTCCATGTCACCCAGAGAGCTAGTTACACGTTACACCAGTGCTCTCAATCACCTTGGAATAAGCTGACGGCAAATCTGAGAGGTTCAACAAACAATGCCAAAACCACATCATAACTAGAAATGGTCAATGCTATCTATGATTGAATTTCAATTCCCTCAAAGGGAAGACACAGAAATGTACCCATTTAAAATAATCCAAGATCTTTCATTACTTTGTAGGGTTTGTGCTTCCTTAAGTAACATTCACAAATGCAATATACAAATATAAAGAATAGCAAAACACCAATTGGCACAATGTCTAATTGAGCGCTTTGGTCATGCGTGTATTTCCTGTTGGTCCAAGTTTGATCACTTTGTACTTAACTTCTGGTCCACTGCTACACTAGAGACAATGATCTAAGCCGCTTCAGAAAAATGACATGCATAAAAAGGTTTACCTACGCCTCATCTACCTTAGTAAGTTAGATACACCCAAGACCTTGGCCAAAGAGACCGGACAGCAAGATCCCCTTTCTTTGTTCTCTAAGTTGAGATATCGCGCCTTTCATCTGAACGTCCGAAAGAGATCGACGTCACTTTGGGAAAGCTCCGTTCTGAGCCGTACATCCCCAGTCCTTACAATTTTTATTTCAATCTAAACTAATTTAAAAAGTCTTCCTCATTTTGATACCTAATTATTGAGTTTGAAAGAAGAAATCAGGATACTGAGAGATCAAATTCAATAGTATCCTGATTTCATTCTCATAATCCAACATAAAATTCGATGTAAAAGAGACTGATGAAAATTCTGATTCTTCAAAGCTCAAGAACAAAAAGCGTTTGCAAAACTTGGCCAATATAGGCCCTTTGCGACTCTTTTCAGTGACAGAATTAAATGCATGGCTAGAATATCTCTCTATTAATTAGATCCTAGCTCGCATATCTAAATCCATTGATAATCACCTCCTGCTAGTTTAAACCCGTCTGCATTTTCTTTGTTACCTGAAAGTCAATTCAGATGTCAGAGTTGTTATATAGCCTGCTCAGCCTCGGTTTCCAGCTCTTGACACATCTTTGCTTATCCTTGGGTCCCCTAGGCTAAGTTTCGGATGTCACAAAATCCAGAAATCGATGCTTAAGTAGTATAGTAAACCCAGTTCAGTCTCCATGTCTTTTGCGCAAAGAACTATTGCTGAAATCCGTGTTAAAAACTTAATAACTACATGGTATCGAGGTTTGTTTGCATTCCAAGAAGTAAAGATATGGTTTTTCTAGATATTCACAGGATTTTCTAATGTGTAATATTCTTGAAGTAAGAATGTGTGGTGATTTGGGGTTCTGATCAGGTGTATTTTGGGAAGGATATTTCATAAAAGGATTCGACTTAATATGAAGACCACCAGCTCACAGCTTCTATCTAACTCACCCACATCTCCGCGCTCAAACGTTTTCTGAAAATAAATTTATGATTCTATCAATTCTTCAGCAGTGCAAACTTTATGATGTGACCCTGATGCTGTGTTCCAGACCGACCGTGTTTGAATTATGATACAGGTGATTGACATAAATTTTGTCCCGAAGAACTTGCTCGGACAAAGATAAATAGGAGGCGGTTGAGTTACATTTAAAGATACAAATTGAAGAAAAGACTACGGATATTTGACATCGAAGGATGATACCAAACACAAATGATTGATATTCTCGGAAGCATATTTGGATATCAGTCATCAACAAGAGACGATTAAACGAGACTTTGTCCTATGATCTGAATCAGACTGGTCACGGTAAACGGTAAAGGAAGCCTGTGGTCGATGGAGCATAATTGAAGAACAGAAAAGTTGGAAGCGCATCGGTTCGATTTGGCTTGAAGATAGATTCATGAAGCTAGCTTCAAAGACGGATCAGAATAGATCATAAGGTTGAGATGAAATAAGTGTAATGCATAAGTCGCTGGAGCCAGACTAGCGAGTCCTCTCACGACCCGGAACTATATTTCCTGCAGGGGGTTGCTGATACCGGGGAGGTTTGTAGCCAATTTTATTTTGATTACCACTCCATAAAAGTTGAAGTGAAGACTGCGCTTTAAAGGTAGACTCGCCCCAAAATGATTCCATCCAGAAATCCAAAAAAAAGTGAAGATTGTGATATGATGTGACTGGGCGCATAAATTTTGATTTTATTTATTCACTTACCCTAGATTGGCCGTCCAAATCAAGTTGAGACTGTCACTTATTGATTCTCAAACCCATTGTATAGCTGTCTGACCATAATCAATTGATCATCCCACATATTTTGAAGAATTAATGACTTACAATGTAAGTTTGAAGAAAATAGATATTCCAAAGAAAATCATCAATTACAGAACGTATATATATATATAGTACAAAACTAATACACATCTTCGAGTCAATCTCGATAAATTTTTAGTGGTCCTAATCTAATCTAATCTAATCTGATTTAATCAAATCACCACGAGTCAGTGATTCTTACTAGTCTATGAAGTTGGTCCAGGATGATTATTTGTAGAAGCTGAAGGAGGTCTAGGAGGTGAACTAGCTAAAGGTGGTGTAGCTCTACCTTGAGTGGTTGTAGTAGCAGAAGATCTTTGGAGTGTGTTTTGTTGGGCAGTAGGATTTTGAAAGAAAAGTTGTGACTGCTGTTGAAGGTGTTGTAATTGTGGATGTTGAATTTGTATCTGTGGTTGCGAGTATTGGCTAGCGTGTAATTGTTGATCAAAATGTTGCTGCTGCTGCTGCTGCTGTTGTTGCTGTTGTTGTTGTTGCTGCTGCTGCTGCTGCTGTTGCTGCTGTTGCTGCTGTTGCTGTTGCTGCTGTTGCTGTAAGTGCTGCTGTTGTAGATATTGCGCTAGCTGAAGAGGTGAGAGAGTTCGATTGACATTATTAGCTTGCGATATGTTATGCGTAAGGGAAGGTCCGGGCGTAGGATGGCCTGCTGGTCCAGGAGGAGCGGCGGAATTCGCAAGTGTATGAAGACCTGGGTTTAATTGAAATGGTTGGGTTGGTACGGTAGGTAGCTGCTGCACTGCGGAAGGGTGACTAGCTGTGGCCGTATTCGTAGCAGACAAATTGCTAAGTGGTGGGTGTACATTCTGCTGACTCAATGGATTGGTGGGAGATGCTCCGCCAATGCCGATTCCATAGCGTTGTGAATTGATTTGTCGATTTAGACTGGCTACAGATGCATTGCCATTTTTACCTTGTGTAGCAGGTGACTGCGAGATCATGCGAGCGGGTATACTGCCGTTTGCATTCATGCTTCCACCATTTCGAAGTGGCATTTGAGCAGCAGCAGCAGCTCGTGCTTGTTGAATTATCGACTCTTGCTGCATCTGAAATTGTCGTTTGGCCATTTCGAGAGCGACCTGGCCTTGTCGATCCCTTTCAGCTTTCAGAACGGACATCTCTAGGGGCGTCATATAAGGTCTGATAGCTTGCGCGTGCGTCTCGTGAGCATTCAAACAAATTTGACGTGGTTGACCCGGTGGCACTATGAAAGTCCGATATCAATGATAGGCTTCAAGATAAAGATTTGTACATAAACACTTACTCAGTTTGCGTAGCTCTTCGGCCCGCTTTCTTTCGTCTTCTGCCCGCTTTTCTCTTACTCTTTGCGAGATCTCATGAACAGCTACTTGACGGGAGACACGTTTGGCAGGAGGCGGAGAGGACGTAGAGGGACGTTTGACTTCATCTTCGCGCATCGGTTCTGAGTGTACAGATTGTTCCATTGGTAGAGGATCAGGCGGAGGCGGTACAGTCTCGACTGATGGCCCTGGTGATGATTCGGTGACTGGAAGTATAGCCCCTTCTGTAGGTTTCGAAGAAATATTTATGCGACTCCAACACTCAAAACAATCCCGTGGCGTGACACGGTCCATCATAGAACCAGATGAAGTCACGTTAAAAATGTCAGCAACGATAGCCCAATTGAAATTATAAGTGGTGCATAAGTTCTTCAATAAATTTTCATCTGCCGTAGTCCACGACGAAGATTGCTTTGAGCCCTTGTTTTCAGGTGGGACAGATGGAGAAATATTTGTAGTGTTGTTTTCTTTAGATTCCCGAGATTTCCGTCCGGAGAATAAATAAGTAGAAGTCGGTATAACTTCCGTCCTTCCTTCAGGCAGTTCACGTAAGTCTTCTACCGACCATGTCGATAAATTTTTCCATTGTCCTCCTACACAATTTTCCGAAGGTTTTAGGGTACTAACCAGCAAAGGTTTTGATTCAAGATGTTTAGGAATTCGAGTGATGCGACCATGATATGGGCTTGCTTCATCGGCACGCTTGTCGGATAGATGATCCAGATCACCGAACAAAGGAAGATCGCTGAACATCTTGTGTAATGCGCATCGTTCAAGTACATCGCAGTTTGATTGAGAAGATACGCCATCTAGAAGTTTCTCATCTAGCTCGATGGTGGTCTGATGAGGTGGAATGTTAAATATAGTCATCCTGGTAAGAGTTGTCCGCTGATGGGATTTGCGGGAGTCGGCGTTCTGTGATACCGGACCTTCGGGACCCAGAGCTCCTTTGCGAGCTGTAGCGCCTGCACTCGTATCCGCTGCGATTGAGCCCTTGAGTGACTTTATGGACCGAGAGGTCGCCGGCGAGTTTTTTGATGATGCATATGGTGAGACATCTTCATGTGGCCCTGCGGAAACGTTGGACACATCCATCGCATCTGATGAGATTGTTTGATCTGGCTCTTCTTTGATTTCTTGTGGATGGTCGCGTATTCTACATATGGAAACTTGAAGGGCTTTTCTACCGGTCGCGTCTGCGTGGTGCCATTCTTTTACTTTGTGAGCAAGTTGATATGCAGTAGCGACTTTCCACCGCCGTTCTTGCCGGAAGTCGATTTGAAGCCACGACTAGAGAAGGCGAACAAGACACAATGAGAAAGACATGTCGTTCACATATATTGGCATTGGAACCACGAACCATTTCGTCTAACAGATGATCCCAGTGTGCCTTTGTGATGTGAGCAATACGTGGCTTTTTGAGTTGAGTGTAAGCCCACGACCTCTCTGCTTTCTTTCGTTCGATAGCCTCCAAGGCTTTCGTTAGCTTCAGTTCCTCGAAAACAGTCTGATTTGAAGATTTATTAGTCTGTGTCTATGATCCGAATGATTGTTGATCAATTCAGAGTCGGCGTACCTTCCAGTCAGCTGACGTCAATACGTTTTTGAGGCGAGCAGGCTCATGGTGAGACTTGACCCTCGCGTGTTCGGGGTGGCCCAAAGCCGCCTTGAGACCTATATGATGATTCTTGATATTCAACCTTGATAGTTCATTGCTCCCTGGCCCAACCCACAGTCCAGCTCGGGCAGCCTGACGACGCCAATGCTTAGAGTTCGCTCCAGGTAGAGGTTGAGCACCCAACAGTCGACTAGTGATGATAGAGGCTGGAACTGCTGGTAGATTGTTCACATAGTCTTGAGATACATATTGGTTGGGCCGAGGTGATTGAGTAGCTCCATCAAATAAGAGTGATGGCATTTTGCTTGGAGGAGCTTTGCGCGGTGAGAGTGTGAGTATATTGGGATTGATGGTCGAAGCGCGCGGGGGATTCGATATGTTGGAGGAGATTTGTATATTCGACGAGTCTACCAGCCCATCTCTCATGGGCGAAGTCGTCTCCGCACGTGAATCTGAGCCGCCAAGTTTGACATTTTCAGTCCTAAATGATGTCATGTTCGATGAGCCTGCTTTATCCAAGGTGATTTGATGGTTCGCTGGCGAAGTCTCTTCCGACTCTAAGTTTAATTTGGACTGATCAACCACATCATCAACGTCCATCATCACCGATTGGGTGGACAAGTCAAAGGCGGATTCTTTCATCGGGTCACCGATAGAAGAAGGTATAGTCTCTTTGAATCCTGAAGGCGAATCTTTTGTTTTGGTAGGTATCGTGAGATCTAATTCGCTAAGTGAACTGATGAATGATCATATTCCTCAGTATTTCGATCAATGGACCCAAGAAGAACAGAGGAACCCACTGGCCACCGATTGTAAACTTTTCTACAAAGGCATGCAAACGAGCTTCGCGATCCGACCCCGGGTAAATCGTTCGATGGCGTAAGCCAGCACCAAGTTCACCCACCTGCTCAAAGTCTTCGATAGCGCTGAAGAGATCACCCAAAAGTTGCCGGTACGATTCCTTGCTCGCTCTACAAGGGAAGGAAGATGCTCAAGTAAGTCAAACGCTTTGAAGGTGATTATGTAAGAGCCTTATGTCTGCCTACATAATTTGGTCATTTTTGATTTGAACGATGAGTGCCCGAGAATCTAAAACTTTTGATTGGGGTTCCTGTGTTGTTCGAGAGGGTTTTTGAGAATGTTGTTAAGATCGATTGTAGATATTGTTGAAAGTTTAATGAGTGAAGGTTATAGAAACCAGATTGAACCACAGACCTGTCCATTCGGAGGCATGTTGATTGTGGAGATTCAAAGATTGTTCTGTAGGATCCACATCAAATCGATGATGGTACACTTGATTTGTGTTCTCAATTGGTTTGATATTTCTTCTCAGCTTTTTTATAGTGCTTCTTTCTTTCGACTGTTGATTGTGATTCAAGACCGTTCGTTCCTATCTCAAACACTGACTCAATCATCGGCTAACCACAAAATGTATGGGTTTAGCTCAACGGAACCTGATAAAACCCATACCGAGTGTCACATTATGGATCACGAAATATGTGTAATGACAGGTCTGCATTGCAGCAAGCACAGTCTGGTAAGCTTCTCTGAAGCCTCGCAAAATCCTACGGTGAGGATTTGAGGAGAAGTGAAAGAAAGTACTTGAGGGAACATAATTTTTGGGGCTCACCTGCCAAAAAACACGAGTCCGTTGTAAGCCCCTCTTCGAGGGCGCGGCGAACGCGCTCGTGAGGGGCTTAGTTAAGCTTAACAGGTTGGATAGCCCTAGGGCTATGACCCGGTCCTGGATTCACGAGTCCGGCCCGGGGCCGGGTCTTGCCCGGCCCTGGCCACGAGGGACTCAAGATAGTGACCGGGCAACCTCGGGCTGGCCCTGGCTCGGCCCAGCCTTTTGCGAGCTAAATCAAGGGCACAACATTGGGACAAAATCCATCAATTGAGCATGTAAGTAAAGAAAAAACAACAAAACAAAAAAGTGAACAAAATAGAACAAAGGAGTGTAATGAAATAAAAAAAGTAAAAGACTACCATTAAGGAGAGTAGAGAAAATAAAAAAAAATTACGAGAGTATAGAAAGAAATTACAAGCGCAGAACAAAATCCCACAACTTTAGACAAATCTGAGCTTCGAGATTTTGATTGGTCATACTTGATCGATAATCAGACATTACTCTGGCTCCAGCAGAGAAAATCCTTTCTGATGGCCCACCAGAAGCAGGGATGGCAAGCATGAACATAGCCATACGAGAGAGAATTGGCCAGTTTGTGCGATTAGTTTTCCAAAAGACTAATATATCATTACGTTCATCGACAAGAGGGGCAAGGAGATACTCCCTCACTTTGTCTTCAAGTTGAATGAATTTGCAACATTTGATGAAGTGGTGTGGTCTATCATCGTCGTTTTCGAGGACAGGTTCGGGTTCAACAATTTTGATTTCAGGATGTTGAGGCTTTTTGAATTGACGAGCTTGCTTGGTGAAGTAATCAATGAGTTGGTCCTTGTCAAATCCAAGTTCTTCAAGGGTAAAACCAGTAACCGCATTGAGCTTTTGGCGAGGGTTGAGAATTGGGGAACATATGTAAGCGGGTTTCTTCAGAGCTAAGGTGGAATAGCGGACTACTTTCTTGATCATAGGGAGAATCGCTGCCTTCAAGTATGTACAATCAGATTGGCTCCATGCCTAACTTTAGTAGAAAGATGAGTCAGAGATGGTATAAATATAAAAAAATGAATAAAATGAAAGACTTACTTTTTCAAGCTTTTCAACAAGCCATTGATAGTCAGGCATTGCTAGTGAGAATGTGTAATAGTCTTCAGCTTCGATTTCCTTGATGACAATCGCAAGAGGTCTAAGAAATTTGACTAAGTTGCCAGCCAACATCCATTCGTCTTTGGTTAGGCAGAAAGGTTCTAAAGATTCATTAATGTTGCGATAGTATTGAAGCACTTTCTTGAGTTTGAAGAATCGCTCAAGAGAGTAAAAGGTTGACAACCATCGAGTCAAAACCTCGTGGATCAATCCAACCATTCGAGGCTGTGAGGAAGTGGAAATGCATTGGTCGAGAGCCTGTTTGAGCTGAGTGCTCAAACGGACTTTTTTGTGAAAGCCACGAATTTGAGTTAATATTGAGTGGACTTCAAGATGCGGAGTAGGTTCAATTAAAGAGTTGGTGCCATCAGGAATGCCATCGCCTCGATCTTGAGGTAGCTGAGGATCTAATGCACTGAGAGGATCCGGAGGGGTCTTGCTGTTGAAAATCGAGATTCCTGCTTTGGCAACGAGGTTGATAACATGGGCAACACACCCGTGGAGATTCTTCTCAGGATCGAGATGGGGAATGAGCTTCTTGAGCTCGCGTCCCATGGTGAGATTGTTTGACGCATTGTCGGCAGTGATGCAGTAAAGCTTGTTGGTGATTCCAAATTGATCCAAGGTGTGCTTGAGGGTGGAGGCCATGTTTTTACCGGTATGAGCTCCATCCATCTCTTTCAAAGCTAAAACACCGATTGCATTTGAAATTCCTCAGTCATCCAGTGGGCGGTAATTCCAAGCATTGGTACACTGCTGGGTGAAGTCCAAGCATCGCAAGTCAGGCTAATATGATCGATCGTAGAGAGAAGGGAAGTGAGACAATTGCGAGCGAGACCAAATTGAGCAAGGATGTTATCAGTTATGGCAGTTTGTTTGGAAAGGATAGGAGCGACGGTGGGATTGATCCAGGCCAAGTGCTCGCGGAAGGCCGGAGCATCAACAAGCGATACCGGGAGTTCTTGGGTGACAATAAGCCGTATGACGGCGTTGGTGAGATTTTGCCTGTTAAGACTTCCCAGCTTGACAAGTAAAAAAAATAAAATCAGCCAGAGCGACAATGAGAAGGAAGAATATTGAAAAGAAAACTTACATTAGAAGCCTTCCCGGTTTGTGGAAAGGATGTAAGTGTTTGTTGAGCTGTGTCGATCGGAGCTAGGATGTGGTGAGCACGTGCAAGGTGACGGATCATCGATTTGGTGCTGGAAGTTTTATCGACCACAATTTCTTCTTCACACACTACAACCGGTCCGTCAAGATTTACCTGGTCAGCAAAGCCTTTGTTGGCGCGGCATATGTTCCTGACCGATTTGTTGGGGAATGTGACAGTCGAAAAATACTGCCACACCCAAGATGTTCGGTTGGTGGCAGTAGTGTCCGATTTGACTGCACTAGCCCCAGCTGGGGTAGCCACCGCTGAGACGGAATCGGATGGTGCGATAGAAGTCGCAGCGCTGGAGGTGGTCGACATGTTGTGTGGGTTGGTGACTTCGCGGCAAAGACTTTGGCGAGACATCGATGAGCGCTGATTGGCGAGCCTCAAGGTGGTTGTTGGGGGATTGGGTATCAGGGTTCGGGGAAAGGGTTGATGGCATTTCATCTTGCCCTGGACCCTTTCCTTTAGCTATAATTTGCCGGCGGCCCGGGCCCCGGACGGCCTGGGACAGGGCTTTTGTCTCCATCACTAGGTTAGGGCTTAGGCCCCGGGCTGGGCCACAAGTTGATCATGAGAGCCCTCAAGCAGACCCGGCCGGGCAGGGCCAGGGCCGGGTCATAGCCCTAGATAGCCCTAGGGCACTGAAGTAGAATTCACAAAATCTGTAAAGCAGTTTGACCAAGGTCTGCAATTCTGAACAGCCAAAGGTCTTTCTTTCTTGACTGTGTCTTTCTTGATTGAACTTCAGGTTTTCAATGTAGGACAGGGGTAGTGAAAGTTTATTTATCTTGCCCCCCCCTTGAGCTGTGACAACTGGGTATCCTGAAACATTTTTCAAGCACAGAGACTCTGAAAAAATCAAGTGGGATTGGTAAAAGTGAGAAGTTTGGTCAAGATATAGGTCAGTGTACAAATTTCTACAAACAAACCGCCATACCTTAGTGAGCCTTTTCAAGTCTTGTTCATATTTTATAGGCTGAATGTTAGACTGACCCCCAGCTCCTTTATGCTTGGGCTTATATCAGTAGGCAGGCATGATGGTCCTCATGTCTTACTTGGAGACTGAGCAAGTAGCTAAAATAAGACCAATTGGATCGAGATACATGAATGCTCCAAGTCACAATCTCTCAAGCATATTCAAACCCAATGTAGCTGAGCATATGAATTAAATGACTTTCCATCTCATAGACACATTTTACTGGTTGTTGTTCAAGAAACCCAATTTAATGTACTCAAGGCATGATAAATATCCTGACTGCGGTCATATTTCATAAATGTGATCTAGAGTTTTTACGTAGTGTTATTCAAAAGTTGACAGGCTTGTAGTGTAGTCTGTTATTTCAATATATGTATATTCAATGAAAAGTCCTATGTAAGTGAGAAGAAAACACAAGGTCAAAAAAAGCAACTCAATCCCAAAAATTGCATTCTAGTGCAGATGTAACATGAATTCGAATATAGAGATGATGTATAGAAAATGATTCTCAACAGTACAAGTGAAATAGAGCATGTGTTGAAACGAAGCCGTAAACTAGAAAACTTGAGGCAGCAATGAGTCGGTCTGATAGTCTTGTATCAAGAGCAAAGCCACGCAGAAGTCTTCTGAAGAGTATGTAGTGAGTTTAAATGGTGTACAAGGTCAATAGAGAGGTAGTGTCCCGCTTGGTGTCTTTAACAGAGAAAAACTTGATGATGGGTATTAGATTAGTTCGTCTAGAAGTTGAGGTCATTATGAGCTCTCCGGCTTATTTGCGAGTTCATCGAGCTGTTTGATATCAGAAGGTCAAATGGTGTGAGTTTCCCTGATCGTCATAACAGGCAGGATGAGACGTTAGGGCTTCGTACATCAATAGATAACTCGACATCGTTTTCAGTACTCCTAGTGACTAGCCACCTCCGTTTTACCGTTGCTTCATCTTCGTTAGGTACATTCTCTTGTCTGAGTATCCAATTAGCAGGTGTTGAGTCTTGACTTTGTGAGAAGGTAGGGCATCGTTTCTTTAATTCGTTTAATTTCAAGGCGATTTGATCATCAAGGTCATCGAGTTCGACGTCTTTAAATTTGGCTAAACTTAGTGTTGGTTCAATCTTGGTACAACTGAGAATCTCGTCTAGCTGAAAATCATGTAGCTTTTGCTCCAATTCGACGGCAGTGAGAGAGATTGAACGAGTGCTTGTTGATGTTTCTCCCATTCTTGTGAAATATGTCGAGATTGTGAATACGAGTTGCGATTCAAGAGACTGTTGAGATGAAGGTAGTATGAATTGGAAGGAACGAGTAGAAAGCGTAAGGATTGGAGAAGACGCGGATTCAAGAGAGTTTTGAGAGTAGAAAGGACATCATAGCCCAGATACATAATCTTAGTACTACTGCTTCAATGGCACTTGTCTTAAGCTTATGCTGTCATTTAAACTTTTAAGTATGTACACAAGCGGGCCATCATGCCTTTGTGTTGATCACGACAGCCATTCACCTCCTTGGTAAGATCAAAAGTTCTTTGTTCTCAAGCAATTCTTTTTCTCAAAGCTGACCAATTCAAGTCATCACAAGCTATCACAAGCATTTCTTGTGCTATGTCTGTGTGTATATAGCAAACCTCAGTGCAATGAAAACCTTGAAGGCGGTTGTCAGAAATTCAAGCAGCTGAGATCCAGCCCGACGGAGTTGATTATTATGACGACCTTGACAATATTTGTATGTAGCACACCTTCATTCTGCAGAACGGGATTGTTCCCCTTCCATGCCATCGTGCTTTGATTGGTGTTTACGAATGGATTCCAATCAAAGGCTCTGTGGCAGATTCTTCCAGATGATAGATCCAATTGTGTTCTCAAGGCCCAGGAAATTGCTCCCTCCATACTTTTTTTGTATATAAGTCCCCTGTGAGTTTATGATCCACAACTATATGTCTCCATACATATACAAACATATACATAATTGATCCTCTATGAGTCATGACTAGACTTCTGTTGTAGGATGTATGGAGTCAAAAATCCAAGGGTTAGGCTAGAGTATGGTTTATTGCAGAGACAGCTATACAAGCAATTACACTGGCTGATTACAGCCACTTCAACAAAGATTGACTTTTCTAAAAAATCCTGTTGCAATGCAAAACCCAAGTTTTGTCTCTCACTCAATTTTGTCTCTTGGCTATATGAAAAGAATACAGAAACATAAAAACCTGTAAACAAGATTTTGCTCTGGTTTTGCCAGCTGCGCCAACGACTTTTTTCAAAAAATATTGTCAATCTTTCTTGAAATGGCTGGACACGGCTGCAATTTTGTCAACCTTTGGCCCCAGGCATGATTGCCATACAGGCTATGGCCTGTTCAACAGCCTTTGTACAGACAAGCAAAAGCACACCAATGATGGTGATACTCTGACATACTAGTCTTTGGTAGCCAAAGGTGCAGAGAGATTGCAAGAAAGCTCCCTGCCAAAAGCCTTAGAGCATCTCCACCAGAGCTAGGTAGATTTGCCTCAGCTTGGAGGCCTTCATAGGCTTTTAACCAGTAGCTGTGGGTGATTGAGTGTGTGGCCACCACCAACCCTATGTAGTTTTCTTTCCCCAGGTCCCAATTGGGGCCCAATCTGGGGATCATTATAGGTTGTGTTGATCAAGATGGCTGGCCTGGTTGGATTGAGAAGACAAAGCAGCCAAAAACTCTTGGAATTGGAATTGCATTTTTTTCCATGGGACTATACATGTGGTGTCCCTGTGTGAATATGTACAACCATTGGGGAAGAAAGGTCAGTTTACATGGTCCTGTGGCTTGTGTCCAGATAGTAAAACATCAAAATGATGATGTTCTCCAACAGGTACCTGGCCTGGGTGATGATGCCCTTACCCTTAGCCTATAGAATGTACATGTTTGCCATAAGTCCCACGCAAGGCAGGTGTGGGACTTTGCTAAGCTTAGGAGATGCTCTAATATCTAGTATGATATGATGTGTAATTGCTGGATGTCAAAAGATTTAACAAGGAAAGTTCCTTGACATGTACATCAGACATGCATGTATGTAGTACAAGATGCACAGAATTGTCTATATACTACCTAACAAAGTCTCATGCATAGTTTCTATTTCATTCAATCAGTATAAAATATAAAAAAGGTGGAAACCTTGAGTACAAGCCAAAGAATCAATACATATTTGTCAAAAGTAGCTCATGAAAAGTCCCCACTTTTATGTACAATTGTGTCCATGTGTCTCAACCCATAGGACAGGCCAGACAAGGTTATGGAGATTCTCATACATTTTAGAAGTGTGAAATAATAGTGTATATGTAAACCCCAGCACTGGCAGAAAAAATGAGCCAACATTTGAGGGTTTTGGACCATTAATAAAAAAGTTATTGAGAATACAATGTTTGTAGTCAAGATGAATGAAAGAGATTGCCAGATAAGTCTAAGGTGTGTTGTGAATGTAATTTAAGAAGCGTATTACCTGATCAAAACCTTCTACCTAATCAAAACCCCAAATTCATTCCATGTACTTACAGTTTTACCCTGTTTTTGTGCAATCTTGGCTGCTTTTGCAATTGCCACTCTAGCATCAAACTCATGATACACACATGAATAGGCTGGTATTATGGCTCACCCTTCCTATGTGCAAGAATTCATCTCAGGAGAAGTCTGTTTAATCATGATAATCAATTTCCTGACACAACTGGCCTACTCACACTTCCTGCTCCTACCTATCTCATCTGAGCATGAGAACTTCTCTAATCATCATTTCAAGAGTCTTTTGTGTCTTGCTGAAGCTGTGAAGTTGAGCTTTACCTTTGATCTCTAACAGTTGCTTGTAGCAATGTAAATGGACCACAATGTTCATACTTAGGTGTAATCAAGCTGGGTAGGTAGTTATAGTTGCATATGCAAGTTTTGACATGAATTTTACTAGTTTTTACTCCGGAAAATTTAAATTTTAATTGCACCAATTCTTGCTAGCACCAAAGTTGAAGCCCGACCTTAAATCTGTGGAATGCATAACTATATCACACACATACAAAGAACTGTAATAGTAATCACATTTACGTGTTCATGGACTTGTCCCATCAACCCAGAGGAACAGGTCCTCAATACCGGAACCAAGCCGCAATGGACTACCAGAACACCTCAATGTTTTCTCCAGATAATGGTCTTTCGGTTTCACAATTTCAACATACTCACACCAATTCAACTCTTCCAGTTCCTCAATCTTATCAATCAAGGCCATCTTGCCACAACCTTGTTGAATATACAATTTGATATCCTTGTTTGATTACAAATCATAATACAACTTCTACTAACAACATCAATCAAAATCATCATCATCTTTCCAATCCAAGACCTCAATGTGCACTGATTGCTATCAACATCAACTCTCTTGAACCTGAATTGACATCATTTGCTAGTGTACAAAACTCACAATCAACCACCCTATCAACTCAGCCTTCCCAAGCGATCCAGCCTCCCAGTCCAAGAAACCATCTTGAGCCAAACAGCCAAATCAACTCAGAGTTAATAAGGAGTCCCCACAGGCTGGGCAAACTGCTCGTAAAGAATATTCAACAGTTTCCACCAAGAGTTCCAAGGCTGTTCTTGATCAGTTTCTATCTGCATTGGCCTGCTTACCTGATGATATGACACTTCCAGATAAGCTTACAGTGAATCAATTGTATCACAACTATGACGTAGAGCTTAGGGCAATGGCTGATAAACATAATCAAGATAAGAGTAATGGAAAGGGCACAATGTCAAGAGTCAAAAGAAAATTTGTTCAAGAATTCTATAATTTGACTAAGAAGCTACTGGCAATGATGTGTATACATCTTAGCATATCACAAGATCTTGCAGAGACTGAAGCGTGAGCATCTTGGATTCCTTTCAGCTTTTTCTTTCTTCTTCAACATCTGTTTTTTCTTCTTCAAAGCGAAAGATGCAAATATCAGCAATTAGTTACAAATACTTCAAGAAAGCTCAGCAAGTGTCCGATATCTACCAAGAAAGTGAGTCAACTTATTTCTAAATCTTGTGTCAAATGAAAATCATTTGTTTTGATATCTACAGACGGTAGACCGTTAAATCCTGTAGCAATTGAAAGGGTGAGCAGTCTGTGGAAAAGCTACTCACCAAAAGAAAAGAAGATATTTGGTCCCAAGGCTGAGGGCAAGACTTTGGACAACATTACAGATGAGTTCAACAATTACGGTGTCAACCCTGGAGAAATACCGGATAATTGCCCAACTATGCAAGCCCTTGTCACATTACTTGGTGGATCAAATGACGAGTTCATTCACAAGATTGGATTACAGACATCCAGTTGTAATTTGGAACACTCAGGAGCTAAATGCAAAGACTTTGTGTCTGGATTTATCAACCAGATCTGCTTTTTCCCTTTATTACCTTCATCCCATGCATGAAATGAGATAAATAATCATGTCAGTGTTATGGCCTCTAGAAAAACAACATGTCCTGTCATCATACAGTACAATTCACAATCACCGCGGTTTTGACTCACCTTTCAAAAATTGTTTTCAATAGTATACATGGCCACAACTCTTGCCTTATGGGTATGACATCAATACATCTGGTGGAAGCACCACTTCAATAATGCAGGCTTATGTCATGGGTACAACAATTGCTGGCCTGGTACCACCCAAGTGATCAAGTGAGTCAAATCTTGATTTAATCATTATGTAACTCTGTCACTCACATCTCCTCACCTCAACTTACTACTTGTCTCCAGAAGCGGAGGTAGAAGTGGACAAATTGAAGGCCAATTTGAACAAGATAATCAGTATGTATCAAATTCATTAATGGTTGTGTTTGTTGTTATTGATAACACTGCTTCCTTCTTTTTGCATGAAAAGCTACTAACAATCCAGAAGCAAGTTAGCCATGGTCAAATTGTGAAGATCAACTTGAAGATCACGGTCTCAGGCTACATTACAAACCATCTGATAGCCTGCGCAAATTGTGGATTACTCACCCAAACTCAGGACTCACAGAAGAGAAGGCTTGAAGAATCAATCACAATGTTCTTTCAGACCCCATCTCCTTGATTCCTGTCAAGGGCTTTGTTAGCAAGTATTAGACTGGCCTGAAGAAGAAGCTAAAAATGTCTCCCAATACGGATATAGGGGATGATTGAGACAAAATTGAGTCAATAGGGTTGATTTGATTTATTTGTCTCCTTTTTTTGTCTTGTATCTTTTCCATGTAATACTTTATTTGTCAAACAACTTTGTGATGATCTTGTCACATGGATGATAAATATATAAACACATTTCTGATTGACAAAAAAACCAATGATGAGGCTTTTGGTGTCTTACATTTCAATCAAATAATTTTCAATTATGATAAAAAAATTTGACTCTAAACCAGATTGGAAAACATCCAAGCAACATGTATTCATTTGCTTCCTGTAAACTAATCTCAACAAGACTCCTCTCAACTTGTTAGTTTTATCTTATTTAACATCTTTCACCAAATTCAAGGAAAAAAATGTTATCTACATACAATCATTTCTGATCTTGAAGATGTTTCTCATCTTATTTACAACGAATGTGTAGTGTTCTTTTGGGTTGTTCAAGTGCGTTTTTCCAATCTCAATAAGACTCTTCTCAACTTGTTATTTTTATATTATCGGAGATTTGAAAAAAAATTCTCGGTTGCGGATTAGTTCATGTATGAGGCCCGAATCTCAGGAGCTATCTGACAACAGTTGAGGACGGGGATAATCGAGTGCGAGTTATCAAAGTCCCACTCTCTTCTCTCGACTCGTATTGGTTCAATACAGGGTTCCGCGCTGCACGGCCTGGGATGGCAAAAAAACGTCCCGGCAAAAGTTGCACAACTTCCCAGGCCAAGAGTCACACATTCCAACATTGATTGACACATTCAAGTTATGCGTGTGAAAGCCTTTGAAGTTCGTCATCTGATTCTCGCATGAATTTTAAATACATCAAGCAGTTGTGCGTTCGAGTTTCGGAAGAAATGACAAACCATACAACGAGAAAACGTATTTCAAACTGACTTCCTACGAACTATGATGTCATGATTGATGTGGTAAGGTGACAGAAAGTGAGCTAACTTTCAGAAGGTGACCTCTCGGCTGAGTCCTTCTTGGCGGTCTCATTTTTCATAAAGACCTCCCCTCGTGCTGTGTGGCCGAACATTCCTCATCGCATCTTCTTTGTTTAATTGTTCAATCCATTGGATCCGTTGATAAATCAATTCGCTCAACTTCACTACCACCTTACATCCTAAGACCCATACAATCTTTTTATTAAACCTCTTGCGATCATTATATTCAACATGAACTTCACTGTGACCCTCATCCTTGCCACTCTTGCAGGTACATTGCGTTTCACTTCATGACATCCAGAAAGCCTTCGTGTGTGCTGATCTGTCTTGGCTCGCCCTTCGCTTTTCAGCCATGGCATCTTCCGCTCCACTATTGGGTGGCGAGTAAGTTGGCATTCCGTCCTGAATGTTGGTACATTTATTGATTCCAACAATCTAAATTTCCAGCTATTTTGCTTTCGCGGGTAATGGCTTCGGTGGTTTCGGAGCCGGTGGTCCTGGTGTACCCGGTGGCGTCGGTATTCCGGGGGGTCCTGGTCTGCCAGGCGATCAAGGCTTTGGTTCTCCAGTCGGTCCTGGTGGACCAGGCTTTGGTGCACCGGGAGGCTTTGGTGGACAACCCGTAGGTGGACCGGGCTTTGGTGGACAACCCTTAGGTGGACCGGGCTTTGGTGGACAGGGACAGGGCTTTGGTGGACAGGGCTTCGGTGGTCCTGGTGGATCAATCACTGGTCTTGGACCTGATACCGGAGCTATTCCAGGCTTCAATGGTCCTGGTGCGCCAATCGGAGGCGGACCAGGTCTCAACACACCCATTACAGGCCCCCTGGGCAATGCCGGACAAGGCCTCGGCAATGTCGGACAAGCGCTCAACGGCGTCGGACAAGGTCTCAACACCGTCCCCAACGGCGGCAATGGCGGTACCTTTTAAGCCACCTCGTCGGATTAGCCATCACATTTCGGCTTGACTTTTTATAGACTCCGATTTGACTTGGCGCAGATTTGCTCGAGATATGTGTAGAGATTTAGTTCCATTCGCCAACATGTCTTGGAGCCTTTTCTTGTCATGTCTTTATGGCTTCGGCTACAGGGACCTTTTGTCTGACGCCTCACCTTTGTTTCCCGATCACCTTCGTTTGCCATCAGCTGCCTTTGTTCCTTGATCACTTTCACTCCTTCAAAAATTACTCTGAGCTTGTCATATGTTTGTACTGTTGTATGTCATCTACATAGTATTCGCGGTCAACTCAACGCTCTTTACAATTCATGATGTGGTACAGCTCGTCACCCCTAGTAGCAGTCCCGCGCTCTGATGCTCTATTACTTATCCGTATCTCATGTGTAATTGCTGCTTCTGTCTGACTGATCTTTGTTCAATCTTCTATCTTTTGATCACTCTTTAATTTGATTTTTTTTCTGGGATATTATGAGGTGAATTTATGAGCAAGCCAGAGGGACTTTGATTCGCTTCCTAGGCCTTGCTCACATGATTGAAGCAAACCGGTTCCTCACACCTCACCTAATAAGTTCTTATGCTTGGTTCTTCTACAAATCTATTTAAGCTGAAGCAACTGAATCATGCTAATCGGACTGATCTTTGATTACCACTATCAGACAAATCAAATTACAAAGAACAAGCCGCCTAAATGACCTCAAATGATGATTGTCATGAATTTCTGAGAGGCTTTCTAAAACTCTGTGATTGAGTATGTATGAGTGAAACTCTCACTGCTAAATATCGATTGTGATTCGACATTTAAAATGTAAAGGTCTTTCAGATTGCTGGCGAAAACAAGATTAAAATCAAATCTTTGATGAAATTGAATTACAGGCAGAGCTGGTTGACTTCTATGCCAGTAAGCTTGTAAATGAAAATGGTGTTGGTGTTTTCAAGGAAACTTACGAACCTTGACTTCTTTGTTTTTTCAATCCAATTGTGACATCCTCATCATGAATTTGTAAAGTCATCTCGCTGGATATTTAATGATATATAATTTCATGTTTACAGTTTCGTCGTTGAATTTTTCAATTTAACTTTCAACTGAGGATACTTTTTTTACAAATCAGAAAGGATAATCTTCAACTTAACTTCAGCCTCTTTCTTCAATTGGCTCCATGTTCCTTCAAGCTTAACCAATCCTGTACACGCAATTGATGACAACTCGATTGCAAGCCATATGACTGCATTTGGCCAGTTTTTTTTGCCGAATTTCCGTAGATTGTTGTATATAGCTTAGAATCCAAATTCAATTCACGATTTACCAACTTTGACGTTAAGCTTAACTTCATCGGTTGAACGTTCATTCTTGCAAAACTTCATTCGCTGACATCCTCTGTGAAGATTAAGATGGATATTGAGATGATGATGGTGGTGGTGGTTGAATGATATGGATTAGACATCAATCTTCATCGGTGCATCAATTCTATTAGTACACTGGCAGATTTATGTCATCGTACCACTCATGTCAAACTATTAACAACTCCTCATCAATCCCTCAAACCGGTCATCCGTCTTCTTGAACTCATAGAATTCTCCATAAATTCAGCTTCAATCTTCAATCTTTCTTACTTCTCATGATTCACAGGTACATTCTTTGACTTTTTGAAAATCTCCTCAGCTTATAACAATACAAAATCAATTCGATTTTATCCAAGACTTTTCAATTCCTCTCCCGCTTACTTAATCATCTTCACTTTGCCATTCGCCATTTTCCTCAGTTTTGGTTAAAATCGTTAATTACATAATTGTATCTTCGTTCATTTGTCATCTGCTACAAGAAAACTTCTTGCAAATCTGTTTTACTTCTCAAAACTCATCTCTCGTCAAATCAAAAAAAACTTATTCTATCCGTAAATCTTGAGTATCTATGGGCCGAGTATCATACCATAAGCTTTAGCTTTAGTACAATTTCTTTACAATCTTTAGTGCATCATCTCCTCTCCATCTTACTTGGAATGAATTGAGTCATTTGAGATAAAAGTTTAACTTTATGAAGAACTTCAGATGCATTCTTATCATCAATCACTCGATCAAGCAAATTTATCTCATCAAATTCAATCCTGATCGCGTCGAAAGAAGATCGGTTTCGATATAGCAGCTTGCCTCTTCAACAACTTCACCTACTCGCAATTCCCAGTTTTTCAAATTCAAGAGGAAGTTGATATAAATTTATCCTACTTCTCTTTTCTCATATCTGAAGAGAACCTCATCCCTTAGTGGTTTAGATCTCCAATCCATCAAAATCTCTTTTTATGAACTTAATTTATCCGGCATCTCGTCTATAGATTAACCCGAGGGTAAAGGAAGATTGATAAACTTTTTTAAAGAAAACTTTGATCAGCTTACACACGAAGCTTGGTAAGTCAATCCTTCCACTTTTTTACAATCTACTCATCTTGTATTTGAATGTTTTGATTTCTCTTCAGCTGACTAGGCTGGATTCCATTTGCCTTGTTCTTTTGATTTCTGTCTCGATTCCAGCTGAGATTTTCTTCAACCACCTCATCGTTTCGTCTTTCATAACTTTCAAATTCGAAAAAGAAGCATTAAAAAATACGCATCAATGAGTAAAGCCACCTCATTCATCTTTAAGATTTCTTCATTGACCCCTTATTTATTTTTGAAAGTCTCAAATGAAATTCAAAAATATAACATAAAGGAGATTAAAACTCCTAAAGTCACCTTTCATCTTTCATTCAAACATAGGAGTTCAAACCTTCTTTTTGATTTACTTTTCAATCTTTTTCATACCGTTATCTCTCATCAATCCATCATTTCTATCAAAACTTTTAATCTATCAACTATCTCTATACTATTTAATCTTTTCAATCGAGTTTTCGATTTTTTTACATTTCTTCATTCACAATTCATTCCTAGACTCAACTCTGATCATGATCGTAAGTCACTTTTCTATAATTTTATCACTTCGCATTTCTTCTATGATAAGTTTACAGAGATTTTGTAAAAAAAATCCTCTGATTTGATTCTCCTGTCTATGAACAAGATAATCAATGTTCAAAGTGGATTGTTTCAATCTTTTTGGCATTGTGTTTTTTCCATCAATCTTGACTCCTAAAGAGAGACCATATCATTTCCCAAATCCATGAATATGATTTCTTTTCTCAAAATAAACCTAATGCAACCGAAACTGATTTCGATTTTTCTTGCAATTCTTCCTCACATCACTTATATAACAAACCAAACTCAAACGACGATCATTGGAATATATAATTCTTTTGAACAGGCTCTGATCGACCGGAATTGAAACCTTGCCAGAAAGAAGAAGAAATGCAAGAGATTTCGATTTATGCTATGGCTCATGTACCACCCTTTCCGAGAAAATCAACCTCAAATCAAATTCGATCACCATTACTACCCAATCTTGTAGAATCCATTGGATTGAATTCAAAAATTATTCCACACGGAATTGTCAATACCCGATCTGAACGGTCTCATTCCAGACCTTCATTCTCATCATATTCTTCCCCTGTACCTGTATCAGTTTCTGCATCAACTTCATCAAATTTAAGTCTAGACTTCCAAAGGATCAGAAGAAGAAAAAAGAAACTAAAAAGAGTGAAAAGTTGGAGTAGAGATCGATTTGAAAGTTTAGAAGATGTACAAGATGGTGATGCAGATGTAGAAAAAGATGAAGAAGAAGATGAATCGAAGATTGTTTCAAAGATTAAAAGTCGTAGATTAAAGAAAATAAATTCATCACATTCAATTCATCCTTCACATTCTCAATTTCAACTTCAACTTCATTCATTTTGGATTTTAATTTGTTTAATCTTTTCAATGATGTTTTTTAAATTTCAATCTTCTTAATTAAAAATTCGTAAGCTTTCTTTCAAAATCTTCAAATTGTAGGGTTTTTCTTGAACATCAACTTATTATCCCTTTTTTTATCCTTCATACAGTTAATTTCACAAAATCTTCATTTCACTTTGATCTAATCTAAACCAAAAATTCATTTAAACATTTCATCTTCTCAAAAAAAAATAATCAATTTTCTAAACCTCTTTCCGAATCCTAATCCCTCAAAATCTCAAACCTTAATTCAAAGAATCAATTCTTCAATAAAGAAGTTACTTTTTTCGTTTTCCTTCTCAGTTCCTTTGAATTTAATTGAGCATATTATCTTGATCAAACATTTTTTAAAAACATTTTTTTTCTTTCCGTACACAAAAAAGTAAATTATCTTGAACTTTTGTTCTGGCGGCATTGTACAATCTACAGAAACTTATTCAAAAAAAACCAGATTGTTTTTTTCTTCTTCTTCTTCCTTCGTATAACAAAAATCATCCTTTTTCTGTTTGTAACTTATGTAAATCCCTTTTCCACAATATGTTGATCTTCTGTTATCATCTCTATTGTCTATTTTCATATAAATGTGATGTAAATTTGATATAGTAGAACAGTAAAGTTTGATCTGTCCTTGAGATGAAAGGTGATAACAGTTCATGATATGATCAATTTTAGACCAACCCTGAGGGCAATGACTTGACACCCTCATTGTCAACTAGATTCAACACCATTGTTAACTCAAGTGTCCTTGCACTCTCTACTCTCCATTATTTTCTGGGTCAATTGGAGGTTCTGGTGGCGCCCACATGGGTGACAGTGACCTGCAGATGCATGTTGGCAAGGCTTCTACTATACTATCATACTCATATATTTATTCCTTACATTTATCTTGGATTGTTTGTGTTTATGACTTGAAAAAGGAATGATTGAATGTCAATTTAGAAAAATATATAAATTTTCTAATGGAAGAATATATATGTAGCTTTTGAATTATAGTATTGCAGATTTCAAAATTAACCATTCAAAGGTTAAATTGTTAAAGTAATATTACATGTTATGCTGGATTTCACATATTTAATTACTCTATATATTTTCTGCTTTCATTTCTAAGCTTGACATGTGTGTTTGTCTGTATTCTCATATACTGTTTTGTACTCATTCTAAACCTAACTTTAAACATACTGTATAGTTCAAATATCTGTGAAGCAGCGAGCTTGAATTCTCTCCTCATCCAAGTTATTCTTATTCTATCTTGGATGAAGGTGAGTAATTCAGTTTGCGGGATAGTGATAGATTCAAAGTTTCAATTCTGAATCAATCAATCCCTGCTTCATCAGAATTGTAACATAAATTTCAAACAAAAATCTTTGATTATTCAAGGCTAATCTGAATGAGTTTTGCAAAAAAAAACTTGCTGAGTTGTGATATCAGTTTGAGTATATTGGCTTGCATAACCTTCAGTTGTGATGTGATGAATGATGGTTTCTTGTAAAGTTGATACAATTACAAATCTAGTGACTACAATTAATTGATCTCTGATTGGATACATCCTTTTTAAATGTGAAAAGTTGATGTTCCCAGTAGCAGTAGAGCTAGATTAACTGAAATAAGTTGATTGACTACATCATTGTTGTTGCTGAAAGTCCTAGAACTTGAAGAGAGCCATAGCTCACAAGAACATCCAAGTAGTGTTCTGTTGTGTTCCTGGGACCCACTACTGGATCACAATGGGTGGAGTGGATAAAGATGGTGCACAGCCAATTATCACGGTCTCATCTGAAAGTGGACTTACCTCTCCTTTCATACCATCCTGTCATCAAATTCCTTATTGTGGAGGACAATCCAATTTAATAACAGTATATTTTGAGGAGCAGTGTTTTGCCAGCAGGCTGGATTTTGCTTAATCCTCTTTTCCAATCATAAATACCTTCTCTTCCATCCCAACATCATTGTTGAGGATTAGTAAGATTTTGCAAGCAGTAGATACAGAGCATCAAGTGAAAATACTGCAAAGTCAGATCTCAGTTACATTTTCACTACAAACTTGCCATGCTATAATGAAGTTGATCAGAACAGATATTGTTTGAGGATTTCCATACTACCAAATCACAAGACCAATGAATAAATCCACACAGAGGAGAAAAAAATATTTATACAAATGAAAGGAAAGATGAGTTTTGCCAGGGAGGAACAAGATACATCACAATTGAAAGAGATCATGAAGAAAAACAGCACAGTAAGATACACAAGCTATAGATATCAAATAAGAAGGAGAGGGAGATAGTCATGATGACCAAATGTAAGACTGCATGTTGGAGAAAGACAGAAAAATCAGTTGAGTGAGAAAACAAGAAGTAATTCATTTGACATACCTTAGCCACAGTTGACTTGTTCCTCACCAAAATCTTCTATGGAAAGACAGGAAAGTAGAGGAACCAAAGCTTCCTAATCTGTTCACAGGGAAAGCACCAAGAGTACCTGATCCACTGAAAAAAGCCCATTGGTTCGGGCCATTGTAGAGGTTCCAACCGCCCACGTTTTGGAGCGGGCTATGAAAGTAGTTCATGTATCCATTGACGTTTGGATAGATCACCCCAGCATTTGAACAGCCACCGGGGACCCTGTAGCAAAAGCTATTGTGAAAGGCACAATTCACACCATTATAGTTGACTATTTGAAGACCGTTGGCAAGGCAAGTACCCCACTCGGGGACATATTGATAAACAACATTACTGCCAAAACCTGTGAAGAACTTTTCTGAGATCTCTTTGCTAGCCACTTCTCCTAAATAAAAAAAATGATAGAATAAGTGATGTAAATTAAAGACAATTTGAAGAGAGAAGTGAAGAGGAAGTTACCATTGGCGACTGCTTGCTCCGTGGCTAGACAAGGGAGAAATCTGGATTAGCTTTTGTTCAATGTGTTTGATCGATAGCCACTCAATTGTCACTCACGCTTTGATAAGACAGGACTCAAGAGAGTCACAAAAGCAAGAGTAGCAATGAATTTGAGACTGAAATGCATATTGTATTGATGGAAAACTTGAAAAAAGACTTCCGAGATTGGTTTATATATATATATAAATTGGTTGATATCTATAAAATGTTGATTACAAGAATATCTTCTTCTATACTGTGCAGAGCTATGGTGGAGTTTGTATCGATGTGTGAAGTGATTGGTGAAAAAGAAGGACAAAGTAAAACAAGGCCTCTGATTTTATAGACCATTCGATAGCTCTTCCTTGAGAGATGGGCAAACATGTTCTATGAATAGATCTACATCCAAACGTTCTCCAGCGGATCCCATTCAGCAATGAGTAAAATACTAAGTAAAATCCAAATCCCGATCATCCCCATCGCGTGGGAACAAGGACGATGTTTTTGACGCGTCCAGCCCGGAGGAGTTGATCAACAGATAAGTTAACCGGCTCGTTCTACACATGTTCGAGGCGATGCGGAGGTGACGATGAGCCGATCGATGTTCGGTTTGTGAGTATATCGAGATCCTCCGGAGCATGCATTCTCCTGACAGCTAGATCATACTTAATAGCAAGGATCAGGATGATAGCGCATCATCTCTATGTATACTCTCTGTAGGGGGGAAGGAAATCAAACATCTTCTCCGTACCGCCCTGATAGATGGTGGCGTATCCAGCGGATCATTCGACGCCGTCCGCCGCTCTACTCCTCAGCTCACAACTTCAACGGGCCGCTCAAATCACTGAATCGGTCCGGCCGTGCTCATCTTTATCACCAAGTTTCACTTGCGCCGCTTGTGAAGCTGCATCATTTGACTTTGGTATCTTCATGCAAAAGTCCCTTTGTATCAGATGAGAGCGTAAGATCAAGTCAATCATCAACACTCCACTCTTTTAATCGTGGATCAATTGTTTAGTTAAACAATTTTGTCAGAAAAAAAAACCAAATCTGCATGACCTCATCTCTCTGTGAAGGTCATCAGTCGGCTTCACAGCATAGTGCATTGAGATTATCACTCTGAGTGAGTGAAGAAGACACGAAAGAAATGGTCTTCTGAGTTAGATTACCAGATGAAAACAGATGACAAAACCTCCTCATCACTGGTCGGGCCTACTCAGTCCGATATGTGTTCTGCAAATCTTGAAGACGCACCTGTTACTTTTCTGCACCTTTTCTTACCAAAGCTGAAGTTTGTCCTTACCAAGCCTATTGAAGTGCGTGTCTTGATCTAGCACATGAAGCTTCGTACGATCTTGAACGTCAGGGATTTTCTCAGACGTCGAATGAAGAAAAAGTGAGTATTTTTGTAAAGTGAGAGTGTTTTGAGAGTTGACTGAGAAAGTCATCAGACTTGAACTGATTTTAACTTTTTTGAATATTCAGAGAACCGTTTGAATGTGAAAATCAAGTTTTGGATTTCTTTCAATGGTTTTCTGAGTTTTTATTTGAGTTTGGATTGAAATTGAATGAAAAGTTTCATGCATGGGCTGAGCCTGAATGACGACATCATTAGAGTCAATCAGGATGGTGATGATAAGATGAGGTGAGTCTATAAGTATGACTTTCTTACATTTGACTTATTATGTATCACTCTCTGCTCATGGTAATCTGTCTGATCGTCATCTCATCGTCATGATGGTGGGGTTCGAAGATCTCATCATCTCGCAGTCTAGCATTCACATACATTTCTTAAGTGCTTTCCAATTTGCCAAGAAGTATCTTGAGGAATTTACAAAACCTTCAACTTTTGATTGATACGAGTCACACTTCTTTG
This sequence comes from Melampsora americana, assembly GCA_022264835.1. Classification (NCBI taxonomy): domain Eukaryota; kingdom Fungi; phylum Basidiomycota; class Pucciniomycetes; order Pucciniales; family Melampsoraceae; genus Melampsora; species Melampsora americana. The sequence goes on along the minus strand of JAIFHY010000050.1, from coordinate 538,091 downwards.
TTTCATCACATCGTGAATATCTTCTTACCCCACTCAAATGACTGTGCATAACCATCTTAGATCCTTCTCTCAAGCACCAGGTTTTCGATAAAAATCAACCCAATATGTGCTGCGATCACCAGTGAAAGGTTCACGGACGAGACACGTATCATACAAGGATCTACTTAAGCTAGCAGCACCTGGACTGGTTGGATTTGCTTCAGTATATATAGCTTCATCAAGGCGGTGGGAAAAAGCTGTTGACTCAAGAGTTAATGTGCCAATGCTAATGACAGGTGGTGTAAATAATTATCTATCAGTGCTTGTCTCACAAATTGGTCACTTGGGTTGTCATCTTCGTCCATCTTAACAACGTTTCTTCTCGGCTGGCCGTTAACTCGATCTCGTGACCTCGCAAGCTAAGGCCAACTCATCCGTTTACTCATCACTCTCATTCGTTTGGCTATCTAACCGTCATGGGCTTCTTGACAGCCCTCGGTATCGCAAATCTCATTCCTCGTTACGCATTTCGTCGTCTTTTGAAAGGAACTAAGAATCGGGCGAATCCAAATCAAAAGCATCAATCACGCCAACCTCGTCGGAAGTCTCATCGTTGGGCTCCTCTCTTTGTTGGACTTACCTCGCCGTTCTCGATACTTCTTGAAATTCCGGCTCTCACCGAACATTTTTACAAAGGGTCGGTTTGCTTCTTTCAACTTCAACCGGTCTTTAAACGTCTTGATAGCTCATCTTTTCGCCGATTCAAATCCGTAGACCTGACCAAGGAGCGAACTCTACGCCCGACATCTTATCCTCGACGTTTTTGGTTGTTGCACTCGTGCTGTCATTAATCTCGGTCCGTAATGAATCTTTGCATTCATCACAAGCGGGCTTGTATGCTTAGTGATATCTCACCCGACAATTTTCGACCTCAATAGGGTCTTATGGCCAACTTGGCCCTGATCACTCGATACTTTGAACATCGGCCACAAATAAGCACTCTGACAGCCATTGGGTCCTTAACAATTCATGACTTGACCAATATGTCGATTCTCATCCTCTCTCCCATTCAATTAGGGTTAGCTTTTCAAACAAGATGATAATGATTCGTTGAAATTAAAGAAGTGAGCAATACTGATAATGCGTTTGAATCACTTAGCACAGACGGAAGTGATCATAGGTATGCATTCCATCAAATGCCTCTTATGCCAATGATCGCTCGGTGCTTCCACCCTTATCCTTGACTGACATCTTGTTGTCCCGCACTAGCCTGGGCTATGGATATTGGCTGCTTGTCGCCAGGTCTGTACAAATCTTTATCATTTACCTTCATCTTGATACCACCTTATATTGATCAGCTTCCGTTCTTTAAACCTTGATTTATGTTGAAGTTCGATCATTTCCTTGAGTTGTAACTCCGCCTTGATCTTTGATTATTGCTTAGTGGAGAATTTTAGAGCAAAAGGTGTGTGTGTTTGCGATTACATCATTACCTGCACAATATCGATGTATGGAAAAGACTGAGAATATCTCTTGTAGGTTCTGGACTGACGAACAAACAACGCTCATTGGTAATCGCATGCATGGCCCTAGTAATGTATATCGGCTTTGGAGCCCTGATCTTTATCTTTCTTATAGACGTTAGAATCAAGTTTATCGATGCCTTGTACTTTTGCGTCTGCACGGTGTCAGTTGAATTTAACCATCTCATGTTCTTTATTTTTGAGTATCTTACGACGGATAAGATGATGGATATTGACACTTTTCTACAATCTTTCCCCAAAGCACAACTGTGGGCTTTGGCGATGTAGTTCCCACCAACACTGGCTCCCGAATCTTTGTCTTCTTCTTTGCTATCTGTGGGATCATCACTCTAGGTCTCACTATCAACACTGCACGGGAAACTATCATAGAGGGGTTTGAAAGTTTGTGGCACACTAGACGTAACGCGATCTTTGAACTTGCCCGCGAATACCGAACGGCCCGCAAAGCTGCCAAGAAGAGGTCAGCTGGTGTTAAAACCGGCCTGTCAGTCGCATTGATGATGTCTGCTCAAGTCTCTGGAAAGAAATCGGGGTTATCTGGATCTCAATCATCTAATCCTTCACCCTCGAATCGTCCCCTATCAAGTGAAGCACAAAGGAAAAATCTAGATTTATCTTCACATCCACTGGACATGGAAAATACAACGTCCACTTCCACATTAGAACATGTTGATAACTTCAAATCATTCAGTGAAAATCTGCTCAAAGAAGAGCGAAGGGAGTTTCAAACCAAGTTACTGGTAGCCACGTCCCTTTTCTCGTGTTTTTGGCTCATAGGTAGTCTTGTATGTCAGTGAGGCTTCTCTTTTCGTCTCTTATTAGACTCATGATTCTATTCCCTTCCGGCTTTGAGGCTGACAATGGATTGAAATACCCTTCGAACCAAATAGTCAAAGTAACAGAAGGTACGCACTTTACATCCATCAGAAGTCTCTCAAACAATTGACACTTGTCTCTTTCTTTCCCTCAACACAGGTTGGAATTACGGACAGGCGCTTTACTTCTGCTACGTGGCATTCTTGACGTTAGGTAAGCCCTTCTTTGTCTTGATACTGAGTGCATTGTGCTGAAAGAAGATTTGTAGGTTATGGGGATATCACAGTTAAAACGCCTGCGGGTCGATGCTTCTTTATTGCTTGGTCTCTGATGGGGATCGCCAGTATGACTCTTCTACTCTCCGGTCAGTCTCGCTGCAAAATTATCCAGAAAGTTTGAAAGTATGTAAATCTTGCTGATCAACGAAACTCATCAATCTAGTATTGGCGGAAGGATGGGAGGCCAAGTATAAGCGAATAATCAACAAGAAAAGGAGGTTCAACTCTCACAACTTTAGATTAATCAGAAGCAAGCTCACAAGTCAAGAAGATTTAGAAGTCGGAACAACTCAGTCGCAAACAGGAGCACCTATCCCATCAGTACCTGCTGTAAATGAGTCTAGTCCAGAGGATCTCCCTCAGCGTTTGATAGACACAGCCCGCGGGTTTTTCTCTCATGCTCAGTATTGGATGGAAGGTAAAACTGGAGACCCGCCACCAGCATTATCAGGTTTGCTGGAGCAAGTGGGAGAGATTGATGGGATTGAAAAATTCAGAGACAAAGGGGGTTTGGCAGAAAGGATGATGTCTGAAGATCGTCAAAAAATGCTCTTTTTGATGTCCTTTGCGCGTAAGTCTTATTCCCCAAAGTCCTGTGAGCCTGATCACAAGACTTTTAGACATTCATGCCACAATGTTGTTCGTTCTGTCCATGTCCCCTTTCAGGGTCGTTGGAGGTGTTAATAAACACAGCTGAGGAGACTGCGGAAGCTATGAGGGTGAAGATCACAGAAACCGAGGGGATGATGAGGCCGCTCAGTCCCAACTCTTCAAACGCACACTCGACTTCTCACCGAGAGCACAACTCTTCATCCCTTACATTTGTAGAGTCATCTCAGGTGGGCACTTCGAACGTCGGTAGTTTGATTGGTGAAGTGGGCGAGAGGATTGAAAGGCTCGAAGTCATCCCCGAAGATGATGAAGGTGTCGAAAGACATATTGATGGCGAAGGTGACCGTCACTCTGGTAAGAAATACCGAAACACTTGTGAGAATCAGGATCACATTGCGAACATCCAAGCGGACAGGTTTGAAACCAGAGGTACATCATCAAACCCATTTTATGTGAATGGTCAAACTGATAGAGATCCACTTTCGTCATAGCAGAATACAATCGAGGCAAGTTACCGGGCATCCTACAACGTCCTTACTCGATTGACGATTTGATCCTACAGACAGCTCCCTGTCTTCCCAATCTTCGGCCACACAAACCTGAGTTTAGTGCACTCGAGTACGAAGTTCCAGATCCAGACCCCAGCCTTGACTTTCGCCACTCGAATGTTCTGCTGGAAGGTACCTCTTCTAACCCCCCTACCACAGCCGACTGCCATCAATACACCTTGACAGACATAGAAATTGAAACATATGATATGTGCCGTCTCTAATTTATATTCCCTTCGTCTTTCTTGTGTTTATGAAGATTTTCTTATAAATTGGAGCTCTAACGTTTTTTGACCTCGGTAGTCTTTGTATATTTGATGTACCACATTCGCGCATACAATCTAGTCTTATCATTTCATAATCCTCATCACTTTACGAATAGTTGTGTACCGTTGTAGGTATATTCGGATCAACTGATTAAGAATCTTGTGTACATCTTTTCATTTTTTTTGATTTAAGATCACTGTCATATTATCTATATACCAGCATTGGATTGTTTTACGAAGTTATCACGAATTTAATGCATTAAACACTTATTCTTGTTGAATTGACGAGCCGAAAGCTTGACTGTGGGTCAATTAAACCTGAACGCCATACATATATCTCACAGCGTAAACATGAGATCAGGAATGAAACCTGTGGTATAAGAGCTTCAGCCATATCTCATTTGCACATTTGCCATTTGGAGATGGATGGAAGCTTGGCTTGGACTGAAGCTTTCGAAATCGTTTCATCAGTCTCGAGACCTCATTCAACTTGTGTATAAGCGCAGTTGAACCTAGGAAAAAAAGTATCGCGCTTCAGCCGATTGAAAGGAGGGTAGCAATCACTGTCCGTTATGCTCATAACAAAATCATAATTTCTTTCAGTGGCAAAAAAAAATCAAAACACCTCACGACTTCGAGTGTTGGCACTCCATTATACTCATTTATCCATCACGAGGTAGAAAAAGAGCAATTCAATCTGATTACCTTGAGGTCTATTCCTCTGTGTATGCGCTCTGCTACATCATCTAATACCACAGAAATTAAAACACAAGAAGATTTGAAGAACCCAGTTCAGGTACACGATTGTTGCTTCAGTCATGCACAGATAAGTTTTTTTTTCTGGCAAATAGATTCATCAGTTAAGACTTTGTTCCTGTGTCTGAACCTGAAATGTGATAAATTAAAAAGAAAGATAAAGAAAGTCAGACGTTAGATTAAGGATGAAGTTATATAAATTGATTAGAAGAAAACCGATTTTTACAATTTTTTTCTTTAACTCTCTTAACCCATTTAAATTCCATTCCTGATTATCTTCCCCATCCAAAAATTTAAAGTCAAATTAAAAGTTAAACTAAAATCGTTTTTTTTACATTTATTAACCGATTTAACAATCCAGACTGTCTTACCTATAGAAATCTATTGAAATGCCTCAGTCAAATGAATTGGAACATGGATCTATGAATGAAGACGGTAGTGCGATCTCTAGTGAATTGGTGAATGCCGGCGGGTGAGTGAAAGTGGGTTTAAGAAATATTTCACTGTAGCTGATCATCATGAATTGCCGAGCTTTAGATCTTCACCAGTAGAAACCGAGTTACGACTACCTCTAGATCAAATTGATGATACAGAAGACTCTTATGAATCAACGATGAGTAGAATCAATGATTGGCGAGAGATGACAAGTTCAGATATCGAAGTATATCTTGAGATAGAAGAAGATTCAATATCTGAAGTGATTGAAGAACAAAGAGAAGAATCAAGTGCAGAGATTGAATTAAGAGAAAAATTAAAATTACTTCAATCACTCTTAAATGAACAAGAAAATGAACTCAACCAATCATCTGATGAGAGTGATGAGGATCAGATTGAGAAGAGTTCAAAAGAAGAATTTCGATTTTTGATGAGTGAAATGAATTTGAAAGATCTTTTCTTTCTTCAAATCTTACATCAATGTTCACCTTTTTCTTCAATCGGAGGTGTTTCTAAAGCTTTTGGGAAATGTGCTCATCTTCTCAGAGTAAGCTTTTCCTTTCTTCTTTTATCTCTTCTTCTTATTTGACTTTCAATCTTTTGTTTTCAATTCCTGATTTAAACTTTGATTTTCTTTTGATTAGACTGGTGAAGTCACAAAGGAGTACTTTAACAATCTTGGAATCAATTCAGGAAAAAGATTGTTAAAAGAAAGGTATCTCCTTTTGAAGTCCTGGATTAATACCCAAGGCTTCTCCAATTTTATCAATTCTTCATCTCAAACACATCAAGAAGAGATTCGTGAGTTGATGAGAGAGTTAATTGAAGAGGAAATCAAATACGTTAGTTTGCTTTTTGATTCAATCTTGGTGATGATGTGGAAATTTTGACTGATGATTCTTCTTGATTTTTTATATAGACCACTCACAAACAATCAAGAGACATTCATGACCAAACTAGTGTACTTTCTGGTTCAAGTTATGGCTCAGTTTCAAGTTGTGAAAGTTCATTTGAGAGTGAGAGTGGTGTTTAAGGAAAAAGTAGTAAAAGCTCATGATTCCCTACAAAATGGAATAATTGATTATCTTACTGGTTTAGCTTTGTGATTCCTTCCTTCTTGTAGTTTGATGAGTTTTGTTATGTTTCATTGATCTTGTGTAGAACTTAGTCGATACCTCTTTTCCTTTTTCTTTTTTGGAAATCTTGAGCAAACTTTTCCTTGCTCATCTTTCCAAATCGTCATAGAGCAAATTCATGAGTTTTGTTGACGATATCAAATCAATTCCACCAGCACCAATGACAATATCGAACGTTTGTCCAAAATCTCTCATATCTTATACCTTAGTATGTAAGCTTGCTGAGCTGTAAGCTTGGGGAAAGATGTGATGAAACAAGTTCCCGACCGGTTCATAAAGAGAAATAATACCATCATACAAGACTAGACAGTTGAGGTCATTTTGGTGATGAACCACTGATTGTGTGAAAAAAATTGTTTTGGAAAAAAAGTTAATGATAGATATCATGGAGAAAGAATCTTGATAATAAAGGAATTTTGAAATGAAGAGAAAAAAGGAAGACTGGGCCTCAGGAACTGATAAGTTAGTGAAGAAGCTTGATTGTCAATTTTAGTAAGTGCAAACAAGCAGATATGGTGATGCTCTACTCCCACTACGAAAAAAATGCGTAAAATTGATATCAAAACAATTGAAGAACTGAGTATATATGATGCTATGATATCGCGAGGGAACATTAAATTGAGTCTTCCCTGATCCGGGCGGCAATAATTGACAAAAGAAGTGTTTATCAAGATACAAAAATAAATCGAGAATATCTGCGTAAAGACTGTTAGTATGCGAGCAAAAAAATTTATATCACTGCGTCTGAGAGGTTCCAAGTAGAGGCCAGAGCGTGTAAAAATGTGCATTAGTTGTATCCTTCTGCACATTCAAAAAATATCGTGTAAGTGCCCGATCAGGTCTCTTTATTGTTTTCTGCCCTTGCCTGAAGACGACGTGATTTTATGCTTGTCCATCCACGGCCATGAACCCCAAGTGTAGGGGAAGGAGAAGTAGGGACTAAAATTGCACACGATAACTCATAAGCCATATGTTGCGCAGTCCACGATAGATATTTATGACGTACGCGCGCTTGAATCGTGCGGTAGATATTTTGGATCCACTGATTATTGACAGATACAGGTAGACCACGAGCTCGTGGGAACACCAGCAATCAGGAGGTTACAACATTGGGAACTTGCTCAGAAATGAGGTGTGTGGTACGCAACATCAACCCATCAGGTGTGGCGTATGTCCTGATTACGCAACAAAATTTGAGTGTGAAGTCACTCGATTTAATTGGAAGTGGATAAGAAGGTCAGGCTTACAATCCGATTAGAAATGCCGAGGTGGTAGATACAAGGGATGCAACAGCGCGATCAAAATATGGCAAATTGCGTCAGCTCATGGTGGTGAAACACCTCAAATCGAACAAAATCACCTGTTAAAGCGGTGACAATAGTCAGGAAGAGAACCGCAATGAGCAGCGCGTCCGATTTGAAAGATTCAAGCATAGAACTACGCAGAGAGATCTCCTATTGAGGGTTATGTAGTAATTTTTTGATAGATGATGGATTACACTTCCAACACGAGCACAATTGAGGTTAATGTTCTTGGGAGGAAAAGGCTAAAGTCTCAAAATGCTATGTTATGCAGGCTTATATGGCATTGGTGGTGAAGAGGCACTGCTTTGGAATTTTTGAATTCTTGCATCGATTCAATCCCACTGACCCGGAAGCGCAAACCGTCATTGACTTTTTCCATGTCTATCACGCTGGATAGGCTATGCAGTTGACAATGACTGAGCGTTTACGACATCGGGTGAGCAAGGTTATATGTCCATGCCGAGGCAGTGATGAACATATATTCTTCATGATTCGACAGCAGGGTGCGTTTTTTTTATTTCAAGGCTTAGAATTTTTTCAAGCAAGGCTCAGCAAGACATAATCAAATCGAGATAAGAAATCAGATCTTCCCATGGAGTAAACCAAAGTCTCCAATTAATTTCAACTACCGAAGGATTGAGATACAAAAATAGGATCTGTGAACCAACATAGACCCTAAAACATGTAAGAAGAGAAGGAGGCGCTGAAGACATGGCCAAATCTTCTCTAGAGTTTGCCGCTGCCGCTCAATGCGAAGAAGATCAAAAACAGTGTCATTGTTCCATTGTTGAAAATCATCTCCGAAATATACAAGAAAATAGTGAATTTAGGTAGACAACATCATATCTCAATGTGAGAGTGGAAAATTTGCATCAGCCAGGTGATGGAACAACTGCCATGTTCGCTACGTATGGTCAAGATGGGCTGCCCCAAATTCTCGAAATCTATCACATTTCTAGCCTCAAAGACCTAGAAAGCGCGCGAACATGCCCCGGCTTTATCGATTTCCAGTCAATTCTATTGCAGAAGCGTCATTACAGTTCTTAAGCAAGGATCTAAATCATCACTATAATCAAAGATAGTTTCATTTCCGATATATATCAATCTATAAATCAGTTTCTATATCTCTATAGGAGATAAATATTCATTAAAGAGAATCAACCCCTAAAGTTCTTATACTGATCAATCATCTCCCGTTGTACATTAGGTAATACAGGCGAGTGTTTTAAATATTCCATACTGAATTCTCCCTTACCCTGAGTCATTCCTCTCAGTTGAGATGCATCTAGCAAGTACCAGAAAACCGACGAAGATCAACACAAAACCAAAGATGATATGAAAACGCAAGATAAAGATTTAAAAAAGTACTCACAGCCAAACATGTCATTCAACGATACTTCAGCAATCAAAACCACTTCATCCACTCCAACATCTGTATCTACAATCGTCCCTCTCCTCTGGTTCAAACCACCGATCACATTACCTTGATATTCAATGGGAGCAGTGACTTCAACTTTCATAATCGGTTCTAGAATCACTGGGTTCGCAGCTTTGAAAGCTTCCCTGAATGCACCTTGTGCTGCTAATCTGAAAGCTAATTCAGACGAATCTACAATATGATGTGCTCCGTCTTCAAGGATGAAATGACATCCTGTCACTGAATTACCCGTCAATACTCCCCTTTGCAATGCGTCCCTGAAACCCTATAAGAAAAAATCTCATCAATCACAGTTTGAATCAAAGTCACGCGTGTGCTGTTTTCGAAAAAAAATGATGACTAACTTTTTCAACAGCTGGTATAAATGAAGCAGGAATTGTACCCCCTGTAATTCTACTCTCATAGCAAGTATCCTCACCTGTTTCCTCATCTCGTTCCATTGGTAAAATTCGTCCCACAACCTTGGCATATTGACCAGCACCTCCAGTCTGTTTCTTGTGGACATAATTGAAAGAGCTTTCGGTGGTGATAGCTTCCTTGAATGCTACCCTTGGTTTTCCTGTCACTACTTCTACACCATATTCACGTTTCATCCTTTCCACATAAATATCTAAATGAAGCTCTCCCATCCCACTGATGATGGTCTCAGATGACTCTGCATCAACATGGACTCGAAACGTAGGATCTTCCTTTTGAAATCGTTGAAGTGCTTTTGAAAAATGTGGGGTTTCCTGACCTTTTGGTCTGATCGAAAGAGATATCACGGGATCGGGAACGAACATTGAAGTCTATCGAAGAACCAACCCCGACAAAGAGGCACAAGTAGCGAAGGTTTTTTCAGCAAACAAATTCGGAAAGCAGTAGCCGCAAATCAAAAAGAGGTTCCAAAACTGACCATTGAGAGTTGGACCGTTCCATCTGTAAATGTATCTCCAGATGAACATTCTACACCAAACATTGCACAAATTTCACCTGCTTTGATCTCATTCACATCTTCCATTTCATCACTATGCATTCTAACTAACCGAGGCACTTTGACTCTTTTTCCAGTCCTCACATTCGTGATCTGATTTCCTCGTTTCAGCGTACCTTGATAGACTCTGAGATAAGTTAGTTGACCAAATCGACCTTCTTCAAGTTTGAATGCTAGTCCAACTAATGGGGCAGTCGCAGTCGGATTAATTTCTACTGAAGGTGGATCAGTGGTACTAGTGGAAACATCTAATGCAACCGAGGCAACTTCGGAAGGATTAGGTAGATAGCTACAAAGTCCATCTAGTAATGGTTGAACACCCTTATTAGCTAAAGCGCTACCCATAAAGACCGGTGTGAATTTTAAAGCAATAGTAGCTCTTCTGATAGCAGCTGCTAGTTCTTCAGAACTAATCGGTTTCTCTTCTAAGAACAAATCGGCCATTTTATCATCACAATCTGCAACAATCTCAATCAATTCTTGACGTTTGGCTTTGACTTCATTTGCAATTGATTCTGGAATTTCATCTGATTCAACAATCGTGACTCCTTTCTCTCCAGTTTGTCGAATCGTTTTAAGTCTTACTAAATCAACTACTCCTTCGTATCCGTCTTCAGCTCCAATTGGGTATTGAACTTGAGCACAAGTTAATTTCAATTTGGTACGTAGTTGACCAATCACTCTAGCCGGATTTGCACCTTGACGATCCATTTTGTTAATAAAACAAACTCTAGGCACATTATAACGTCTCATTTGACGATCTACAGTAATAGTTTGACTTTGTACACCTGAAACTGCACAAAGCACAAGTACAGCACCATCTAGAACTCGAAGTGCCCGTTCTACTTCAATAGTAAAATCAACATGTCCAGGGGTATCGATGATATTGATAGAGTGTGATTCACCTGGTGTTAAATCTGGATTTTGTTCTACTTTCCAATCACAAAATGTAGCAGCAGATTGAATTGTAATCCCTTTTTCTCTTTCTAATTCCATATGATCCATCTTTGCTCCAACTTGATCTCGACCTCTTACTTCATGTATAGATTTTATCCTTCCAGTATAATATAAAACTCTTTCTGTAAGCGTTGTTTTTCCTGAATCAATGTGAGCTGAAATACCAACATTACGTTGAGTTCTAAGTCTAAGATGATCCTCAGGTGTCAAGTGATAAGTCTTCGATGATGAGTTTTTAGGTTTTTCTGAAGAAGCTGATGTAGAAGAAGCCCATCTTGTTTGATTTAGATGAAAGTGATTTGGTTTGGTGAGAATTGGAGTTGGTAATGAAGTTGATTGGTATTGCTGAGTTGAACTTTGAATGAATCTGAATGCTGAGTTCCTTTGAATCCTATGGACACCATTAATCCAATTTCTTGTAAGGTTTGATGTTCCACTGATTCTGATTGATGTATAATTCATCCTCGTTCTCATTCGATTTGTTCTTCGTCTTTGTTCTTGTTGACTTGCTATAAGTTGTCTCGGGTCTTGTCGGCATTGTTTCACCAAAAAGTTTTTCTTCGATCATTTCAAAATTATGGACGATGTATGCGGTACCACTCTATAAGGATATTTTGGTACCGAATCCTTATATCGCTTCGGGTTACCCGATACTATACTTTTGGGGATCCTTAAATTTGATTCGGAGTTAACTTCAACTTTTTAAAAACCCTTCGGCGAATCCATTGAACGCATTTCTTCAATAAACATGGTCTCCTACTGTCAGTATCAGTTTCTTAAACTATCCTACCCCAGAATCTATTCAATGCTCAAAATCCATCTCTACCCATCTTGTTTCGTAGATGACGAGATTGAAATAGAAGATTTCAGTTGGGATCCCGTTGCAAAAGTATACCATACCCCATGTCCTTGCGGAGATCGATTCGAGATATCAAGAAGTCAACTCGCAAAAGGAGATGAGATCGCTACTTGTCCGAGCTGTAGCTTAATCATTCGAGTCGTCTATGACTTTGTGAGTTGGGATTTTTTTCATCGCATCTTTTTATCAATGAAGCTGACAAGGATTCTGGTCTTGAAAAGTTGGACTTTGAAGAATATCTGGATGATGAAAGTAGTCAAGGGGATTCAGCTGAAAATGAATCGACCTCGGTCGAGGACGCTTTGGCTGAGTTGAAGATTTGAGAATCGATTCCAAGTGCGACAATATTCGAAACTCGACTCCATCTCTCAGTCTTTCCATCTTGTCCACTCGGAGGTCAAAATCACTTGATGAAAGTAAAATAAGAATCAATCCGACCCATGGTGAACAAATCGATAGTTCAAACATACGATCAAGCTTGGTCAAATCAAGGTACGAACTCTGCTCAATATCAGCATTTACGAACGCCTCGAGTCATCCGGAAGAGCCTCATCGACTCTCTCATAAAGACAATGATAAACCGATGACTCATATTAAGCCAGTGATCTTGCTGCTTTCCCGGGGCTATATCTCAACCGAAGCATAACATGTCCCTCAACTCAATCAAACTAATGATCAAGACGAACTTTCGTTATCCGGATTCAACTTATAAGCAATCAAGTCCTTCATAAAAATGAGTTCTCTTTGTACTCCTGATATACGATTTAATATATGGATGTTCTGTTTTTCTATCAGAAAAAAAATCAATTTGACTCCTTGGATCCTCATTTATGTATATGGCCTGGTAGTCATCACACATGCCCTCGAAATACCTGTGAAATGTCTAAGGTTTGGACGTACCAACCCAAATCTCTGAGGGGTGGTGTCTAGCTGCAGGGTATGAAATAACATTTCTTTGCTTCTTTATGGTGTGTGGCCAAGTCAAAGCCCTTCATTCCTTTTGTGCTTCCCTACAGAGTGAAGCATCATAGGTTTGATGAACATTGCCAATTGTACCATTGTCAGTGTATACCAGGCTGCCCCTGATCACACATTGAATGCTCCTTGAATTCTTCAACTTTTCAAGTGTGCCTGCAAGACATATGCACAAGCAATCAATCACATGGCATTCATAAGATAGTTTGAAATTCCATACCACTTTTCTTGTCATTCAGAACCATTGTGTTATTATACACTCAGCAATTAAATTCCCTGAAAATATTCATCATTTAATGTTTTGACGTCTCATACACAATGCGTGACTTATCTTGATGGGCCAGCCCAACCCTATGATACCAACTTCAAAGGCCAGACCAATCTAGTGGGAGCCAAGGTCTATCACAGAGCTAAAGCAAGACCTCCAATCAAAAATGTCATCAAAATGTGATTAAATTCACTGTGATCTATTGGCTGCTCAGTCATACTTTTGGTACCAAAAATAATGGCAAACTCAAGTAGCTTGACAAGTCTGGTGTGACTTTGAGGCAAGAAACTGATTGTTTCATGACTGGAACATGGATTGATTCAAAGATCACTTGGCCAAGATTTCAAGAAACCACCCCAGAGAATTTCAGGGTCAGGGCAAGTTTTCAGCTTTATGTGCAGGTGTCATATTCCTTACACCTGCTCATAAAACTGCTTGAGCTGATGTCTTAGGCACCTAGCCCAAGATCTTGGACATCATGCTCAAGACATCATGGCTGATGACTCATTCTTTTATATTTATGGTAAATTTCTAGAGTAGTCCCAACATTTGAGATCAGTGTGGTGGCTGATGGAATGCATACCCACCATTGTGTACAACTGGTATGTATGGCACAACTTTATGGCTTGGCTGGGTAGGCTCCAAGTCTTTTCAGGTTAAGATTTTGATCCAGACATATTTTGGCTCAGATCTTGGTTATCAACTAATGTGGGGAACTGTTGATTGAGTTCTTCATTGAACAAAAGATAAGTTCTTGAGCAATGATTCATGAAAAAGATGTGATAACTTTCTCTGTTCCATTTATTCAATTTTCATTTGATTCAAAAGGAAGTAATCCTGACTTTGTGATCCCTAGACTTATCATTCCATTGAAAGAGGGTAAAAATATCACCCTACAATCATTAAAACTGGTCATGTAAAAGTTGTAGCATATTTTGCATTCCCTATTGATATCATGCATTCTTGAAGGTTGACCATTTGTAGATACTTTGAGCAATTCATAGTGTTGTTTATCACGTACCTTTTGGTACCCACCCCAACTGAGGTTATTGGTGTATGTGAAATACTCATCAAATATTCAGAGCAGTGAATGTTTTTCTTGCAAACAGAAAGTTCAAGTCTTCTTTGAACACCAGGCAGAACTTTTGATATGTTCATCAGGAGGATGAAGTTGAAAGCATAAAGGGATTCTATTGAAATATATGATAAGGTTACGTGTGTCAAGAACTTCTAGTTACACAAGATGAAATAAATTTAATCTTAATTTAATGTGTCGACGTTGATATATTCTTTATATCTGAATTGAAAAGATTCAAGAACTACACCTCCGGACTTCCTATACAGCTACCTAGAGCAGTGTACGAGGTGGCTCTGTACAGCTGCTCTAGACAGTAATGTATCCTATCGCCGACTATCGCCAGTTATCGCCGATATCGCCGCTTTTTTGGCCTCAAAACCCCAAAAAAACAGCAAAGTCCTTGAACCCCGGTACTACACCCGGTACCCCCCGGTATCGGAGTCCGGGCCACTGAAGTGGTGACTTGTGAGTCACCACTTCATCCTGCGGCGTCACTCACCACCATCACTCACCACTTCGACCTACCCTCACTCACCACTTCGACCTACCCTCACTCACCACTTCGACCTACCCTCACTCACCACTTCGACCTACCCTCCCTATCCATCACTTCCTCCCGATGATTGTTTTGGATGACCAACAGTATCTCGAGATACTCACCACACGTGGAATCAAGGTCCGAACCGTGGAAAGGGGTTCACAAACCGAACGATGTGCTGGGGTGGACAAACCCCAACCCCAATCTCAATCCCTATCGCTATTGCTATCGCCATCGGCATCTCAATCCCAATCCTCCCCATCATCAAAATCCAATCTCCTCCCAAAGTGGCTCAATTTAATTACGGTAAAGGCACAGCCTGACGAGCACTCTCCATCAGTTTGCCAGAGAATTGATGAGACATTCAAGGAACTCGAACTTGCTGGTTTTGAATGGACAAAAGATTCTATCCTCAAGGTGTTGAAGGACCTTGGCGAAGTGGAAACACTCACTCGAGACCTTGAAAACTGTGACATATTCGATGAGTGAGTGTTCTGTTTGTTGCATCTGCTAACTAATACACACTGTTGATCAAATACTGACTTACTTGATGTTTGGTTTCAGTTGAACAGCTCGCCACAACCTAGCCACCAAACCTAGCAGACCAGCGATCTCATCAGCCAATGAAGAACCTCATAGTTTCTCAATGTCTGTTCGATACCTGTTCTAGTTGATCTGTTGTGTTATTTCCTGATTGTCTCATCCAAGCTCTCTTAATATGATCTCATGTCTTCATTTTTCTTGTCTTCTTCTATATGTTCTATTCAATATGTTTTTATCGATTCTCAGTCTTTTGTATAAAGTTTCCATTTTGTTTCACAATGTTATGTTTATGTTTACTTAAAGTTGAGCTCAAATGACAAAAACAGGATCTATTGTATTTCAGAAGATTGACCAAAACATGAAGTGCGTGGGTTAAAAACAATCAGAATGATTAAAAAAGACAAAAAAGCAAAGAACAAATGCAGAGATAAGAATGAAGACAAACTTAAAATGACAAAAAAAATTGAAAAGGGAGCAAGAATGAAGTGACAATGAGAAAGAAGTAGAGAGGAGAGAAGTAGAGAGGAGAGAAGTAGAGAGGAGAGGTGAAAGTAAACATGAAACAAATCTAATCATCGTCCTAGTCATCATCAACTTCTTCGTCACTATCACTTTTATTGCTATCGTCCTCAGCAATCGAATGTGCACGCTTGCGTTTCATAGCAGCACGTGGCTTCAGTCCTGAAACATCCTTGGGAACCTTGACTAACTCGAATAATCCTTCGTGGATATCGTTTGAGATTGACTCGCCTTGCTCGTCAGTGAGATTCTTGCTGACTTGAGTTACGAATCTTAACTCTGTTGTAGCTCCTGGATGGAGCACGATTTTTGCACCCCAGCTGAGTAGTCGACCCTCACAATTTATCCATGGCCAGGTGTATTTTTTGGTCGGGAAAGTTTTTTCTGAGGTTTTGAAAGGTCAAATATTAATAAGTAGGTTCTTGACTCAAAGGTGAGAAGAGATACATACCAAGAAGCCCCTTTAGAGCTGCACGAGCCCGGTCTCGTTTGGGGTATGGAATTGATTTCTTCGCCTTGATTCCGTGCGTGTCAAGCTTGGCAACCGCAACTCCGGTGCAAAAGCTTTGGAACTCGGAGTTGCAATAAGATACTCCGTACCTTTCCTGGTTAAGTTTTAGCCACGATCGACCCCTTGGAGAGCCAGCAAACATCTGGAACGCATTTGGTCCCAGATGTGATGATACACAGAGTATAATTATATTACTGTTGGTTAAAGAAGCGATCCTTTTTGCCTTCATTTGAATGTGTAGATCAAATTTGTAAGTATTTATCAAGGGATAGGTGTTAGAAAGAAATGGGTCCTAAAATAAATTTACATACCTGCACCTCAGTTTCAGCAAGCCACAATTCAGCGGTATGTTGAGCACTTGCAAGTGATCTACCTGAACCTACCCAGCCATGCTCACCAGTCGAGATAGGTTGAGACGATTCTGACGAGTCTCCGGTAGTTTGGTTTGAGTCAGTGACATGTCCATCCGATCCAGACAGCAAAATCGATGTGAGTTTGTTAGATTTACGGATGTACTGTTCGTAGGCCAGCTTTTCGTCGGCAGTCTTCTCGTTCCATAGGTCAGCAAGCACGCTGTTTGCTTCACCCTTGATTCCACGGTCTATGTGGTATGAAATTAATTGTAAGTCAATAAAGATCCAACAAGTCTACCAAATGACTTAATACATATAGCTTACATGTTCGATATACTGCCTGACCTTCAGGGCTAGCTTGAAAACCGTTCCAGAGAGTCGCATCTCGCATCGCCTTGAATTCGCCACTAAGTGGTTGATTGAATAACGAGGTCAGGTTGGTCTAATTCAAAAAGAAAACAAATCAATTGAATGAAACTTACATATGTCTCGAAGCTCTTTCTGGCGATACACGTCTAACAAGACAGTATATCACTCTGATGATGTTGAGATCGTTTTCAAGAGCCATGAAAAAGGCCCCATCAGCTTGTGAGAATGAATTTTTACTGTTTCTTGCGGTCACAACTCGCAGTTCGGCGGCCGAAATTTCTTTTGCCACAACTTTCTTCATTACTTCTTCAAGCTCGTGGGCAACGTTCGATGTAAAAGTCTTGGTACTGTCTGGAAGCATGGTGACAATCGACTTAGGGAGGAACTGGTCGAGGATCTGTTTCATGGTCGGAGGTGGCTCGGTTTGGTTGTTTGGGGTAAGAGTCTCTGAAGGGAGACTATTATGTTGAGCTTGGGTTGGGCCTTGTCCACGGCCACGACCTCTTGCCCGAAGAGACGAATTTGAATGTCCACCACGTCCAGAAGATGAATTCGTGAGTCCGCCACGTCCAGAATTCGAATTTGACAAACTTGAACGTCGTAGTTGGCCCGATTCTTGACGAAGACCTGGAGACTGAGTCCAGTAAGTTCCTTGACCTGAAACGTGCAAGTTTGAACCCGTATCAACTTGTGATTGTGGTACTGTACTGTTAGGTTGATAGATTGTTCCAGCGGGTTGATTCTCTGGGTATTGAGATTGAGAGTGGGTACCAATAGGACGGTAAACTGAGCCAGTGGGTTGGTGCGAAGAATCTGGGTAGTGAGACTGAGAGTGGGAATTTGGGAATGGTAAGAAAGGTGGAGCTGGCTGGATGAAAGGTAAGGACGACTGATTCTGGCTATAGCTCTGATCGATAGATTGTGTGAACTGGCGGATGTGATTGGCATTTTGTTGGGAAGTCCTGGTTTCATGTGAAGGATCCGACCAATCGTGTTGACCGTAGGCAAGTTGAGATAAGTTTGGGAGAGAAGTCTGGGTGGAGTATGGATCCATTGTTGGTCACTATGACGAAAGAATTGAGCTAAAGATTGAAACTTTGCTGGATTGAAAGTATAAACAGAGTGTGTTGAGGTATAAGCAAGGTGCAAAGTAAGAAAGTTAAAGTGAAGTGTTATAGTTTTCCAATTTGAAATCCGGGTATTTTAAAATTTGGGTATAAACCTAATAGGTCTGGCTATAACACTAATTACGAGTTTCTCAGGACAAGTCACTCTGGTATGACCACTACAATTTGCTTTGCCTATTCATTTCTCACCTCATGATGGTAAAAGATTTGAATCTTCATCTATTGAGCCATATTAAACTGGTCATGATGCACATAATCCAAGATGATCACTGCTACAGTTCCGTGCATAAAAACTAATCTGATGGGCAAGGATAATTGCAGTAATTTCATTCAGTTATGTGACACCTTTAAGCTGTGAGCTAGGTATTCAGAGTGGTAGATTAGGATGTGTTGTAAGAGTAAATTATGTCTAATTGAGCCAATAACATCATATACCAATAAAGAAACATCTGAGTGAAAATGGAACTGAGGGAGGTGCAAAAGTGCTGTTTGGTAAGGACGTATGTGGATATACTGATCCACTGACATTCATCATGGTTTGTGGTGGTATCATCAGAAAGCCCTCATATTGGCGGAGATTTTGAGCCTACCACGGATCATTTTGGAACCAAATTGAAAAAGTTATTACATATCACATCCTTGAAGGTCACTGAGGTGCACAGGTCACACATAATTAATTGGTAAGTTTATGCATTGAATGTGCACCTTTAAGCTGTGAGCTAGGTATTCAGAGTGGTGGATTAGGATGTTTTGTAAGAGTCAACCATGTCTACTTGCTTGAATATCATCAGAGACATATAAAACATCAAGTTTCTGAGTGAAAATGGAACTGAGGTGCGGGAGTGCAGTTTGGTAAGGACGTATGTGGATATATTGATCCACGTACATGTGTCCTATGGTTTGTGGTGGTATCATCATAAAGCCCTATTGTTGGCGGAGAGTTTGAGCCTACCACGGACCATTTTGAAAGCAAATTGAAAAAGTTATAACCAATCATGTCTTTCCCGGTCACTGAGGTGCGTGGGAAAGACATATGGGGCTCTGGAGATTGCCACACATATCACAAGTGTACTTGAACAGTACATTCAGAAAGCCTCAGTGGAAGGGAAAAAAATGAGCCCTTATTGAAGAGTTTTGTACCAAAACTGAAAAAGTTATTGACGTTTTTGTCTTTGCAAGTCATGACGCAGAAATAGTACAAATTTGAAGGACATGCGGGACTCTGGAGATTGCCACCCACATCATGAGTGTGATTGGATGGTAGATTCAGAAAGCCCCAGCCAGTGCGCAAAAAATGAGCCCTTAGTGAAGGGTTTTGGACAAAAACTGAAAAAGTTGTAAAAAATTTATCCATTTTGATCAACATGTTGACACAGAGTTGTAATATGCAAATACCACAAACTTGCACATTTTGAGTCAAAATGAAGAATTTTTTTACAACTTTTTCAGTTTTTGTCCAAAACCCTTCACTAAGGGCTCATTTTTTGCGCACTGGCTGGGGCTTTCTGAATCTACCATCCAATCACACTCATGATGTGGGTGGCAATCTCCAGAGTCCCGCATGTCCTTCAAATTTGTACTATTTCTGCGTCATGACTTGCAAAGACAAAAACGTCAATAACTTTTTCAGTTTTGGTACAAAACTCTTCAATAAGGGCTCATTTTTTTCCCTTCCACTGAGGCTTTCTGAATGTACTGTTCAAGTACACTTGTGATATGTGTGGCAATCTCCAGAGCCCCATATGTCTTTCCCACGCACCTCAGTGACCGGGAAAGACATGATTGGTTATAACTTTTTCAATTTGCTTTCAAAATGGTCCGTGGTAGGCTCAAACTCTCCGCCAACAATAGGGCTCTATGATGATACCACCACAAACCATAGGACACATGTACGTGGATCAATATATCCACATACGTCCTTACCAAACTGCACTCCCGCACCTCAGTTCCATTTTCACTCAGAAACTTGATGTTTTATATGTCTCTGATGATATTGAAGCAAGTAGACATGGTTGACTCTTACAAAACATCCTAATCCACCACTCTGAATACCTAGCTCACAGCTTAAAGGTGCACATTCAATGCATAAACTTACCAATCAAACTTATGATACTATCAATTTCAGAATACCTGTACATTTTCATGTCATGATTTTTGTGGCATTTTTTCATATTAATGCATGTTCAGTCATGCATATCAATATGAGATTCAATTTTACTTCAATTGATTCTCATTGAGCATCTCATTGAGCACATAATAAAATATCACAAAATTCTCCAATATTACAAACTTGTTGATTGAAGAATAACTAATTACAAGTTTCAATCCACAATATCTTCCATATCATCATACAACGCTAGCCTGTCAAGGGCCAAAGCCACCGCTTTCTCAGTTGCACTCAAAACTGTTTCTTTTGCAATCTCTTCCTCTTCATCTGCATCCTCATCCTCATCTTCTTCCTCAATAATCACCAAATTGACCTGGTTTTCAACTACATTCCTGCCTGCATCATTCCTGCCTGCATCATTCCTGCCTGCATCATTCCTACCTTCATCATTCCTACCTTCATCATTCCAACCTTCTTCTACTGGTACTTCTGCTTGCTGCTCTGCTTCCCACAATCTTTCCACCAATGAGAGGCATCCAGGAATCATTGACATTCCTTGTTGACCAAGACTAGACACAAACCTGCACAGGTCATCCCATCCCTGTGAAAGATCATCATCTCCTGCTTGAGCCACAGTAGCTCGAAAAACATAATGAAATTTGTCAGATGACTTCCGTACGTGGTGCAGAAGTCGTATTAATCGAGTGTGAAGAAGATTAAGAACCGCAATATGGCAAGACTGGGGGTCAATGCGGCTTAGGGTTGAATGGTCAAGAAGGGGTTGGATTGCATCAGCATTGGGTAAGTTGGGCTGAAACAGACCTTGAAGAAGATTTTGAAGAAGCTGAGAGAGTCGTGTCCGAGTGCTGATGATCCATCGCATTTCACGTCAAACCTCCCATCCAATTCTTCGTACTTCCTCTTTGGATCGTTCAAGGTAAGAAAGCTGGCGCATTCCATATTGAGTCGATGGATCAATTGCCCATGGCTCGCTGTGATTAGTGAATAGACCTTCACTCCAGAAAGGATCGTCTGGCTGAATCTTGAATAGTGTTGCGTACTCGATTTCGGGAGGATACGCAAGGCGATCAGGAAACTGACGACGGAAAGCTTTGAGCCGATCTTGATACCGATCGACAGCCTTGCTGAGAGCAACCGCATGCTTTCGTATTGTTGCAAGAACAGCAGTCCTACCATCAACACCTGGATTTGTTCAAATAAGTAAGTACTGTTACAACACCAACAGTTAAGGCTGAGATCACATACCTAAGTTTGAATTTTGACCATGAGCTCAAGAGCGGTTGAGTGGCAACTTCTCCTTGAAGATTGCTATCAACCTAGATCGGACGTCGCGCATGCAGTACCAAAGTATGAGTAGCCCATCATGCTCAGGCCCTGAGAACAAGTCAGTCACAAATGTATGTTATGTGAGACGGAATACACTTACGAGTTAGCAATGCGAGCACATCGTGTGCTCCAACTTTCTTTTGCTGCATTGTGATCTTTTCCTGAAGCTCATTCAATCGTCTTGCTCGCGATAACTCATACTCAGCAGTGGGAACAGGGCTATTCCTAAAATATTCAATCAATTATGTGTATGATCAGCAATCAATCAATTCGTCATATTGATTACAAACCCACATACCAGAGCTGCTGAATGTCTTCTTCTAAAGATAGCAATCTTCCTAGCTCCAGTCGTTGTTTCTCTTCTGCGTGCTTCTTGCTGACTTGCGCGTGCCTTTCCAAAGTCCATTGTTCCTTGAGAAACTCGGCCGAATAAAACTCTCGGCCGGGATCGTGAGGGTTGCGTTGTGTGTACAGCTCCGAAAGTCCTTGGGATGCTTGGTCCTTCACTCGTAGGGCATTTTGGTACTTGCTGACAAGCCATTGCGCTGTAACAATCAAAAGTATTAGTACCAAGATGAATTTGAGATTGAAGAATGAAAAACTTACCACTTGTCAATTGAAGATTCTCATTGTAGAAATCACAGCGCCAGTGTATTGCCCAAAATCGATGTAAACGTGTTGATGTCCGGAGTGCTGCCACAAGGGCTGATAGGAATGACCACAGTCGCTCCAGACCTTCCCCATCAGATAAGCCCCAGTAGTCGTTGTATCGAGGATTATAAATAATCTGACATGCCCATTCATGCACGTAAGCATGAAAGACTGCCGTTCCAAACATCAATCGACCTTGAAAATTGGGTAACAGACCCCTCTGATTCAATAATAAGAAAGGTTAGCAAGTCAAAAGAAACAAAACAAAAAAAGTAAGTAGTAGAAAGTCTTACCTTCTTGATGTGCGCATCAAGGTGACACCCGATATCATAAAGAACAGCAAACTTGATATCAGGTAGTTGTTCTAGAAAATAACCCAGTATGCTGACGGGATAATGCAATCTACATATTGGAATCAATCAATATATGTAATTCTAAAATCAAGATAGAGACAAATAACTTACTTCTCGGACTCCTCATGAAGGTTTGCCATCTTGAGCATGAGGTCATGTCGACAGGCAAATGCAAAAAGTCCATTATCGTCGCACGTTTTCCTCCAGGAGGCACTACTTCGGGTGTCATTCGCTGCTGTGTGAGAATCTGAGCATGCAGTCTGCAGAAAAATTTCAAATAAGTACAAAGATATAAATAAATCAATTTTGAAATATATTGAATGATATGAGTAACAACAAACCTTGATATCACTCGCTAGTGCAGCTGTATCCTTACACAACTCGGCCACCTTCGTGATTTGTGAGGGTAAAAGGAAAGATGAGGGATAGGTGTGCTCCGCTGGGTTGTCTTTGCTGGCATAAGCATAGTGCCTGTGTTGAAAGTTTCCATCGGCACATATCATGACATCAGGTTCGTCTGGTGATATCTTGATTTCACCTTCTCTGGGTCCAAAGCAACGAGCACATTTTTGTGCGTATATTTCTAGTGAGCTAAGATTGAGTCCTTCAACGTAGAGTCGTTCTTGATGATACAGAATTCGCCGGTGAAGATCGATCGATTGCGTCAGTGGCTTTCTGAGTTCACGTTCAGAAATTTTCCCATTACGAAGCTGGCCATAAAGGGGTGAAGCGGATCGATCGTCTAGAAAGGCTACAAGGGCGTCAATGAAGGAACTAGTTGAGAGTGCTGAAGTCTGCCAAAGTCGATGATGAAACTGAATAAGTGGGATAGAAAAAGCCGTGTGTGGCTGGAAAGGCGAGCTTGCAAAGTAACCCGCATACAGGAGGCGGATGACATCCGGACAGCACTTGCAGAAGGTGAATCGGTAACTGCTGATTCGACCTAGTAAAAAAAAGAAAGAGGATGAGCGTAAGAATATAAAAAAAAGGAGACCACGCACCATAAATATCTATGAGGTCAATCAGCCGGGTTCCTTGATTATTACAATTGCATTCCGGCTGGTTGTCAAGGTATGACATGCTAGTAGTCCAGTTCTGAGTTGCATACTGACGCTCAAGGTATACAGCAGTGACAAGAGCTGCAAGATCGGCCCATTGCTGTTCAAAGTCAAGTCGTTTTTGAGCATAATATTGAGCTCTTGCAGCCTCAGCTAGACGTTCGGCCGCGCCATCAAGGATAGGGATCGGTGGGTCATCTCGAGGGTCATAGTTGAGATCATCTTGATTGTTCTGATTGTATTCCGGTTCATCGTGTCTATCCGGTTCAGCTGGTGGTTCAGCTACTCGAGCCGGTCCAATTCCAAGGTTGTGCAAAAGATTGACGGCTCGATTGTGCGGGATATAATGACGGTCAGGTTCGATGTCTCGATTTCGCTTCGGCTTGGTATTGGGGAAGAATTTTTGATCCTTAGGTAGTCTGGGCATGTTGATGCGAAGGGCGGTATTTGGATGGATTTGATATCACTATCATTCGTTTGGCCAGACCACTGAGGTACAACCGGTTGTACTACTCATAGGTCCCAAGGTTATCAGAGCTCTGACCGGTCAGAGTTGAAAACGCTTGTTGGTCCAAAGAAAGTGTTGCTCTTCAATTTTTGATTGTTGATGTGATTGATGGCTGATGTGATTGTTTGTTGATTGTTGATTAAACTTGAATATGATAGAGAAAAGTGAAATTCGAGAGAAGTGAAGTTCGAGAGAAGTGAAGTTCGAGAGAAATGAAGTTCGAGCGAAGTGAGTGGCGCCGCAGGATGAAGTGGTGACTTGTGAGTCACCACTTCAGTGGCCCGGACTCCGATACCGGGGGTACCGGGTGTAGTACCGGGGTTCAAGGACTTTGCTGTTTTTTTGGGGTTTTGAGGCCAAAAAAGCGGCGATATCGGCGATAATTGGCGATAGTCGGCGATAGGATACATTACTGTCTAGAGCAGCTGTACAGAGCCACCTCGTACACTGCTCTAGGTAGCTGTATAGGAAGTCCGGAGGTGAAGAACTATAAGGATTTTCATGAAGCAGTCGAAGGGAGAATGTGTGAAGGCCAAGAGTATTCTATTTATTTCGAGGTCAAAGAAAATGTTTTAATTGAGTGTCACATCTTTTAGCGTGATCATAGTGACTTGTGTTCTAAATTTGTTGTGTGTGTATTTTGTCTTTTATATCTGACTCCATCCGCTTTTAGAATCTTTTTCCCTTATCAAAGAAAAAGATTCTAAAGGTAATGATTAAATTTCTTTTATTAAAATCTTATTATATTTCATTATATTTTTACTGGTCTTAATTTATAAATTTCTACTCTTTCATTTCATCTACTATAGTTCTACATTTCTTTAGGTCTGTTGAGCGTCGAGCTCCATTTATATTTTTCTCTTTCAGCTGTGTCTCGTCAACACATAAAGCTGAAGTGTTTGTGTTCACCTTATTAAAGGTGTGTTAGTGATCTAATGATAATCAAAGAAAAAGATTCTAAAGTTCTACATTTCTTTAGGTCTGTTGAGCGTCGAGCTCCATTTATATTTTTCTCTTTCAGCTGTGTCTCGTCAACACATAAAGCTGAAGTGTTTGTGTTCACCTTATTAAAGGTCATTCCAGTCATTTCATTACAGATTCTGTATCACATCAGTCCAGCAGGTTTATTTAAACAATGTTTCATTAATGATATGATATATCAATCATTGAGGTCCATTAAAGAGTAATGTGTAAAAGAGTAACACTGTAAATATAACATTGAGGGGTTCACAAGTTTAAAGTACTATGCATGGAGTTTGTTTATGATCAAGTACATTGATGAAAAAACCCTAAGTCCATGAGAGATAAAACAGGCCTTCAAGCAAGGCATACAATGTTCTTCACAGATAAAGATGGAGACTGAGAGGGAAGAACGAGTATAGAATGTCAATATAACTGATACGACACTGTAAAGAATAGGTAACATGGAAAGCGTTTCGGTAGTGTACAAAATAGATGATAATAATTACAACCTCGTTGTTCAAACAAGCGATCCGAAACAAAGACGTACAAGTAAAAGCCCACATAACATGAAATATGAGAAGCCGGTTTGATCATGATAACATCGAATGAGTATATAGATCACCAGACAAATAGCCGTTTGTCAGTCGTCCCAGAACCTCCTCCGCCTCGAGGAGAGTTCTGATATTGAGATGAGTTGTTTGGGTTAGACTGTCGTTGAAAAGAAGACTGTTTGTTTCTAGCTATCCTTTTTTCGGATTCATGGCGGATCCAAGATGAAGCTTCTGTAAGATCACGTTTAGTGATTTGTTCGACCTCGATACCAAAGCGTGGTGCCCATTCGAGCATCAGGGCACCTGATCTATCCATCTGGGGATCTGCTCCCGGTACAGGTCCATGGTTCTGAGAGATTGGATGTTGAGCAGTTGTACTGTTTGAGATAGAGGTGGTGTCAGATTTGGTAGATGTGTTGGTTTCAGGAGGAATAAAGACAGCCAGAGTACAATGATAAGGCTCTCCAGTTTCTTGTGATTGTTGCCAATGCGCACACTGTAGTACTGAGCGAAGTCGACGTGGCATGTCTTTACTTTCGAGGGCACGTTTCGTGGTGTTTTCTTCATCAATATTTTCTATCACACTGATGATATCCATAGGTGGGGGTATGAAACATTTTCTGAGTTGGTCCCAAGAACATTCTTCACCAGTCACTTGCGGTGAGAAAGCTTGAGGTCCTTTCCCTCGCGAGGCCGGCAATTTCTGGAATTGATTATCTAACCAGTCTGTAGCATCACGTACAAGGCCGCGTATAGGCCGAGGGTACGTTTTCAATAAATCAAGAGTCGAAATCACTGAAGTGGGTCGATTGATTAGCTAGATTACCAATGAATCGGAAAAGCCTAGTGAAGGATATCTTACCATCTAGTGGAATCACAATCCGATATTTTCCTTCAGCTTTCCATCTTTTCAAAACTGGAAGTGCAAAGATTAAGATAGAAGTGTCGATGATCTTGATTTGTGTCGGACCTTTCTCCTGCCTGGTGAAGCTGGACGAGCCAGAGGGGTTTTGACTGTTATCTGACTTCATCTTGATCTTTCGAGGCGAATCAGCTTGTTTCGTACGAGAAGAGTGATGACGAGGATGAGGAGCTTGATAGATATCCCGACGAAAGGACATATCATCCAAATTTCTTTCGAGTTGCTGAACTTGATGCTGTAGAAAAGCGGCACCAAGGGCTCGAGACATTCGTTCACGTTCATCTGAAGTCTTTCCATTGGTTTTAGGGTGACTCTGATCCTTATCCTTAGAGTTCGCAGTTTCGGTGTCTTGACCGTTCATGTTGATGATTTTAAATCGTTTAAAAGTTGGATGAATGCGTATGAATTGGATTTTGATTTTTTTGATCAACGGCTTGTGTCGTTGAGCTTGTTACCTAATGGGTATCGGGGCCGGATACATCAATTTCGAACCCCGAAACAGACCAGCAGTCTGTTGCAGTCCGCAAGAGAAATGATCACACTCCTACCCAGATATCATTCAATTGAATCCAGCCTGAAGTGACACTGACTATCATGTTGATTGTCTCTGAAAGTCTTTGATAAGGTTCCGTTATATACTTAGAAATGGAGCACAAACACCAACTTGGTTGTGATTAGGTCCAATTCTACTAAAGGCCCCACAAAGGAGATTCATAGGCGATTGCCGAGTGTGATGGGAGGATTCAAAAGACTAAATGACGCAGCATACTATTCTGTGTCAAAAGAATTATCGGAAAGACTACTTTCAGAAATATGGACATATGGTGAGACAGCTTTATGTGGGGTTTCATCTTTCTAAAATAATGGTTTCATGTCATTGTGCTCTTATTGTCAATTTTAAAAAACATAATTCATGTACAGCGGCTCCCTTTCCACCTTGGATTTCAAGCTACGTTGAGCAGCTTTTCCCGGAGAGATTCAGTAATGTGATATTTGGTGTAACTATTCATATTGGTTTATTCATTTCTCGCCGTCATCTTTTAAATATTTTGCCAAATGTGTTGCAGCTTATACAAGATTGTCTGTCACTTCAATTGTGCCGATTCCTTGAAAAAAGCTTCTAATCCACTTTGGTTGGCCAGCTGTGGATCGAATACAGGAACAAGGTTATAATGTCATCGACACCGGATGGTACACAGCTTTACCAAGAGGGCTGACCCACCTGAAGCTCGGATGATGGCGATAGGCCGGTTGAGCAAAATGCCTGGATCGATTTGAAGAAAATCGCAAGTGTAACTTGACTTGAAATCGATCAGAAGTGCGAGAATTATGTACATAAAACCCCGATGAGTGATGATAGCTCACGAGCAGCTGCAGCGTACCTTAGCCACCCCAAATCAGATCATCGCCTTTGTATACAGGGATCTGTTGTTTTGGTGCCCTCAACTCCGAGATTCGAACTACACATATCCAACGAAGTATTCCAAGAAGAACTTGACCTGAACGCATAAGTCAGATGTCGTCCATCCAACTCCAAGTCTCAAGACTTGTGAGCCTCTCGCGGCTGTGAAGTATCTTGGAACCTTTCAATGACGAGAATATCAGGATATCGGGCCAAATATACTTATCATTGAAGCTGGGTGGAGATGGCTTTTGGGTCCCCAATCTCTTCACTATCAATATGCCCTGATAACTCGCTTCTGCTCGCGTCTTTGAAGACTTCATGGGGTAAAACTTGACTATTCTCATGCGTTGGAAAGTGGAGGGTACATCAAATGTTTTGCATAAATTCGCCTTTAACGTATCACGACCTACTTGTTGTGCTCATCATATTGCTTCCTTCAGTTTTAGATTTCGATCACTCTTATAATGTCCTACATCGTTCGCAGAAGTTTCCGAGTGATCCAAAATACCGCGCTTCTTATCTAATTTCTTGAACGCTCTTCGCTAGCCCCAAACATCTTTCCGCAAGGAGTTCAAACGATTTTTACTCATCATTGCTGATGAAGCGTGAGGTCGACCCAGAAGATGCTGCTGATACTGGGACAGATTCAGAACACATCGTCCCCAAAAACAATCTGCCGCTCGTGTATACCGGGCGTGAGTGGTGACACGGATCGACAGGAAAATCGGATCGTTATTAACTTGTTGCTTCAACGTGACTCCTTTCTTGTTACACCGAGCAGTCATGCTTGCGTATTATCTCTTTATAGCAGACCAACTTATGACGGCTATCGCGTTGCCAAGCATAGCAGCCGATCTTGATGGATCTAACAAGTACTCGTGGATAGGTGTGGCATACCTCTTAGCAGCGTCTGGTACGTCATCTCAAGTCATTGAGAAAACCTCTTTCATCGCTCTGGTCTTCTTTATCACAGTACAATATTTTGCTGGCCAAGAACACTGATGAATCTTACCAGACTCACTCGTCAATCGCTATTGATTCTCAGTCCTCAATCCATTGTATGGACGGTTGTCGGATGTTTTGGGTCGAAAGCCAGTCTTACTGGGCTCGATCTTTATATTTTTGCTTGGGTCTGGTTTCTGTGGTGGAGCTCAGGGCATCAATACTATGATATCCTTTCGGGCCATTCAAGGATTGGGTGGGGGTGGTCTATATCAGCTCGTTCAAATCGTTATTGCCGACATCACCACACTAGAGGAACGCGGGATGTTTGCAGGGTGTACTGGGCTTATATCTATCGTAGCAGCTATCGTTGCCCCTTTGGTGGGCGGCATCCTGTTAGATCACTTCACCTGGAGATGGGTATTCTTCATCAATATACCCATCGGCGCAGCTTCCATGGCTCTCCTTTTGTTTTGCTTAAAGCTTCCTACTCCACAGAAGAAGTCACTCCGAGCACACATAGCCTTGTTCGACTTTTTCGGCTTGTTTCTTATAGTCTTGGCCAGTACCCTTATCTTGATAGGTTTTGAATTTTCAGAGACTGATTGGAGATCACCTACCACGATTTTTTGTCTTTGTATGGGCGTAATCATGCTGGGATTATTGCTGATTTTTGAGAACCGAACTAGTCGGATCCCAATTATTCCACCTGTGATTTTCAAAACTTTGACTCCAGCATTGATCCTGAATTGCGAATTCACGCAATCCATTGTTTACACCACAGCTTCGTACTACCTCCCATTATATTATGAAGCTTTGGGAGTCAATGCTACTATGGTAGGAGTAAAGATGATGGCTTTTAGTGTGGGGGCAGACTTGTTTAGCGTCATAGCTGGAATTGTGCTTTCGAAGTTGCATGATTATCGGCCTATAATATGGCTGGGTTGGGGTTTCACGGCTCTGGGTTGCGGCCTGTCAGTCTCATTTTTGGTTTTAAAATTGAACGTCACTTTTCATGTGCACATTTCTCATCTCACAACATTTTTTTTTGTACCAGTATGGCACGATTAGATGAACACAGTTCGACTGGAGTACAAGCCATATACACATTAATACTCTCTTTTGGCATCGGTCTTTTGTTCATAGTAAGTGGTAAATTACTCAGCCCAGTCATATTTTGAAGTTTGTATCTTGATACTTCGAACTTTTTAGCCGCCTCTGGTGGCTCTACATTCTGCTATGCCTTTTTCAGAGATGGCCAGTAGCACGGCGACATGTAGGTCTGAGTCATCACCTGATTAAAAACTCAAAAGACATGCTGATGGTTTCTTCAATCTGCTCCAGACATGCTGATGCGTGGTCTTGGAAGCACATTGGGGATTTCAATAGGACATACAATATTTACGTCTAGGCTGGTAAGGGAACAAGAACCACTCTATGATCAAACTTCTCCTGAGAGAACGAGAATGACACACTATTGTATAAAATTCTCTGTTTCACAGACTTATAACTTGAAGAAAATTTCTAAGCGTGAAGGCTTTGACTTTTCAAAAGTTGTGATGACCCTCAAAAGGGACGTTCATCAACTCGCAAAAATAGAGCCTGTCAAAATGAGAAACGATATACTCCATGAATATACAATGAGCATCTCCACAATCTGGGTTGTATGTTTTGCTTTGAGTCTTTTTGGCTTGTTCTCTGGTCAGTTCAATTCACTGCATGAACACCTCATACCCTTTTAATTCTGTTTCATATTGTGATTGCTAGGCTATATACTGATTCATTTTTTACAATTTCAAACAGCTTTTCCAATGGTGAGATACTCTTTGAAGCAGGATGACTGCCATCCAAAGCCTCACAAACCACGTGCAACGGGACTCTCAGTCTTCACACCAGGATCCGTTTTTAAAAGCAAAAAAGATGATTCTAAGAGTCAAAAGGCTTGAAAGGGTGACAGGTACACCATTTCAATTCTCTAGTACAAGTAGCATCAGAAAGTATACGTCACCCCCTGGCCCCGACTAGTTTACTAACCGGAGTAAAGGGAGTGTACTGCGTAATGTGCAACTTGACTTTTGAAGGCACCATGTAGTCTGGATTTGAGTCGATAGCTCTTGATTCTTTCTTTTTACATGGTTGACCTCTCTCAGGTCTCAGCATTGCAATGAAAATTGATAGAAACATGCTATAATCATACACATACAACGAGAAAAAGACAGATGTGAAAGAACTTGGATAAGGGAAAGTTTAGTAGGCTCGATCTCAGTTGAATGAGCAAGAGGTCATGATAAAACATCATTTCAAAACCAATCCATCCTTTGAATTAGAAGCCTGATCAATAAAAGTAGCAGCATACACCAAAACTGAAGTCAAACACATCAAGTCTGAGCAGTGAACGTCACTGACTATACATAGATACACTCCCTTTACTCCGGTTAGTAAACTAGTCGGGGCCAGGGGGTGACGTATACTTTCTGATGCTACTTGTACATCTCAGAAATGCATCAGTCTCGATTTTTCAAATTTCAACTCAAAAAATAAAATTTTACAAAACCTCTTTTGTCCAAGACGCATAGATGGTAGATCTGATTGATTCTGATCATCTTGACACACTTGTTTTATCTTGTGATTTATGTTCTTATGAAAAAAGAGGGTCATCCACACAAATGTTGCCACCAGATCAGTTTGGGGAGCTCTGTATTCAGATATATAACATATACGGTGAAAAACTTTGGCTGACTGAGGGTGAAAATAGCGTTAGATTTATTACAAATGAGTTGACCCAAGAGATGGTTCACATCTGAGATAAGACCAATGATGGTTAAAAGAGTGACTCCAAGTCAAGGGTGAAAAAATCCATACCACATTTATTTTGATACAAATTTGTATCAAAGCTACAGAAGAATGCTTGATTTTTTTTCAATTGGGTTGTTAATGTCACTGAACAAAGCCTACTAATCTTTGACCATTCTATCATCAACAGGTAGAAGATATCCTCAGTAAATTCTTTATCTGCTCTAACTTATTTTTTGTCTTAGTTATATTGAGGTTTGTCCATGAGTAAAAAGTAAAATACAGACTAAACAAATTCAAATCAAATAGAATCAATCCCTTCTTTTCAAAAAAAAGCCAAACAACTTGCATGAATACCTACAACAGGGAATGTTAAATTACAAATTGTGTACTACAAGTGATACGAAATCTTAAGATCAAATAGTTTACTCTGAACCCAGCTCTTCAAAACACTTTGATGTTATGATGGAAATGTTGTTCTCACTCAGATGTTTAAAAATTAATCTGCCTCAAAGAACAATGACAAAGGCAATATATATGCGCAAGTTTGCAAAAAGCAAGTGACTTGCATTCAATGTGAAACCTTACAATCCAACTGGAGGAACAGACAGTGGTACAATCATTGAATGATGATAAATCATTGACTGATAAAACTGACAGCCTCACAAATGAACCATAGGCCAAAAACATTGAGCATCCGGACTTTAATTTTCTTATTTGGATGTACGACTTGTGCTTGTCATAATGATGATGGAATTAATAGGACAAGCAACAAATGAAAGTCAAATCATTAGAAAATCCAAGTAAAGAAGAGTCAAAAAGTTACAAATTCATCAAAATGACTGATTGGTTAAATAAGGGAGAGCTGTGAAATGCGGGATGGAAATTGTGACTGAAATGAACAAGAACCAAGTAAGGAGTTTATATTGCAAATGCTGAACATGGGGAAGCACGAGTTGATTTTGATAGGGTAAGAATCAAAAAGCAACATAATCGAAAAGCATCTATGGATGTATGTACACCACAAATCATCAAACAAGGCAGCTGTTCTAGGTATGTACATACATGAATACACAAGAATATTCTGAAGACTGGGGCAAAGATAAGACTGAAGTCCATCCAATTTAAGGATGAACTACTGTCCAAACAACAACAAAACATACATGTTAGGCATCATTGTTGTAGTGAAAGGTCGCGGGATTGAATCAATCAAAGATCTTTTCTTAAAAAAAAGGAACCAAAGTTGAGGATCAGACAATGAAAAAGCAGGTTGCCAATGATCATTTAAGGCAGACTAATTTGAAAGTGGTCAAGATTACTTGCATGTGAGCTGTATAACAATCAACAGCACGGATGCAAGTGCCTTGCAAGATCTTGTTATTTAGATTGAGATTAATTGCTTACATTGATCAAACCATCAAACAACTTCAATTGAAAACCCATGACGATTAATTACTTTATTCTTTTCCCAAACTTGAATAAACCCTTCAACTCTTCCTAATCCAATTCCAATTAAATTCTTTTTGATTTCGAAACTTTCATTCATTTTCAAAACCTTAAAGTCTAATTTTTCTTTTTGATTTTGTTGATTATTTATGATACCATCTATTAATAAAATTTCTTCATGACTTACTTTAATTTCATATCCGATTCTCATTTCTCGTTCTTTTTCCATCAAAAGAACACCAAACTGTAAGCCAAAGTGAACACTAACTAGAGTTGAAGAAAATGTATTAAAAAAACTAACGAGTTCGATTAGTAAACCTAATCACCATCTCAACAAATTCTTCAATTGGTATACACTCAATTGCTTCAAGATTCAAAACCGAAATCTCAATTTCTTTCGACCTCAAAAGCTTTACCATCCCTAAATCGAATCTACGATTCATCGATCTAAGATCCAATTCCCCATTCCTAATCCCTCCAATCTATTCAAAAACCCCGATAAATCAGCTCATCAATCAAATCAAAAGAAATGATTTAGAAATCAATTAAAAGAAAAATAAACTGACTTCATTCCAAGAAACTTGAATTAATTCCAAAAGTTTCTCTCTAATCCAAAACGCTTCATTTCTAGCCAAACTATCTTTTTCATAATCATGATCATCTTCTTCATCTTGATCAGTAGAACTAGCGACGATGAATTGTCGATTAGGGTCTAGAGATGGGATCGGGACTTGAATTTCAGATTCAGACAAAGAAATCTTTTTGATCGAAGTAAAGATCCTAAGTTTGAATAGTAAACAAAGTTAGAGACACCAAGAAGTTAAAACAGCAGGACAGAGATAGAGAAAATCCACAAACAAAACTGTTGATCCTGCTTCAATCCTTTGTTTTCCAACTACAGAATCAACTACATCTAAAAAACCCAATCCCATGCCCACAAACTCTCAGCACAAAAACTATAAAAATAGCAAAATCAAACAAAAAGAAAACTGACTATCAAATCCGACCTCTAAAGCTTTCCCATTTCCAAGCACATTCCTAACCTTAATCCCAACCCAACATTTCTCTGTAGAATCTTTCTGATCCTCCCAAACCAAAAAATCCACAATTTCTAATACCTTCAAAACAGAGACCTTGATTTCTTCTTTACATTCTCTCATCCAATTCCCTTCTTCAAGTCCCCCATACCTGATCGAAACCTGAGCAGATCCAACTCCAATCTTACCTACCACTTCAATCTTCACTTTTTCTTCTGTTATCTTATCTTGAACAATTAATGAAGGTCGATGAAATAATTCATATTCTAGATGATAAATTTCTTCAGTTTTGAATATCTTAGATAAAGATGATCTTTTGAGTTCTTGTCTAATTCTTGATTGTCGATCATCTATTACTTCTACTTCTTTCCAACCAACTTTGACCTTTGATTCATTCTCAATCTCAAATTCAATCATCACTCTTTCTCAAAAAAAATAACGAACTCGTGAGTGAAAATATTTGATTCAAGATAACTTGAATCAAACTCACTTTTCACCATCCCAAATCGTCAAATGTTTTTCAACCAAATTCTTACTCACAGGAACCAAATTCAAAACCGGCAACTGATCCACAACTAAACATTCCATAAATTGATCCTCTTTCTTTTTCTTTTGATTTCCCAAGACCATAGGCATCAAAAACTCTCTAGAGACTAAATTCACTGCACTACCTAAATCAATCCGAACTCCTTTGATAAACAAACTTCCGACTTCGTTTGGACAACAGATCAATTTGATCGTCTTGATCGAAGATGGACCAATCCTAATTGAATGAGGTTCAGACGAGACATGAACTCCTGTCGTACTAAAACAGAGTCAGTATGAGCCACACTAACCACAACACTTTTCGAGAGAAAAAAATCTCAAACACCTTAGTTTGATATCTGAGATCTCTAATTCAAATAACAATGGGTTTTGTAAAGTGATCAAAAAAGCCACTGATTCTCCTGCCACCAGGGTACCGATTTTCTTTGATGATCTAGAATTTAAAGATGTAGAAGGTTGATGAGGAGCATAAAAGAATGTAGAACTTTGAAGATTTGAATTAAGATTTGATTTTGATTTTTTTAAAATCTTAGGAATTGGCTCAAGTCTTTTACTAAGCCTAGAAAAGAAAAGAAAGAAAAAGATAAAGAAAGATTAGAATCACGAAAAAAAAAACATTGGTAAATGATAGCAAAAAAGTGAAACTTGAAATTAACTCAAAACGACATAAGTTCAATAGTCAAAATCATTTTCTCAGGACCCCACCAAATTAAATCTTTTTCGTGCATTTTCACTTGATTTAAAAGTTTAGGAATTTGATCCATTGATTTTAAACTTTCTTTCATGATTGATAAATGAGAAGTTTCATCATTTTCATCATTTCTAATTTGACATTGAAGTAATTTAGAAAGTGTCAGGTTTAATTTCAATAGATTCAATCGATCTGAGATCATTTCTGAAAGGATAATTCCATCTTTGATTAAACCGATTTTAATATCTAACCAACCTGTTTCTTCTACTTCTTCTATTGAGTTGTCTTTTGTACGATCATCATCGAGTCGAACTTTGTATACTTTAAAGATTTCATTCATTAATCGTGTCAAGTTTTCAGCTTGTTGATGAAGTTGATGGTGACTCAAGTTTTGGAGCATCACGCCAATCAATTCACGTTTCATCCATG
Organism: Melampsora americana; assembly: GCA_022264835.1. Classification (NCBI taxonomy): domain Eukaryota; kingdom Fungi; phylum Basidiomycota; class Pucciniomycetes; order Pucciniales; family Melampsoraceae; genus Melampsora; species Melampsora americana. The sequence goes on along the minus strand of JAIFHY010000050.1, from coordinate 502,160 downwards.
CTGATTTCCTTTGAAAATCAATTTGCTCATACCAATTAATCAATTGAGTCAAACTCCGAATCCGATCACTGGCTACTAAGGTGACTAATTCAGGGATATAAACTCTAGAAGCAAGCTCGGAAATCGAATGTCGAGTCAGAGGAATCAAATTCACATCATCTATCTTTTTACTATCTCCCTTGACTCCTACTTTGGAATGTTCACTTATCATTCCATTGCTCTTAAATCCAAAAAGATTCAAAAGACCTTCATGAAGCGGTTTGGATTCTTGTTGAGCTTTCCAAAGCGTTCCACGTATGTTGAGTAAACGTAATCCGGTTTCGACGTAAATAATGGGTGGTAAATGATCTGATGAGTTAAGATCAAGTTTCATAGGTTTAGAATATATTGCTAAAGCCTGTTCATAACTTTCAATCACTTCATTAATCAATGAAACAAGATCAAGCCCTGGATCGGCAGCTGTGTTAGTGTTTGTGGAGCTAAGATCAATTTGATGTTGATCATGAATATGAATCATCATTTTGCTCAAACTTAATCCTTCCAGAGCTGAAGCTAACCAAACCAAATCATTTGAAGTTCTTGAAATCGAGATTGCTTGAGTATACAGTTTAACAGCTTCATCAAGTTCACCAATCATCAAACATAAATCTGCATCAAACTTTTTAATCCGACCTGAGAGTTTCTTACGTGCACGTGAGTCGATGGGAAGTGAAGTAGGTCTAGGGTTATTGAGAGCAGTAGGAATATGTTGAGATGTTGATAATGATTCACTCAATGCTCTATGTGGTTTTTGTATAGATTGAGAGTTAAGATTTGGAGATAAAGATTTTGGATTTGAAGATTGAGAATTTAAACTTTGAGAATGTGTATTATGTTGAGGACGTGGTGATGCTGGAGGTGTGGAAGTTCGAGATGGTGAAGAACGTTCAACATCATTCAGTAGATGAGCAATAGGTTGACGCGCTTTGGGGGCAGATTGAAGTGGTTTTTGAGGATGATTAGCTCGAGATGGGGATGATAATGGGGATGAGGTGGATTGATGGTTGATGACTTTATTGTTAAGATGAGTATCAAAAGATGAAGCCAATGGAGGGATCAATGGAAGTAAATCAAAGATCGTTTCATGAATTGAAGGATGTGGACTATGAAGTGTTGAGACTGATTGAAGTAAACTGGATAAATGACGAAATCGAATGATGAGATCTGAAGCAAAATCAGCCATCAATCGATTCAGATAAAAGGATTGATCACCAATATGAGGTATGATAATCAAACCATTCACATTATCAGCTTGAGAATCGATTGGATTAAAACCAAAACATTTAGCCAAGAGTGTACGTGGATAATGAGTTTCTAAATTTGATTTGAATGAATTATAAGCATCTTGAAGTGATTGAGATTGATTAGATGATGATGACCATTCTTGACAATCAATAATTCCAATCACACCCATCAAATGACGATGAGGTTGAAAGGTTTTTAAGTGATTAGAATCACTTGTTAATCTTTGATTTGATTGATGATGATAAGATGGAAAACTATTTAGAAAGTTGAATTGAATTTGATTTGAAGAAGTTGTACTTGAAGATCCAGATAAATTAGATTGAGTTTGATGCTGAGGAAGTCCATTAATCAGTTCTTGAGATGAGAATGAATTAAATTCCTCAAAGAGTTTCACTTGATTCTCATAAACCGACCTTTTGATAGGTTGGATTGGTAATAATAAGATTGAAATCGAAACTAATGATCTTAAATTGTTTTGAAAACTTGACTTCTTTCTTTCTTCCTCTTTCTCCATCTCTTCTTTCTTCATCTCTATCTTCATCTATCTCTATCTCTATTCGATTAGACTTTCAAAAAAATAAATAGTGAATTGCTTGATTTTTGATTATTAATTTTGCTTCATCTTTAAATCCTTCATGGTGGTTTAAGCTGAGCACTTGATTAATTTATTTGACTTTTCTTCAATTTCTGGTATTTCGATTCATAGCACGTCTTGTGGTGATATCCTACAAGTACCTTGATCGACATCAGCATTTTTACCTGGCACTACTCGATTCTGGCCCGCTCAACTTAGCTCGAGGGAGAGGCCATGCACCAGGGCTTGGGCTTTCGCGGTCGATCGGATCGGGGCTTAAGACCCAATTCAACCTAAAAGCTGCTGGTCTCAAATTCTCACCTAACAAAGAGAGCTTCTTTCGAATTTGATGAAAGCCAAAAGAAAGCCAAAAGTGACGCTCATTCCATATATAACATACGCTCTTATTCTTATGAAACTCAAGAGATGTAGGCTTGTAAGGGCTTGTAGGCTTACCTGAAGATATCCGAACAATTGCCATGGAATCAATTCTTTTTTTCCATTGTAGGAGCCTAAACTTCTAAATAAATGCAATAAGGGAATGTAAGGACCGAGTGCAGTCGAGTAGATAGGAATTGGAGAATGAGTTGATGGTACAAAAAAGCAATCAAGGGGTGTCCTTGGATAGAGATATTGATTTTTGCAATTCTTGTTGAAAAGAAGTGGTTTTGGAAAATCGAGATTGAAGACAAAGAGATTGAGAAAACAAAGAAAGATAATTTACAAACTTGAAGAGTTTGAGTAGAAAGTTTGATGATGCTTTGAAATTAAAAGTAGTATGATCAAAGACAGATACAATCAGATTTGTCAATGGTTACAACACGAGATAACTGAATATATTCATAGATTCAGCTTGAACTCAATGACTTCAAGATATAAGAATTGGCATGAATCATTCTAGACTTAGTATTCATGAAAATCTTATACTGAAAAGTGAATTGTTAGATTGAATTCATCTATCTCTTTTAATTCTTTTCACTACTCATAGAAGTAACTCATTTGATTGGAAAGTGATCATTTGTCCCACCTACATCCTCATTATTTTTTGAGGCCCACTCATTGGTCCCAAGTATTATCACCCTAAACTTATTGAGCCTAAGATGATACTTCGTAGAGAATTTGAATCTTAGAAGAGCTCTCAGTGCAAGGATGTCTAGGCGGTGGCCTTGATGTCAAAGAAAGACTTCTGCATAGCATTTTTCAAGCTCCAAAATTGAAATGCTTGGACATCCATAACTTGACTTCAAAAATACAATTTCTCACAACAAAGAAACGATCAAACAAACTGAACCAGGTTGGCCAAGTCTTCAGACACTTTGAATTGATGACAATGAGAATATGTTAGAAGATTAAGGTCATGATTTACTCAACAAAAAGATAAAAAGTGTTAAGGAATTGATTTCCTGCAGGTTTAGTATACTCCATGTCAAGTGGGATTGGGAAGCCAAGACAGATCATATAATTAACTATCAGTATGGAAACATGACACTTTAGTGGGTAAAGCCAAGAATGTGTTACAACTCTGCCTGCAAAAGGCTTTGGGTCCAAAACTTTTGAGGTTTTTTTTAAACTAAAAGATGTTTTTAGCACCAAATTTTCAGTGATTTTGGCCTTCTTAGGTCACCTGGACATAGTACTGCCACTATATTTTTAGATTCCTGTGGCCAAAATTGAACTTCAATAGTGATATTAGCATTATCCTGAGTCCCTGGAGTGCCCTAAGTACCTAGATAGACACTTATTTCGGCACTAGGCACAAAAATCTGATACTGGCCCCATATTTTTTTGGAAAGATAAATTTCAACTTGTCCTTCATATGTCTGGATCAAGCTCAAGAAACACATTTCAGCTGTCTAAGTATCATTGTCCAACATTAAAGGTGAGTGGTCTACCTGTTGAGATATTCTATCTTGTGCTGGTGATCAAGGATCATTTTCCTATTTTGGATGCTGGGTAAATTAGAGTGGAAGCTGGTTAGAGTAGTGGGTATGTTGTATTTAGTGAAAGTGATGCAAGGCAATGTTAGGGGAAAAATTATCAGATGACCAAGGGGGCTTACTGGTAAATTTGAATCAAGGGGTAGTGGAGAATCATGTCTGGGATATCTACTCTTTCTTGTTTTTTCTTTTTCTCTCTTTTTCTGATTATTTTTGTGTCCAAAAGAATCAGCAAGTTTTTCTCTTTGTTTTGTATCTTATATTTTCCTACTGATTGACTGATACATATTACTCTCAAACCTCAGTTATATTTCATTTTAATTTGTTCCAAACATCCTCTATTGTGTGCTCTATGATTTCATTTGAGCTTTCAGGTAGTGAAAATATTTATTTGATTGTCATTATCAAGTTGTCTCAATCTTGATTATCTTTCTTTTATTGTTTTCTTTGTGATGTTATTAGGTTTGTCTTATAGCTCTTCACTTAGATTTGCAGAAGCTTTAGTCTGATAAGGATCCTGTACCCTCAGGAATCTGTTTTCTTCACTACACTTCTGTTCAAAGAGTAGTCAGTACTGGATTCTCAGGAATCTTGATAACCTTCATTGTTGAGAACTCTATACTATCATTCAGCTCACAAGTGAAAATTAATCTTTCAGACAGGGTTGTAACACATCCTTGGCCTTACCCACTACATCTGATGGGTAAGGTAATCAAAGTTGAATCTGTAGAAGTTGATGAAGAAGATGATCATATAGACCTCAACCTGGCTCTACCTTATCTCATTACTATCCAATCACTATCTCAACCTTCAACTTGAAATCGTTACTCTCCAACTCTTTGTCTTTTCATCTTTTTCTCACTTTACAAAATCCATTTCATTGATCATATAAATCACAAATCACCAATGTTGTAAACCAACAAAGTCTTGTGTTCTACAGTACCAATGGTCATCTATTTTTGAAATTTGATTGCCATGTATGTCAGTTTTATATAGAACTCACACAAGTTTAGGTCTCAAAATCCAAAATTCTATAGACCAGCTCATGTTTGTGTAGAACAATTCAGGATATATATAGATAAGTTGAAGTATAGGTAAGCTTTGTGTATGATCTTCTCAAAAAAAACCTCAATGACCCGACATTGGCCAAACTTCTCTGTAGTCTCTCAATCTCTTCAAAACATGTGTACAGTGGTTATCATCAAGACCTTCTAACTGGTGACCCCATGGCCGGCCCTGGTCCCACTGCTTTGGGGTCCTCAGTAATCCCCAACTTGATTAAAAAACCTCAGGTTTTGTTTACTTTTCCCCCCAAAGAGTCATCTGAGCTAGATACTTAATGAGGGGCTCAAAGGTACTTAAGTACCTAGTCACCCTATATATACCCATAGGTCCCACAGGCCAGGCGTTCAAAGAAACAACAGGACTAGCAGTTGTATGAATTTAAAGATTGCATCTTTAGATTCCACCACTTCCCATCAGCCCAAAAAATGTATAGCTTATGGGCTAATGTCACACTTAATGGTACAAAGTACCAGGTCAGGTGGTTCAATTTTTTTCTTGCAGAGACCAAGTTAGAGGGTCTTGATGATCACCAATGTAGAATTTCAAATACACACTCTTTTTTGCCTCTCTATTTTCAGCCCTAAGTTCTCTTTGATAGGATCAGAAATTAATTCAAGACTTCTTTGAACTCGTTCATCCTCTTCAGCGAGCAAACAAACCTTTTCTGCCTTCTTATCTTGATGTCTGCGCCTGTTACCTCCCCTGCTGTTGTCCATTCTGTAGACGATTTTGAGATCTAACAATTTTCAAAGTAATTACAGGCTGCAATGCCATTGTAGAGTCAAGTAAACATATTCTAAAGCACTGTAAACTGCTGACACACTGAACAGTGGCAATTATTTGGAAGATCAGGACAACCAGTGATGATACAAGTCTAATTCAATCCAGTTGGGCTCATTCCCAAATTAAACACTGAATGGGTCAGGAAATTTACCAATGATATCAAAAACTTCAATTGAGAATAAGTTGAGTAATGTGATACCCTGATTTATATTGTTTAGCATCCTTTCCTCTTCCCTCCCCATTCATCAAACTGGTACATTGCAATCCCACAGCAGTAACTCCATCCAATATCAACCAAAGGAATAGAGCATATCAAAAAAACATCCAGAATCCAAGCCTCCAACCTATATATTTTCTTTTACAGCTTCAATCAAGTTTTAACCCTAGGCCTGTTACAATACTATCATTGTCACCTAAATCATTGAGGGTACATAGTGTGAAATTAATAAAACAGTTCGGATCACTTGAGTCAAGGAAATCACATACCATCTTCCCTTCCGATCATCAATTCTACTCCCCATAATCCAAGTGTCACAAATACATTGGTCCTGATATATATAGTAGCAAAATGTCAGTTCATCGCCAAAAACTCACACCTTCAATCCAGAAATAGAATTAGTCTACCATCTCCAAAACACTTGATGTCCCTCGTTGTTGACTAATAATAGATGGGTATAAACCGAGATCTGATAACAGAAAGAAATAAAACAAGATGCGTCAATCGGCTGACATCAATCAGTTCTCTAAGAATCGGCTTTAGTCCAAGGACTTATCAAAAACAGCTTAAACCAAACTGACCAGAATCAACCTTGAGTATGATACAACAACTGTCATGATGCGAACCATTGGTTCCTCATCACTTAGCCTACGCGTATAATCAAAGCCTCCATGTGCCCGCTTGATTGCCACTACAATCCGACTTGCGCCATAAAGTACTACCAATCTATAGAGTAGATTGATGAAGACGGGTAACGGTAGAGCGGATGAACATGCTAGTAAAAAATCCAAGCCGGCTCCAAACGTGGTCGAGATAAAACTCATGATGGTCGTGGCACTACGCAAAAAACATGCAAAATGTCAATATTACATATATATGAGCCTGATGATGTTGGTCTGAGTAGGTTGATTTTTGATACGCGAGCAACTCACGATCTAAGGATCATAGGCGGTAGCGGTGGATCGACTGTGGACTTGAATGAGCTAAAGAATGAGACTGGATCCAATTTTTCTGGAGAGAGCCCTAAGAAGTGGTGAACGGGAGATCAACAAGAAGAAACAATAGAGTCGAATTCTTTTGGCAGGAATGGGCACTCAACAGTAAATGTTGTAGCTCAGGTAGGCCATCATCAAGCTCGTCTCAACTACGTTGCCCTTCCGATTACTGATGGCAATCCCACTCAAGAATACAACACTCGTCACACTTACTCCAATCAACGTAGCGGATACACTCTCACGAGCCGAGTAGGAATAAGAGTTGAAGAGGAAATAAGCCGAACCGACATAGATCGCAGCAGAGAGGATGAGGAACAAGAAAGAATAAGATTCGTTTCGGGATTCGACGATGAACCGAGAGATCTGTCCAACGGATTGTATACAGAGCAGAGTAGATCTATTCCAAATTGAACAGTAAGAAGCTAGGGTCAGTTTTGATTCTATACTTTCACTCATTCAGTTTTGCGTGTGATTGATTGAGATAAGAAGACCCAAAGGAAAAACTAACATGCCTTCAAGAAGAACAAAGATTGGAGTAGACCAAGTCAAGATCAATTGCCACCATCCTGGAACTCTTTTCAACAGGCTTGCCAACCACCCAAACCACGTCTGACTTTCGGAGAGGAGAGGTGTATCGAGAGAATACAAATTGAAGCATGCTAACAAGAAGATTGGGATGAACAGGTTTTGAGAGATTCCAAACTAAAGGAATCGGAGTGATCGATCGAATTACATTAGTCAATGCAATATTGGATTGTTGTGAAGCCTTTTTCCAAAACAGATAGAAAAAGCCACGTTGCTCAACTAATTTGTAAGTGAATGCAAAACGAGTGTTGCGGGTCACAAGATAGACAGTGGCATGAGCCGAATGATAAAATGCAAGGCACTATGGTGAGTGCATTTCAGAATCGTACTTTGTAAGTTCAGAATGTGTCATCCTTTAGAAGCCGGTTTGAAGTTCTTACAGCTGATAAAGCCAAAAAGCATTCTTTACCAGCAATCTATGGGTTTGGAAAGAAAACAAAAATCAATCAGAACTCAGATTTCAACATTTTTCTAATGGCTCCTTGGCTTGTGTTTTGTTTTCTTGTATCCTGATTTTTACTTACATCAAGTGCTAATGGAAGGTAAAGCAAGGTTTGACAAAACGATACAGTCCGACCAAAGTTTGTGAGTAATCTGTTGAGCATCGTTCGTCAGGCGTTTAGCTAACCCAGCGAAGTTCCGAAGGTTCGCAGGGACTTTTGATGAGGATTGAGATAAGACACAATAGGAAGGTGATCAATTTTTTTAATGATGGTCATCAAAGGAATCTGCAATGTTGTTGATCGATCTAGAATCAGACGGTCGGGTCGGGTGCTCCTATGAATGATCCGTTTACCGGTACAATAACAGTCACCGACTTGATCACCTCTCCGAATCTCAAGTTCAACCAATTCTTTCATCACTCATCCCTTCTTGTCAGTCCCCTCATACCCCTCTATCACTCAAACAATTCACTGCCTTCACTGGTCATCACTAGAGCTCCTCAAGAAATACCTATGTTGGCTTGAAACGTCTCAGGTAGATGGTCGAACTACATTACGAAATTGAGGCCACTGGAGACGACAGAATTCCTCCTTCTCCATTTTCACCTCCAGAAGATGACAAAGATCGGCGAAAAGTTCATAGGGATGAGGAGTCAGAGCTCACCGGCGCTGGCGAGCTTCTCACTGGCTGACCCCAGAAAAGCTTCATGATCAATCGAAATGTTCTTTGTAGCGAAGTTTTAATCCGTTCGACTATCCCGGCCTGTAATCTCAAGATAACTTCAAACCAATAGGAGGCTTGAAAAATCATGTCCAGTTCTTCGATGTAATTAGGACCCTGCGCGCAGGTCTTGAGAAATCAACATCTGCGAACAGTTCACAATCTGAAAACACATTCGCGAGTCATTCTAGCGAAAATCTTCATCGATTTGATTTTCTGAAATGATACTTGCCAATTTCTTTTAATTAGATTAGTACAGGACGCTCGTTTTGAGGGGGAGGCTTTGAGCTTCTTTTTCATCTTGCCTCTACAGTTCCCTTGCGCGAGACTCGATTTAGGACCATCGTTTCTTTTTTCAAACTTATGCTCACAATATCTTTCAATGCTTGAAAACTTTTTTGACGCTCTAATAGAAAGTTCCTTTGACCGAAGCCTTTTACTACCTTGCATCTTTGCTAAAAAATCAGTGATTACTTGAAATTAACAACTCGTTTCAAACATGTGTCCTAACTCGATCTTATCTGAGTCAATTTTAAATTTTTGATCAATTTCAAAGTGTAGAATTTGTATAAAATCGTTTTAGAAATTCACTGGAAAAAGTTTTCAGAAATCTTAATGTAAAGAAAAGATGTGTATTTTGAAACCAATTGACAATGTTCTAACACGATCTGGATCAAACTCGATGTATTATATCTTGTGATTTTTTTTCCCGCAATAATTCGACGAAGCTCATGATCGAAAAAACTGAACAGTGAACATTTTAGAATTCTGACCATTCTAGAGATACATTGTATGGATTTTTCAAGCACGTAGCCAATTCAATAGGGACGTTTTCCATCGAAAAGAGTTTGATTTACTTGAGATGTGGAGATGAAGAAATACCCTTGATAACCAATTTCCTAAGACTAACTTTGATGTTTCATTAGGTCCATCGAGATCTACATGATCTAGCTTTATCTATCTTTCTTTCTTCAGTCTCATTGATCTCATCTGTGTTTCTAATCCTGACCTTCAGGATCTAAAAACTTCAACATACTCTGGCTTATGCCCACTGAGCTATCAAAACAGTATGATTTTGCAGTCAACACAACCATACATTTCCTCGTAAAAAAACAAAAGTTCTCTCTTGATTCAAGCAGCTATTCACGCGATACATAGCTGATGAGAATACATATGTCTTCAGAACATCCTTCTAAACTCCCAATCGTATCTTCGGAATCCTATCCTACACCTTTCTTATATCCAGATATCTATCTTTGCTTATTCTATCTTCATCAAAACCCTTTTATTCACAGCGAAGCACTTGATCAGCCTCATCTTCTACGGTCGTGTTTCTTCTTTACGGATTTTGACCATGTTTGTGTAAAACTCTTTGCTCACTGATGCTACACTTGAAAAATCGCTCACTATATATTTAACAATTCTATATATATACCAGTCCGATATGTCCCATTCTGTCCACCGCGCTTTAAATCAGACCTTCACACATCTTGACTGATCATACACTCCTGTTCATGTCATCGGTAATTTGTATTCTGATACAAGGCCTCCAACTTTTTTCCGCCTTATATACCAAGCCTTCCGAATCAAGACTCAAAAGATGATCAACTAAAGTATGTCTTCGTAGTCTGCCAACTATTGCCGGCTTATGTGCCGAGCCTCCCGAATGATTACTCATGACATGATCAGCTGAAGTATGTTTGAGCAGTCTACAGAACCACCCCGATCGGTGTACATACCCTTGTGAAAAAATTCTTTCCACTTGATATTAGAATCTATCGGAACAAGACACTTCTGATCAACACGCACCTATATTTCCAGAACAGGCTTTTAAGATCTTATTCACACCCTGAGAGATCAGACCAAGATGATGACCGTCATAGACTTCCTGAATGTATATGGGTCACTCAATTCTAAAGAAATTACTCACCATGATCTATAGAGATGAAGATCACTTGTGAAATGAAGATACAGAAAAAAAAGGTTTAGCTTAAGAAAACTGATGTTAGTCATGATGTATTGATCCAAAATAAGAATTGTGACCATGAATTTAAACAAGTAGTAGTATATAGAGATTGTTAAATGAGATTTAAGCCGAACCTGGTCCTCATCAACACTTCTTAAAGATTAGAAAGACTTTAAAGCAAAAAAATAAGTAAGAAAAGGTTGAGAGCCTAGTCAGGCTGATGGTCAGAGTCTGTGTTTTGACACTCTTGGTAATTTTTCACATTCAAATGTTTTGTCTCATGATGGCAAACACTACATGATCCTCACCTATGAGAAGATGGTACATATAATTGTTGAGGTTTTGATCTATAAAGTACAACATAACTAGATTCTGGCTGAAGAATTTTCATCCTATGTGATAATTGAGACACTCAATGCAAAACTTGCTGCAACCTTAAAATTGCCTTGAGTGCTGCTCTCTTGGAACATATACGGGAAGTATGTCCTTTAACAGTGAAGTGAAGTGCACCAATCTCTTCTCATTTTGTCTTCTAAGGTCAGAAACTCTACCTTGATGCATGGTCTCACATTTACTATCACTATGGATCAATGATCATTAAAAAATGGCCACACTTTCTCTATATGTATTGTTACAAGTCAAAAGGCGGATTTGCAAGGAGCCTTACATTTTTTTACCTTATAGTTGAGACTGGTAAAATTAGGTGTAGAGTGACCTTTTGTTTGTGAGTCAGAACTGCAAGAGATTTTAGTCAGGTAATGTAGCTGCAAATATGGAAAAACAAAGAGCATGAAGGTAAGGTTCAAAACAAAAGAATACCCCATTTGTGCATGTGCATGCTGAGAAGGATGAGAGCACGTGATGTACCCTCAGTTTCATGTGTAGCCAGACAACGAGTAGAATAAGGGTTCTACATCACAATTTGATGTTGATTTTTGATTTTTGAAGAATTTCAAGTAGATAGACTTTGATGGTTGATCATTACGAATGGGTTAGAAGAGGAAAGATCTAAGAGAACCGCTTAAAGAAGAAACATCAGAGAAGGATCAGATCCTATGGGATTGATGAAATCATATAGTTGTCTATGTAGATTTCTTACACTAAAACCTTTGATCAATTCATTTTCAAAAGTTATGTAAGTTTTCTTCTTAAATCAATCAAGTCTTATGACATCAACTCTTCAATCGATATCTTTGAGTTAATTTCAAAAAAGTGAGTCTAAAACTTTTAGTTAAATGATCCTGACAAAAGACAAAACATTCAAAAAATTTCTTTCATGATAAATCAATTCATTAAAAAAGAAAAATCACATTTCAACTTTTTTAATTCTTCAATTCCAATATTTTTTTTTTCATTTTTTTACGTCCGATGGTGGTATATACATCTATCTCATCAAAATTCTATAATTTAAATTTTCTCAAAATTCATCAAAAATCCTTTTTAGAAAAATTTTTTCCAACAAAAAACTCATCATTCATCATTCATCTTATCTACCAAAACTTTTAATCATTTACAGTTTAAATAGATTGAAAAGAAAAGAAGGTTTTTTCTTTTTTGGTACTTTTTTTTTGAGAAATTGATTTTTTGTTTTCTCTTGAAGTTTTGAATAAGATAACAATACATCAAGAGTTTATGTAGTTGAGAATTGATCATGATCATCTTAGAATCTAAACCAAAATCCAACCAATCTTAAAGTCTTCTTCACTCTTCCTTGATGAGTGATTTTTTTTTTAGCTTTCATTCCATTTTTCAAATCAAATTCAAATTCTATGGTTTTTCCCATTCCCCATACCCTTCAAATGAATAAGTACATCCATCCATACCGGTTTTGAACAAGTCAAAGACGGTGATGAATTTTCATTATGAGCTGTGTTAATAGTAAGGATTGATGAGAAGATTATAAGTTTTCACTCAAGTGAAGTTCAGTTTGTAGGATTCATCGGGTCTCTCGGGTTATTGTACCCAAACCGTCTCAGAAGCAAAGTACGGTCTGTATCCTGGGATCTGAAAAAAGACTTTTAACTGACGATTCACACCAAAAGGAAATCTCAAACCATCCAATGATCTCATATACATTATCAGCCAAATCAGCCATCAAAGCTATCCTACATGCATCCAAGTATCCTCATTCTACCGTCATAGGTTTATTACTAGGTTCGATCGAATCATCAGAAAATGTTTTAATTTCAGATACGATCCCATTAGTCCATCATTGGACAGATCTCACTCCAATGATTGAAGCAGGTTTAGCCATCGTAAGTTACAGTGATTGTATTCAGAGAAGAGATGTGTGTGTGTGTTTGAAGGAAAATTTGAAAGAGACTGAAATTGGTGTTTCTTCTTCTTCTTCTTCTTATATAGGCAGATGGATATGCAAGATTGAATCGATTGAAGATTGTAGGTAGTTATGTTGCAAAAGCTAGAGTTGATGATCGATCACTTGATCTTGTTTCACAAAGACTTCATCATTCACTCGAATTTAAACCTTCGATTGCTTTAGTCGTCAGTCATTTCGTTCAGCGGTCGGCTCTGTAAAAAAAGCCTTGCTCCACGTATATTTCCCCAAACACCCTTTAGTGGTGTGATTCAGATCACTTTCAATTCATTAATCTTCATTCGTCTTTTGATGATTTTAGATCGATAATACCAAGTTAAGCAAACCCGAAAACCCATTCATAGTTAAGTAAACTGTTTCAAAAAAAAAGGACACCTTTCTCTTCCATAACCTCAAACCCTATCAACACCACTCACTCATTTCCTTTCATCTCCATCTCCAAAAAAAAACCCCCTTTTTAGCCTTTCTTACTCACCGATTCTAAAGAAGAACCTTCTTCTTCTACTTGGTCAAATCTTTCATCCGATCAATTTCATTATACACCTTTTAACACCTTGACGAGATTCGAACCTAATGAATTAATTGACTTTGATGATCATCTTGAAGATATTGGATTAGATTGGCTTGTCAATCCATTTGTAAAAGTAGTTTAATCTTAAGGATTTGGTTTCATTCAACTTTTTTTCGATTTGAGAATCTGATTGTTTTTTTCCCGGGGATGAGAATTGAAATTGTTGGCAAGATAAAAACTAATGTAAACATTTTTACGAGGTTGATGAATTGATGAATGAAACCAATTATAAAGTGATGAAAAAGAAAGACTGAAAATCGAATCAGAATCCTTCAACTTCATTTCAAACTTTTTATAAAGTGGTGAGATCGATAATGTCAAGTTCTCAACCATTCAATCAAACTTCATCTTGTACTCCACTTTATCCTTTTTCTTTCCTTTCCTTCACTTCACTTCACTTCACTTGACTCTGTATGAGAGTAATCGATGTTCTAAATGAAATAAAATCGAATCAAAACCTCTTTCACTCTGACCTCTTTAAACCATCAAACCTTATCTTCTTATGGTTTTTTTTTCCAAAAGTTCAGTTCATCATTCAACTCCAATTTCAGTATCTTAACCTCAAAGATCATTCTTTCCAAAACAAACTACATTTTTTATCTCTCTATCTCTCTCTGATCAGCTTAAATAGTGATTCACTACATCAAGTAAGGAAATCAAACCTCTTGATTCACTTCATTTCAATCTTCATCATAATCTCCTCAACAGTCTCAACAAGTAAGATGTTAAAAATGTCCCATATGATCAAATCATGACAAAGTATGAGAATCAGTTCAGGATTCTCATACTTGAACTTATGTATGTTCATATACCCAATCACTTAAAGAAATCACTTTTACTTTTTGGTTTTGTTTTGAAAAATCATCAACCAATTCAATTCAATTCACCCCAAAGAAATTAACCTCTCTAATCTCCTCTTGAGTCTAAATCATCATCATTTTCTATAACACTTGCACACACACACACACACATAAACACACACACATATCACACATCTCTTTCTTTATTTGCAATTTCTTTCTTTCATTCATTCTTCAAACCCAAACCAAACCAAAAAAAAAACACTAATCTCTTGATCCAAAAAAAAATCCCACCTCAGAAAAAAACCCAACTTTTCAATTCTCTCTCTCTCTCTCTCTCTATCTCAAAAAAAAACAAAAAAGATAGGTAAAAACAAAAAATGACAACTTTGATTTGGTTTGATTTGGTTTGATTTGATTTGAAAAAACAAAATCAAACCTCATTTCACATCTTCATTCAATAGATTAGATTAGATTAGATTAGATCAATCGATTCGATTCAATTCAAATCTCAAACTCCATTCCCACCATTTCCTCCCATTCGTCGATTTTGTCCAGCATTCAATAAGCTCATCAAATCCATCGGACTTCCTCCTCCACCAAGTCCAGAACTTCCAAAGTTACCTAGAAAGGATTGCGGCTGAGGAGGAGGAGGTGGTGGTGGTGGTGCTGGTCCGGTAGGTTGGAGACCAACAAATTGAGATCGATTTAAATTTAATCCAGCTCGATTATGACTCGTTGGGTTTTGAAAGCTTGGTGGGATGGGCCCAGGTGGTAAGATATGATGAGCACCTTGACCAAACATTCCAGAAGGGGGTGGTGGTGGTGGATGATTAAAAAGATGATGGGGTGGTAAGGGTGGTGGTGGTGGTGGTAAAGGGGGTAATGCACCTGAATATCTACGTTGATGATCAATATGAGGTGGGGGTGGTCCAGGATACTGAGCAAGTTGTGAGTTGAAATTCGAATTGATCGCACGCAGATCCATTCTAGGTTGAACACCTCCTTGTGGGTTCATCAAATGAGGAGCAGTAGGTGGGAGTGGATTGAGAGAATGATTAGGTGATAATCGTTGTTGTTGAAGTTGTCGTGCCAAGAAGGCTAATTTTTGATTCTCAAGATTGTTTCGCTCACTATTAGGAGTGGTGGGCTGAGGTAAATTGATAGTTGATTGAAACGGATACATTTGTAACGGTGCTTCCATGCCACTGCTTCCGATTTTGTTCTTATTAAGATTCATCTGTTGTACTAAAGCATTCATAGATGCCTGCCCTGGTAGATGACTCGTGAAAGAAGCAGGTGGGGGTGGTCCGAAAGGTTGAAGTTGATGATGTTGAAGTTGATGATCATGTGATGATAAGATCTCTTCCAATGATCTCATCTGATTCACAGGTGATGGAATTTGAGAGGGGCGTTGAGAGATATAGTTGTTATTAGGATTATTAGCATTGATTCCGATCGAGTGATTATGTCCAACACTGATCGGTCGACGATTGAATTCAGCTTCAGGTCCTTGTTGTTTGTTATACACATTTTGAAGTCCATTGAAACCGGTGGGAGAAGTGATCGGTGGAGGAGAAGTGAGTTTGGATGATGGTGGATGCTGAGAGGTATATGGATTCAAGTCCATCATATGTTGTTGGGGTTGGTTACTCGTGGCCGAACCAGGTGTCGTTACATTTTTCCTCGGTAGGTGTGGATAGCTCTGACCATCCGGTAAAGCGGAATGCGTTGTAGGCTCGAGGGGTTGCTGGTCACGTAAAAACCATCAACACATGCACACATGATATGCGGGTGGATCCATGAGAAACACGGAAAATCTTACCTGGGAGCTCATTTGCAACATACTCAACACTCTTGCCATATTTTCAGGATCAGCACTTGCACTACGATGTAAAAAGCTACCTTGGTCTTCATTTGGCATGGAAGATCGAGTTGCTTGATGATCAGATTGTTGAAGATGGAGAGGATTGTGCTGTGAAAGAGTAAGATCAAAATGTGATGGAGCAGAGGGTGGTGGGTTTCCGAACCCATGCTCGTTTTCATCTCTTTGGTGAGTGGAATTGTTGTCGAAAAATTTGGCGAACCGACTGGCTCGAGGCTGCGAGACAACATCGTCATCGGCACTCGCAGACGTAGCTGGTCCAGAATTCGCGTTGCTTTGGAGTAGTGACGCAAAGTGTGGGGTTTTAGCAGGTGAGGCGATCAACGGGGTCTGACTATCACCAATAGCCACCGCGTTCTTTTCAAGATTCGGCTCAGCGAGCTTGAGGTTCAGTGCATCGGGGAAATGATGAGAAGGCTGATGTTGATCTGATTCATTGACCTTCTTCGAATCAGGAGATAGATCTGAAATGGCTTGAGGAGGATTCGCGGCGGCGGCAGCAGCAGCAGCAGCTTGTTTCTTCTTTGCATCCATAGCTTTCATCTCAGCTTTCCACGCTTGAATTGCATCTGTCTCACTCGTAGCTCCAAGACCGCCAGCTGCAGAAGGATTTCCGCTATTGGTTTGTCGAGACATCTCCCATTTCCCTTCACCCGAGTCCCATAGTCCATCTTTGACACGTTTCCCTTGCAAGGGCGCCGAAGACACGAGTACGTCATGGATAGCACTCTCTTCATGAGCCGATGCAGGCCAATCATCGGGATTGTGATCCTCATTTCGATCGTGATCGCGCAATCGACCGCCGTTATAGCTCACCGTCCGACCCGGCGTGGGAGCAGGTCCCATGCGTTTATCACGCTCTTTATCGTATGAGTGATTGTGTTCATTCGAGTCTCTCATGTTCTCACGATGGTCACGCTCCTTGATTGATGTGCTGTGATGATGATCGGGTTGAATCTTCTTATGGTTGGTCTGAGAGCCATTGGGTAGAGGTCTTCGCCAGTGTGCCTGTTGATGATCGTCAGCCTCATCTCGGTGGGTGACAGGTGATGTACGATTGTTGCGATCCTTATCTCGTTCGCCGTCTCGTTTTGAATCTGTGGCATATCGATCCATCGTACGCCGTGCAGCAGGCCTGGATTCGCTTGTGTTTCCATCTTCTGCCTGTAAACGATGGTTAACTCGGTCCTTTGAATTATTGAGGTTGGCAGGGTATGAATCCACCAGTCTTCGCCGAGGATTGTCATTATTCGAATTCTCGGGTCTGCCTAGGTGAGGAGCAAAATCCCGATCGACACCTCGCCGATTGAGTTTAGGAGCGTTGTTGGATGGATTAGGTGGATGAAGATTAAGTCCCAATGAGCCAGAATTCGCATTATCCTCAGATCCGAATTTACCAAAATTGGCAAATGGATTCCTTGCGGGTGGCTGACCACGACCCATCATCGGTAAGAAGGAGACATTGAGAGGTGAGGTGATTGAGGAGTTATTCCCGTTTTCAGGTGATTGCAATGTATGAGGACGTGGAAAGGTGGATGGGAGAGATTGATTATGAGATGGAGTGGATTGATTTGGTTTGCTGGATGGAGGATCGAATTCACTGGTCAATGGATAGAAGGATTAGTGTGATGATCAGATTGAGATAGGAGAGAGATGATGAGTTGAGTGGAAAGTGGATGGAAGAGTGATCGAAGGTGAGATGATCGAAACATACCCAAACCAATCTTTCAAAGGCTTGAGTGCCTCCGGTCTCACACAGAGTGGACTCTTGGCAAGTGCAAGTAGGCGGCTTCGAGTGTAATGGATCGGAGTTTTTTGTTTAGGTGAAGTGACTGAGATTGGAGAGCTGGAAGGTAAAGTGTAAGAGGAAGAAGAGGAAGATTGTTGTTCCATTTTTAATGATGCGTAAGCTCTGGCGGCCGAAAGAAGAGCTAAACGAAAGCAAGAAGAAAGCTGATGATTAGTGGGAGAGAAACAGAAAGATGAGAAGATGAGAATGACGAACCTGCATCAGCCGAAGCCACGGACATTGTATGAAGAGGAGAAGAAGAGGATGAACTGAGAGGATGATTAGAAAGAGTGATGATAGGTTGAGAAGATGAGTAGAGGATGAAGTCTGACTGAGTTTTGAATCTGATGATCGGTTGAGGAATTGAAGTTGAAGTTGTTCCTTTGAAGAGAAGAAGAAGAAGAAGGAAGAGAGAGAGTGAGTGAGGTGAAGAGGAAGTTAAGGTAAGGAAAGGGTCAAGAGAATCCAAGCAAGAATGTTCAATCCAAGTGAGATGAAGTCAATGTCTCTATAATCCCATAACACACATCCCACTCCTCATCTGATCATCTGTAACTATGGCTTTATCATATACTCACTCAATTTAACCTCCCTTTCACTCCTCAACAATTCTAAGTACTTAACCTGATCTACATATCATCTGAGGAGAAGACGATGATGTTGAGTTGGTTTTAGACCATTTCAATTCTTCAATACTTCTTGTCAAGGAAACGTTGAAGTCACCAGATAAAATGCTCATTCAAATAAATCATCACTCTCACCGGTTAAACTTCCCCCGGAGTTGGAGATAACTCATCAGTACTTCAAACTGTTACATCCTCATCATCATCATATAAAGCTTAAAAGGTTCCTGGGGCCATCTTGGTAAGGTGCCAATGTCGATTTTCACAGACTGAGATCATACCAATTGATCTGTAAGCTGGACTTCTATCTTTCAAACTATCCTAACTCTCTTCACCCTTTTGATCATCATCGTCATGGAGTTCTCCATCATTTCGATTACACAAACCAATTCCTGGAAGCTTGTCAATCGTAGGTAGTCGAACTTGAGGGAAGAGAACTTTGAGAATTTGAATGACTACAACCTGAGCTCTTAAAGGAGTCTTTGTTTCAACTTTATAATTTTC
Organism: Melampsora americana; assembly: GCA_022264835.1. Classification (NCBI taxonomy): domain Eukaryota; kingdom Fungi; phylum Basidiomycota; class Pucciniomycetes; order Pucciniales; family Melampsoraceae; genus Melampsora; species Melampsora americana. The sequence continues at coordinate 483,083 of JAIFHY010000050.1, read as the reverse complement.
AAAACTACAAACCATATGAGTTAGTAACACAGATCTACACTGATCTTAAAGAATATCATATATCATCAAAACACGATCACCAGGGAGCACAAGTGTTGACATAGGAGATCAAATATTATGTATTCCCAGATATCCAACTTGTCAGCAATTTCTCTCAATCAAGATCCACAGGCTCAACGAAACTCAGGTGGTACCAGAGTCAGATGATGAGCTTCAAGATACCACACACTTCCCCTTCTCATGAATTGCCCAGAGCTCAGAGATATGAGTGGAGGAAAATCCTGAGTGAGTGTCTTACTGTGTGACTTCTTTGATAGATTTTTTTGGTTGTGAAAGTAACTCACTTTAGCTCACTTCTAACTTGTAGGGCAGGCGACCAGTTTATCTGACGCGCGTTGATGTATCTTAACATTATGAATCGTTAGATCTCAAATACTATATCTGATCGTCGGTTATCTGATCTGAAAACGTCTTGTAATAGTTGTAGGTCACTGGTTATTTACTGATGGGAATGTCATAAATATCAGGATGTATGAAATTACAATGTATTGTCGGACCGGGTTTTTTATTTATATTTCTTCCCAAAATGTTTGACGTCATTTCCTGTTTACCACATCTTCTTTATTCTACTTTTCCATTTACTAGTACTTCGAAAATCTTTTCATCTCATACTCATTCTTAGTTTTTTGAAGCCCTCCCTTCCCTCCCATTTTAGGTTAATTTTGTGTGGTCATTTCTGATAAGTTAAATATTAGTTTATTATAATTTTTTCATAAAGTTGTTTTCTTTTTAAAAAAAAAAAATTGTTAGACCGCTAGCCACCCCGGAGGGTGTTGTTTGTTGTACATGATGTTTAATTTATTCCTTTTAGCCTTAGTGCTAAAAGGACTTAGCCCAGTTTCACATTAGTTAGTTTAATTATGATTTTCGTAAGTACTATGTTGACATTTCTAGTTGTAGGTCACTGGTTATTTACTGATGGGAATGTCATAAGAATCAGGATGTATGAAATTACAATGTATTGTCGGACCGGGTTTTTTATTTATATTTCTTCCCAAAATGTTTGACGTCATTTCCTGTTTACCACATCTTCTTTATTCTACTTTTCCATTTACTAGTACTTCGAAAATCTTTTCATCTCATACTCATTCTTAGTTTTTTGAAGAGATTCTCAGAATCAAAGTTAAAAAACAGATTCTTCGGACAACTTTTTAAAAAAATAAATATTTAAAAAGTCTTAAATGTCCGAGCATGGAGCTAATTATGAAGCTGCAGCAGAAGTTACTAGGAAGTTGGCCGAGATCGAAAGATCTTATCAAGACGCCGGAGGTTCTCTCAAATATCAATCAGGAATTCGTTCGCAGAAGTTATTCCGTTTAACTCCAGAAATTGGTACCGTCATTGGTCCAATTTTGCTATTAGATTACTCAAACTGGACAGAGATGCCCATAGACCGTTATTCAAGAACCAACTCCCGGTTCCGGTTTCATGTCCTAGATCTGAAAGTGATCCAGTATACATTTTTAATCCTTCCGAAAATACCATATATCCTCCCGACCTATCCAGGGACCCCACACCCATTCCTACTTCCACTCTTAACACTAGTTCGGAATCGAGGGATGTTCCTCGAATTCTTTCCAGTGAGGAAAGAATTGCTGTTCTTTCTAAACAAAATACCGAGAATCAAGACAGGATTAATGCGCTTTTATCTATTCACGAAGCTAACGCGAATAAGCGTAAACATCACCGACGGAAGGATTCTTCTTCAAGCTCCGATTCTGATTCATCCACAAAGTCAGAGAAGAATCAAAAGAAGTTCGCATTTATTTCAAAGAAGAAAGACGCTGTTGATGTCACATCCGGCTTCACACCTGGGGCTTTGTTATTCTATGAGGATGTCAAAGCCTACGATAAATCCATTTCTCAAGCGGTTAGAGAGTTTAACAATACTTCCAAACCAGCAGATTTTTCAGATGTCCTTACAAAGGATCTCTTATTGGGAAAATTCATTGATCTTAGAAGAATTAAAGGGGAGCTTCTTAACCCGAAGAAGGGTGATACTTCTTATACGTCAGTGGGTAAAGAAAAAGGTCTGGAAGTTTCAAAATTTCTCCATTTGGAAATACTTGATTTGGCGGAATGGTTGTACTATTTCGGTATATTTAAGAAAGCTATCAAAGCAGCCTTTCCAGATTGTGAAGACTCCATTAAGCAATATGGGAAATACATCAAATCTCAATTCTGGTCTGCGGGAATCATGGCTAATTGGAAAAATATCGCAGGTTATGATGCTGCTTTCAGAACTCAGGTTGCCAACAGGAAATATATTTGTTTCTCTGATTGGGATCATAAAGACTGTGAAGTCCTTAAATCCCAGTTCTTTGGTAATGCTTATGTTCAACATAACTTTATCCCTTTGGCTTCGAGTTAGTTGTTTGTTCTTTCTCTTTCTTGTTTGGTTTCTGACGTATTTTTTATTTAGCTTCCTCTCGTGTATTTAATCAACAGCTGCCTTGTCAGAAGTTGTTTCAACAAAGTGGTCCTTCATCGAAGCCTTATATTTCGGGATCTACTTACTCGCCTTTATATAAACATAAGGGTACTTTCGAAATTGAAGATTCCAAGGGTTGCAGAGTCAAGGAACAATTTTGTTTTAGTTGGAACCAGACGGGTACTTGTGTCGTCGGGCCTTCTTGCAAACGCATCCACCTCTGTGTCAGTGGTTTTTTAGTTCAATTTTTTAAAATAATTCTTTTTTATCTCGTTCCTTTTGTTTTCTTTTTCAAGTTTCTTTGTGAAGTTAGTATCTGACTTCTTTAGTGTTTTAGAACGTTCGAGGATGTCGTGCAAAACACTGCGGACGCGATCACGCCTGAGGAATATACCTCAGAGCGTTTTTTGCGCGGTTATCAGTGGGATGGGGTTGCACCGTTGGGGTTTTCGTCAGCAATCAAATCCAGTCGGACTGCCGAGCCATTTCCTAATGCACCATCTTTGGAAGAGGATTTAGATGCTAAATTTATTCTTAAACAATACCCTTATTTATTTAAAATCAAAACTCCGTTGAATGTTGACAAGATGGAAGAACTCTTACGAAATCATCCTAATAGACCTTTTGTTTCGTCAGTCATTAAGGGTTTGAAGGAGGGGTTTTGGCCGTCTTCTTCCTTACCTTCGTCTACCATTGTTGATTTACCGAACCATCAGTCTTGTTTAGACAATCAAGAACTATTGGAAGATCAGTGTAAGGAAGAAATTGAAAAGGGTCGTTACTCAGAAGAATTTTCGACCTTGTTACCTGGGATGAAGGTTATTCCGCTATTAATGACTTCCAAGAAGGATTCAGTTAAAATGCGGGTTTGCTCGAATATGAGTTTTGGGAAACCGTCGCCAAATGACTTAATTGATAAAGACAAGATCAAAGTTTCTTACGACTCTCTTAAATCCTTTGCACCGTATCTAATGAAACTGAAGAAGAAGCATGGAAAAGTCATCTTATTTAAATCAGATGTGGAAGGAGCATTCAGAACTTTGCCGCTCCATCCTCAATATCAAATTTGTCAGTTTCTTCGAATTAAAAAGAAATTCAGGGTAGATCATTGTCTTACGTTTGGGTCTTCAGCTTCTCCTCACATATGGTGTGGGGTGTTCTCTTTAATTCTATGGATTTTGGAGGAGGTTTTCCATATTTGTTTTTTAAATAGCATGATGGATGATGTTTGGTCGGTCTCGAGTGCAAATGATTTCGTGACTTTCAAGGATCATCGGATTCCGGGGCCTCAAGCAACATTATTAATGGTTTTTGATATCTTGGGAGTTCCTTGGGTTTGGAAAAAGCAAGTATTTGGAGTATCTCTCGAAATCATTGGCCATATGGTTGACTCGGAGAAAATGAGTATTTACCTGGAAGAAGAGAAGAAAAATCGGATGGTTGAAGCGATAAAGAGTTTTGTTTCTTTCCCTCATCATTCATTACGTGATTGGCAATCGCTACAAGGTTGGATTTCCTGGGGCTTTAATTCGATGCCCTTAGGAAGATTCGCGTTGCAAAGTCTTTATGAAAAGACAGGTGGTAAAACTGAGAGGTTCAAACATATTCATTTGAATAAAGAGAATCAAGAAGATTTGCGGTGGTTAATTAACTATTTTAATGATAGCGACGGGGTCTTGATATTAAGAGCTCAAACATGGTCTCATTTTCAAGCGGACTCAACTTATTTCGTTGACGCTTGTCCTTCTGGGATCGGCGTTTGGCAACCAAGAGATCGAGCGGCTTTTTATTTTAGACTTCCTTTACCGTCTAAGAACATCTTCTGGGCGGAACTATTGGCTGTTTTAGCGGTGGTTGACCTAGGAATCGATGCTGGTTCAAAACGTATTTATATTCACACCGACAACAAATTGGTTTTTCATTTGTTTAACTCTCACCGGCCAAATCAACTAGTCAGACCTTTATTCAGGCACATAATTAAACGGTTAATTATTGCTCGTGCAGAAGTAAAAGTGGCTCATATTCTGGGTATTTCAAACTCTTGTGCGGATCTGCTTTCTCGGAATCTGATTGATTCCGTGAAAAAGTTTTATTTCCCTCTTTCTATTAAAGTCCTTAACATCGATTCTACTCTTTCATCTGGTGGTACAGAAGTCAATTTAAAATTTTACAATTCTTCATCATTACATTGGCAGCGTTCTTTATAAAGATGGATTTATCAAAGATTACTGTTAATCAAATTAGAGCTTTAGCTGATCAAAATCAACATTCGTCAGTGGCTGATATTACAATCAAGAAATACGAATGTGGTTTTAAAAGTTTCTTTCGGTTTTGTAATCAATTCGACTATATATTTAATCCAGATGCCGATACGCTTCGAGACTATATTTCTTATACATGTCTTAAGATTTCTCCTAGATCGGTTTGAGTTTATTTAGTTGGGATCTCTTTTATTTTCAGTCTTAGATATCCTGATATTAATTGCGAGTCTAGATCTATTATTGTCAGAAGAACCATGAAGAGCTGCATTCGGAAGTATTCAAGGCCGGTCGTCAGGAAATCTCCCTTGACGGTTTCTCAATTACAGTTTGCAGTTTCTTCCATGGGGGTTTCACACGATGATAGATTGTTCTTAGCTTTGTTATGTGTCGGGTTTGGGGGTTTACACCGTTTAGGTGAATTAACGGTTCCAGACTCAAAGAAGCTTTTTGATGTTAGGAAAATTATCCTTCGTAGTAGCTTTTCTTTTTCTCACTGCGGCAGATTTATCAAATATCACTTACCCTATTCGAAAGGCGATTCTGGTTTCATCGGTGTTCCAGTCATCATTCAATACTTCAAGGACTCTTCGGCTTGTCCCGTATCAATAATGAAATCTTATTTAAGATCAAGGGATTTCTTATTTCTTTCATTACACGAATTATTTCTTACGTCTTCGGGGATTCCACCTTCACGCTCTTGGTTTCTCTCTCGTTTCCATAAGCTATTTTCTAAGGATTTTTCAGGGCATTCTTTGCGTTCAGGTGGTGCAACGACGTTAGCCCAGGCCGGGGCTTCTATGGATTTTATCCAATCCGCTGGTCGTTGGTCCTCTGAAGCCTTTCGAATCTATGTTCGTGGCCATGTGGCTTTGAGACTGCCTGACTCGCAGAACCACATCATTGGACATGTGTCTCATGTTGGGGCATCTGTTTCTTTTCCCTCTTAGTAACGTGAGATTTCTTTCATTCTCTTCTTCCTTTAATGGTCGTTGGTTATAAGATCTTATTGTTTTTAATAAATTATGATCAATCTCATAGTTTACTTATTTGAAACATAATACTGACTCTGTGATTTTTCTGTTGGCTATTGATTACATTTTTTGTCCTCCCTTCTTCACCACTCTTTAGACTACGCTCTTTTAAATAGGCGGGTCGGAGAGGGTGTTGTTTGTTGTACATGATGTTTAATTTATTCCTTTTAGCCTTAGTGCTAAAAGGACTTAGCCCAGTTTCACATTAGTTAGTTTAATTATGATTTTCGTAAGTACTATGTTGACATTTCAGATCTTTCTTTGAAGTTAGGTATGTAAAGAACATTGATCTACTTTTTGTGTCAGATTATTGTATCATTGAGATTGTAAACTCAACGAATGATATGGATGGTCAAATCAACATCAAACATACAACAAAAATAAGAATGATATTCTACTACTCTTTGGTCTGTGACTTTTGACGTTTTCTAGACCAGAGAGACTCGAGTGATTCGATTCCTCAGTACTGATGGGTTTGCGATCCAAGACAATCTTAGAGGTGAAGGAGCCCTTCAAGAATTTCACGTGCATTAGAAGCTCAAAGTTGAAGTCATCTATTGGGCATGAAAGTGTCTATAAGAGTTAATCAGTAGTGTTTCAAGACATGAAACTGAGTATTTCTTCCTTATTGACCGTTTCTGATGTCTGTTTTTGTCCGGTTGATAGAGAAGATCTGTGTTGGAAGTTATATTATCGAATGAAGGTGTGTTCCTGACCAAGTTTATCATACCCTCAACACCATTCATCATGATGATTAACTTTCATGAAATCTTCAACTCCATTAGAACAAATTCAAAATAAGTTCAATTCAAAAAATCTCATTTCATCATTCCATACGTTCATTCTCAGCTTCTAAAAACCTACATAACATCTAAGAAGAGTAATCTATGAAAGGAGAAGGAGGTATTCGAAAACAAGTCAGATTTTTCAAACCAACTTGGTAATCTAACTTAGACCAACTTGAAAGTCAATCGACCTAATCTTTTACGATTACCAAGGAAGTGAACTACATTCATTGGTCTGATTATCTTTTGGTCAGTTGTCAAGCTTCATATAAGACCACCGTAGCGCTAGTCATCATTCAAGTCAAATTAATCTTCCTTACCTCCCTTTATGACGTATCTCTTTCACAATGATGATGATGATGTTGAAAATGAGTACAGTTTAAAGAGAAAACTTATTGTAGCTTTGAGACGGTAAAGAAGAGTTTTTCTAGTGGATTTGAATCCTAAAGGAAAAAGAAATTGATTTTTTTCTTATCATTCTCTTTCAAATCCTTAACACGATGAGTCTCTTTTCTATTTTCAAATCAATCATCCATTAATCATTTTTATTATCATTTTTTTTTTCCATTTTCACGTACATACATATTCATCAAATTCCATTAGTATTTTTCAGTCAAAACAAAACTTCAAAAAGTTTATTCATTTGTCTTTTGTGAAACACTTTTCTTCTTTTCTTCTTCTTCTTCTTTATTTATCGTAATTCTTTAGGAAATCATCCCTACTTAAGTTTTAAATTTTTTTTAACGCAGGCGTTAAATCAAGGAAAGAATTTCAAAAAAGAACTTAAACTTTTATTTTAAAAAAAGTGAGCGTTTATTTCAAGTTTGATTTTTTAATCATTTCTATGAATGAAAACTTTCTAAAAGAATCATTCAAAAAAAAAAAGTTCTCAAGACCTATCAGGAAGAAACGTAAAGTTGATTTTTTCTTTTTTTTTTACAAACCGTTCTTGAAAAGTTAAATTCATTCACCTTTTTTTTCTTCATTTTCATCTTAAGAAAAGAAAAAACCATGTCAGATATTGAAAAAGGAAAATCAGAGGTAGTAGTAGGAAATTCTAATTCTAATCCATCTAAACCGATCGAATTAACTGAAAAAGAAAAGATGAAAGTATCTCATTTTTGGAAAAAGACTTTGATTTATGTAGGGTAAGGGTTTTTTTTTCCTCTAAAAAAATTCATTCATATATTTCAAATCATACCTGAAGAAAAGGAAAAAAAGTTAAGTTGATTCTGATTGAACCTTTTTTTTATGAATGAATGATGATTAAAATCGGTTTAGATTAATAGCTTTTTTAGTTTTAATAATTCGTAAGTGATTCCCTTAAAAACAAATGATCCATCTCACATCCGAAAATTAAACCAAACAGATCAATAATCTTTCTTTCTTTCCTTCTTTCTTTTTTTTGCTTCTTTCTCTTTTTTTTTCTTTCTAGTCTTTTCTTCTTGTAAATTCCTTCCAGTAGTGATTTCAAAACATTGTACAAAATAAAATCGATCATGGGAAAAACCTTAATTTAAGATCCAAAGATTCATCCTACAACTTTTTTTGTTTTGTTTTGTTTTCATTTGACTTTTGATCTTTCAAATACACCTATTAGAGGAATTTAATCTTCTTCTTCTTCTTCTTTAAAATCTCTTTCTTTCTTTCCATCAATTCAAGATTCAAAACTTTTACATTCTGTTTTGAGATTCTTTATGAATAAATTATAAACTTTTATAGCGCTTTGTCATTGTTTTTCTCTTAGTACTAGAATTTTGAATTAAGCATATACAACATTTTTTTAGAACCCATCTGCTTGAAGGGCTTGATAACGAGTCTCCGGTCAAACGTCCATATGAACGAGCAGGGGACAGAGAGACCAGCACATGATCAACAGTGATGTCAAGTGTCTCTCTCTTCTTTATCAGAACAAAGAGATAATTCAGAATTCAAAAGTATAAATATAATTACAATACAAACATCAAACTATTTAAAGATACAAACAAATTCGGGCTACAACTGAACAACAAACAACTAAAAAACCAACCAAAGTAAAAAAAAACTTTACAATGCAATCTGACCACACAACGTCGAAATCCAGATCACTCTTGAAAATGAAACTGAAAAGGAGAATGAAAGATCAAAGACTATAACTTGGATGATTCAACCACAGGTGCAGCATTCATCAACAAAGCTTTAATGTCTTCAGCTGCTTCTTGTAATGATTCTTTTAATCTACTTCCAGTTCCTGTAGTAGTCGTAATCGTAAATCTCATAGATTGATCATTGACTGCATAAGCGATTCCATAACCTTCCGGGACCACTGAGATAGAAAACCACAGACAGATTCAAATTCATTCAGATAAAACACATTGGCAACTAAACTTGGAAAAGGTAACCTACCAGGTCCGTATCCTAAACCATTGAAATATTCTGAAGGTAGAGTAGAAGTGGAGAATGTCCAAGTGGTCGATTTCTTATAAGTTTCATCTTGGAATAACTTTGGCATCTCTTCCCCTGGTTTCAATAACAATCTTAACCCTATTCGTATTCACAATTCAATCATACACGTCAGTTTTTTGATAAGAAATAGTGAGAAGGAATGAGTGGAGGAATAAAAGTTCTTAGGTACCTAACAAATGTCGATCAACTCCTTCTCCATTACTAGCCCAATTAGCATATCTCACATGAGCTTTCTCGGCTTCTCTAAATTTCTTAACTCTGGTTTCTTGATCCACATTAACATTCACCATAGCCTTACACCATTCTAATGCTTCGATGGAACAAGCTCTAATGACTTCAGTTCGACCCATCTTGAATTTTCGAGTTTGAGCCGATTCATAAGTCACTGGAACCCTTCCAAATAGTTTATAATGACCAAGTTGAAGTGTAAGTTGTGCAATCGCATCTGGTGAGGCTTTAAAGTATTTCTTAATCATTTGTTTCCCGAATCCTACGTATTGTAATACGTCCAAGGTTTGAGCCGACATCAATTTTTGATGATTTTCAATGGCTTTAGAGATATTCTCTTTGGTACGAGTTGATAAGTCAAACTTAATAGGCTTTGGAGTTGGTAGATTTGAATCAAAACTCGAACCAAGATCAATGGATTTGTTCTCGAGTCTAGATAGAATCCAATCATTCATAGTCGCTACTGGTGTTCCATCCATACAAGAGTGTTCTGCATTAAAACCACTTTGTCCATTCTCACAAACAATGACTTTGCGGAGAAAATGAGAAGAGTCAGTCTCTAGATCAAAAGAGATTGATAAAACGTGCAAACATACGCTGTTGTTTATCAAAAAATCGATTCTTTCCATCACCTGACCATATATTCCAACCGAGCTAAATAACAAACAAATTGTCAAACTTTTGTGTTTTGCCGTACAAGTTAAGATGAAGAAGAAACCAACCTCATCACGTGTAATTGGACTTGTATCATCTAAAGCCACACAAACAATGGCAGATTCAATACGTTCGAGAGATTTAATGTTTTGAGGGGAATCCTTGATTAAGTCCAATCTAGCCTGTTTAAAGTGTTAAAAAGATGAGAAAGTCAGAAAAAAAAATGAATTTAGTTCAAGACTAAGTGAATTAGAAAGAGCCGACATCAGTCCAAGTGTCGCGATGTTCAGATGTTAAGGCGCCAATCGGATCAGAAGTTTCTTGATCACCAGCGCTTTGTATCACTTTACGAAGTTGACTGTTAAAGAAGATTGATCTCGTTCAGCTTCATTGGAAATTCAAATCAAGATCTGAAAGATCACATACGATTCAATTTCTTTGGCTGATAGCCATTCTCCATTAGGTTTAACAAGATCAAATTCAAAGAAACGACCTTTACGGATAACAGCAATGTGTTGGTTTTGAGAAGGATCAAATTGTTTGGCCGTATCAGATGGTTTGTTTGGATACCTGACTGTATTGAACAACCATTTATACGAGTTCATACACAATGGACCGTTTCTTGTCTTTTCTGGTGGTAGTTGTTCACTTTCAAAGGTGTAAAATCGGTTCAAGAATCAGCTTTGAGGTTAAGATGAGAAGAATGACATCACAAAAAGGATGAAATTGTAAACTTACGTTAAGATCAACTCTCTAAAGAATAACATAGCTCTGATCAAATTAGAAGCTCGAGTGGGACCATCTTGAGATTTTGATTGAGGAGTTGAAAGATGAGCGATATAATAGGAAGAGAAGGGGATGAGAGGATCTCTATATGCCATATATGCCAAATCATTCCACCAATCGATTAACCAACTTTGAAGGGAAGGATCCTTTGATCTAGCGATCAGTCTAGATTGAAGTTCATTGACTAATGGAGAAGTTAAGAATTCTTTTAAAGCTGATTTAGTTTGATTGTATTGAGGAGTTGGATTTGAATCTGAAGCAGTTTGACTATCTGGAGATTGAGATGAGACTATAGGTAAGATTGAATGAAAGTACTTGGTAGCAGTTGATTGTAAGTCTGGGACTGGTAAGCTTGGTAAGGTAGCTTGAGATTCAAATGTGATCTTAGGTTTTGATGGTGATGAGTTGAATAACATGTTATGGTGATGATTGAGATGAGAATGTAGACTGAATGAGAATGATCGATGAGAATGAGAAAGATAATGAAGTTTTGATTTGTTAAGTGATGAGATTAACTTCATCTTGAATGGAACTGGTCAAGTTGACTTCTCTCTCTCTCTTTCTCTTTCTCATGACTTCATTCATATATTACCTAACTCGGTTATTCATTCTCACCGATCTCCGAGTTTACACAACCATCAACACAGTTTATAGTCTAGATCTTCTGGATCAAAAAGTCCTGAGCCAAGCACTATGCAGCACTCGAGCATAAAGAACAGTAGACCAAGTTTCTCTGCCACCCTCTTATCATACTTAACATATAACCTCCTCAAGGTCATTCTTGAAAAAATGTTGCAGAAACCTTTGTGACAAACTTTCTCAAGCAGAACCAAATCTAAATAGTGTCTTGATCCAGAAGTTTTTAAGCAATTTATTACTCCACCAAGTTTTATCTCTCTCTCTCGTGTTAAAGACATTTCAAACCAGTACATCTTTCTCAGGTAGTACAGCCCCATCACAAATGCCATGTGCCTTGAAATGGACATTTCCTTAGATCAATGATTGGAGAGATGAGGTTCAGGTAAAAAACCTGCTTTGAAATCAATGCAATCAAATTCTTTCAGAATTTTCTCACTACTTGAATCAATATATTGAGGATACAGAAACAGTTGACAATATACTTCATCAGTATGTTATCTCATGAAAATGAGACACTGGTAAGGGCACTACTCCAACTTTGATTCTGTAATTGATTTGTGGAATGGGGGCACATGCACAGACCCAGAGTCATGTGATCTTTTTGATATAAATCAACACTACAAATTTGTAGCAAAAACTTGTGGCCACAAATTTTTCATGAATTTGTAGAGGGAGTTGTTGTGACCACTGGGAGTGATCTTTGTAGAAATTGCACAATAAATTTATTGTTTCATGACTTTATAGCAACCATGGGAGATCCTCTAAAGGTGCATTCACTTAAGCAAAAGTCACTGTCTTGAAGGTCAAGAGAGCACATTCTGTTAAATGTGTTTGATTTCTTGTATGATAGAATTCTGAAAATCACAGAACACTTATAAAAATTACTTTCCAAGAATCCAATAATATCATATTTTTCTCTCTTTCTGTGATTTTTTTGAAAATCTACAAGTTACCTCCCACCATACAGAAACCTCAAAACCCTTCTAAAAACATCTTCCAGCCCTTTCCACCATCATTCTCAACTTGACTGATCCCACTCTTGATCCAACATGCCTTGTTCTGATTCTGGAGGTACTGATATTGATAATGGGCTTCTTCTTGGTGGTTATTAAAGATAGCACTCTGGCCTTGATTATGACTTCGAGAAGAGTAATTGTGGGTTGAATGAATATGGAGGACGCATCAGAATTGGAATCAAAGGAACCAGTCAACATTTGGGCACTTGGAAGGGATAATTTTGAAAATCAAAGGCTCAAAACCTTTCTTCATTAGGGGGTTTTAATTCATAAATCTCAAGCAGAGATCTTAAGGCATTCAGCACACTTTTTCAGCTGACTGGGTACTTATAAAATGTGCAATCAGTCCAAGAAAGTGCCTAAATAAAAGTTAGTTTGGTTCAAAATAAAAGCAACAGCCTCTGAAACAAAGGTGCAGAACTTACAAAACAGTACATAATTTTTGTTGTTATGGATCCCATAAGAGGAAGATTGAGTGTTGAACACTGGAAAAAAAACACTGTAGGCCTTTTTGAAACACAAAAGAAAAGGTGTTTTGTTTTCCTTTTGAAAAAAAGCTGACTTGCTGAAATTATAAGCATCAGCTTATAAATTATAAGTTGCCCAAGCAGCTCTAGAGCTGCTTGCTTTGCCTAAAAATGAAACTACCTTTTAAAATTCCAAACTTTGCCTAAAACAATTTTAGGTCCAATTTGTTTGACTTCAACCTGGTTAATGCAATGCTCATAACCATTCTGAATTTCAAAGTTAAAGCTTCAGAAACCTTCAAATGGACTCAATACTTTATAGTAAATATACCATGTCTACTGAATCATCAAGGTGTATTGGTATTGATGGGATCTCATGACCGCAATAGCAGAGCCACAAAATGTAATGTTTTCACAAAAGCATTCTTTATGTACCAGCCTGTCCTGTGCAATCTAATGACATCTAAGGCCCCATTTGGTAGTGTTGATTTATACGTACAGTATGAGTTTTTACAATGCAGTATTCTTGTCAATACTATATTATTCAAAACATAGCGCCAATACTACATAATATCCTATAATTGGGATGATCATGTAGCTCATCTTCCATAGGTCTCAAAATTACCTTGATCTATCAGCCCTTTTATTGGAAGCTCATGTCAATGGTTCTTATATGTTTTTACAATTGCATTGGATCAGTTTGATTCAATTGGTACAATTTAGAATATGATACAATACAATTTGATTGAACAATTGTTTATGTTCAAGTGAATTCAACAATGATTCTTGTTCAAGTCAATTACAGATGAGATTTGCGACTGTGATTGATTGTAGACTTGAAATGGTAAGAATAAAAAAGATGATAAGATACACTTTAAATTATTATACATATAACCAATTGATTTGATGAAAAGTTCAGATGAATGATAACATTGAGTTAAGGGAAATGAAACTAAAGCTACAAAGATCAAACATTTGATGGATAACGTTGATTTAGGAAAGCTTGGTAAGATCAATTGAAATTCTGAGAAGGTTCAATGATTGAATGGATAGAAAAGACCTGTTAAGAGATAATCAAAAAGTGCCAAACACGGCATTGTGATACTGCATCACTTTGCAGAGTAATAGGATACTGTGGGTGAGCAGATCATGGTGGACCAACCGAACCAGGGTCACACAGTATAAAGAGGGTCAAAATGGCGGGGCCAATGTTGCACACTGTAGCAATGATTAATGATTGAACAGATTAGCCACAGGGTGAAATCATGGCACGGGCAACACAGACCCAACTTTCTTTGTCATTGATAGTAGATGCACTCTCAACTTATTTATCTGTTGTATCTCATCTACCCTACTTATGCATCATTTCACATATGTATACTCTCTCAACTCATGTAGTGTCTTGATGAGCTTCTTTTATGAACTTCTACCTATTCCTGTATGACTCCCATGCTATTTCATTCAATTTATGCCATGCCCTATTGCAGAGAGAAGTGTTGTTTGATTCCAATAAATCAAAAACAAAGTGATAGAGTGATTCCAAACAAAAAAAATCATGTCCTCAAAAGCCCGGCGTTCCGTCAAGAAAGGGGCTCTGGATACTTTTGAGGGGGCGCTAAACCATAAGATCCTATTAAAGAGGTCAGCATTTTGAATTAGAGGATTATATACATCTTATGTGACCTATTCTTCACAAAGTGACCCTATATCTAAGTCTGTTTGTTGCATTCTTTATTCTGAAAATTTTGCAAGCCCTATAGGCACCTTTAATGTTATACCCAAACTTAGGATTTCCAGCAATTTCAAGGTATTGATCACAGATTGGAAATTTCACATTGAATACATGCCCATCATATTTAAATAAAAAATCTTCCATGATTTCACTCATCTTTGTGAAATCTTTTTTCACCAACTCTCCTATGAACATCTGTAAGTTTGGTGTCTCTCCAAACTCACACATGTCAAGAAAAACAGTCACATCTTTGACCCAAAGCAGGTCAGAATAGTAAAATAGATCACAGAAACCCTTTAAAAATTACTCACATTTTGTCCAGAATTGGATAATATTGATTTTTTCCACTTTTTTGAAGTTAGGAGGTATAACCATTCCATAAGTCTTGATTTGTGACTGTGCTGATAGGAAGGCATCCAAAGTCCTGGGAATTAATAATGAGTCAAGTGAGCAACTCATTTGGTTCTTGAGACCATCAAAAATCTAGATGAAACTCACTTCACACTGTCTAAGTTCTGGATGAAATCCAAAATGGTGTTGGAGTAGAATTTCAATCTTGATTCAGTCTCATCCATTGATAAACTTTTGTATTTTTGACGTCTTTCTTTAGACTTCTGGACTCTTTGAATCAATCTTGTTTGAACAATTTGTGTCTCCAGAACCTTCTGCAAGACAGGATCACTACAGATCTTGGAGTAAAGGTCTCTGTCTGGATTTGATTCATCTTTGGTTAGAGCTTTCTTTTTGTCTGAAGATGATTGACCTTGACTCACGGGAAATCCAAAATGAAAGCAACTCCTTTTCTTCTTGTTCAGACCAATGGCCCCCACCCCCAAGCTTCAAACCAGTCATGGGAAATTCCTTTTGAATATGCTCAAAATACTCAAGATCTCTAGATTTTCATAGTTAGTTGAAAGATATACTTCAACCACAAATTCATCAGTGTTTTACCAGAGAATTTTACTCACTTTACAGTTGCAAGCGACTGGATCTTGGTCACCATCTCGGCAGTATATAGATTTCTTGTCCTTTCAAAGTGGTCACTCCAGTATGGGCTGATTACTCTAGAGAACCTTCCTGGATCAATGCCTTCAAACCAATTGTATATATCCAATTTTTGCCATCTTTCTGGTATTCCAATGTCTTTCCAATGGTCTACAGGCAGGCCCAATATAGCCAGGTATTCATGGATCATTTGTGTTGTTTTGATTGGCACTTCATAGAAAGCTGCAAGATTTCTAAAGAACCAGAAAAGTAAAACCTGCTTGACTTCATCCCCTTTTGTTTCTTCAAACAAGCCTGGAACCATTCCTGCCCAGGTGTTCTCCTCTGAACATAGAAGATCATTCATGGAATGCAGGAAGTTTACATAAATGCTTTTGTGATGGTGAAAGTATTTTGTGTCTACAAATCCAATCCAAATGGTTGAGAAATTGGGGTTATCATATATTGGATTCAAAATTAGTACTAGTAGCACTGTGACTCACGCATGTCCCAAAAGTATTTATCTCCTTTAGAAGCTGAGGGATATACATTTTTGTTGTATTCCTTATACATGGATGTTAATGGACTTTTTGGTCCTAAGTGGTCTAGATTCCATCTGTCAGTATTTTGGGTATTTGTTAATCTATTGTTATGAAAGTTAAAGGTCTTGTCACCTACTTTGATGCTTATGCACATCATTTGTTGGAAAATTTTGAAAATTTTGCCTAAGGTCCCCCTCCCACCTTTCTTCGGGTGGGTACCACTTACGGGGTTCAGCCAAGTCATCCTGGGTGATCCCTGTAAAGCTTAATTTCCTACCAATACTAGCTTCTAGCTGGAAGAATACAATTGGAATCATCAAGATTAAAGAAAAGTGTGCCTGTTTCATTGTGTATGATGTTGTTGTGGGTTCAAAAATCACTGCCACTACAAGTAAATTGGTTCAGTCAGGCAGTCAAGAAAGGTAGATAAGTGAATTTCCTTTCTGATGGATTAGTATAAATAGAGATGGATGCAATGAAACTATGACTAATAAAACATTCATCCAGTTTTTGATCTAAGTAGGAGATTTATATTGCTTCTGTTGATAGGCATCTTTAACCCATACAATATCAATTCATATGCTTAGGTTGATGCGTATCTGAATTTGCTGCATCTTGCTATGATGTTTTGCCACCTATACAGTTGAGATTTATTCAAATCAAACAACATCAAATGAAACATGGATAATGAAACATGTTGAAAGCCTTGGATAACTTAAAAATGATAAGGCTGGATCTATTTTGCAAAATTTGAATCACACACAGTGAAAAAACATGTGTCACTTCATTGGCAAACACTGCAAACAGAGTTTTAATGTGAATAAACCACCTCATACTCAACATTCAACTTGTATGAATTGATGGGTTCTATGAAATTGGGTTTATTGTTCCTTGCTCTGTCAGCATGGATAGGTTGGAGCCCAAAATTCAAGGAGTCCTTGGAGCTTAACTCTTAGCAAATCTGCATCTGAGGCTCCAGTCCAAGGTATCAGTAAAGGCCAAAAATGTAGGGAAAGTTAGAATAGGATCAGTTTGAAATCAATGGAAAGCTATCTAGAGCAACTTCTGTATAAATCAGATGTACACACCAATGAGAAAAATAGAGAAATAAATAATGAATAATAAGTTTAATAAGGAAGTGTTGACAAAAGATTCACATGTAATTACATCTCTTTCCAAGGATGGGGAAAGAGAAGTAAGTTTGATTTGTCAAAACATATAAGTATGACCTTCATTTCTCTTCTTTCTCAACAAGGTGATTACTAATGCTGATCCTCTTGGTTCTCATATTGATTTTTATCTCTCTCTTTCATTTATCTCTTCTAACATTTTCAATTTTAATTCTTCTAACATCTTCTAAACTAGTTAAACTCCTCTTGTCTTTTGTCAATTTCACACTTCAACAATCGCTAACAAAGACACCTCAGATAGTTTCCTCAGACACTGGTCCAAAACAAACTTTAGTCAGGAACCTCTTGGGGTCAAAAGTTTGGGTTCAGTAATGCCTAGTAGATAGAAATATGGTGATCAATATATGATCATTGTCTGTTATATGACTGCCAATAATTCATATAGCTCTCTATATGGGTCTCAGAATCTCAAGCAATCAAACAAATTTGAGTAAAATGAACACACTATCCCAAAGTGATCATATTCAATAGGAACATTCACCAAAATAATTGATTATCCTTGATGATACAAAACAGAGGTTCAACAATCGGATTCTCCTGATGCAAAACCTTAACTCAACAAACATTTCAAAACAATCAGATCCAAATCAGACTCTGAGATTTGATTTCATATTCTAGATTTTGGATTTCATTTACAATAAGGTTTTTTTGAAAAACTTTTGGATGTGAGCAGCAACATATTCCTAAAGATCTGCACATCCCTAAAAGTAAAAAAGATAATCCATATGTTACAACTCCAATATGTAGCACTTGTGATATTGACAACATACATGTCACGTATTAGATGTAGTTATAGTCTAGTATTACGTCACTTGTTGTTTGTTTCCTCATCCGACAATCTAAGTAATAAACCTGCCAGATTGTTATAGGACCTTCATTCCCTGACAAA
Organism: Melampsora americana; assembly: GCA_022264835.1. Classification (NCBI taxonomy): domain Eukaryota; kingdom Fungi; phylum Basidiomycota; class Pucciniomycetes; order Pucciniales; family Melampsoraceae; genus Melampsora; species Melampsora americana. Next base: position 464,943 of record JAIFHY010000050.1, on the reverse strand, counting down.
GACCCCATAGACCAATCCTAACATATTGTCGGATCTATATTTTGGGAATCAAGGACTCAAGACAGATTTTAAAATCAGAATTAGAACAGAAGAAAACGAAAGAGAAGAAGAAAATTAGAATTGAATAGAATTTAACTTTAGAATTGAACTACGAACTCAAACTCAGAATAATATAAGATTTAGTAACTCAATTGATTAGATTTGATAGATTGAAACCTACCGATCATACAGGACCGCCGCCACGTCTCCCACGTACAGCGCCCCCACACTCGGAGAGGCTGATTCTGACTCCGAAACCACCACTCCGTTCGTCGACGCCAATAATCGTTTAACTCATATAGACTCCGAAGCAATCCCTACCTCAGCAGCTGATATGGAGGATATACAACGTCAAATCAATGACTTGACTAATGCCCTTGCTCAAGAACAACGACTTCGCGAGCAAGCCGAAGTTCGGTCAAAGGATGCCGAAGCCAGATTGGCTTCGATGATTGCCCAGCAGGCTCAGAACCCTCCTGCTCCTACTACCGCTCCGACACCAGGCTACCCTGAAGTAGCGGCTAGTCCTAAGGGGCCTAAAGTCTCGACCCCAGACAAGTTCAGCGGCGCTCGCGGAGGCCAAGCTGAGATCTTTCTCGGTCAAGTCGGGTTGTACATGCTTGCACACCCCTACCTCTTCAACGACGACCGAAGTAAAGTGGTGTTCTCACTGTCGTACCTCACCGGCGCCGCCGGGAGTTGGGCTCAGCCGATTATGTCTCAGCTTTTGGATGAATCCCTAGCTCATCTTGTCACCTTTGAGCGATTTACAACCAATTTCAAAGCTATGTACTTTGATACCGAAAAGAAATCAAAAGCTGAGAGGGCCTTACGAAACTTATCCCAGAAAGGCTCTGTTGCGTCCTACGCCCACGAATTCAATGTCCATGCCACCGCTACTGGCTGGGAAACTCCAACCTTGATTAGTCACTTTGAACAAGGTCTTAAAAAGGAAATTCGAGTGGCTATGGTAATGACCCAGGAGGAATTTGCTAGTGTGGAACAAATTGCGAATTTGGCTATCAAGATTGACAGCAAGTTGCATGGAGCCTCCGACACGTCTACCACCTTTCATGTTCCCGTCAAGGATCCTAACGCAATGGACATCTCTTCTAGTTTTGTCAGATTGAGTGATGAGGAACGCGCTAAAAGACTGAGCACTGGATCTTGCTTTCGCTGTGGGGAGCAGGGTCATATAGCTAATACTTGTCCGGCCAAGAGACGTGATAAGGGGAAGTTTAGATCAGGTGGGGTGGTTAATTACAAGAATAGATTTGCTGAGCTAGAGGCTAAGGTGGCTGCGATGGGACTTAGAGATTCAGGTTTAGTGGATAGTCAGGAAGGAGGTAGTTCTAGTAGATCAGATTTGTCGAAAAATGGCGCAGCTCAGGAATGATGGTTGTGCCACTCCTGGGCCAACAAGAGATTTTGGGTGATATTCATTTAGGAGCTAGTAAAATTATAAAGTGCAATGCAGATGATCCTCGACTGTTTTTGCGCACTTCTCTGTCTATGTCCCAATCTCCATGCGCCACACCACTCTCTACTCTCTCTGATATCCTATTCCTGATTGACTCCGGTGCGACACATAACGTGTTGAGTGAGTCAATGGCGGGTAAATCAGGTTTAATTACCCACTCCAACCGCTCGACACGATTGATTACTGGTTTTGACGGCTCTGAGAGCCATTCATCTTATGAAATTGACTTATGTATCAACGACAACACCTTTCCTACACATTTCATTATCACTCGAGTCAAGGACTCTTACGACGGTATCCTAGGCATACCGTGGATCAAAGAAAATTCTCATTTAATCGACTGGAAGTCCGGCTTCATCCGGGACTTTAACCATTGCATTGCAGCTGTCAAGACAGCTTCGTCTGGCCTGAAAACACCCTTACTGGACCTGGGAATGGACCCGATAAGGGACGCTAAGAGCTTTGACGAGGGGATGGGTATTGGAAACAATACAATTGCATCCCCGCAATGTGAGTGTGATCCAGTCCCTGTGCCATATGTTTTAGAAATACCTGGCAAGCACGCTTTACCTCCTGAATCACAGTCTACGAACGACACCGGCGGAATCAGGCAAGGCGGCGACCCATCTGAGGCACCGCCGTTATCTATTATTGCAGCTGTTCCATCAGCTTTGTCAACTCCGCACCAGAACCCCGAGGATCTACAGGAGAAGCCAGAGGGGCATGCTAGGAAAAATGACAAGGGGGCCTGCACTCTGAATGATGCAATCAAGCCCCCGCAATGTGAGTTCGAGATCCCTTCCCAACTTTTTACAATTAAAGCAGTTGGCCAGGATGATTCTCTCCTAAATAGCTCCAACGTCCACTTATCACCTGCGAAAACATCTTGGTCTACTTCGGCGCGACTGGCGGCTGATCAAAATCGTCAGGAACCAGTACGATCTGTGGAGGACATGGTACCGGCCTATTACCACCGACACCTAAACATGTTTCGGAAGTCCAACGCACAACGACTGCCGCCTCGACGCAAATACGACTTTAAGGTTGACCTGATCCCTGGAGCGCAACCGCAATCTAGTAGAATAATCCCTTTGTCACCTGCCGAAAACGACGTATTACAGAAGTTAATCGATGACGGTCTGGCAAACGGTACCATCCGACGAACGACCTCTCCGTGGGCGGCCCCTGTTCTTTTTACGGGGAAGAAGGATGGCAACCTTCGACCATGTTTTGATTACCGAAAATTAAATTCTTTGACGGTTAAAAACAAGTATCCTCTACCGCTGACGATGGACCTTGTGGATAGTCTTCTAGACGCTGAAAAATTTACGAAACTTGACCTCAGAAATGCTTACGGAAATCTACGAGTCGCTGAAGAAGATGAAGACAAACTGGCCTTCATCTGTCGTCAAGGCCAATTCGCGCCTTTAACTATGCCGTTCGGGCCTACCGGCGCCCCAGGGTATTTCCAATACTTCATGCAGGATATATTCCTGGGGAGGATCGGAAGAGATACAGCAGCCTATCTAGATGATACAATGATCTATACAAAGAAAGACACTGATCACGAGAAGGCAGTGGATGGGATTCTTGAAATACTCGGCAAGCATAACTTATGGCTGAAACCCGAAAAATGTGAATTTTCCAAGTCTGAGATCGAGTACCTAGGCCTGCTGATCTCAAAGAACAAAATTCGGATGGACCCAACGAAAGTTAAGGCTGTGAAGGACTGGCCAGCACCACGGAACGTGACAGAACTACAGCGATTCATAGGTTTTTCGAACTTCTACCGCCGTTTCATAGATCATTTCTCACGCACAACTCGTCCGTTACATAACTTGACTAAGTCAAAAACACCATTTGTTTGGGACGAAAGGTGTGAAACGGCCTTTGAATCATTGAAAGCATTGTTCACCTCGGCCCCAATCCTGAAAATTGCTGATCCTTACAAACCGTTCGTCCTCGAATGTGATTGTTCGGATTTCGCTTTGGGTGCAGTACTTTCACAACGCTGCGAAGAGGACGGTGAACTACACCCGGTCGCGTACCTGTCCAGATCCCTGTTACAGGCCGAAAGAAATTACGAAATTTTTGATAAAGAACTTCTATCTATTGTTGCATCATTTAAGGAATGGCGTCATTATTTAGAGGGTAACCCTAATAGGCTAGAAGTGATTGTTTATACAGATCACAGAAACCTGGAAACGTTTATGTCAACTAAACAACTGACTCGACGACAAGCCCGTTGGGCGGAAACATTAGGTTGCTTCGATTTTGTGATACGTTTTCGGCCAGGACGCAAGGCAGGGAAACCCGACGCATTATCAAGACGGCCTGACCTAGCCCCAGAGAAGGAGGATAACCTATCATTTGGTCAATTAATACGACCGGAGAACATTGACTCGGAGTCTTTCCCGGTGGATTTATCAAGTTTTGAAGTTTTCTTTGAAGATGAAAATATTGAATTAGAAGATGCTGAGCGGTGGTTTGAGGTGGATGTACTGGGAGTATCGGAAGCTGAAGAATCAATTTATGACAATCATGAAGATGAGATTACGACGGATGACTGTATTATTGATTTGATCAGGACAGCAAGCCTAAAAGATAAGCGTATCTTAGAACTCATGGAAGTAGCAAGAAATCCAATTTTGACAAAAGTAAAGAAGGCGGTGATGCATTTAGAGGTCAAGGATGGTGTTCTTTATAATAGAGGGAGGATTGAAGTACCGCAAGATGATCAGGTGAAATTCCTCATACTCAAGAGCCGACACGATACTTTATTAGCGGGTCACCCAGGTCGAGCAAAGACGCTGGGGCTTGTCAGACGCTGTTTCAACTGGCCTTCTATGAAAGCGTATGTAAACCGGTATGTTGACGGGTGTGATTCATGTTTACGGGTGAAATCCAGAACGGCGAAGCCATTTGGAGCGTTAGAGCCTTTGCCAATCCCGGCAGGACCATGGACGGATGTATCCTACGACTTAATAACAAAATTGCCTGAGTGCAAAGGTTTTGATAGCATCTTAACTGTGGTGGATAGGCTAACTAAAATGGCACATTTCATCCCTTGTAAGGAAAACATGAATGCAAATGATTTAGCTGACATCATGATTCAAAACGTTTGGAAGTTACATGGCACCCCAAAGACCATAGTGTCGGACAGGGGAACAATATTTGTTTCACAAATCACACAGGAAATTGATAAACGGCTGGGTATCAAATTACATCCTTCAACTGCATTCCACCCAAGAACAGACGGTCAAAGCGAGATAGTCAACAAATCAATAGAACAATATTTACGACATTTCGTGGACTATCAACAAGACAACTGGGAAGCACTCCTTCCTACAGCTGAATTTGCTTACAACAATCGGGATCACGAGTCAACCGGTGTATCACCTTTTAGAGCAAATTATGGTTACAACCCGGTGTTTAATAAAGTCCCATCATCAGATCAGTGTATTCCTGTGGTAGAAGAGCGTTTAAAATTGATTGACGAAACACAAACAGAACTGACAAATTACCTTGAGATTGCGCAGGATAAAATGAAAAAACAATTTGACAAAAGTGTTAAACAAACCCCTGAATGGAGGATTGGCGACGAAGTATGGCTGAATGGGCGAAATATTTCAACCACACGGCCAAGCCCCAAATTGGATTTTAGATGGCTAGGTCCTTTCTCAATTAGAGAGAGAATTTCAAAGTCAACTTACAAACTTGATTTACCAGTGTCAATGAGAGGAGTACATCCGGTTTTTCATGTTTCTCTGTTACGTAAGCACAATTTAGATACAATTACTCAACGAAAACAACCAACACCGCCGGCTATTATCATCAACAACGAGCAAGAGTATGAAGTCGAGGAAATACTTGATAGGAGAAAGAAGTATAACAAATTAGAATATTTAATCAAGTGGAAGGGTTTTACGACAAATCATAATTCATGGGAACCTGTTAGAAATTTAAAAAATTGTGATGAATTAGTGAAAGATTTTGATCAAAGATTTCCAAATTTAGGTTTAAAAAACAAGAGGAAAAGGAGAAGAAAGTGAGTGGGTTAAGCTTTTTCCCAATGGGTTTTTTAATGCTACCCGGGGAAAGAATGCAGAACTCGCAAGAGGGAGTTTGGGCGTTAAAGGGGGGATAATGTTACAACTCCAATATGTAGCACTTGTGATATTGACAACATACATGTCACGTATTAGATGTAGTTATAGTCTAGTATTACGTCACTTGTTGTTTGTTTCCTCATCCGACAATCTAAGTAATAAACCTGCCAGATTGTTATAGGACCTTCATTCCCTGACAAAGACCCCATAGACCAATCCTAACACCATACAAACTCTAAAGAAGGTCAAGACTGTGCTGTATGGGTAGCTTATTTGTCAAATGTTCTGTATTGCTCTCACACTTTATTGGCACCTTTGAAGTTATAGTTGAAATTGAGATTGGTCGAGTTTGACCTTACCTTATTCACATCCTTTGAGGGTGAAACCTCTTTAGAGCCTTTATGAGAACATGAAGTTAACCAAACAGAATCCCTTTAAAATCCATACATCTCAATCCTTCTGCCTTTTTGAAAATCTGTGTGTCAGAATACATAGATCTACAGGAGAATGATAAGACCTTGTAGAAAATAATAAGATGTTGTCTGGCTACAGAAGTATGGTATTGACCTTGTATCACACTAAACAAACAGTAATCACTAGTTATAGAAGACCATCTCATGTAGCTAGAGCAAGCTAAGGATTTACAATGTTTCCTTACAGCAAAAGATGACTGAAGGGACGTGTGGATGGCTTTGGAAGTTAGAGGTATTGTTTTCTCAGGTTGTATGATGATAGATGAAGACTGACAACACAGACAAAGGAATCAATGTTTTCAATACAAATTGAAACAATTCATTCCTCACAAGCCTTTGTGAAAAATTACACAATAGGCACAGATTACAAAAGATGATGTGAATAATGAGATTAGACCCTGTCTAATTAGCATTCTTGATAGATCTGAAAAGTCAACCAAGAGACCAAGAGATCCTAATTCAAACGTTTTTTTTTGAGTTTGTAAAACCAATGATTTCTCCTTCAAATTAAACCTAAAATCCTGATTTTCAAAATCTGTGAGAAGCCCATTGATCCCTTTGTATCCAAGCTAAAATTGAAAATTCATCTTGTGAGGATTTTCACAGAGTTTGAGTTATTTTTCTCAAAAAGAGTTGAAAATAAAAGATGATTTTACGATTGCTAGTTGTATATGAACAACAAAGATGTACAATCTCAACATGGTTGTATTTTTGACAATGTAAAGCAAAATGAGATTTGACCAAATCCACAATGATCTCTTTAGATTCTTGTGTAGTGATGAAAATCCAATTTTGAAAGAAGTGAAGGACACAAAAGTAGTGGAAAAGACAAAAAAAAAGTCAAGATAAGCATTTGATTTAGATCAATTTAGATCACAAGGATTTTAGTCAAAGAGTTCAGTTTAACAGTGATCGCATTCTGAATCTCTTAGAGGCTCTAAGAGCAGATTCAATCTTATAATCACCTTCAATGTCTCCAGCAAACTGAAGGTATTGATCTAAGACTGGAGATCTTTCAGAGAATTCAGTCTGATGAGATTCCAATATGAATTCGTTCATGATCTCACTCATTTTCTGGAAATCTTCCTTTACCAAATTTCCTATTGCAATTTGTAAAGATGGTGTTTCCCCAAAACTATTCATTTTCAGGAATATATCCACATCTTGGGAGCCCAAGTAAGGTTCACTCAGCTTGAAGAAATCCCTCAGTAGCCTAAAAAAACTTCACTCACATCTTGTCCAGAAGATTATGATCTTGATTTTCTCCAGGTCTTCTATCTTAGGGGGTAATACCATTCCATAAGGATTTATATATGACTGTGTTGATAAGAAGACCTTCAAAGTTCTGGTGATTGAAAATTGGTCAAACAAATCAATTCATTTGGATTTAGATACCATTGATTGAGTGAAAACTCACTCAAAACTGTGTATGAACTCAATATAGTGCAGAATGGCTTGAGAATGAGATCTCAAGATCATTACAGAATCATCAATCTCAAAAGGTTGGTCTCCTGCCTTGTGAGCCTCCTGGAATCTGTAGATCAATTTGGTTTGAAGGATTTGATTTTCCAAGACGTTTTGTAAGATTGGATCATTATAGATCTTAGAGTAGAATTGACTGTCTGATGAATGGTGTGTTGAGGTTCAGTTAAAAAGCTTCTTTGAATCAAACTTATAGTCTTAAACTCACGAGAGATCCAAAAGCAAAATAAATCCTTTTGATCATATTGAGACCAAGGACCTCTGAGCATCAAGCCAGTAATGGGGAATTCCTTTTGGCTATCTACAAACTCAAAAAACTCTCTATTTTTTTGGTAGTGAGATGATGTGAAATATGTAGTCAAAACCAAAGAATGAATGAATGAATGAATGAATGAATGGATTTCTTAGTAGCTCCTATAACTTACCTTCCATGTCCAAGGGATTGGATCTGTGATTTCATCTTGGAAAGATAAAACTTTCTTACTTTATGAAACTGATAAGTCCAATCTGGACTAATCACTCTTGGACATTTGTCTGTACTGATGAAGATTGATGATTGATTTTTTACAATTGATTTTTTCCATTTCTCTGGATCGTTGATTTCTCTCCATCTGTCTAGAGGTAAACCCAATTTAGCCAAATGTTCATGAATTGATTGTGTTGTCTTGATGGAAACTTGATCAGAATCTAAGAAAACTCTCATGAACCAAAAGAGTAGGATTTGTTTAATCTCATCTCCTTTTGTTTCTTCAAACAATCCTACAACCTTTCCTCTATGGAATTCTTCTTCTGATAATAGAAAATGATTCATTAATTTCATCAAGTTTGGATAATATCTTTTGTGATGATGAAAGTATTTTCTATCTGGTGATCAAATTCAAATGGATAATATCTCCCTTGAGATTTGAATATTCTCTTCAAATCAATTTTAGGAGACCTCACATTTTTTCCAAAACAATATATCTTCTCCTGAAGCTGATTGGTCCTGCTTTCCCAAGTGGAGTTTATATTTGTATCTTTTCTGAATGACCATCAATGGACTTCTTGAACATATGTGATCTAGATAGGCATCACCTGTAAGACTTTGGGTATTGCAAGGGGGTCTGTTTGCACGCATTGAAAATTTTTCACCTACCTCTGTGTGTATGGACATCATTCAGATGGGTTCCAAAAAAACTGTGTGTGAACTTTTCCAAAACACTAGCCTTCAATTCCAATGAGAATATTAAAATCATTAGGATCCCAGAAAGATAAAGATGTTTCATTTTATATGGTAGGATTTTGAATCTCAAAGTTGATCTCACTCAAACGGAATCGATTCGGTTTGATTGTGTGGCAAAATAGCTCTGGGGCAAAAACACACATTCAAGATGGACCCATCTAAATAGATCACTCTGAAGTCAAAGCTCAATCACTAAAACCCACACCATCAATCTTGATTCAAGTAGGACATCGAGATCACTTTGATTACAGAAGGATACATGATGGCCAGGATCTGAGCATGGTGGTCCTTGATGATGCAAGTCGAATCTAATCACATAACCTTTTTTTTCTATAGTTCTCAATTGATGATGGATCTGGGAATCTTGATTTACAATGAGCGTATCGCATGATGAGCAGGGTTCAAACTAGGGATCGAAGGATGTACAACATAAGTTAAATTTGATGACATACAGATGTACTTCACTTTCCTATAGATCTTAGCAAGCAATACGCTTGAAACTGATCTAAATGACCATCACCAAACCAAATCTATATCCAAGGATTTGTTGGAAACATTAAGATGAGTTAAAGGAAAGATTAGGTTTAAACAATCGTTCAAGGATTTGAATCAACTTTGAAGAAGAAGAGTGATTGGGCTTTAGGGTAGGGATATCTGAAAGGGGGAATTTACAAATGATTAGATATTTTACATATGTACACCACAGGGCAACTCTTCACTGGTACCACGTAAGATGGGAACGAGGTATGTATCCCCGCGACCACTGGTTGTGGAGAATGAGGTGACAGTAGTGTGACCACAGATACGTGGCCCTCACCCAATCTTGTCACCTGTTCTACATGTGAGCAGCAAGCTCATGTCATGTTTATGTGATGTATGTACCAACCTATTGGCATGGATGCCCATGATCCATCTTGCAGTCTTGATTTCTCAGAGGGAATTTGTTAGGTCAGACCTAGTTATTCAAGAACCAAAATGATTGATTTAAATTGTGATTGATTTGTGAAGGGTGGATGATTTGTCAGCTGTGAGATCACAGCTGAGAGTCAACAACATCATCTCACTTTCTCCACTAAGGAAGTCTCTTTAAAATAGTCGCAATCTATATCGGCATCCATTCTATGTTCAAAACGTAAATCATCCTCCTCCTTCTCACACCTCATAAGATTTTCCTCAATCATTCCTCTATAAGTACTTAAGTCTATCTGACTTTTTCTTTCATTAATCTTGTTCAGATAGTAGTCTGTTGAAATTCTTGATTTAAATCTTCTCTTTGAAAAATTCATTCAATCAAGCTTTCTTCTTAGTCTCTTTTTCTTCTTCTTTTTTTCTCATTTCATCTTTATGTCACTCTTACCTTCAATTAAATCTTTTCTTATCATTCTTTTTTTCCCATCTAAATCTACATCAATCATCTTTATTTCAACAAAACCTCACCATATCTCTTGATTCTCTATGTTCTACTTCTCATAAACTTGAATCCTTTTCTCTACTGATGAACTTCTTTCACTGAAAACATTAACAAATTCACTTCATACACTTCATATCTTCAACAATCTCAATCCCCTACAAAAACACCTTTGATTGCCTTCATCAGTTGGATTTCCCATTGGATTGGTTTGACTTCAATCCTTTCCTTTGTTTTCAAATCATCCGGTCTTTGTTTCTATTTTGTGTATGTACCTATATGTGTGTCTGTCCATGTAAAGAATAGATGAGTGTTCTTTGTACAAGTTGATTTTGTGAGTCACTTAGAAATACTGAACCTAAATGAATTGGCCTTGCTCTTGGTGTCCGACATACATACATACATCGGGGTGAGCCAATCTTCATCCATTGCTCACCCTTTCATTGGGTGTGTTCTCTCACTTAAAAAAACAGGTGATCTGGCTTATTTTGTGGGTACGTGGTCACATTGGGTGAAGCTCACGTTGGCTGACACGTGTAGCTCATATTGGGTATGAGTCATGACAAATGTAGACAGCATGTGTTTTGTTGACACAGACTCAAAATTCACGTGAGCGTCATGTGCCAGCAGCCCCGTGATGTAGTTGATGAAAATTTTGCTCACTAATCTCTCTCCGATTGTTCAAATGTAACTTCTCCATAAAGGAAATTCATTGTAAGTAAATCCAAGTTCAAAAAGACCTCCAAAGATCATATGCACTCTTGAAACTAGAGATCTATCCGAAAGAGTAGATGAATTCAATCAACTTAAGATAGCTTTGACACAATTCTCAATGAGTCTTTGATCCATCAAATCTATTGAAAACCCACTAGTCGTAACACTGAATCCATTTATGATCAAGTGGGACTATTAAGAAGTGAACTTGATCTATTAACCAGTTCTCTTGATTTCAATTTAATTTATCAAATTCAAGTCTTCATTTGATTTCAACTTTTCATCAGTTCTTTAATCATCTCACTCGAAAAGAAAAAAACACACACACAATCAAATTTGATGAAAAAGCGATAATAGTATGATTAACGATTTTTGAAAAACAAAAAAGAAAGCTATACATCATCTTTACACAATTACAAGAATTTCATACTTAAGTTCCTTTAAGATCAAAAAAGGAAAGAAGATAAATAAAGATTGAGATCTTGATTGATTGATTGATTGATTGATTGATTGAGAAAGTGAGATACAAAAGATGTTGAATAAAATAAAGAATTCGGTTTTGAAATTTGAAATGCTAGTCAACAAAACAAAACAAAACAAAAAAAGAATGAAAAGTATTGAAAAAGGGTTGAAGGGGGGTGGATTTTTTTTTGGCGAAAGATGGATTAAGTACAACTTGAGGTTAGAAGAAAAAAGAAGCAAAAAAAAGAATCAGGAGGTTAAAAGGATAAGGTTTGAAAGATGAAATGGGGTTTGAAAGAAAAACTAATTTCAAGGTAAGATCGAATCAGACGTGTTGAAGAGATGAGGATCAGATGAGAACCAATGAGTGGGATTTGATTCATGATAAGAGATTGATCTTTTTTGTAATGGAAGTTTAGTTTGATGATCATGACGATGAGTTGAATGAAAGAGATTACACTTTTCTAGATGATCGGTTAGATGAGTTTCAGAATGATTTTCAGAATGAGTTGAATTAGAAGATAAGAATGAATAAGATTTCAGTTGAGTAGAGGAAGTGGTGGTTGACCAAGCTGAGAAACAAGAACTAGAGAGATGTTGAGATGGTCGATGAGGTGAGAGGCTTGGATGAATCGATCGGCCACTCTTAGTCACCGAGCCCGGTTCATCATGTAATAATTCGACTCCTGGTTTTTTACTTAATTTACAAGCTGAGATATCAATGGCTGTTAAATTCAAGTTTCGAGATTTAAGTAAACGTGAAGAACTTTGAGAGTATGGTTTGTTTTCGTTACTTCGATTCGAGAGCGATTTAGGTTCATGTAGAGATGAACTGGATTTTTTAGGTGATCTTAAAGATGAAGTGGTTCTGATTCTTGAATTGGGTTTTGATTTTGAAATCGGTTGATGATAAGGTTCATTGGTTGAGATGATTTGATTGGAATGATACAGTCGATTGTTTGAATTCGTAGGAATCGGACGTGGTCCTTGATGTTTTAGATATTTAAACGGTCTTCTTACTCTAAGCGTTTTTCTCTCATTAGGCGATTTCTTAAGGGGTGAAGATCTGATGTTCAGAAGGGAATAATGAAAGATGGTGAGTTGATTGAGATTGAGGAAAAGGTTGAATGAAAACTCTTCACGTACAATGTATAGACTGGAGGAGTGTGAATGGAGGGTGCCAAAGATTGGATTGGAGTCAATGATTCTCGATCGATGACTTGAATGGTAAGATTGGATGGATTCATTCTGTTCTACAAACTGACGATAGACTCATCAATACCGAATCGATTTAAGATGATGATAGGATTAACCAATGGTGATTGATAGATAGCTCACCTTTGTAAAATATGTAAAAATGAAGATGTCGAAAAGGTCAGAGACTTTGACTGGTAAGTCTGATGAGTCTTGAAATCAAGAATTAAAGTTCAGTTTGATTCGATGTGAATCGATTCAAGTCATCACTCACCTTCTTAGTATGTATTTCCACTCAGAGCTATCGACTTCAATTTGATGTATTCTTTATCGCGCCTCGTTTGAGAAAATTGAAAAAAAAAGTGTTTATGAAGTGAAATTGAAAGGTTACTTGAGCAAACTACCAAAGATCCCACCTGGGTCACTTATTTTTGTATATGAGAGAGAAACAAAATAACAATCCAGTTGAAGAAAATGTGAAGAAGTGAAATGAAAGGTTATTTTTTGAATGATGAATTATTAAATTTTAATCATCTAGCTACTCGATGATGACCGTTGAGATGAAGTTGAGTTATATAGGATAGGAACGGATAGATGGTTAAAGTGTTGAGTGATGATATGGTAATCAAGTCCCGGTAGTTATCTAATCCATCTCATCACATCGTTGATATAGTAATCTCATTCAAACGAAGGTAACCTTCACTCTAGTAAATCAATACTCGACTTCGGTTGTTAAAGAAAAGTGTTCCAAGGGTCTGTTGACCAAGTTAAAGTACAAAGGATAAGGTGAAATGATTTAGTACCAAGAGTGAACATCAACTTAAGAGTTTAGAAAAATTAGATCTTAAAGGAAAGTTAAAGTAGAATTCACACTCACGAGAAGTTGGGTAGTGAAGTGATGATGTACAATCAATCTCATTCACTATTCATCAACAACACATTCATTCCATCATGGTTAGTGATACCTATCCTGATGATGAGATCACATTCAAACTTCAATCTTAGATAGCAACCTTTGTCTTCTGAGGGATCATCAACTTAATCCACTTTGAGATCATCGTTGAGTTGATAAGAATCGATTGAGTTAATTGAATTCATCAACGTCTTGTCAAGTGAACCAATCCTCACTAAACGTGTTTAATCCATTCAAAATCAGTAACCAGCCATCAGGATTCAACATCATAGAACGTGTTTTCATCCTCAGTCTCCAATCTTCGAGTTCCATGAGATGGGACTCATGAAGGATGATATCATTCAACTTTTGACAAATGAAAAAAACCCTACTTCTTTCCCTTTATAAATCAACTGCTCTTATCATTCAAGATACCAATCATCCAAAGAAAAAAGAGATTTTAATCATTTCTTTTTTTAATTCTTAATTTTTAAATTTTCCTTCTTAAATTCAAGTGAGAGAAAGAAACCATTGAATAAAGACCTTCTAAAGAAAAAAATCATCACGTAATCCATTCGATCAAAGATGCTTGCTGGTCAAGTTTTCATTCTAAGTTTCATAATTTATTTCAATCAATTCAATCCTATCCTTTCACAAAAACAATCAGGTTGTGCAGCATATTATAAATTCAAACCCCTTACTACGTCTACTACTAGTAGTACTAAACTGAGTCCGAACAACAACACAAATGGTGATGACAGTCAATACAGCACCTATACCTCAACTTCTAGTTGGACCACTACCTCTAGCGTTGATGATCTTTCAACAGGTCAAGATCTAGTATCTACAAGTAAAACTACTGTCTCACATTCCAAGAGACATACCAGAAGAGTAAGTAAAGTCTTGAGTATCAATCTATTGATCTAAATCAAAACCAGTACCTAACCCTTGAAATGAAATCATAGGAAATATTGGATTTAGAACAAGCTCAAGATCCAGTTCAGGGTACTGAAACCGAATTAGGTACTCTTAATGAAGATGATATTAAATCCAATGTCTTGTTAGCAAAGGGTGGATTTGGTAAAGTTTCAAAACACACCAAATCTAAAGCTTCACCTGCGAAAGGACTCAGTGGATTAAAAGAGGATAAGAATCCGACTACCAAAGCTGATCCTGAGTTATCAGATGGTACACCTTCACCTTCCAAAGGAAACTCTACAGATGCTTTACCGGGAGATCAAGACGCAACAGATTCGCATACCTCACCCTCGAAAGGAGATGATCATACAACAGAAACTGAAGCAGAAAAAGAAAAGCCTAAAAAGGATTCAGGTCCTCCTAAGTTTTCACCTCCCACAGGAAAATCGGAAGGACTTCATGGTAAACATTCACCACCAGCAGGAGATATAACAGATGGTTTAAGCTCAGGTTCACCAGGAAAGAATACCTCAACAGATTCGTATGTCTCACCCTCTAAAGGAGATGATCATACGACAGACAGTGAAGCAGAAAAAGAAAAGCCTAAAAAGGGTTCAGGTCCACCTAAATTTTCACCTCCCACGGGAAAATCGGAAGGACTTCATGGAAAACATTCACCTCCAACAGGAGATATAACAGATGGTTCAAGCTCAGGTTCATCAGGAAAGAATAACTCAACAGATTCGTATGTCTCACCGTCTAAAGGAGATGATCATACAACAGACAGTGAATCAGAGAAAGAGAAGCCTAAAAAGGGTTCAGGTCCACCTAAATTTTCACCTCCCACGGGAAAATCGGAAGGACTTCATGGAAAACATTCACCTCCAACAGGAGATATAACAGATGGTTCAAGCTCAGGTTCATCAGGAAAGAATAACTCAACAGATTCGTATGTCTCACCCTCTAAAGGAGATGATCATACAACAGACAGTGAATCAGAAAAAGAAAAACCTAAAAAGGGTTCAGGTCCACCTAAGTTTTCACCTCCCACAGGAAAATCTGAAGGACTACATGGAATCAAAAAGGATGTTCAACCAAAGCCTTCGATTCCAAAATCGAATGAAGGACCATCCAAGATCGATCCGATCGAATCAGACAAGACAGATTCTTCTTTGGATCCGATCGAAGTGCCTTCTAAAGAGATAGCGGAAGATAAATTAGGTAATCCGTTGATCGTCAGTAAGAATCCATCAACCAAACCTAAGAAGGATAAAGAAGGATCTAAGAAAGTCACAGCTGCACCTGGATTAGCTTCAGGCAAATCAGACAAATCCAAACTCGATCCAACTTTACATCCCGCTCTAGAGTCTAATTTAGAACCAAGTCCGATTAAGAAAGGCACACCCACAGGTCTTGATACTGGTTCAAAGCCTAAAGATCATAAAACCCATCAAAGTGCTCATAGTGCTGATCAACCATTCAAAACGAGTGGATATGTAAGTGAAGAATCTTAAGTTTGAATTCAATCGGATCCTGATCTTTTTCTTTTATTGATTTTTTTGGTAGGTTGAAATGATTCCAAGTGGAAGTGGAGTAAGAAGATTTTCTTAAGATCGATCGAATTTGATCTTTGAGTGAATTCGATTGAATTGATTGAGTTTTGATTTTTTGGAAATTCCATAGGTCTGTGGTCCGGTTTCGACTGAAAATGTATTAGGTGTATGTCTTTGGAGTGGAAGTGATTCGACTGGAAGTGATCCAAGTAAGAGTGGATGGTTAACTTCGTAAGTCAAGAAACTCTCTATCAATCTTTCTAAGCAAAAGTATAAAGAAAGTATAAGCTTAGAGTTTGGGTTGGATTCCTACTGTGAAAAAAATAGAGGATTGAATTCGAATTGTGGAAAAGAAGTGTAAGTGATTTTGATTTGAACCTGAACTGATTCAATTCAATCCCAAAAAAACCTGATGATTTAATTTTATAAATCCAAAAAAAACAGGCTTGTCTATCGTTCTGATGATCCTACTGTGAAGATCACAGCCAAAGTAGTAGATGCATGTGGATTTAATAAACTTAAAGCAGAAACAGGATGTTCTGAAATTTATTTAACTAAAATGGTATACTCTTCAACTTCTTGATTCCTTCTTTTGTTCTTTCCCCATCAAACATTCATCACCACTCTCTCTTTCTTTTTTTTTGATTTTTTCTTTAGGCTTTCCTGGCTATGAAACCTAATGAATCGGAATCGAAAACTGGTCATTTAAATAATCTCGTTTGGAAATTGTAAGTTCAAATCAAATTTTCACGATCGAAAGAGAGCTTGATCGGATGACTGATTTGACGTAAAATGATTTTCTTTTTTCGAAAAAATCCAGTAAGGATTCATCACAAATCTATTAAAGAATATTCAGGGTAACCTATTGAATGTTGACTATTCTGATTTCTTATTGAAAACTCAATATACTTGGTTTTTTAAGTTTTCAAATTAATTAATACTGATAAACAACTCCGACTGATAATCAAAATCAAATTTGAACTTCATAATTCACATTTTGATGAAACAACAAATCAAGGAATCTGACTCAAAACTCAAATCAAATTCTATAAAAAAATACCTTGTTTGAAAGGTTTTATTTTTGGGAAGATCTGCTTGTTTTTTCTTTGTTTTGATGATGATCTTCATCAATAAGTTTCAGTATGCGTAATCAATTATTCAAATTGAATTTGATGACTTTATGTCTCTCATCTGGCTTTCTTTGACTTGACAGCTGCACATCCCCTCCTGCTTTCAAAGCCACACCTCACAACATATCTCCTTAGATAGTTTCACAAATGATCACTGACTGTGTGCCCTATTGTTTCACAATCCGAGAGAGGTGATATGATTTTGTTCACTTGATGATAAGATCCTACTCGTGTGTTGCATGCTTCAACTGCTTGTATCGAGTCCTGGGTAGCCCTGAGATATCCATATGAGAGCAGATAAGCTGATGCATGGAGCACCGCTGGCATATAGGTCAACAACAAGCTCGTTTAGACGTTGATATCAAGCATACTGTCTTGATTGCATGTATGATCGAAGTGGGATTCAAACCTTGGTATCACCTGGGCTGGCTGATCTGAAGAAACGTTTTCTGAACTTTTGAATCATTTCAAGCCTACTCATCTGAGTGCCAGGTCCTCAGACCAGTGCGACTTTCTCATCATGGCTAATCCTGTAAAATGTTTTCTAAATCAAAAGGAAATTACATAATTCTTGACCCCTACTGTGTGCAGGCCACCGATTCGCCAATTTATCGGGCCGATATCTTTAGTACGAGTGATGTTTTGTATCAAAAATGACGGTAT
Source organism: Melampsora americana (assembly GCA_022264835.1). Taxonomy (NCBI): domain Eukaryota; kingdom Fungi; phylum Basidiomycota; class Pucciniomycetes; order Pucciniales; family Melampsoraceae; genus Melampsora; species Melampsora americana. Next base: position 447,204 of record JAIFHY010000050.1, on the reverse strand, counting down.
GTTCTGATTATGAATCGAAGAGAAAAAGTTTCTTTCACTCTTAACAAGCTTAGAAGATTGTAAGATGTATGTAAAAACTGGTGAACTGAAATTCTTTAGACATGCCACAAAGTTTGTCTTGATGATTTCAAACTTGAAGACACGTTAGATTTTGTGAAACCGAGTTGGACTTGGTCCGCAGGTCTTTGTACACTTTTCTGACTTCAAGTGCAATCTGATTCTGATGATTTTAAATCCTAAGACCACTTCTCATTCACATCCTCCGAGGTTTTGTTGATTCTCTGATCTTGCAAAATGAGGCTAAATATTACACTGATTATGAAGATGCTCATGCCAATCAAAATCATCTGCCACCTCAAGGACAACTCACTGGATGTGAACATGATCCAATCAATCGACACTTCGTCGGACTATGTCACATCGAGACGTCTAGAGATGACACTCCCTTCACGTGGTATATCAAAGTCGAAGCGAAAGAAACCCTTTGGTCTTGATTTGAATCTTCCACTTGAATCACAATTTATCAATGAATACCATAGCGACTCAAAAAGTAGAAGGATGAACAATTGCCAAGAAGTAGAAGGATCTATGCACAATAAAGAGCTGGAGATCCCACCTTTTGATCACGCTCAATATCCCTGCTCAAGTGATCTCATAGGTGATTCGGGAGCACCTCAGAAGAAAAATGAAGACCTCAGATCTAGGGGAAGGCTAATGGATGCTAAGTACAGTATTCCGACCGAGGGCGACTTGTCCACAACATCCAGAAATTCATACCAGCAAGGTGTCCAACCAATCCCATTGATTAACTTTGTTCATCTGAACAAGTATGGATCAAGTGAAATCAGACACGAAGGAAGGAATCTAAATCACAAATATTATTACAAACAAAGTGGCGCACCAGTCTTGATTCGTGATCACAAAGTCAGAGTGATAGAAGGTAGCTGGCATAAGGTTCCAGAGATCAGGGAAATGTTCTATAAGATGATCACTCATGGACGTCAGATCGCTTTCAGGACAGATCTGGAAGATAAGATCGGCGATTGGTTCATAAAACTCCAAAGCGATATAGCTAAAAATTATGGACATGTGCTCATGTCTAAAGAAGAATCAAAAATGGTCTCCGGAGTGGTATCAAAAGCATATCATCAGGTGGCATTTTTATTTTTAGGAAGTCTTCAAGTGATACACTCAAAACAAGAAGAAGAAATGGTAGAACTGGCGCAAGATGGATGGGCTTTCATTGTCAATTACATGGAGCCCTGGAGGACAATTGCGTTAAGGGAAGAAGAACTTCCAAAAGTGGCTGTTAAGCCAGAATTCCTTGAGGTAGAAAACCCTTTTCAATTATGGAGCTATTTGATGGGCTTGTCAAGAACCTCAAGAATCTCTTTGACTTTTATTTCGGCGCTTTGCAATCATTGGTATCATGTATCTTCCTATGCAAACAAAATGAAAATCAACAGGCATCAGGACTTCCTTGAGAAATGGCATCACTATTTAGCAAAATCAAACTCACTTTCAGCTTGGGAGATAGAGCCTCTTCCCACCAGCTTAAGCTCATTTTCCTTTCACAGAGGGACTTGAAAAAAAGATTCTGACAGTACTTAAAGAGGTCAGGGAAACCCTTTGTGTATGTCTGATTTGAAAGGCTCCCCATTAGAATTTATCCATATCTTGTAGTTACCTCTAAATAATGATATTTGAAAACACTGAACTTGAGTGTAGCATAGAGACATCATATTCTTCCTATCAGTAGTTCTCAATCTATCTTTCATGATTTCTTTTTCTCTTTTTCTTTCTGATTCACAAATGAAAAATTGTTGTTCTATGAAGCTCCTTATTTGGATACTTCAGTGCAACTGCAAGTCTAAGTCTTATACATTCCTGCATGTAATCAGAGTGATACCCAAAGTGAATCTTAACTTTTGATTTTCTCCAAGGTCTTTAAGTTATGTGCTTAAATTCAAGGTGAAAAGTATGGAGTACAAAGTTGAATGATTTGCCCTGATTGACTTAAACACTGGTAAAGGTAGACCAAATTCAACCTGGGCATGTCAATTGATTTATAACTTATTGCTGTTCTTTATAGTCATCTGATCTCTCATTGAGTTTTCCTATCATTACTAATCTTATATTAATCATGTCATATCATTAGTAATTAGATCATTTCTGTGACCATTGCTCTATGATGATTGTTGGGATATAAAGATAAAAGTTGCCATTACTTGTACTCTTTCTCTTTTTCCTTACCAACTTTATTCATCGTCTTTGAGAAGGTTTGATCTTTCTTTCATGTATTTAGTTTTCCAAGGAATCAAAAGAAGAAGGCATCTGTTCTCTCATCATTGCTTATGGTGTGAGATGGAATGTGAAAGCTTACAATTGTTGTAGGGCTTGTCACAGAAAGGATTTGAATCTTTTATCAATCTTGTATCTTATCATTGCTGACCTCAATCACTCCTTTTATAGATATCAAACCCCATGACTGCAATGGATTGTAAAACAAACGAGTACTATTGTGGCCATTCCTTGTACAATGAAGAATGGGAAGCTATTGCGGCTTTGAGTCCAGCGCTCAAGGTGAATTCCACACATCATAACATACTGATTATATTTACTCATCCTGATGCTGATATGTTTTATTTGACTAAGCTTTTGAGAATGTTACCTTTCACATGCAGGGGGGTTTCTCCTCTGGATATGAGGTTTTGGCAGAATACCTACACAATAAGAAGAAGCTTGAAAGCCTCAGAGTGAGCTCAATTTATCCTAGTATTCTCAAATGCATTGATTAAATGCTTATCTGGCTCAAGGAATATCAGGATAAATTTTGGGACACCACATTCATTGTTATTGCAACAGTCCTTAACCCAACCCTTGAACTTTTTTCAAGACTTTTTCCAGATGCCTGTATTTCAGCTCATTAAACAATCAATGGAGTCATCCAACAGCAACTTTTGAACTGGACTCCAGAAGAATCTGAACCTGTGCTTTGAACTCAACAGCTTCCCATAGCCAACATTGCAGACAAGTCTAATATGTTTGGGGTAGCTTCTTGTGATGTGCCCACCTCAACACAACATGAAAAAGAATTAGCCAACTACCTATCTGGTAAGTATGGTATCCTACCCAATGAGAAGCCTTTGGACTGGCGGAGGGTGAGTTCTTTCTCATGGATTATCTTGATACTAGTATTCACTTTATACTATTAATAATGTCAAACCTTCACACAGAAACACCAGAAACACTTTTCACTTCTTGCCTCAATGGCATGGGATTCCTTTTCAATATCAGCCACTACCTGCTATGTTGAACAACGGTTCTTGTCAGCTGCAGATGTGGCAGCTCCTGGACAAGGATCAATACTATCAAATACAATAACACACAAAGTTGTATGTTAGCCATGGATCAAGATTGGCATTGTACCCATGGAAAAATCTCCAAGATGGAGTGAAGTACTTCAATGAATACAACAAACAAGAGAAGAAGAAAGGGAAAAGAAGATATTTATTTTGACTTTTTCTGTTCTTTTGTTCCTCTCTTTTTTGGCATTTTTTTACTTTTATCTTCTTTTCCCCCTTTTTTTGCTTGTCTCTCATTTCTCATCTTTTACGCTCTTTGAATTATCATTATTTTTCAACTGTCGGTTTTTCAGTTTTTTTATGTTTCCTGACCGCAATGACCAATATCTGAGCTTCTGTACTGAAAACGGGTTATTGACTACAATGTACTGCCCATAACGTTGCAATACGGTAGATCGCATTGAGATCCGATATAACGCGCTATAGACCACCAAAGCAAAAAAGTTTCTTTTGTTCAAAACGAGATTGACATTTTGAAATAGATGAGATATTTGGCAACAATATATGATCAAAAAAAGATCGTACAGCCGATCGGGCCCTGACATAAAGATAACAGGTATAGATAATATATTGCAGTCGAAGATAGACATCAGATGACTTGATTGGGTCCGCTTCTGAGATTAGAAAGTTTTGCAAGTGAGTTGCCGATCGGGCCCTAACATAAAAAGAACAGCTATAGATGATATATTGCAGTCGACGATAGACATCACACAACTGGATTGGGTCCGCTTCTGAGATTAAAAAGTTTTGTGAGTTGTAGTTTCAATCGATGGTATAGCCTGTAAATGGGTTTACTTGAAGGTCTTCGATTTTTGAATGGTGAAAATATTGACATCATTCCATAATTGATGTCTACCTTTGCGCATCCCAAGATTGCTGATGTGAATTTGTGTCATGCAACCGATGTGACATCTAGAAGACATAATATGCCTGTGTCAACGGCAAAGTGACCGCTGGCTCGACAGTACACAGCTCTCCATCGATCTCAACCCGATAAGTTTCGGGATCAACTGTGATGTTTGGCATCAGATTGTTCAGTTTCAAGTCAGATTTCCGAAGCTTTCTGCAATCCTTAACGGCCTCAAGCCTCTTCTTAAGACCATAAGACGGAGTGATCCCTTTCTCAATCGAGACAGCAGAGACAAATGCCACCGATGTATGGCCCATGACAGGATAGTGTGACCCCCACATCGGTCGACCGTAGACCGGCTGGACTGTTGGGATTGACTATACAGAAGGGTGCTTCAGAGATCAGTACGAACAAACCAAGATTGAGGTATACTGAGCGATTGTATCTCACGGCATTGGCATCCCCCATTTGCGCCCACGCTACATAACCCCCTTTGATCACCACTTCCGGTCTCGCCCCAAAATTTGCTGGTGTCCATATGCAAAGATCTGCCAGCTTATTGATCGCCACATCTCCGACCATGTGAGAGATCCCATGTACGATTGCGCTTTGAAATCCACATATGTCAGCTCCGATCTGTTCATCGAATTCGCACAATCAGAGAGACATTAGGCTTACGGGTTGATGGTGTATTTGGCAATATACCGCTTGACACGGTCGTTGTCAATACCCCTGACTTTTTCGTCTTCGTTTAGCCAACCTTTGAAAGATTTCATCTTGGAAGCAGTTCTCCAAGTTCGACTGACAACTTCACCGATTCGACCCATAGCTTGGGAGTCGGAGCTGATGATGGAAATGGCTCCAATATCTTGCAATACATCCTCTGCGGCCACAGTTTCACCTCGGATTCTTGACTCCGCAAAGGCGACATCTTCAGGTATCGACTTGTCAAGGTGGTGACAGACCATAAGCATCTGTTTCAAAACTTCCGATCATTCAGTTTGCTTTCGAATGAATGATCAGGGAATGGTAAACCGACATCGAGATGTTCGTCTAATGTGTTTTTCGTGTATGGTCGAGTAGGATTTGTGGAAGAGGGCATTACGTTCGATTTGCCGCACACGACAATGATATCTGGGGCATGACCTCCGCCAGCTCCTTCAGTGTGGTAGCTACAAGGTGTTGGTACAGTTTAGGTACGAGGAACATCAATTATCTACCAAGCTTCATGAGAAAACCTTACGTATGAATCACACGATCTTTGAAGGCCTTGATTGTGTCCTCCACAAATCCAGATTCATTCAGAGCTTTGGAGAAAATGCGAATTATGAGCTAATGACACAGGTCCGGTCTCGATGAGTAAGCTTACTATCGGTGTGAATGTTACACTGTTAAGCCATACAAGCGAGTCAGACGGTGAATTCAAAGTGACGGAAAGCAAAAACAAACTTGAATGTCGTATTTATCACACACTGACAGACACGAATCGATAGCGTCCGGTGTACTTCCCCAATCCTTTGGAATTGAATGATGTCATTTATGTTTGTAAGACTGAGTTATTCAAAGCACGTGTAAAAAGGTAGCTCACTTCATGTAATTTGAGGCCACCAACACCGGAATGCACCATGTCTTCCAAGCCTTGAGAGCCAGAGTCGTTACCTTTTCCAGTGAATAAGAAGTTCATAGGAACGCTATCTGAAGCAACAAACATGTTTTTCTACAAACAGAAAGCATTTTACCAAAATCAGCTATGACTATGTCTCCGTAATACGGAAGAGATCTTACCAGCAAAGTTCTTGAAGGTGTACAGGTAGTCGCATTGGTACCAGCTACAGGGCCAGTCCCACCACCAATCAAGGTCGTTATACCATTAGATAGAGCCTCGTTACATTGTTGCGGGCATATGAACTTGGAATTGATGAAGCACAGTTGGGGTTAGCGTAGTTAAACATCCCGACTCAAGTACTTTCAGCTCACGTGCACATGTGCATCGATGGCACCAGCAGTCACTATTCGACCTTCTCCAGCGATAACCTCGGTATTGGATCCCACGATCATGTTTTCGGTCACTCCAGATTGAACGTCCGGGTTCCCTGCCTTTCCAATACCAACGATATTACCTCCTTTGATGCCTATATCAGCCTGATTCGAGGGTTACCATACATTCAGCTATCTCAATGCTTCGACTCCATGGTCCCCGCCTTACCTTGTATATCCCGCTCCAGTCCAAAACCAATGCATTGGTGATCACAATATCTAGTGTTTCTGCATCTGATCTTCCAGTTGCTTGACCCTGTTCAAATCAATGAGGAGATCAGATGAACATTCCAATGCGAGTCTCGATTATTACGCGACCAACCATGCCTTCGCGGACCACTTTACCACCTCCAAACTTCAACTCTTCGCCATAAGTGGTGTGGTCATGCTCTACTTCGACCCAAAGGGAAGTGTCTCCCAGCCGGACTTTGTCCCCAGTGGTCGGCCCAAACATACTGTGATTTCGTATGACAAGTCATGTTCAGCTAGTGAAGCGAGTCAGGGAATAACGACGGAGATGATTGTAACATTACCTGGCGTAAGCTTCTCTTGAGATCTCATGGCAACTCAATGGTCTTTCGACTTTACCGGATTGGACATGTTGAAAGCCCATTTGGACCATTCGATCTACGAGCTGCTTGCCTCCAACGAGATCCCCCCTTTTCCAGCTTTTACCTTCTAAGCCATTACCACCACTTATAAGTCCCGTACCGCCTATCTCAACTAAACGTATACTTTTATCATCGCCAGGTTCGAATCGCACAGATGTTCCAGCAGGTATATCGAGTCTGTACCCGAGAGTGAGCAATCGATCGAACCTCAGCGCGGGGTTGGTGAGTGAAAAATTGTAGTGCGATCCGACTTGAATGGGCCGATCACCAGTATTGGTGACTTTTATCTTCAGCCTCTGACGGTTCTCGTTGATCTTCAAAGTCTGTGGCTGGGTGCTTTCACTTCCTGATCTCCTTCGTTTTGAACTCCGTTTCACGACGATGGCTCCAGGTAATTGCTCAGGTAATAAAGAAGGTTCATCACCATCGGGGAATATCAGATCGCTTGGAATAGGTATGCAGGAGCCATACAGAGCCAATGAAAGATGAGGCTCACGCCCTAAGGGCGTGCAGATGGGCGAATGTACCGTGACTAGAAAAGTTCCATCGGGACTATTGGTTGACATCAGAATCAATTGTGAATGCTACGATGATGCTTGAGAGATGAACACACAACGTTCCCTCCACTTGAACGTCCTTCAAAAGACCAGGAACCGCCGCTTGAACATGCCGAAAACCAAGAATCTCTCGCCCCACTTGCATGAGCTCGGCTACTGATGATTGACCGTCTCGGATTAGCCTGAATCGTAGGAATAGAAATTATCGGCAATCGTCCGCAAACCGAGAGGACTTAGGAGCGCTGACTCTTGTAGAACACATGCGATCAAAGCTGTGGCCTCAGTCAAATTGAGCTTTACGCCTCGGGAGAGGCGGCGTTGGGCAAGTAAACCAACATTAGTTAACAATATCTTGTCGAGCTCCTTGGTGCCTAGATGCATGTTGATTTAAAGGTCGATGCAAGAATGAGTCAGTGTCTGTTCGTTCGATTCTTGTTGACTCATTTGACAAGATGGTCCCAATAAACAAATCTCTCATATGATACAGCAAAACCGGAAAAGCTTGTCATGAATTCCCCGCCGATTTGCTCAAGTTTGACGGGCAAGATTGGTCCAGCTGTTCTGGATTGGCTGTATTTATTTACCAGAACCGGTCCTCGGCTATGATCTACCGAACAAGCCGAAGACTGAAATTGTTTTTAGCTTGCTTTGACCCGCAAATCGTCTAACTCAATCTCAAACAACCTCAAACAACCTCAAAGATTGACCCTTCTCGAGAATGACCGACAGAATTCATCAAATAGTACGTAGTTGACCCTTATCAGGCCTCGATCGCCTTTCAACACTCCTTGAGTCATCTTCTGATCCTTCCAATTGAATAGATCAATCATGTTCGAGGAACACCACTCAGTCGATTACAAGCCAAGAGTCCTGATGATAGTGAGTCATTTTACTGATCTCACAATTCAGATTGAGATCTTAAAGAACAATGTTTTTGTAAAACAGTTGTAATCACTATGGCACTTCGTACACCGATGTGTAAAGCCAAAAAAGGAGGATTCAAAGATATGACGTCAGACGAACTTTTATTATCAACCTTACGAGCCACAATCGACCGAATTCAAATACCCCCAGAGCAGATCGAAGATATCACCATAGGTACTGTTTTAACTCCGGGTGCAGCTTATTTAGCCAGGGCAGCTTCCTTAGCAGCTGGATTTGCTGAGAGTACTCCGGTACAAATTATCAATCGGTTTTGCTCGAGCGGTTTGATGGCTATCAGTGGTGTAGCTAATCAAATCAAAAATGGTGATATCGAGTGTGGATTGGCTATTGGGTTTGAACATATGACAGCTAAGTAAGTCATCGTTTCAAGTCTAGATATTTTCAATCTCATTGAAGCATTACAAACAGTGGATTAATCCACCATTCTCCCCAGTCCGGATCGAGGAATTCCTGAAGGGGGATTTTCCAAAGATGTCATGGCCCATCCTGCAGCAGCAGACTGCGTTTTTGCGAGTTTTTCTTTTGTTGACCGATTTATATTCTAAGTGGATCCTAATTCCCAAAACGCATCCTTTGGGTGCATGCATTTTAGCCCATGGGATGGACTTCGGAGAACGTGGCTAATGACTTCAAGATCACCCGAGAAAAAATGGACGAGTTTGCACTTTTATCCCATCAACGTGCTTCTCGAGCTCAATCTAGTGGATTATTCCAGGAAGAAATGTATTTTTCCTAGCCTTACCTTTTTATTCTGAATCTATGTCTCATGAGAGGTCTGAATTAATCATCCGATAGCATGCCTTTGGAGGCCTACGTGGCCATTTCTCAAGGCAATGATTCTACCGAGTCCACAAAGCGTGAAAAGAAGATGATCTCTGTTGATGATGGGATTAGGCACGGAAGCACAGGTTTGTACTTGCTTTGTTTGCTTTGTTCTCCAAAGACCATCGAATAGCTAACCAAACAACAAAATGTATCAGCTCAACAGCTTGCCAAGATCCGACCTGCATTCCCTCAATGGCCTCCTTCACATACCTCAGGCGGGAATGCGTCTCAGATCACAGATGGTGGTGCTGTTGTATTACTGATGTCAAGAAGAAAAGCCGAAGAATTAAAATGCAAGATCCTGGCTAAATATATCAACACACAAGTCGTTGGTCTACCACCTAGAATCATGGGTATCGGCCCTAGTCTAGCCATTCCGAAATTGCTTGAAAAGGTTGGATTGGATGTTGAAGACATTGACCTCTTTGAAATGTAAGTGTATGATCTTTTGATCTGTCGTGAGCTCATTCTACGTTTTGAAAGTCTGATTTGGCTCCTCATTTGCTTTTGTCTTAGCAATGAGGCCTTTGCATCGATGTACGTTTATTGCGTCCAGAAATTGCAAATCCCTCTCGACAAAGTCAATGTCAATGGAGGTGCTATCGCCCTAGGTCACCCGCTTGGATGCACCGGTGCTCGTCAAGTTGCAACGGGGTTGCATGAACTTAGACGAAGGCGCGGGAAAGTCCTAGTGACTTCGATGTGCATTGGCACGGGTATGGGAGCCGCTGGGTTGATTTTAGCTGAGTATTGACCAGTTAAATTATTGTTTTACACAGTATATAGATTGTAGATCAGTTTGATGAATGTGATTTTGAATAAAGTTCTTCTGAACCTTGACCAAACATGTAATGATGCTTTTGACCTTAATACCAAAGCTTGTTTTGGCCTTGGAATAAAACATCATATTTGTTCTCCTTCAGATCAACTGTGACCAGGGATGGAAGGAGCAAATCTGTGGACACTCTTTCACTGTCGGCTTTAGTTTCACAGGCCTCAGATATCCTCTGATAGCCATTCCCTCGGATGTGGTGCTAGGCAATTGATCCCTGGCTTTGTACCAGATGTTCTCAGCCTTGAGCCTGATCGTGATTGTGCAGCCCATTCTCACTGGGTTTGCATAGAAACTGAATTTTGAACCGAGAATGTGGGTGTTTGCGTGCTCGGCGCAATTTCGTGATTCTCTGTCGCCAGTTTCTTCTTCAGCATGCTTAAGTCTGTAGTCAAAGTAAGAGTCAGTCAAGAGGTCTATCCTCCGAGTCTGAACACTATTCAAACCAGCTATAATATCTCGTGATATAATTATGGTATGCCTGTATGACTATATGTGGAGGTATCTAAAGCCCTCTCAAAACTAAGGCCCCGTTTGGTAGCCCATTAAAAGTGTACAGCAGTTTAAAAGTGCAATGTATTAAACGACCCAAAACCACATGAAAAGAGCAATTCAATGATTAATTGCTGTTTAAAAATAATCGGTGGTTTTGAAGGATAATCGTTTGGTATTTTGAAACCAAACTGGTCTGAGTTTGGAAACCGTACCTGAAATCAACCATGTCTGATTATAATTCTCCAACTGCGTCCATCGAGAGCTTGGATTCCATTCTCACGTTCCGAACTGAGGATTTATTCGAAGATGACGGTAACGAAGAAGTCCTTCGACAAGAGGTAGAAAACGCGATGATCGCGGCTCAAAGAATGCTTGCTGCCGCACTAGTTCCAAAAGTCCCTTGCCGTACCTCTCAACTCAGAGGTGATGCATACGCCGTAGAAGTCTTTGAAGGTAGTCCAATTCGGTTTCAAGAAAACTGTCGAATGGATAAAACCACTTTCCTTGCTCTAATGGAAGTCCTCAATGATTACCTTGTTTCATCGATCCACATCAATACACGCGAGCAAGTTATGATCTTTCTTTACATAGTTGGCAATCACGCCTCAAATCGAATGGCAGCCAAAAGATTTCAGCACTCTAAAGAGACTATCAGTCGTTACTTCAATATCGTGGCGAATGCATTAGAACGGGTTTCGGAGAAATTCATCCGTCAACCTGGTCCCTTGACGCCATGTCCACCTGAGTGTGATGCCCTGCCTTATGCACAGGAGGTCTGGTCTGGTCTATGAAACGTGAGACACGTTTCTGGTCTTTATTCTTATTAAGAGATATTTCTAAAAGTCGAGAATGATAATAATAATTTCGATAGAGAAAAGAGAACTAACAGAATAACAAGAGCCACATATAAATAAAGAAAACAGAATATCAGGAACAAGATATTATAAAAGAAAACAACTACTATAAAAGAAAAGAGTCTTAAGGTACAATATAAATAAATAAATGAGAATTTAGAAATCTAATAATAACTACTACTTTGATTACAGAGTCTTCTTCAGATAACTTAGATTAATACGGATAGTAGTTTCACAACAAATGTCAAGCTAGATTAATGCGGATAGTAGCTTTTATGACACTGAGATCGCAGGAAATACCAAGCGATATCCGTGGTTTAAGGACTGTATAGGGGCTATTGATGGGACCCATATCCCTGCTGTGGTTCCAAGTCAAAATCGTGAATTATACCGTAATCGAAAAGGGTTCTTAAGCCAAAATGTGTTGGCGGGGTGTTCTTTCAATTTACTCTTCACCTTTGTTCTCGCCGGATTCAAAGGTTCCGCTGCTGATGGCCGAGTATTGGAAGTAGCACGGCAGCAAGGAAGATTCCTTGTACCGCCAGGTATGTCAACCTTTTCCTTTTTTTTGTTTGTATTCTGATGCTGATGTTTTTCATTAGGCCGATACTACCTTGTTGATGCAGGGTATTCAAACGAACCTGGATTTCTTGCCCCTTACCGTGGGGTTAGATATCATCTACAAGAATGGGCCCAAGGTAATTCTGGGCCCAGAGACTACAAAGAGTTATTTAATTTAAGGCATTCCAGCCTACGGAATGCGATTGAACGAATATTCGGTGTGATTAAGAAACGATTCGAGATGCTGAGCAGCATGCACTCATTCTCCATCGAACTTCAAGCAACTCTTGTAATTGCAATGTGTACATTACATAATATAATAGTGAAACGAGGAGGAGCGGATTTCTTCATGGATGATGAAGAAGCGGCTGAGCAATGGCCGAATCGAGAGATTGATGCTTACCAAGTAGCCACCGCCAACCTTCGAACACAGGCCATGGACGATAGGGATCGTTTGGCAATGAGTATGTGGGACGCGTATATTCATCATCCTCGCTATCGAGGCTGAGCATAAAATGAAAGACAGAAGAAATTTTTTTTATTTCATTCGGACACAGTTTTTTAAATAGTTAAAACAAAACAATTGATATTTGTAGATTACAATTTTTTGATAAAGATGTAAAAGTCATTTCTAATATAGTATTGTAAAAAAAAAAGTTTTCATAATAGTGTACAACAAAATTATAATCTTACTTTATTCAGGATAGAGACCTGATACAGAGGATGAAGCCATAGTATTACATCCAATAGCATCAGCAAGCCAAATCCAACGTAACTTGGGAGAATTGTTGATGAAAAATCGACACATCTCCTCATTTTGGAAAAGCTTTGAAGCTTCCATCGCAACATGGTCGTTATTGAAGTATTTTTCATAGTCCGCATTGAAGATGGCCATTGCTTCACCTTGAGATGGTACCCTGGAAGTCTTGAGGACAACTGAATTTTGTTTGTGGCGAGCTGTGACTTCGGCCAGTTCGATCTTTGCGGTGTCATGAGCAGCTACGGTTTTCGCTCGTAATGCTTCTCGATCGGCAATCGCAGTGGCTTGCTCCTTGAGGCTATTGACAGAGTTGTCCAACGAAGCTGCTAGCTTGGCCTTCGTATTCGGTCTGACACGAGCGGGAGGTTTCTTGCTGACAGCACGAGGTTTGACAGCTGCTGAAGTCGTGGTCTGAGTGATTCCATCATCGGATTCAACACTTACAGCTCGGATGTCCTGATCGATTGGGTTGGGGTTATCTAGTCCAATTGAAGATCGATTTTCACTAACTTCTCGAGCTGAATCCAAAATATCACAAGGTATTGTCAGCTTATCACTTGTATTGTTAGCTTATCACTTGCTGAGTATAAAAAAACAAAGGATATAAAACAAAAGAAAGAAAAGATGAACTTACGATTCTTTAATGGAGGTGGTAGTTCAAAAGCATCCTCATCACAGGAACCACCCGAATCTTCTTTTTCATTGGCCAGTTGATTACTATTAGTCGGAAGGGTTTGAGTTCCAACGATTCCATCGGCTGCAGCGTTGGTGTCGCCGCATAACTCATTCATGAGTGTATAGAGCGGAAAGGCCTTCTTCTCGTAGATAGCAGCACCTTTGTGCTTCTACAAACATCGAATGTTATATGTAGTCAGCAGATAGATTGACTTGTGAGTAGATAGGAACCAACCTTGCAATAATCGATCCAAAATTGTGGCTCTGCCACAACCATCGAAGTCTCCTCGTCCCAACCAGCACCCGAAGCTCCTTTCAAATCGTGCACAATGCCATATTGTGTTTTCAACTATACAGGTATCATAACAACAACAAAGTAGTGAGTAAGAATTGACGAGAAAGGATTGATATGAAGGGAAAATAACTTACGGTTTGGAAGTGGTTCTTGAGCTGCTCCCGGATGAGATCGACCTTATAACGTGCGTTGTATTCCTTCAACACGTCGTTCCAGGCCTCGTGCTTGAATCCTGAGTCGGCCTTCTTTCCCGCAAGCTTTTGAACGATCAGTGCATCAATGAGCACTCGAGACTTTGCGTGATTCCAGTGTGGTGGTGTCAAAACACGTTTGGATTGACTTGGTTTATCGACTTGGGTAGCTTTCGGCATGTTGCTGGCTTGGAGTTGAGGAAAGGTGGGATTGGAAAGTTTTTGAAAAGATGATGATGGGTGTTGGATTCGAAGGGAAGGAAGAGAAATTGAAAATAAAAAAAAAGACGTGAGGGGGACTGGAAGGTGTGCGAGGTAGGGATAAAGTCGAAAATTCGACAAGTTCCCTCTTCACGTACGGAATTAAAACAGATTATTGAAAATAATCTCAAAAAGGCGATTATGAAAATACCTCATTTTTAGAGATTATTGACCAAATAATGTCGTTCAATAATCTCTAAATTTGGGCTACCAAACGGCAAAAATTATTTGGCGATTATTATTTTGCAATTACAAATATAATTCGAAAAATAATCTCTACCAAACGGGGCCTAATTGATCCGTGTTTTGAAGATGAGAATCAGCTTGCTCTCCTCTCATTTTGAGGATTTCAAGCTGAGATATGGCGTTTGTTAGCGTGTGCTATGCTCGTCCTCAGGTTGTATAGATCATACTGATCTGGCAGGACTAAACCTTGCTATCTCTTGTTGTTCAACTGAAAAACCCAACGCTTTCACAGACGCGATGATACCAATAAGGGCCAAGTCTTTTGGAATCTTGATTGGCACAGAGAGATCATATGCGACTTTGACTCGATACGACGGTGATCATTGTTCAGTATGACCAAAAAAATCGGCTCGTCTTGGGGAAATTGTTTCTAGAATCTCACATAGAGGATATCAGTTCAGTTTTTAGTATGGTATATCAGTTTGTTGTGCCCGCCAGGATGTATAAAAGGGCCCTACCAGAAGTATACATATGTATCATAATTTCATAGGCTGTAGAGTACCGGTGCTGAATACTTGACAACATCACGTATTCCTCAGATATGGGTCTGTTTATTTAGAAAACAGGCGCAACCTAGTGATTAGGGATTCAGACTCGAACGTAGCGATTGGTGAGATCCTGATCATAAAGTGGTAGAAAGACCCTTGTGACATCGAGGTTGGTTGAATCCCAATCGATCATCGATCCGATTGAGACACCTAGTTTGATACAAAGTGTTAACGAGGCTTTTGTTGACCTCCATGCTTCAGCTTATTAGTTCTCGTGTGCACGTTTCAGCCATCCCCAGGATCTCATACGAGCAGCTTCAGTCGCATGTAGCTTTCTTCGGTAGAGATGATCATTCCTCTCTCGCATCGTAACTTGGCAAGGTGAAGCAACCTTTTTGGAACACTCTACTCAGTCCTATCATTCATCAATATGCAATAATCGTAACCCTTCCAGTAAGACCATTTGACATTTTGTGGGTCTCAAGCCAACTTGAAAAGAACGTATCCTTCAGTTGTTAGCTACTCCGCATTGATCAAGCTGCTACATCCCTATCAAAATATAATCAGGTCAGTTCTCAAACACAACTTTTTGACCTCTGGAGACTTCCAAATCTTATAACCCATCTGAATAAAAATCTCATGGCTACTGTAGAAAGTTTATTTTGATTCACAAAACAGCCGAAGGTGATGTTACTTCATCGGCTTGTTTCCCTTCTCAGCTTGGGCGCTTTAATCGCAACTCAGGTCCCTGACTCGGTCACCCCGAATCACCGTCACTTCGTCTCCCGCTCTTCTATCCAATTAAACCCAAGGCAGATTCAAGATTTCAACTTGCGCCAACACATAGACCCATCATTTTCTAAGAGGGACAAAGAAATTAAACCTAGCTTTGATTACGCCAAATATAAGATACGGGGTGTTAACATTGGTGGATGGCTTGTCACAGAGCCTTGGATCACACCTTCACTTTACAACACAGGAAATGACAAGATCATTGATGAGTATACATTTTGCGAGCAATTAGGGTATTTCCATCTTCATCTTCAATTATGGTCAATTTTACGCTGATCAAAAAAAATGTTTCAGGAAAGAAACGGCAACTAAACTTCTTCGAGCACACTGGGAGTCTTTTTATACAGAAGAAGATTTCCAAAGAATCAGTTCATATGGTCTCAATCATGTTCGCATCCCCATCGGTCAGTCATTCAAGTTTGGTCACCTTAATCATATGATCAAGCATACTCATACAAAGAGACTTCTCACTTTCATAATTTTAGGATATTGGGCTTTGGACATATTGACTGATGAGCCTTATGTTCAAGGTCAACTTGAGGTGTGTTTCCCGCCTTTCCTTCTAGGAAACGTTTGATAATATGACCATCCGTATCATTACTACGATTTCTCTAACTTTGAACCGACTGATCAATAGTACCTCCGACGAGCTGTTGGTTGGGCTCAAGGGGCGGGGCTCAAGGTGATGATTGACTTGGTGAGTAACATGATTCACCAACGTGGAAGCTTTGAACTGACTATCAAAATGTACAACAGCACGGTGCTCCAGGATCACAGAATGGGTTCGGTGAGCATAACTGGAAGTTCTAAGGAAATCCGAATAATTCACTTACATCTCGTTCTCCTCGCATTCAATTCTGTACAGACAACTCGGGTAAAAAAGGTGAAATCAATTGGGCCAAGGAGGATTCCAATGTAGCTCGTACAAGGAAAGCTCTGGTCATGCTTGCTCAAGAATTCTCTCAGCCCAAATATGGTACAAACTAATTTCTCGTTTCCTTGGTGGATATTTCAAAGTTTTTTTTGACTAACATCTACGGTTATCTGCTTACTTTCGATAAAGCTGGAACGGTTACTAGCTTGGAGTCACTCAATGAACCCGCCGGATTTGCTAATGAACAAACTTTGAAGACCACTCGTCAATATTACTACGGTACGTACATTTTTTGCTGTTTTTGAATAAATCCTCCAAGAGAAAATATAATGCCGAGACTAAAGAGATCGATATCCTATCTGTTCGGATGTAGATGGCTATGGAATTGTAAGGTATCCGATATCTCAAGGGTGGCAATCAAATCTACTTTATGCGATTCATGATGCTTTTCAACCACTCGATACTTGGGCACATTCCTTTCCCGCGCCAAAATGGCAAGGAGTGGCATTAGACACTCATATCTACACTGTTTTCAACAACACTCAACTTCAAATGACTGATAACGAACGAATAAAATTTTATTGCGATTTGGCTGATTCATTAGTCAAAAGTGATTCATCTCTATGGACTTTTGTTGGGGAATTCACACCTGCTCCTACAGATTGTGCACCACGTCTTAATGGACAAGGACTTGGATCTAGATACGATGCAACTTTTGAAGATCGTCCACGTTTGGGTTCCTGTGAAGGAAAGAGTGGATCGAAGTCTACTTTTTCAGAGGAGTACAAGGCTAGTTTGGGAAGATTCTTTGAAGTTCAAACTCATGTTTATGAAAAAGCTTCTGGTTGGTTCATGTGGACTTTCAAAGCCGAGAATTCGGATGATTGGAGTTATGACGCTGGTGTAAAGGTCAGATAATCTTCGGAATAATTGTTTTATGCAGCTTCAAGTGTTCATGTCCTTGAATAGACTGCTGATTTTGATTGTATTCAAACTATTAGGGTGGCTGGATACCACGTGATCCAGGATTGAAAGCACACGGAAACCCCTGCGGTTAAAAACTAAAAATTGCTTCTCACTACCTCTCGCGCTCGAAGGCCATAAGCAGTTCTTCAGTCCACGTTGGTGGGTATTTGAAACTCGCCACAAGACGCCCTGATATCGATATCACCTCATCTTCAGTTCTTGGCTTGATGTTTCACAGAACCCAACGTCGGGATATCTACGTCGGGCTGATGTCATCAATAATAACTCTTCAAATCTTTGGGTCATCAATTGTGTATCTATTTATGTATTGTTCCGGCTTTTTTTATCTTATACTTCTTCAGTCTTTGTTGAACAGTGCCAGTGGGACAATTTTCTATCAATCTTGTATCACTCGAATGTTTTAAATGTTCCTGCAAAAAAATTTTGAACACCCTTCAATCACTAGCTCATATTGATCCATCATCATTCATCGCCAAGTTCCATGAAGTTAATGTCTTGAGATATTTGAGTTAATCAAATCCACCCATCAGCTCTCAATTGCATTGAGCTAATGAAGATGGGAAGGTGTAGGT
This sequence comes from Melampsora americana, assembly GCA_022264835.1. Classification (NCBI taxonomy): domain Eukaryota; kingdom Fungi; phylum Basidiomycota; class Pucciniomycetes; order Pucciniales; family Melampsoraceae; genus Melampsora; species Melampsora americana. Next base: position 429,131 of record JAIFHY010000050.1, on the reverse strand, counting down.
ATTTGTATGTGTGCTTGGTACACTCTGGACTGATACTGACATCCAAACTGCTTCATGGTTAAGAAGAACTGATCAAGTTACAATTTGCAGGATGTCAGACATCTGGAGGAACCAGTGTGAGTAGGATAAGCCAGAGAGCCAAGAATGTCTTGGATCAAATCATTATTTATCAGTCAACTCTTCAGTCAAAGTTTTTGGGTCAGATTCCAAATTTTGTAAAACAGCTATATGTTCATCTTTTGAAAAACCTCTTGGCAAAGATGATACTTCCCCAAACCCCAACCAAATAAGATCAGGTTGAGCTTAGGGCGGTGACCCAGCTGTGGCCCGACTCATCCCAATATGGTCCGAAAAGTGTGCCACAACACACCAAACCTGCTTTATGGGTGCCTCCAGGGCTTTTTGTTGAACAAAAAAACTAGTGAATTTTTCAATTTCTAAGTAGCATTGTATGGCTTCCAAAGAAATTTACAGGCATGTAAATTTCCAATACGAGTCAAAATCATCCCCATTTTGCCCCTTTCCTACACCTATATTTCAGCCTGACCCTGATTCCCAGAGATAAGTACATGTCCTTCTCAGCACTGAGTGTTCTTTAGCTCTCCTTGGGTCTTTCCTCGGTCAGGCAAAGCCCCGGGGCCTTGAAATTTCAATATTTGGTCACAGAGTCAAGTTGAAGATTTATATAATGGTCATTTGGTAATTACATGTGATAAATAAGTCAAATTATATGTAATCAAGGACCCTGTCTAAGGTGGATTTTCTGTGGCACAATAGTATATCTCTAATTTCCTCCCCTTGATGGAAGTATGCATTCAGAATGTGAGGCTCAAGTCAGGGCCTGTATGATTCCCTGTTGGTATTTTCCTTTGGCACATTTTGATGCCCTGATCAATGAGACTTGTTTGAAAGGAAAACCCAATTCCCAATGGATGAATGATCTTGAGATTCAACCCTTCAATAAACCCTGAGTGAACACATGTGTTACCCCAATGTCACTAACAATTTCCTTCAAACCGGCCACTACCTTCAATGTTGCATGATCAACCACTGCAAACAGTAAACAAATTCCACAGGTGGAAGAGGGAGACTTGATTGAAAGTACAGTTGATCATAAAGCACCTATCAGTGTAAGCCTGAGCCCAAGCCGTAACATCCACACTACATATGTTCAGAATGCTGATTAAACTGCCAGCTATAATCTACATACAAGTCTGCTCAGTTGTCTGCTTATCTGAACCAGGATAGCATGTGTAATACATTCTGTAACATATTACAGCTTGACAAGTATGATAACAATTGACAACATATGGCCCCATGTCTATTCAGTCAATACTCATAAAACCCTTTGGTTCATCAGTTGCACAAAAACCACAAGGCAGTATATATACGCCATGGGTTAATTGTTGAACCAAAAGATGGGCTCAAAAAGGGTCTTGTTGGAATCTGGGTAAAAGCTAGCCAAAAGCTTAGCTTTTGATTGGATTTTGCCAGTCAGATCAGACTGGCTGTTTTCTGGCCATGAGCTCAATTTTTGGCTAAGTGAATAGCCAATTGGTTAGCTGGTTGATCTTGAGGTATATAAATTGGTTTGATGTTGGTAATGAAGGGATCTCAGATGACTGATCATCAGATCAAATATAACACAGATATTAGTCAAATGTACTAGCCAAAAACTTACTCAGATCAGGAGTTGATAACCTCGAACTAGTGATACATGTTGTGGTTAGGTTAATTTTGGTAAAAGGTTGAGAGTAAGTGTTTTAAGTAGAATGAATTGCTAATGTATTAGCAAATAATGAAGCAAAATCAAATGGAGAAACATAGTGAGAAATGTATTGAAATATCAGACAACAGGTTTGGTGCCAACAGGTAAAAAGATGGCCATCTGCTACAACAGTCAAATCAGCTGCTGTGAAAATAGATTCCCAATTTCAATTTTACACAAACCTCAACAGAGGGATCCCTAAAGATTATTTTCTTGATTGGATATTGGGAAAGCTCCCAGAATCCATGCAACTTCAACTTCTCTATTTCTCTCTTCTCAACCCATCAACTCTCTCTTTTTTGATACTTTACTAATTTTTTCTGATTGTTTTTCTCTCTGATCAGTAACATGATTCATTATCACCTCAAGCTCAAACTCAATTAATCTTTTGCTCATCTGGTCAATCTCATCAATCATTTTGTTTAAACTCAAACTTTTCACTTTGTTCCAGTTCATTGTGTTTGAAAGTTTCAAAATGTTTATAGATACCTGTATTAATATTCCAGTGGAATTTGTCTGCTTTTAACACTCAAAGTTGACAACTATCATCTAATGTGGATGGGTTTTAAATTGAGGGTGAAGAATGGAAAAAGAGATGGATGATGGTCATTGAACTTGATTGAATCAATAACCTTGTTTACCAAATGACAAAGTACATCATTGAGATTATTAATTGTCAAATTTGATCCACTTTTCATTTTTATTCACTTTACCCCAAAGGTTTTCAAAAAAGTGTAGTGTTGTGTCTTTTTATATATACATGCATACACACACATGTGAGACAACTTCCCATCATTAATGCAACTTTCTTTTATGCCCAAGGAGGTGGTATGTATTGCATATGATTCACTGATTAAGATAAGCAGATAACTGAGCAGACCTAGATGTAGATTATAGAAATAAATCTACTGAACAGTTTGCACCCATGTAATGCAGGTTTTATGGCACAGGTGTACAGTGATAGGTACTTTATGACCCGTTCCATTCTCAATCAATTTCCACTCCTCCACTTGGGGAAATCCCTTAATGTTTGCAGTGAACAATGAATGGACATTCTGATGTCTGTTATCCTCAATGGCTTTACTGATCAGCATAAGGCACAGTGCATACATGATTCAATAGTCTATGAAAATTGTAGACCCTGTCAATCTCTTCATTCAAACAAGCAAATTACTCCTGAAGTTAATTTGACCTGTGATTCTCTGAGTTCTCTAGTGCTCAAAATTAGTAAGACTTTCCAAGAAGAAATTGCTTTGTGTGCATATCATTGCACTCTAGACTCTTACTATTCCCATACTTCACCTTGTTCTTGTTCTTGTCAGGTGTGATACATTTCATATATATTTTATTTAATTTATTATCTCCTTTTGTTGATGGTCCCAATAACTCTATTGCAGAGCCTTTCCTCAAGTACCTCTATCTGAATATGTCTTCTCAATGCATGTTGATGAAGAGTGCCACAATTCTACTTTTCTTCATGAATAGTACGTTTTACATCTCTCTTTGATTGTCTGTTCCTACTTCACCTTGGTACATATCTCTGATTTGTTCCATTGTGATGTGTTTCTTTGAGCTATATATTGTTAATAAAGATGTTCATAATGTGACTTCCAATTCACTACTAGCTATCAAATTGGTCTAATCAGCGTATCAAATCTAGATGGAAAATTGATATTGCTCATCAATCCGGACTTCCCTCCAATGACTTTAAAAATGTGCATGCAGGTGACTTATATCCTTTAGATCCCTTTCAATAGGAATATTTAGACCTATCCCACTCATGAGTGATTTTACTTTTGTCATGATACTTGAAGAGTCAGTTGAGAGGTTGATGTTGAGTTAGCTAATTACCTAATCAAAGTATTTGTAAGTGATTTCAATTCACACATGATCAACTTTATGAATTGGTCATCAGAAAGAGGTCAGCTGGAATGTGTGTTCAAAGAGGTCATGATCCAATGGGATATAGTTAGTTAGTTGATTTTGATTGATGAGTTCTTTAGAGTCTGATGATAAAACAAAGCATACAACGGATTGAGAATGTATTTATAAAATATTAACAATTAAACCAAATTAAAAAAAAAAGAGTATAAATAGTAATCAAGTCAGTTGAAGTATGCAAACTGTTCTCAAGCGTCTTCAACCAAACCATTTACGTTCAAGACCCTTCACTTCGACTCACTTCAACTTCAATTGTTACTTTTCAACTTCAACTTCAACTAACTAACTCAGCAATGAATTCACTCAATTGGTTATTATCACCCAAATCTAAATCTTCATTTCAACTTCATTCTAATCAAAGTACAATTAACTCTACCACTTCTTTAACTTCAACTTCAACTTCAACTTCAACTAACCACTTGACAAACCACTCAAACTCATCGAACAAGACTTCAATCGATAATCTGATCTCAGGTCCACGTGAATCTGAATCTGAATTGGTAGATGAAATGGTAGAAAGTGTGGAAAGATTAAATGGGATTGAAGCTGCTAACAATCTAGAACGTAAAGCGAGTCTCAATAGTGAGGGTGAAGTAAGAGTAGGGCTCACTGGAATCTCAGAAAGAAGAAGAACATTTAATTTGAGTTTAGATGAGGAAAGAACACTTCATTCATCCGATTCAAGTCTTCAAAATGATCATCTCATACCCCTCAAGACGATCAATTCAATCTCTTCTCTCGATTCTTCATCTTCAACAATTTCAACCTCTACCACATCTTCAACTTCTGACTTAACAAATCTTGCTCATCAACCAACTACTCATCGATCACCCATCCTATCTTCCATTGCATCTGCAGCTACCAGACTGGCTTTGAGTTCTATACCTACTTCTTCCAATACCTCGTCTTCCTCACCCAATTCAATCACATCAGAAACCTCACCGACCAAACCTGCTCTCAAATCACTTCATTTAGCTACATTGAAGTCTTCAAAATCTAAATCCAATTCATCCTCTTCACCTACCCGTTCACCCAAACCTTCATCTTCTTCAACTTCAAAGTCATCTTCTTCGTCTTCAAATCTACCATCTGTCACCATCACTCAACTTGATCAACACCATAAACGTTCTCATCAATTAGCAAGACTATTACCAGTCAGATTAGGTGTGAACCTTTACATTCTCATTCGAAAGTTTCTTGCCATCTTCGGATTACGACTTCCTCCAGCTCCTTCTGAACGTAGTGCACCACTTTTGATCATCGAACCTCCCAAGTCAACTCACCCTTCAAAATCAATCTCCAAATCACTTCGGAAATCAAATCCTAAATCTCAAAGCTCATTAACAGTACCGATGATGATCTCGGAAGATGAACTCACAGGATCATTGATCTTGACAGATGCGAGTAGTTCAGCTGACGAATCAGATTCCACTTTAACTTCTAATCTTTTATCAGTACCTTCAACTCCTTCTAAGTCTTTAAACCATCCATCTACTAAATCAAAAAATCGAAAACCCATCAAACAGATTAAGAAAATACCCATCCAACCTAAATCCGAATCAACCACCACTCTCTTAGGTAATACAAGAAATAAGACTTTAGTCTTGGATTTAGATGAAACTTTGATTCATTCGACTAGTAGATTAGGAGGAATGGGAGGTACAGGCACTTTAGGTGGTGGTGGAACTGGTTCGGCAGTTCATGCTAGTTTAAAAGTTAGAGTGGTCGAAGTGGTTTTAGATGGTCGAATAGTCGTTTATCATGTTTATAAAAGACCTTGGGTTGATTTCTTCTTGAAAACGGTAAGAGGATCGATGTTTTTGAAAGATGTGCTCAAAAAGAAAAACACTGTATAGCCAAACGAAATTGAGAATTGATTGAAAGCCCCGTTTCTATATCTCTTTAGGTTTCTAGTTGGTATACTGTGGTAATCTTTACTGCTTCTATGAGAGAATATGCGGATCCAGTGATCGATTGGTTAGATCAAGGACGAGGTATAATCGATGGTAGATTATTTAGAGAAGTCAGTGTTTTTATCTTCTTTGTTTTTCTTGAATTCATTTCATCTTTTTTCAAAAAAATCAAAGAGATAACAAAACTGTGGAAAGAAGTGATCGATAATGAAACTCAGAAAGAAATCCTGATCTTTTCTTTCTTTTTTTTCTGATGACGTATAGTCTTGTACAAATATAAAAGGATCTTATATGAAAGATTTAACGATTGTTGAAAGAGATTTAAGTAAAGTTTGTTTAGTGGATAATAGTCCGATCAGTTATGGATTACATCAAGGTGAATGAATGAATCTTTTTGACTTTTGACCAAAATACTCTCAAGTTTGAAACCAAACAGAATTACTGATCAAATCGATCTTGGTCTTTTTTTTTCTCTGTGTCTGTCTTTGTTTCTTCTTTTGGGGGGGTTTTCCTACTAGCTAATGGGATTCCAATTGAAGGATGGTTAAATGATCCAACAGATGAAGGTTTATTAGATTTATTACCTATGCTTGATAGTCTTCGATTTACGAAAGATGTTAGAAGGATCTTAGGTTTAAGAGGGTTTAGTGAACCATCTAATTTAAATCAAACTCATCATTCAATCATTAAAAAAACTTCTTGATTGATTAATGGATTGATGGATTGATGGATTGATTGATTGAATTTTTTTCACATTCTTCTTTTGAAACTTGTCTTCTTTTTCTTTCCGTTTCATTTATTTTTGGTTTTTATTGATTAGAGTGAATTTCAAACAACACACACACAAAAAAAAGTCAACAGAAAATATATTTTTCTGGTTTTCGTTTTGGGAGTCTTGGGTTTTTTTTTTGGTTTTTTTTTGGGGGACAGGAGGGGAAGGAAGATTGAATTAGGTTTCAGATGAAATTTGAATTCTTAAAGTATTTAAATTATATATTCTTACTTATTATTATTCTGAAAAAAAATTGGTTGATTCTTTTTTTCTGTTCTGTTTGTGTGTGTGTGTGTAAAAGAAGTCTTGAAATAAGTTATAAAAAAATTGTTTTGATTGAATTTTTGATTTTTTTTTGTATAATTGTTTTTTTTGATTCATATATATATATATTATAGTATTACTGCCAGTATTAAAGAGGTTCCTTTGGTGAGAGAATGGGTCTTTGAAAACTCATTCCCAATCCTTTGACTGTTAAACACCTTTATGAATATTTACCAAGTAGTCATAGGTGTATATATACATCAAGGGCAGATCTGGTCTGTTTGTAGGCGGGCTCAAAGACAGCCTGAGAACGGGACGATTTACAAATCAAACTGACCGCCTATTCCATGGCAGTGGGATGTTGGCTTGTAGGCGGTCTTAAAAAGAAGGGTCTACAGGCGGATGTTATATAGCCTACAGGCAGTCAATGAAAGTTTGTCAACCGTTGAGGCTGAGTGAACGGATTGAGATTTTCCTGTTGAGCAAATTGTCAATTTAACAAAAGTGATATGATCATGATTTTTATGATTGGGGAAATTTTGATAGAATAAGTGGTAGAGTGAATTTCATCACAGGAGGAACAGTCGTTCAAGAAAACTCAATAATGAGAATAGAAGATGATGGATAAAGACAACAGCTGGAATGATTTGTGATTAGATGAATTGAAAACAAAAGACATTGGGGTACTCGTGCACCACTGTAGCCCCGTGTGTGTCCAAGTACCGTTTCCAACGTGCCTTTATTCATCCCGCGATTTTATGGAACTAATACACAGGTGCCGTCGTGCCTTTGGGCACCTGTAGGATTGAAATCATGTAATTTGGAAATGATTAACAATTTTAAAAGTAATTAAAATCCAAGAATAAGGAGATCACTTGAGCATCATCATTGGAAGCCCTGAAATTGTCAAAGGTCAACAGAAGGAATTGATTTTGAACTTAACTTTGAACTGATCAGGTTTTGAGTTGCTTTTGTCAATAGGTTTTTTGAATCTTCCATGAGAAAAAGTAGGGTAAGTTCCAAGAGGGATGAAAGTGTTGAGCTTGAGAGTAGGAAAGGAAGTTGTTGAATTGACTTTGAAAGAAATGAAGAAGTCTTTAAAGCATGTGAATGCCTAATATAAAGCTATTCTTGTGATAGCCTTCTATTGAGTTTTTGGGGGGTGACACAATTTGATCTTTACATTGGCAATTTCAAATCAAAGAATGACCATTTGTAAACCTCCTACAGGTGGTTTTGAGGAAGACAGCAGGCAGGATGGAGCTGAGTCTAGCTCTTCTTTAAAGACTATCTACAGACCATCTGCCAGTGGTTTTGAGGCCAGCAAGTAGCTGCTTTTGAAAGCCCATTTGCAGACCTTTTGCATATGGGTTTGCGGCAAGCTACAGGCGGTCTGCGGTTCTTCTTTGAAGACTTTCTGCGGGCATGTTACAGGTTGCCTTCAGACAATTAAATTTAAGACCTGACCATTCTGGGACCACTCTGACCATGTTTGGGCACAGAATTCCCCTGCGGTGTAGTCAATTTTTGGAACACTTTTTGCAAACTGGATAAAGTTACACAATGTATTCATATGATTTGCTTATCTAGATGAACAAATGACTGATCAGCCCTGTATGTAGCTGATAGCTGAAAAATTACTCAGCTGTTTGGACATATGTAGCGTATGAGTTATGGCTCAGATTTGTGGTGCAAGTCAATTTTATGGATAGTCTGCTTTGAATCATATTCCCAACCTAAAGCATTGTCCCACCTGGGAACCTATTTAGTGCTGGCAGTGTATATGATAAAAACAAATATATAACAATACTGACTATCTTTGAGAAAGGTTCAGTGATTCATCTTTGAAATGAGATTTTTGAGTTTATCAAACAATTTAAACCAATGCTTAAATTTGGTTCTTGTGATCAGTTTTACTCATCAGTGGATTTGAAAGAGTTCAATTTTGTATTTTGATTCAATTCTCATATCAAAATCTGGTAATTTAATCAGTGATTGATTAAACAATACCATCACAAAGAACATGCTTTGAAAGAATTATGTATTCTCAATCAATCCATCAGAACTAAAAATTCTTTTCAAAAGAAGATAGAACAAATGTATCTATATATAAGAAGATTGAAATTTTAATAAGAAGGATAATCTTACAAAGATTATCAAATAAAAGAAAAATTGCAAAAAGTTAAAGTGATTTTTGTTTTGCGTTTTGATTTGATTAATGCGCGGGTTTTGTTGCCTCTTTACTGTGATAGGATTCAGTGATTAGTTTTTTTTGATTGATCCTTTCTAGAATCAGAATTAAATGCTTACAAGTCCCAAATTAAATCATTCATAGATCCATTCTCTGCTTCATCTGGTGTAGGTTTTAAAGCATCAAAGGCCTAAGAACAAATCAGAGAGATGATTGAATAATTGATGAAAGTGTATATGATTAGAGTTGTTTAAGATTATTTACCATCTTAGTTAAGTAGATTTGATTACATCCTGCTTTAGGTTGAATAGATTTGAAATCACATGTGTCTATGATCTTAACAGTGATGGTTTGAGTTGGTTTTCCAGCACGAGCAACGGAACTAAGAGAAATTGTCGTTGGTCACTTGTTATTAACAGAGGGGAATGTTAAATTTATAAACAGGTCTTCATTATTATGTCTGACGGGTCGGATACTTTATTATATTTACATAGGTTGACGTCATTCGTAGTTTACCACATTCTGTTTACCTTACCATTTCTTTCCTCTTTACCATTTCACTCACAATCTAGTCTCGTCTTCTTTTCCTTATATTTTTTCCTGCCCTCCCTCTCCTCCCTTTTTAGTCTTTTTATTTAGAATTAGAAGGTTGAAGGAAAATGTTGGGTAGTGGGTTATTTGTTCTTATATTTTCACTCTCAGAGTATGGTTATTTAGTTGTTATGTTGTTGTGTTGTAGTTGCGCATTGTTGTCCACTGCCACCCCGTGGGGTGTTAGGTCAGGTCTATATTTGAAATTACCGTCCCTTGGTATTTTTACCTAGGGACTTTTAGCCACACACACTTTTTTATTTTTACTTTTCATAAGTTGTGAGTGAATGGTAATTTAACATTTCCAAAAGAAAATCAATCTTGATATCTTTTTTGGATAGTTCAAGAAAATCACTCACAGCTCTTGTTTACACATCTTTGCAGAACTAAAGTACGTTTTTAAATAAACACATATCACATCAGATCTTTGATTCAATCTGTTTCAAAATAAACTTCACTCAAAGAGACTCTATCAGTACTTACTCATCCAACCAACCCGCATTCTCAGGTTTATCACCAATGGGATCTGTACCTTGCCATAAGCAAGCACCCATGATTGTCTCAGCTTTATAAGGCCCACATGGACCTTCACGATCACTGTTTATCCATTCAACCTATATGGTCATACAATAGATTGGAATCAAGCAAGTAGGAGACTTATGTTGAAAAAGGCTATGCATGACTTACTGGAACAGTTGTTTTGAATCTCAAACCATTTCCTGGTGAATCCTTCCCTGGTGAATCCTTTCCTGGTGAATCCTTTCCGGGTGCATCTTTGCCAGGTGCATCCTTTCCAGGTGCATCCTTTCCAGGTGCATCCTTTCCAGGTGCATCCTTTCCTGGTGCGTCCTTTCCTGGTGCGTCCTTTCCTGGTGCATCCTTTCCTGGTGTATGTTTTCCTGGTGCATGTTTTCCTGGTGTGTTTTTACCGGGTGCATCCTTCCCCGGTACCTCTTTTCCTGGAGCTGGTTCATCTTCCTCGAGCTCCAAGCTCTTCAAAGAAGAAAATTATCAAATTTTGAGACTCGAAAGTATTGATCACAAGATTAAAAGTGAAAACTCACCCGTCTTCGAGCTGGAGAATCTCCGGAGTCAACCGAGGCTAGGTGGACATGAGCTAGCTTTCGGATATGTCCGGGCTTTCCATGCCCAATTGCTGGCTTGCCAGCTGGGTAAAGCTTGAGGCAGATAGGCTGAGCCTCATGTGTGGTATTCTCGGCTATAGCAGATAAAATTATAGAGAAGGTGACTAAAGCAGAAGCGATCATCTTGCAAAGAATGATACGACTGATAAATTCGAATTAGTATAATGATTATCTGTGGTGTAAAAAAGATGTGTACGTCTTAATTTTAATTGTAGACTGTTGGGAAGACGATTTGAATATTGAGATGGTCTTCAGCTTTTATAGCTATTGAAGACCTACTTTAGCATTCGGATATCTGCACAAATGTTTATTCAGTCAAAGTTGTGAACGTGACGAGCTCAGATTCCTTCGATTACTCGACAGTCATGTGAAGTTGTTCTCCGCATCGAAATCATACTTGGACTGCAATTGACACAGCGTGCTCGTAATCAGGTCGATCCTCTATATCGGTTCCTCTGTCTACTACTAGGTATGAGGTTCGATTTAGCTGATCACGGGCTTCGGTTGTAAATTTCTTATAGCATTTCTGTTGTTGATGAACACTTTCGTCTCCTCCTTTACTTCACGGTCATGTCATTGACCAATTCATTGATGATCAAATGAGGATCAACCTAGTCCTCCGTTACTCAGCTCGAAATGTTCTCTTGTGAGCGTTCTTGGTCTTTGAAGTCTAAATGCAAATGAGCAAGAGAGTACAAAGTATACGTAGACCCCTTCGAGTATATGAGGTAGATCGAGATAAAAGGTGACCGGATAGAAGTTGATCAGATTCATCATAAGTAGTCTCACATGGTCGACGTTCCCTTAAATGAATCGAGTAGGATTGAATACATATTTTCTTCATAATCACTTCTGACAACTTTCTTCCATGCATGATGATGTCAAATTGTAACGAGAAGCTGATCACCTCGTGGACCCATCCCGCACTGCCTCATTAACTCATATTCCTATTTATCCACTGTACGTTCCCTCGTTGCATTAGAAGGTCCTGCAATATATATAGAAGCAAAATCGTATATTTACATAGATATCTGATGGACATGCTTGACGATGATTCTTATGTGAAGAAGATTCAATCAGTCCAAAAGGATACATACTACAAACAAGTGAACAAGTTCCTCTCTTCCTTTCCCAATTCGTCACTTTCCCTCTCACATCATCCGTGTTTCATCTCTTCCTCTCTTTTACTTCTATTTCTCCCAATCCGTTCATATGAGGTTTACCTTGTGGTTATCTACTACGTAAATTATTACTGCGGTGATGGTCAAGTGTTATTATCTTCAAAAGATTAGTGATTGATATGATAATACCATCACCTATAACGTGCGCTAAAAGAATTATGTATTTTTCTTATCAAGTCATCTGAACTAGAATTCTTTGCAAAAGAAACAAAACAACAAAAAGAAGACAGAACAAAGCTATGATATAGCACTAAAATTAAATATGTAGACAATCTCACAAAGATTATCAGATTAAATAAAAATTTCAAGAAGTCCAACTTCAATTTGATCAATGTGCGGGTCTCGCTGCTTCTTTGCTGTAATGGAATTTAGTAATTAGTTTCTGGATTGATCCATTCTAGTATCAGAATCAAATGCTTACAAGTCCCAAATTAAATTGTTGATAGATCCTTTCTCTGATTCAGCTGGTGTAGGTTTCAAAGCATCAAAGGCCTAAAAAACTCAGAGATACAAATGAGCAATTGATTCAAGTGTTTAGAATTTGAGATTCAATCAAAATTATTCACCATTTTGGTTAAGAAGATCTGATTACATGCAGCTTTAGGCTGCTTAACCTTGAAGTCACATGTATCTATGATCTTGACAGTGATTTTTTGAGTCGGTTTTCCAGCACGAGCAACGGAACTAAGAGAAACAAAAGAAAATCAATCTTGATAACTTTTTGGGATAGTTCAAGGGATGGATAGTTCAAGGAAATCACTCACAGCTCTTTTCTACACATCTTTGTAGAAGAGCTAAAGTGGTTTTGATAAAACAAATATCACATTAGATCTTTGATTCAATCTGTTTCAAAATAGACTTCACTCAAAGAGACTCCATCAGTACTTACCCATCCAACCAACCGGCCTTCTCAGGTTTGCCACCAGTAGGATCAGTACCTTGCCATAAGCAAGCACCCATGATTGTCTCAGTTTTATAAGGCCCACATGGACCTTGGTCAGTATTTAGCCATTCGACCTATATAATCATAGGATATGTTAAAATCAAGCAAGTAGAGGACTTGTGTTGAAGAAGACTACACATGACTTACCGGAGCAGTTGTTTTGAATCTCAAACTCTTTCCGTGTCCTTCCTTTCCTGGTACCTCCTTTCCTGGTACTTCCTTTCCGTGGTGTTCAGCTTTGAGTACATGCTCGCCTTCATCATGTTCCTCGAGCTCCAAGCTCTTCAAAAGAGAAAAACATCAAATCATGAGACTCAAAAGTATTGATCACAAGATCGAACGAAAAAAACTCACCCGTCTTTGAGCTGGTGAATCTCCGGAGTCAACCGAGGCTAGGTGGACATGAGCTGGCTTTCCATGAACATGTCCGGGCTTTCCATGGCCAAGTGCTGGCTTGCCAGCTGGGTAAAGCTTGAGACAGATAGGCTGAGCGTCATGTGTAGGATTCTCGGCTATAACAGCTAACATGATAGCAAAGGTGACTAAAGTAGAAGCAATCATCCTGCAAGGAATAATACGTTTAATACGTTTAATAAATCGTTTAATAAATTTGGATTGGTATTATGAGTATCTTTGGTAAAATAGAGGTGTTTTGTTTTAAAACTTAACCGTAGACTGTTGGGAATGTGATCTAAATATTGAGATGGTAATCAGCTTTTATAGCTGTTGAAGACCCACTTCAGCATTCGGACTTCCATACAATTTCTTTGCTCAGCCAAAGGTTGTGAATGTGACGAGGGTGACGAGGTTGAGATGACGTCCTTCGATTACTCGACACTCATGTGAAGTTGTTTGCTTCACATCAAAATCATGTCTCGATCGCAGTTACAGCGTGCTCGTAATCAGGTCGATCCTTTATATCGGTTCCTCTGTCTACTACTAGGTATGAGGTTTGATTTAGCTGATCACGGGCTTCGGTTGTAAATTTCTTATAGTATTTCTGTTGATGTTGAAGACTTCTGTTTCCTCCTATACCTCACTGCCATATAATCGACCAAGTTATTGATGATGAAAATGAAGATTAGCCGAGTCCTCCGTAACTCGGTTCAAGATGCTCTCCTCGCAGCCCTCTTAGTTTTTGAAGTTTAAGTGTGAATGAGCAAGAGATCACAAGTATATACGTGGAGCGCTTCGACTATATGAAGTAAATGGACATCAAAGGTGACCGAAAAGAGATTAATTAGATTAATCATAAGTAGACATGCTCGACGTTGTCTTAAATGAATCGAGTAGAAATGGATATTCTTTTCAATCTTGATAGTTTTTAATGACTCTTTGTACCTCCTTTCTTCCATGACTGATGATGTCAGATTGCAAGGAGAAGACGGTCAGCTCATGGACCTAATCCACACTGCCCCCATTACTCATTTTCCTATTCATCCACTGTACAATCCTTCGCTGCATTAGAATGTCCTGCAATATATATAGAAGCAAAATAATAGATTGCGCGATATTTGTCTGCATACATAGCAAGTACCAAGGTTGTCATCCAGAGTCTAGCATGAGTCACTTTCCAAATACGTAGCCGATATGTTGTCACCCTTCACGTTGCAGTGAAGCTTCTTGTGCGTCCGGAGGACTTACTTATGTTCGCTTATGCAAATGAATAAAATCCTGAAAGTGTTGGTGCGAAACGCCAAAACAGAATCCTAAAAAGTACCTACTAGTATGCTAGGTAGGGTAGGCTAGGCTACTTATACGTGTCTTGAGTAATTCGCACGTCCTCGACTCCGTCAACTCATTCTGCACCCGTAATCCATCAACGCCCAGTCAGTTTACAAGAAATCTCTTGAGTCAGCTTGAAGATTGAGAGTTCTCTTGTCTTGATTGAAGATTGAGAATTCTCTTGTCTTGAACGTTTTCTACCAGGAATGCGAACACAAAGTATTCAAGGATTCAAACATGTCTTTTTTGATATCTTTGATACTTTGATTTATCCTCGTATACCAGTACATGATCAATATGTGAGAGGTTTATATATCTTACTCTATTTTGTGTGATAGAAAGATATCTTCACAATTCGACTATTTGAATCTCTTCCTCCTATTTCTCAATTATCTATATATAAGACCGAATCACTCAGTTTTCAAAATTTAATTCGAGACTGATGAAAGATCATTTTCTTTGTTTTCATGCATCAAATTTCAATTAGACAGAAGTAGCTAAACAATTCGGAATTGAAGTCAATATCACTTTGTCTGATTTCAAAAAAAGGTGATTTCTTGAATACAACCTTTGATTTCATCTTTCGTTTATAAGTGATAGATTTTTTACCAAAAAGTCCACTTATCAAGCAGTCTCTTCTTTCATGAACCCTGGAGATATCCATATGTATGTCAACATTAAAAATATGAACCGCGTCATAAACCAAACAAAATGAAATTAAAGATTCCATCACATCAAAGCCTGATCGACTGTGTCTCTAATTCCCCTTGTGTTGTTTCTGTTTGTGATTTCTGATATTCTCTTTTTTGAATTGGTAAAACTTTAGCTTTCAAGAAAACTACTTTAGAGCACCCTAATTATGGTAAATCCAATGGTATTAATCCAGAAAAATGGTGGACTTTAGTTATCAGAAGAACTTTTGAAAATAGTGGTTTACCTCAAACAGGTAGGATCTCTTTAACTTTTCACATTCTTAGTATCTTGAAAATCAAATTAATCAGGATACAAAAACTTTTCAACTTTTAATTAGTTAATGAAACTCAATTCTCTAATTTAACTTCAACCTTAATCTCAAGATTCTCAACTTCTGTAGCTTATGAAGTCTTTGAAGATGTAGAAGAAACTTTAAAATTTTTAAAACAAAACCAATTAACTTTTAGTTCAATAACAAATTCAGATTCAAGAATAATCTCCGTTATGAATTCTTCAAATAAAATTAATCAATTTTTAACAAATGATTTAATTCTTACTAGTTGGGAAGTTGGTGTTGCAAAACCTGATCCTGAAATTTGGCTTCATGCTATGTCCAATCATAACTCTCGTTTGATCTCTTCGGGTCTTGAACCTTTGAATCCAAATATGTTCCTACACGTTGGTGATGATTTGAAAGAGTAATTAAGTTTCACCTTCACTCTCTTTGTTTTTGAAGTGGTCAAATATATATATTGAACTGACGATATTTCATATACAGGGATTACGAAGGGGCACTTGCAAGTGGGATACAAAGTGTGCTGTTGTGTCGTCCTAAGGATGGTCAAGTGGCTAGTGATCATCAACTTGATAGAAGCCAGTGGATAAGCTCGTTACGCGAACTGACGAAAATGTGTTAAAGCTACGAGTGCTGTTCAAATGTCATCCTCAAATACCTATTCGATGCAATTGTATAATCATGATACGCTTACCTCTGGAAGATCAACCAATATTCAATACTCAGGAGATCTAGCTTTGGATGTTTCTTAGAGATCAAATATTTTATGAAGCGCTGTCAAATCAATTCAAGGGAGATGCCTCACTTCATTCCTGTCGGTTGAGTTTTTACTTTAAAAACACCTGGTTATGAGAAAAAAATGGCGATTTTTTCAAAGATCAGAATTCAACAAGATTGGTTAAAACTGATAGCATAAGATCGGCATAATTTATAAACCACTGGTAAATAGAGTATATCATGATTTTGAAATATTTTCCAAAAAGAAAGGGTTTTTGTATCTTGTAAACATATTCCATTTGAACATTTTCATTCTTCACAAAAGAGTCGTTAAATTCAAAAAATTAATCAAATCACCTGAAATGAATCTCACAAATGAATCTATACCAGGCTCGAATTGTGAGAGAATTCAAGGCGTGGCTAATGGAAAGGCTATAGCATGTTCTCAAGGAAATCAAAAAAACATCAAAAAGAAATATTCAAGGAATATGAGATTTCAAAATCTGCACGGATAGTCTTTTACATATGGATATAATTATCTTTTCGCCATTACTTTTCATATTCTTTTAGAGGAGTATGTCTTGTTAGATGTATTTTCCCCTCTTTTTCGACACGGTAGTGCTGTGACTACCTCATACCGAGTCATCATCAACGCGTTTGTAAGATTTGTTGAAGTGAAGTTAACAAATTCACGCAGACAAATCTTTGGGATTGTTTGTGGAAAACATTCCTTGATTGATTGATTGGTGTTATGTCACATGACAAATACACGACTACGGCACAGCATTTTCTCACGCTGTTGCCAACAAAACTCTTGTTCTGTTTCTGATTCGAGCTTCCACATCTTGTGGAACTCGGAATTCATTTTCTAGCTTCTATGTTTCTAAATCTTGTTTTTGTTTACAATAGGTAACACATCTTGTGGAACTCGGAATTCATTTTCTAGCTTCTATGTTTCTAAATCTTGTTTTTGTTTACAATAGGTTATGAGCCCGCGTTACCGATCGTGAGGACAAACAACCGATTACGGATGAATACGAGGAGAAGGAATTACTCCACGAATCCTAGATCACCACCAAAACGTAAACCAAGAACTAGAAAAAAGCAAACTCTGTCTGAATGCACAGATAACACCCCGTATACCACAACCTTACCCCCCATAACACCACAATATTCTTGCACATCCCAAACTTTATCTTCTCTCCCCCCACTACCATCACCTACCCACTCCGAACTTTCTTTCTTTTGTTCACATCACAATGATAATCTAAATACGTCCTCGACGTTTACTACATATGACCCGACGCCAACGTATATTATAAAGAAACCCGAATACACTGTACTCACTGTTGAATTTAACTCTGAATTTACCCATCTGTCATCACTACCGCCTTTACCTCCTTCTCCACCTGCTTCGCCCAACTCACCGATATCTTCTAACTCCACATCTGACTTAATATCCGCTGTATCACAACTAAACTTAACTACCACTACCACTGAACCAGACTTTCACCAACGATCTACAACACAATATCCTGCAATTAACCCTAAACCATTCGAATCCACTTCAACTTTATTTAATTCTTCTCCGATTACTTACGCTGAAATCAAGAAGATCACAATGACTCCATCAGACCAAACCATCGACGTTAATGCTGAAAGAGAACTCCAACAAGCTACTAAACTACTTCCCTCCAATACGAACTTCACACATCTATTGGAGGATGGCTCGAATTTCATCGAATGGAAGAAAAACACGATGAGAACGATGAAAGCTCTGTTCAGCATCAGAGACTACTATGACACACCAAAAAGCGTAACCTCTTATATCAATAAAGAAAGAGATAAAACCGCCAATACCATTATATCCAACACGATCGCAGAGCGTCTTAAAGACCTCACCGATGACACTGATACCGCTTACGAGGCTATGCAAGCCATACAGCGACATTTCAGACGTGGAGGACGTACGAATCAATTTTCATTATTTTCTAAACTTATACATATGCGACTCGACTTAAATGAAACCGAAATGTTAACTCACATGTCGAATATTGACTCAATTATAAGTGAACTTGAATCGACTGGGTTTACTTGGTCGAGTGACTCGATGCGTGGTTTAATATATCAACTTCATATGCCACCTGATATGACGAAAGAAATTAACAAGGAACTCGACAACAAATTCGATGAGAAAAAGCCTAACTTCTCTTTGAATGACATCAAATCAGCAATTCAGATTCACCTAGCAAGAGAAAAGACTGCGTCCGAAACCATTACAATCAGCAGTATCAGTACACCAATGGAAAACATATCCATCAACGCAACGTCTTTTAAAGCCAATAATCCTAGATTAAGTTTCAACCGTCCAACGTCGACCCCATCCCGTTTCCCGAATTACTCTCCTTCTTCGTTCAATCACAGAATTTCCAGAAGCGAAACTGAGGAGGAAGTCAAATTAAGATGGCGACGTGGACCAGAACGCCTAACCGAAACTGATAATCAACGAAAAGAGTCAATAAATAGACCTATTCAAATCCCTGCCTCGGCTATCAGCAATGTTAGAGCTGGTATGCGTCAATGCTTCTATTGTGGCGAATTCGGTCATAGTTATAAGAATGGTGGTTGTCAACGTTATGAACGACGTGAAAATCGCTCCGCCGCTCATTGGAATGACTGGCGGAAATGTGTGACTGGAGATGGTGAAAAGTGGTACAGTGTGGATGTATTATATCCTACCAAATACCGACCGGGGTCATCCACGCAATCAACTCATCGTCATCCCACTGTGAACACAGTTGAAGTTCAAGATATTCCTTCTGGAGTGGAGGTTTCGGCTCTGAACTGGAGTTCTGAGGGTTTTGGTACCCCTGAAGAAGTTCCTACAGAGTACCTGAACGAGTATTTGGTCGATGGTGGCGCTACGGATGCTGTAAGCAACCAACGTTCACTACTAATCAATTATAAAAACTTCAAAAATCCAATCCCAATAAAGACAGCGACTAATGACTCCAATGCGGTTATTATTGGGAAAGGTCAACTACAAGTGAACGCAGATAACGGAGAAGAAGCAGTCATCGACGACGTCTACTACTGTCCTAAAGCCACAGGAACGATAATATCCCCTGGCGCCTTAATCGAGAAAGGAGCAAAGATGACGATGAATGGGAATGATTATAAAATAAAATTGAAGAATGGATTAACCATACATGCAGCTCACAAAAACCGCAGATGGTTTCTACAATCTCACAAAAATCGAAAAAAATATTGTAATAAATCCGTTTCTTTATGTGCAATTCATTCCAATCAGTCTTTATCTCACTTATGGCATGCTCGTATGGGTCATGTCTCAATGAAGAGAATCATGAGGTTATTTAAGAAGAATGAGGAGTATGGGCTTCCCTCTATAAATCACGAGAAGGAAGTATTGTGTGAGGATTGCTATAAGTGTAAGAGTACTCGTCAAAGGACATTAGGAAGAACAGCAAGAGATCCAAAACTACTTGAGATAGTAGTGACGGATGTAGCAGGTCCTTTCTCCCCTTGCCTAACGGGAGAAAAATTGATGGTAACATTTCGAGATGTCGCAACTTCGTTCTCTGAGGTATGCATCATAAAGCATAAGTCGGAAGTAGCTCAAAGATTGATGCATGTGATTAAAAGATGGGAGAGGGAAACTGGTGTCAAAATTAAATGTGTAAGATCTGATAGAGGAGGAGAATATGTTGGGAGCACTTTGGAAAGTTGGTTGAAATCAGAAGGTATAGGTCATGAATTTTCAAACCCATATGAGCCTGAACAGAATGGCATTGCTGAGCGTTTAAATAGGACTCTTGGCGACATGGCTCGAACACTACTTTCTTATAGCAAGTTACCCAATCAATTTTGGAGTTATGCGTATCTGACGGCGGCATACATCCATAACAGATTACCCAACTCCATCACCGGAGACGAAACACCATACGAACTCTTTTACGGGAAGAAGCCAAATCTAGACATCATACGAACTTTTGGGGCAACTGCCTATGTTCATATCCACACAAACCAACGAGCACCAGGAAAATTAGAAGATAGAGGACGGAAATGCATTATGATTGGGTATATTGATGGAGGAAAAGGATGGTTGTTCTACGACCCAGTATCAAAGAAGGTTTTCCCGTCAGCAATAGCGAAATTTATCCATGAGGATTCCAACACTTCTACCGTACAAAGTTCAACACCAACGTCATCCAAATCTTTAAATAAAATACTCACTTCGAATGATACAAATAAAGGAACTTTAAATCATATTATAAATGCATTGAAACTGGGTGACTTTAGTGAAGAAATAAAAATAGATAAACAAGATGTAGCAGCAACTTACGCACTTAGCGGGAATGAATATTTAAAATTACTTAAACCTCCTAAATCTTATAATGAAGCTATAAAATCAGGTGAAGGAAATCAATGGAAGGAAGCGTGTGATAAGGAAATGGAGATGATGAAAAAAATGAAGGTGTGGAGGGTGGTAGACAAGCCTGAAGGACTTGTTCCAATTAATTTGAAATGGGTTTTTGCTTATAAAGAGGTGGATGATGATGGTAATCCTGTCAGATTTAAGTCAAGGCTAGTAGCTAAAGGTTTCAGTCAGAGAGAGGGTATTGATTATACAGAAACTTTCGCGCCGACGGCGACTTTCGCAGGACTGAGGATCATGTTAACGATCGCAGCACATCAGCGGTGGCCGGTACACTCTTTCGACATCACATCAGCATATCTACATAGCGCAATAGATTCAAAGGTTTACTTTTCAATACCAACAGGGTATATGTGCGAAGAAAAGAAGAGAAATAAAGTCTTAGAAGCTCTAAAGGCATTGTACGGTACTAAGCAGGGAGCGCGTTGTTGGTGGAAACATTTTCACGCAATCTTGGAAGCAATGGGTTTCAAGGTTAGCCAATACGATCAATCACTTTATATTTATCGTAGAGGTAATGAAACATGTATCATTTGGCTTCATAGTGATGATGGAGGTGTGACGGGTAGTTCAAATGAGTTATTGTTAGAGATCGCAGAAAGGCTAAAAGAAAAACTATTGATTAAATGGGAGACCAACTTAAATCAAATCATAGGAGTTAAAGTTTCAAGAAATAGTGACGGGAGTTTCAACTTATCTCAACCAGGATTAACCAAGAAAATATTACAATCTTTTTTACCCGACAACAGAGCAGCAAAAACACCCATAAACCTACAAAAGATTCCAATTTCACCCAACGAAGACGAAGAAAAAGTCGATGCCGAGAAATATCTATCAGCAATTGGTAGTTTAAACTATCTATCAGTCGCAACGAGGCCGGACATTACCTACACCGTAAATTACCTAGCCCGCTTCTCATCAGACCCACGTCAACAACACTGGCAAGGTATTGAACACGTCATTAGGTATTTAAACACCACTGGAGTGAAGAACTTAATGATTAAACCTTTGCGTTCAAAAGTAGACACTCCAATTCACACTTATGTTGATGCAAACTGGGGAGGTGAAGGTGCCCGATCAACACACGGTTTTATCACTTACTTTCTCAACTGTCCGATATCATGGACTTCGAAAAGGCAAACTTGCGTCGCTTCATCAACATGCCACGCCGAATACATGGCGATGGGCACGGCATGTCGTGATGCCGTATGGCTGCGAAACCTGATCGAGGATCTCACTGGGGAAGGCAACATCGTCAATATGCACTGCGACAACACCTCAGCTATTCACGTTGCAAAAGACAATTCGTCAAATAAACGAACCAGGCACACCGACCGAGAATACTACTATATCAACGAGCAGATTTATAAAGGACGAATATTCCTCAACTGGATTGATACCAAATCACAACGCGCGGATATCCTCACCAAAGCTTTAGGACCCAGCTTACATGACAACGGTTTGAAAAGTTTAAGACTATCGACATAAAAGAAGAACCTCAAATTATCTTTCATATTTTTTTCAAATTTATACAATTCACGTTTTATCATTTCATTTTTTTCTTTTTATATTTTCACTTTAAAATTATTATACTTTGTACAACATTCGTGACGAAGACATAGTTTCTGGCAAACAAAAATAATCCCGTAGACTTAGTGCCGGGCAACAGATTCCAGATAACAACTGTTCTATCTGATCAATGTTTTTAAGGAATTTTATTTTTTTTCATTTGTTTTCTCTTATATTTTTTTTCATGATTGGCTGTGACTTGTCGTGGGGGGGGTGTTATGTCACATGACAAATACACGACTACGGCACAGCATTTTCTCACGCTGTTGCCAACAAAACTCTTGTTCTGTTTCTGATTCGAGCTTCCACATCTTGTGGAACTCGGAATTCATTTTCTAGCTTCTATGTTTCTAAATCTTGTTTTTGTTTACAATAGGTAACACATCTTGTGGAACTCGGAATTCATTTTCTAGCTTCTATGTTTCTAAATCTTGTTTTTGTTTACAATAATTGGTTCAAGTGAGTCATGAGTTTCTGTTGCGATGCAGAGTATTTAGTGATATTTATCTTGGCTATCAAAGGTTGTATTACATACACAGATGAAGCTATTACAAGATTGAATTGAATGATGAGATAGTGTTGATTTCTTGACGGATCATCGGTCGGAATCGGACCCGGGCCTTGCACAGCCTAATCCGATTGGTCAGAGTATAAAAATAAGGGTAAACTTGAGAATTGGCCTATGAACCCTTTGAACTTCAATCAATATAAAGTAAGATATATTTAAATAGTATCATCATCATCATAAACCAGGTCATAATCCATAAAAGTAGTCAAATATATATCAATCATGGAAGCTATCAAGCTTCAAAAGAAATATCCTCAATTCTCTCAACCGGAGGTCATGTCTCTTGTTTCTAGATTTAGGTTAGTAGACTTAATAAAAGATGACCATCAGCTTCAAATCAGGATGACTAACAAACATATCTTTTTCTAGAGATATGGATATCGATGGCAAAGGTTCGATCACCAAACAGGAGGCCATCACTGCTCTCTCCTCAGGTCACAATTCAGAAGGAACTTATGATTCTGTCAGAACTACATTAAAAGAAGTTCAAGTGGACTCATCAGGCAAGATCGAACTAGATGATTATATTGATCTCATCGCAAAATTACGTCAGGGTAGGAATAAGACAGCTGGGGTAGCCATCGGTAGTCCAGGTAAAAGTCGCGTAGTTGTTCAAGGAAGTAATAGTAACATTCAACATGGTATTTTACCTGATGAGTTATCAGCTTTCACAATACACATCAATGGGGTAAGTGAACTTTGTTTATAAAAGTGAAATTCCATTCAGTCCAAAAAATTGACTAATCTGTTTGTTTTCCTCACTCCAGGTTCTGGCTGGTGATCCCGATGTCGGCGATCGGCTTCCATTACCAACTGAAACGTTTCAGATTTTTGACGAAGCAAGAGATGGTTTGATACTGTGTAAATTGATCAATGACTCCGTCCCAGATACGATCGATGAACGAGTGTTAAACAAACCAGTGGCTAAGACACAATTCAAGCCGATCAACAATTTTCAAATGACTGAAAATAATAATATTGTGATCAGTTCAGCAAAAGCTATCGGTTGTTCAGTAGTGAATGTTGGTGCTAGTGATATCATTGATGGACGTGAACATCTTATTTTAGGATTGATTTGGCAAATCATTAGACGTGGTTTGTTAAGTAAAATCGATATTAAATTACATCCAGAACTTTATAGATTATTAGAAGATGGCGAAACTTTGGAGGAATTTTTGAGGTTACCACCTGATCAGATCTTACTTAGATGGTTCAATTATCATTTGAAAGCTGCAAATTGGCCTCGCAGGTTGGTAACTGTTGTTTTTGTTTTCAAATTATCTTAAGATTCTTAGATTCGATGCATATTGACCAATATCGCCTTTGCATGTCTTCCATTTCGTTTTGTTTTTGTCATCATTGTTATCATCACACAGGGTTACTAATTTCAGCAAAGACATTTGTGATTCCGAAAACTATACGGTCCTCCTCAACCAACTCGTACCAGCACAATGTTCCCGTGCACCACTCCAACAAACAAATTTAGAACAAAGAGCCGAACAAGTCCTTCAAAATGCAGATGCGATCGGTTGTCGAAAATTCTTAACATCTAAATCGATTGTAGTCGGTAATCCAAAGCTTAACTTGGCCTTTGTTGCCAACCTGTTCAATACTCATCCAGGTTTAGAAGCTCTTGAGGAATCTGAGAGACCTGTGATTGAAGACTTTGATGCTGAAGGTGAACGAGAAGCACGTGTATTCACATTATGGCTCAATAGTCTCAATGTCGAACCGGGTGTTTACAATTTGTTTGAAGACCTCAAAGTGAGCATTTCTAAATTCATACTACACTTTTTCTTCCTCATTTGATAGGCGTGTGGCTCTGATATATGAATTTGATCTACACATAGGATGGAACAGTGATCTTACAAGCTTTTGATAAAGTCATCCCAGGTTGTGTCACATGGAGAAGAGTTAGTAAACCAAAAGAGGGTCAAGAACTAAGTCGATTCAAATGTGTAGAAAATACAAATTATGCCGTAGAATTAGGACAAGCGAATCGAATGACATTAGTAGGAGTTCAAGGAGCTGATATTGTTGATGGTACTAAGACACTCGTTCTTGGTTTGGTTTGGCAACTGATGAGAAAATCAGTGATTGCTACACTTGCTTCACTTTCTAAGGGTAATAATCGAGAAGTAACAGATAGTGATATGATTAGATGGGCCAATGATCGGGTTAAAGCTGCTTCAAAGAGAACTACGATGAGAAGTTTTAAAGATCCGACCCTTAAGACTGGTCATTTCTATCTTGATTTACTTGATGCTCTTAAGCCGGGTTATGTTGATTATTCATTGGTGTATGAAGGTCGTGATGAGGATCAATGTACAATGAACAGTTTGAGTCTCTCTTTCACGTTTCTCTATATCTCGCTTACCCTCGCATTCATTCGATCATGTCTCTTCTGACAACTATACTGACGTGACATTTTGATTTTGAATTTTTTTCGTTGTGATCTTGAATCATAGATAAATTAGCGATCTCTATTGCTAGAAAAGCTGGAGCATTGATTTTCGTAGTTCCTGAAGACTTGG
The DNA here is from genome assembly GCA_022264835.1 of Melampsora americana. Lineage (NCBI taxonomy): Eukaryota > Fungi > Basidiomycota > Pucciniomycetes > Pucciniales > Melampsoraceae > Melampsora > Melampsora americana. The sequence continues at coordinate 403,865 of JAIFHY010000050.1, read as the reverse complement.
TAGAAGTTCGCCCACGTCTGGTATGTATTCTGACTCAGTTTGAATTCTTAAAAACCATACAGAAGAAGAACGAGAGCCTAAGTGTTTTTTTTGAAATTCTTTAGGGTTTGACATTTATTGCGGCTTTAATGGCATTAGGACAATAAGAAATTAAATCGATTGGTTGAGAAAGAAAAATTCAATCAACACGTCAAAAAAAACACTTATTGATTATAGTTAGGTTTAGTGAATTGTAAGATTTCCAAATCATTGTTGTTTATCTTCTATATTACATTTTTTTATATATTATCTTTGTACATGATTTTATCTAGCAAAGAATTCAAAAGAAAAGAAAAAATGAAATGAACATTATATGGTCTTGATAGTATGAAGAATAAAATATTATACTTATATATATATATATATATATATATATATATATATATTGGTTTTTTAAAGAACCTGAATCTTCAATTAGTTTGTGGTTTTAGAATTGATTTGTTTTTTTTTCATTTTCATAATTTGGTTTGAGATACAAGCCAAGATGATGTAGACAAATGTTGATAAAAAAAAGATAATCAAAAGTTTGAAAGGCTTATTTGACTTATACTATTCATCCTCAAGTTGTATCTTGATCATCTATTTAGCATTTTTTTATATAAGAACAATAGACTTTTTTCTACAGATTATTCAACTCTGACCTTGAGACATATAGACCATTCTCTTGATACCCGAAGTAAGGATGTCGAATGAACCTTTTTGTCAGTTAATCTCTCCTTTGGAAATTGGCATACATTCATTCTGCAAGGCTATTTTTCGAGTCTGATCTCATCAAGACATCCTAGCGCATATCATGTGATCCAAAAAAGCCGCAAGATGTCTGAGATGTCTACTGGTTTTCCTCTGAATATCTAGACTCAAGTTTCAAGTTGTGAGCGTAGGTAGTCATTCAAACGATGAATTGTCGCGGTCGTCAAAAGGGAAGCAAGGAACAATGAAGAAGTCGTGCGTCATGAGACCTGAGGAGTATGACGGTATATGCTTCGCGTTGAAATGAGTTAAGTAACAATGCGAGTAGATGATGATGAAGTTTGAAAAGGGTAATCAAGTGTAGAGTGACACATATGGGCCCTATCCAAACAGAACAGACAAAACAATTCCAGATCTTTCCAGATTTTTCTTAATTTTGATATCAGAGATGAGAAGAGTGAGATGATTATTTTGTAGACTCTTTAGCAGTCTTGGCTTTTTTCTTCTTTGGTAAACCAGCTTCATCACCTGAATCATCACCTAGATCTACCACCTTATTTGGGTCTTCATCATCTTCCTCATCATCACTGTCAATGTCTTCGTCATCTCCTTCATCGAGACCCACGTAAAAGCTAAAGAGAGAGAGAAGTCAGATACGAAGAAAATATATGACGAAGTTGAAATTGAAGATTGAAGAAGGACTCACTCTAATACTTTAGCGTGCAATTCAAGTAAGATGGCGTGTAACATAAACTTATCATCGGTGATGCCAAAAAAGTTGAAAAAGCTTCCAGTGCTACCATTCAAGTCATCCAACTCTTCAAGTTCGGTGATGTCTACCATTGGCTTCTTGGCTACTAGATCATGATCCTTGGATGTCCAGTTGATTGGTACAGCCTCAGAACTTAGATCAGCATCGACGTTGTACTTCTCTGCTAATTTATCGAAGCCTGATCCACTCGATTCCCCATTGGTCTTTTTGGATGTGTCCTCTACAACGGTGAAGACCTTGGTGAGTACTCGATCTGAAAAGTATGGGTTGGATTTTGACCAATGCTAAGAATTTTCACACAAGATCAGAATCACCAAGTTTTTGATTATTTAGAAAGGTATAAGACTGATTAAGAGGCAACTTACAAAATGAAAGGTGACATTTCGAGCATCCTTAGGATCATGCTCGATGGTCAAATCTTCTAGATGTTCAAGAGCATCACGATCCACAGGATCGATGTAATGTGCTAACTGTGAAAAATTGGTCATCTGATCACGACCAAATGAGGTAGAACAGAATTTTATTCAACATTAGTAAGTTATGATCGATTGCGAGTTGGGTTGAATTTATACGAACAGATCTAAGCCATAGACCAGGAATGGTCTTAAGAAATTCGGCTCGTTTCTTGAAGATAGGTGCTAATAATTTTGCTTTGTAGTTATCTGAGTACAAGCATCACGTTAGTAAAACAAATTTACTAATCAATCTCACGTTCACATCAAAGAAGAAGAAGAAAGACTTTCAAGTGAAAAGATTATAACACAGGTAAACGGTTGACGTGTTTTGACCACGATTAGAGAAGGAGAAGAGATTGAAATGAGAAAAGAATACTAACAGGTTTCTAATTCAGCCTTTAAACTTTCTTCTTCGAATTCTAAAATTGGTCCTAATTTATCTTCACCAAAGCTATCTTTAAAAGCAATATCACGAAGATCTTTAAATAATTCAGCACCTTCAATTCGATCGATCAGACTACTTGGATTTTCACCGTTTGACATTTTGTATAAACTTTTTTTTTGAAGATAGTAATTTTTATGAAAAAGTGAATTTATGAAAGTTTCGAAACGAAGTTAATTTTTTTTCGTATTTTTTTTTTATTTGGTGGCTGATTTTAATCTGGATTGAAAATAATTTGAGGTTTTGGTTGGCTCATCAAACTACATACACATATACACACATCACAACACAGATGTAATGTAGTAAACCTATCTCTTATAAGCATATTATCACTCTAAAACTTCATCACCCCACATCACCTATCTCTTCAAGTTTACACTAATCCTGAGGTTCCAAGATGTTTGAAAGATGTAAGGATGTACTAGTAGAAGAGACATATGCTCATGTACTGGGATAGCTCAATCAATAACTTGAATCAGACTTATTCAAAGTCTGGATTGAAGACTTGCAAGGAAATGAAACTGTAGTTTAATTCAAAGGTTTATTTGACTAACCCTAGAGAGCTGAATGATGAAGAAGAGTTTGCCTTTTTTCAATTCAATCTTCTAGTTTTTTTTAGATATTTTAATTGGTGTTTTCTAGGAATAATCTGTTTTATATTCATATCTGATTTACCTAATTTATTTCAAAATCTATTCCAAAGCTTGGAATATTATGGTCTTCTCTTTGGTTTAAATCTCATCCTTAAGACTCTTACAATACTGATATGACTATTCTTCTTCTCTTGAAGTGTGAAGCCTTTGTTTGATTTTCTCAAACTTTGTATAAAACTGGAGTTTTAGCTCCTTGCAAGCTGTGGACTCAAGATGTAGATGAGTCAGGCTCATGATATCAAACTAGGTATTCTAATGCATCAAGATCTGTTTCCCATGATTTTATTCTCAATACCTTTTGAATGTTTTCATATTTCAGGATGAGCTTGGTCATATGGTACATGGGTATGGTGTTAAATGTGAAATGATGTTCACTCAAAGAATTCTTCATGCATTCAATCATAATTCTACATTACAATAGAAATTGATTCATACTCAACCCTTTTTCTGCTCAAAACACAGTTCATTCTCAAGACCAAGTCAACTTTATAAAAAGATATTGGGACAGAGATTGTGATGACATGGGTTGAAACCCATAATTTAGGAGTATCCTGGAGAAAGATCAATTGTGCATCTAATTTCTCAGGGATGGGGATATTCACAAAACTGCCTTCATCATAAATTCAATATAGGTCCAAAAGAGCTGATGTAGTACACTTGTCCTGATATCCTACGCCAACAGAACACCCACATACCACAATATAGAACCATCCAGTCTCCGACAGTATTTTTCAAAGCTTTGAATAGTGTCTAATTTTATTTATCCAGATGGAATAGAGACTTTTTTTAATTAACTTGGATTAAAAGCAAACCATTTATCAACAGAAACCAGTTTGATATCACATTCTTCATGTATTTGCTCATCCTTACTGTTATATCTGAAGCAAAATCAGAGAGAAGCAAGTTTGGGATAAATTTGAGCATGTGTGATGAATTACAGTACTCAAAGTCAAAAGGTGGAATCTACCTTTTTGGAAAACCTAAGGCCCCGTTTGGTAGCCCATTAAAAGTGTACAGCAGTTTAAAAGTGCAATGTATTAAACGGCCCAAAACCACATGAAAAGAGCAATTCAATGATTAATTGCTGTTCAAAAATAATCGGTGGTTTTGAAGGATAATTGTTTGGCATTTTGAAACCAAACTGGTCTGAGTTTGTAAACCGTACCTGAAATCAACCATGTCTGATTATATTTCTCCAACTGCGTCCATCAAGAGCTTGGATTCCATTCTCACGTTCCGAACTGAGGATTTATTCGAAGATGACGGTAACAAAGAAGTCCTTTGACAAGAGGTAGAAAACGTGATGACCGCGGCTCAAAGAATCCTTGCTGCCAAGCTAGTTCCAAAAGTCCCTTGCCGTACCTCTCAACTCAGAGGTGATGCATAAGCCGTAGAAGTCTTTGAAGGTAGTCCGATTCGGTTTCAAGAAAACTGTCGAATGGATAAAACCACTTTCCTTGCTCTAATGGAAGTCCTCGATGATTACCTTGTTTCATCGATCCACATCAATACACGCGAGCAAGTTATGATTTTTCTTTACATAGTTGGCAATCACGCCTCAAATCAAATGGCAGCCAAAAGATTTCAGCACTCTAAAGAGACTATCAGTCGATACTTCAATATCGTGGCGAATGCATTAGAACGGGTTTCGGAGAAATTCATCTGTCAACCTGGTCCCTTGACGCCATGTCCACCTGAGATCGCAGGAAATACCAAGCAATATCCGTGGTTTAAGGACTGTATAGGCGCTATTGATGGGACCCATATCCCTGCTGTGGTTCCAAGTCAAAATCGTGAATTATACCGTAATCAAAAAGGCTTCCCAAGCCAAAATGTGTTGGCGGGGTGTTCTTTCAATTTACTCTTCACCTTTGTTCTCGCCGGATTCAAAGGTTCCGCTGCTGATGGCCGAGTATTGGAAGTAGCACGGCAGCAAGGAAGATTCCTTGTACCGCCAGGTATGTCAACCTTTTCTTTTTTTTGTTTGTATTCTGATGCTGATGTTTTTCATTAGGCCGATACTACCTTGTTGATGCAGGGTATTCAAACGAACCTGGATTTCTCGCCCCTTACCGTGGGGTTAGATATCATCTACAAGAATGGGCCCAAGGTAATTCTGGGCCCAGAGACTACAAAGAGTTATTTAATTTAAGGCATTCCAGCCTACGGAATGCAATTGAACGGATATTTGGTGTGATTAAGAAACAATTCGAGATGCTGAGCAGCATGCACTTGTTCTCCATCGAACTTCAAGCAACTCTTGTAATTGCAATGTGTACATTACATAATATAATAGTGAAACGAGGAGGAGCGGATTTCTTCATGGATGATGAAGAAGCGGCTGAGCAATGGCCGAATTGAGAGATTGATCCTTACCAAGTAGCCACCGCCAATCTTCAAACACAGGCCATGGACAATAGGGATTGTTTGGCAATGAGTATGTGGGACGCTGATATTCATCATCCTCGCTATCGAGGCTGAGCATAAAATGACAGAAAGAAGAAAGATTTCTTATTTCATTTGGACACAGTTTTTTAAATAGTTAAAACAAAACATTTGATATTTGTAGATTACAATTTTTGATAAAGATTTAAAAGTGATTTGTAATAGAATTGTAAAAGAAAAAGTGTTGATAATAATGTACAACAAGATTGTGATCTTACTTTATTCAGGATAGAGACCTGATACAGAGGACAAAGCCATAGTATTACATCCAATAGCATCAGCAAGCCAAATCCAACGTAACTTAGGAGAATTGTTGATGAAAAATCGACACATCTCCTCATTTTGGAAAAGCTTTGAAGCTTCCATCGCAACATGGTTGTTATCGAAGTAATTTTCATAGTCAGCGTTGAAGATGGCCATTGCTTCACCCTGAGATGGTACCCTGGAAGTCTTGAGGACAACAGAATGTTGTTTGTGGCGAGCTGTGACTTTGGCCAGTTTGATCTTTGCGGTGTCATGAGCAGCTACTTTTTTTGCTCGTAATGCTTCTTGATCCGCAATTGCAGTGGCTTGCTCCTTGAGGCTATTGACAGAGTTGTCCAACAAAGCTGCTAGCTTGGCCTTTGTATTTGGTCTGACACGAGTGGGAGGTTTCTTGCTGACAGCACGAGGTTTGACAGCTGCTGAAGTCGTGGTCTGAGTGATTCCATCATCGGATCCAACACTTACAGCTCGGATGTCCTGATCGATTGGGTTGGGGTTATCTAGTCCAATTGAAGATCAATTTTCACTAACTTCTTGAGCTGAATCCAAAATATCACAAGGTATTGTTAGCTTATCACTTGCTGAGTATAAAAAAAACAAAGGATATAAAACAAAAGAAAGAAAAGATGAACTTACAATTCTTTAATGGAGGTGCTATATCAAAAGCATCCTCATCACAGGAACCACCCAAATCTTCTTTTTCATTGGCCAGTTGATTACGATTAGTTGGAAGGGTTTGAGTTCCAACAATTCCATCGGCTGCAGCGTTGGTGTCGCCGCATAACTCATTCATGAGTGTATAGAGCGGAAAGGCCTTCTTCTCGTAGATAGCAGCACCTTTGTGCTTCTACGAACATTGAATGTTATATGTAGTCAGCAGATAGGTTGACTCGTGAGTAGACAGGAACCAACCTTGCAATAATCGATCCAAAATTGTGGCTCTGCCACAACCATCAAAGTCTCCTTGTCCCAACCAGCACCCAAAGCTCCTTTCAAATCGTGCACAATGCCGTATTGTGTTTTCAACTATACAGGTACCATAATAACAAGAACAGATTAGTGAGCAAGAATCAAAAAGAAATAAATAAAATCAAAGAGAAAATAACTTATGGTTTGGAAGTGGTTCTTGAGCTGCTCCCGGATGAGATCGACCTTATAACGTGCGTTGTATTCCTTCAACACATTGTTCCAGGCCTCGTGCTTGAATCCTGAGTCGGCCTTCTTTCCCGCAAGCTTTTGAACAATCAGTGCATCAATGAGCACTCGAGACTTTGCGTGATTCCAGTGTGGTGGTGTCAAAACACGTTTGGATTGACTCGGTTTATCAACTTGGGTAGCTTTCAGCATGTTGCTGGCTTGGAGTTGAGGAAAGGTGGGATTGGAAAGTTTTTGAAAAGATGATGATGGGTGTTGGATTCAAAGGGAAGGAAGAGAAATTGAAAATAAAAAAAAAGACGTGAGGGGGACTGGAAGGTGTGCGAGGTAGGGATAAAGTCAAAAATTCAACAAGTTCCCTCTTCACGTACGGAATTAAAACAGATTAATGAAAATAATCTCAAAAAGGCGATTATGAAAATACCTCATTATTAGAGATTATTGACCAAATAATGTCATTCAATAATCTCTAAATTTGGGCTACCAAACGGCAAAAATTATTTGGCGATTATTATTTTGCAATTACAAATATAATTCAAAAAATAATCTCTACCAAACAGGGCCTAACTTTTTTTCAAAAGAAACTTGGCCCCGACTGGAAAGAATGAGATTTCCTGTTATCCACTGCCAATCACCTACTTTCACCTTTGTACATACATCACCACAAGACAAAGGTTGTGGGGTGAAATTAAGGATCAATGAGACCTTAACTGAGGCTTGAAACAAATCCAAGGACAGAGGTAATTGGACACTGACACACGGCATGATTATAGGAAGTGCTGAGTGCATAAGTAGGCACGGGGTCCTCAAAGCCTTGAAGTTTTGTAGATTTTTTTCTCCACCAAAAAAATCTAGGTCAAAAAAAAGTCAGAATCTACCTTTTGACTTTGAGTACCGCTAATAGACATGACCTCAGTACTCAATCATATCTTTCCAAGTTCCATAAAATTATTTAGCTCAAATGACAATACACACATGCCCAGAGAGACTATAGATACATGAACAGCCAGTAATTGTGGTAGAAAAGCACAGAGAATTTTTTAAAAAATCAACTAGAGTTCTCAAAAGATTCACACCTCCTTTGGAAATCTTGGAAAATAGATGAAGATGAGTTTAGAGACAGTTAAATGTTCAAATATTGATTACATGAATAGAAGTGAAAATCAAAAGTTGTAGGTGATGAGCTCAGATATGGTCTAAAGGGCAATTTCATGGGCTGTAAACTTCAGTCAATAATGGATGGGTTTAAAGAGAGGTGCAGTTGAATTCAATCCTGAAAGGCAAATGTCATCACATTTCAGAGTAGAAAATCACAGCCAGCACCTCATGACTCATCATACGTCATCATTGGTGGCAAAAATGTTGTTTGTGTCAAATTACAAACTCAAACTGTAGTTTCCACCTTGTGCGCATTCAATTGTGAGTCAAGACGGGTTCGAGATTCATCATTCTGAATCGACTGTCTAGTCAATCGTATGCAGGTTGAGATGGCTACACAAATCGACTTTTCTAAGAAAGTGAGCATACGAGCTTTAACTTCATTTGATGTTCTGTAAAGATCTTAATCAGTCCTAATCATAGCTGCTTCAAATCCAAAGACTGTGATCGTCACTGGTGGTGGTGGTGGGTTGGGTAAATGCTATGCACTCTTCTTCGCGTCTCGTGGTGCAAATGTGGTGGTCAATGATATGGGAAAACAGGCGGCAGATCAAGTAGTAACCGAGATCAAATCGAACGGTCAAGGTCAAGCAATTGCCAATTACGATAATGTCATCGAAGGGCATAAGATCGTCAAACAAGCCGTTGATGTATTCGGCTCCGTTCATGTGATCCATCATTCTTCTTCATTTATGTCTTCGACTATGACTCTGTATCGAGTTTACCCATCCGCTCAAATTTGATTACAGATCCTCGTCAATAATGCAGGCGTCTTGCGCGATAAGTCCTTCAAGTCCATGTCCGATCAAGACTGGGATACAGTTCAAGCCGTTCACGTTCAAGGTCCTTATGCTTGTACCAAAGCGGCTTGGCCTATATTCCGCGAGCAGAAATATGGGCGAATCGTCAATGTGAGCCACGCTACATATCCAGCTTCAGAAAATATTGGTGTTGGACATTCTGGAGCCCTGAAACCTTCTCTGATCTGTTGCCCTAGACGACTTCTGCGGCTGGTATATATGGAAATTTTGGGTTAGTTTCAACTTGAACCCACCACATAATCTGATATGTCATGACATTGACTACCCAATTTTTACTATTAACAGCCAAGCGAACTACTCGGCTGCTAAATTATCTCAGGTGGCTTTTGCCAAAACGCTAGCTCGGGAGGGTGCAAAGTACAACATCATCGCCAATGCTATAGCTCCGGTAGCTGCTTCTCAAATGACGGCAACCATTATGCCACCAGAGATGTTGAAGGAATTAAGTCCAGAGGCTATTGTTCCCCTTGTTGCATTCCTAGCCTCTGATCAGACCAAAGAGAGCGGTCAAGTTTTTGAAGCTGGAGCTGGATGGTACGGAAAGTTACGTTGGGAAAGAACTCGAGGCGCAGTCTTCAAGGCAGATGACACTTTTACTCCGTCCGCAGTATGTCTCTTTCTCAGCACCGAACTATAATCTTTGAAATTTGAGCGCACGCAGTAATGGTTTTATGCGGACCGCACTTTTGTTATAGGTCATGGCTCGATTTGACGAGATCAACGATTTTGATCAGGCCGAGCACCCGGAAAACATCACCGACGCCCATTTTCTAGATTATTTGGAACAAGGGAAACAGCTTTCTACTAATCCACAGTCGTCTAAGCCACTCACTTACAACGGAAAAACTGTGATAGTCACTGGTGCTGGTAATGGGGTAAGTAATTCTCAACAACGAACAAAAGCATACCATTTGTCTCATATTATTTCCTCTTTCAAAATTCAAACATAGCTAGGAAAAGCTTATGCTTTAATGTATGGCAAGCTTGGTGCGAATGTCTTGGTGAACGATATGAACGCGGAAGCTGCGAGCAAAGTGGTGAATGAGATTCAGCGTCTTGGGGCTAAGGCGGTAGTTAATACCTCTTCCGTCGAGGATGGACAGAACGTCGTGAAGGCTGCCTTGGACAGCTTTGGAAGTCTACATGTTGTCGTCAACAATGCTGGTATACTGCGTGACAAGAGCTTCGTTTCTATGACTGACGCTGAATGGGATATCATCCAAAAGGTTCATCTCAGGGGAACTTACAGCGTATGCCATGCTGCGTGGCCAATCTTCATGAAACAAAAATTCGGCAGGATACTCAACACTACTAGTGCTGTAGGTCTGTATGGGAACTTTGGTCAGGTATGTAAATTAAGTCTACCTAGGTGACATAAAAGAGTGCACCTGATGATTATTTCTTGCTTCCGTGCTCGATGCCCGATATACAATAGGCGAACTATAGTACAGCAAAGGCCGGCATCTTGGGCTTAACAAAGACACTGGCAATTGAAGGCAAGAAGTATAACATCTTGTGTAATACTATTGCCCCGAACGCTGGGACTTCCATGACAGCGACTGTTTGGCCCGAAGAGCGAGTTCAAGCGTTTAAACCCGACTTTGTCGCACCACTGGTTGGCTATTTGACCAGTGAAGCAAATGAACATGCTAGTGGTCAGCTGTACGAAGTTAGTGGTGGATGGTGTGCCGCTGTCAGGTGGCAAAGATCATATGGACTCTCAGTGAGGCGTCTCTTCATATCTTGTTGGCACTTGAGTTTAGATCCGACTGACAAGTGCGTAATACATAGTTGCCTTCCGGTCAAGTCTCTCCAGAAAAACTAGCAGCTTGGTGGGATCAGGTTGTCAAATTTGATGAAAAGGCAACTCACCCAACATCCACTACTGAATCTTTGGAACAGATTATCGCCAACTTTGGATCTCAAGCCGAAGAAGGGTCGAGTCCAGTACCACGTACAGATGATGCGTTTAAGGATCAGGATTTCTTTGACCCTGAAGACTCTCAACTCGTCAAGGAGGCCAAGAAATATAGAGCGGAGCCGAATGAGTATACCTTCAACGAGCGGGATTGCATCTTATATAACTTGGGAATCGGGGCCAATGAAAAGCAGCTTCAATATGTCTTTGAGGGGCATCCTGATTTTCAGGTGCTTCCGACCTTTGGTGTCGTTCCGCAGTTCAACTCATCCAGTGGGCTACCGCGTGCGTATACTTTGTCTCTCATCATTTTCAAACTCGTTTTCCATGTCAGTATAATAATCCTTTCGGAGAGTCGCTTCATAATTACTCTAACCTTCCAATACGGTCTTCCCTTCCAGTTGGTTGGTTACCAAACTTCAATGTGAAGATGCTTCTACATGGTGAACAATACCTATCAATCAAAACACCAAGTATTCCGACTAGTGGGACATTTGTAAATTTTTCCCGCCTGTTAGAGGCCTCAGACAAAGGTAAAGCTGCATCGGTCGTTAGCGTAAGTAATACCTACGATAAAGCGACAGGAAAACTACTTTTTGAAACGCAAAGCACGGTGTTCATCCGAGGTGCAGGTGGGTTTGGAGGTAGGAAACAAGCCAAAGACCGAGGTGTGGCTACAGCCTTGAACAAACCGCCGAACCGAGAGCCTGATAAAATTACGACTGAAATGACTACCGAAAAGGCTGCAGCGATCTATCGATTGAGTGGTGATTATAACCCACTTCACATCGATCCAGCCTTTGCGGCAGTGGGTGGATTTAAAAAACCAATTTTACACGGGCTTTGTTTTTTTGGGATGTGTGGGAAACATGTGGTTGAAGCTTTTGGTCAAATTGATTCGATTAAAGCCAGATTTGTTGGATCAATGTATCCGGGTGAAACTTTGATGACTATGATGTGGAAAGAAGGTAATAAAGTAGTTTTTAGTAAGTTCGATTTATTTTCGCAAATCAATCTCATGATTTCAATTACGTTGTGAACCAATCAAAAGCTGATGGAGATTGTGATGACTTTTGAAATGGTTCATTGTCTACAGTTGGAAAATGTAAAGAAAGAGATGTGGTAGTATTAGGAAATGCTGCTGCAACTTTGGTTTGATCAAATCGAACTATCAGTAATCAAAAAATTCACGAGATCAAAGTGAGTCAAGAGATAGTCAAAAAAAGAAGAACATCATCGTAGTGATTGTATTAATAAGTTTACAAAGTAAATGTTAGTGTTGTATGTATACAGAATTAGTGATCCTGACTGATCATTTGTAAGTTCATTGATTTCAATCTTATCTTATCAGCTTGTAACAATTTATCTTGCAGTGCCTTGTTTGATTTAGCAAATCTTATGATCATTGATTTTGGTCAATTCCAAGTCGAGAAGAAAATGAGAGATAATCAATTTTGGAGTTGAATGGAGATGAGTTATGGGTTAAGCACTGCCAGCATATTCACTTTTGATTGAAAAATCTGAGGTGTTCTTGACTATCAAACCTTGGACAGAATGTTTTCAAGTCTTTGATTCGAGGTATTTGTTGGGAATTTGTGTCCAATGTGGCCTGGGATTCCCTAAACTGAGGCATTCATGTTGGCAGTGAAGAGATATAGCTGAGATAATCTGTAAAATGAAAACTCAAACTCAGTTTTGCTGTTGACCTCTCAAGCCACGTAGTAATTGAGAAAAATCAACACAAAGCAAGTCAAGATGGACATAAAAAATGGTTTGGCTTTCTATATGATTGAACTTTAATCTAATCATCTTGATTTAACACAGTCTCATTAGCAGATACCAATCTATCATGACCTTATAATCCACTCAATTTATCAAATGATATGTTGAACAAGCTTAAAGAAGACGGGAACACTGTTCTGAGTTGTAATGAGTATATCAGAAGACAGAAAAAGTGTTTCGTGTTGCAATAGGTATATGAAATTGGAGCTTAAAAAACAATTTTTCTCTACCATATGTGAAGAAATATTCTTTGTTCCTTGTTTTGTTGTTAGAGGTCTCAAAGATTAGAATTTCCCTCAAGCTATATACATTTTTCAGACTTTTTTTATTCTATTTTCTGGAAAGCATGTTGCAAATGGATGTGTTATAGGATCATGCTCAAAGTGTCTTTGATGGATTCATACAAAATTCATAGGAGTCGAATCACACTCCTTATCAATTCCACTCCGAAGTCCATAGTTTTCATCTCCAAGTGATGACCTTTTTCTTAGATCATTTGAATTCATTTTAGGAGCATGATCAATTCGCCAGTCTCCTCGTCAAGCATCATGGGCTACCTGAGGGGCAAATTCTTACATAGCAAGCTTGGTAGATCAAATTGTGATGCTTTGAAGTTCGAGGAGTTTTTCATCACACTCCTTCCTCCTGAAGAAATTGGGTTCAGGTTGAGATCGAAAGAGGTGTGATTGTAGAAGACTCAAATTGGAGTGGAGTGACCGGTTAAGAGGAATAGCCGAAATAAGCGGGGTATGATGTAGATCAAGACAGTTTGCTTTTGACCTTCATCTCTCTTGACCTCAGGCTTCACCAGCATATATAAGTAATTTATAAAAGATCAACTCGATTCAACTTAACAAGGAATTCTAACATCGATCAACTTCCTTATCATCGACAGTAGATCTTATCATTTTCATTCAGAAGAATCTCATCAGTATCTATCATGACTTCTAATCAACTCGATTTCTCAAAAAAAGTTAACATTCCATCTCAATACTATCTATCCCCCTTTGATCGAATTTTACTGATTCGTCTTGATGCTTGAAACTTTGATTTACAGACTGTGATCGTCACTGGTGGCGGAGGTGGTTTGGGTAAATGTTATGCCCTTTTCTTTGCATCTCGAGGGGCAAATGTGGTGGTCAACGATATGGGTAAACAAGCGGCCGATCAAGTAGTTTCCGAGATCAAATCTAAGGGCAAAGGTAACGCAGTTGCCAATTACGATAATGTCATCGAAGGGCATAAGATCGTCAAACAAGCCGTCGACGTATTCGGCTCACTTCACGTGAGTACTTTTTTTTGCTATCTTTCATCTCATCCTCGTCATCACAGTCGCATTATGTTCATCCTTAGGCTCTCTTCTTGATAGATCCTCATAAACAATGCAGGTGTCTTGCGCGATAAGTCTTTCAAATCAATGACAGATCAAGACTGGGATACAGTTCAAGCAGTTCACGTTCAGGGGCCTTATGCTTGTACCAAGGCGGCCTGGCCCATCTTCCGGAAGCAGAAGTACGGTCGAATTGTCAATGTATGTATGAAACTTCATTAGCTCTCGTTTCATCATCTCATTCTGATCGGCGCATTTAATGCATTTTGGCTATCTTCGAACTGTTGATGTAAACAGACGGCGTCCGCTGCAGGGATCTATGGAAACTTTGGGTAATGTTGTTTTCAGCCACAGCTTGTTAATGCTTCAACGTAGTATGAATTGATCACTTGCAATGTTTGTTGACCGGCGCAATATTAGGCAAGCAAACTATTCTGCCGCAAAGCTATCTCAAGTCACCTTTGCTAAGACCTTGGCTCGCGAGGGAGCAAAATACAACATTGTTGCCAATGCCATCGCACCGGTGGCTGCATCTCAAATGACAGCAACCATTATGCCACCAGAGATGTTGAAAGAGCTTAAACCGGAGGCTATCGTTCCACTTGTGGCTTTTCTAGTCTCGGACCAGACTCAAGAAAGTGGACAGATCTTCGAGGCTGGCGCTGGATGGTTCGGTAAACTGAGATGGGAGAGAAGTCGGGGCGCTGTGTTTAAAACAGATGATACCTTCACACCATCAGCTGTAAGTTTATCACTCGATCAATGTAGCTTTCATCATCTCATTGCGGTTCTTTTATTACTTGTCGTTAGATCATGGCTCGCTTTGACGAGATTAACAATTTCGAGGGGGCCGAACATCCGGAAAACATTACAGATGCCAACTATCTCGACTTTTTAGAACAAGCCAAACAGCTATCATCGAACAAGCAATCCTCCAAACCCCTCAGTTATTCTGGAAAGACTGTAATTGTGACCGGGGCCGGAAACGGAGTGAGTGGATGCCTTACTCTATATCATCAAATGTGAAGAGCTTGTCTGACAGAGAGCTGAAATCTCAGCTGGGAAGAGCATATGCATTAATGTACGGGAAGTTGGGAGCGAATGTACTTGTAAATGATATGAATAAAGAAGCAGCAGAGAAAGTAGTGAATGAGATCAAGAAACTCGGTGCGAAGGCCGCGAGTCATGTCGGCTCGGTCGAAGACGGCGAAAGTGTGGTGAAGGCAGCTTTGGATAACTTTGAAGGTGTTCATGTGATCATCAACAACGCCGGTATACTAAGGGATAAAAGCTTTATCGCTATGTCCGATGCCGAATGGGATATTGTTCAAAAGGTTCATCTTAGAGGTACTTACAGCGTTTGTCATGCCGCTTGGCCGATATTTCTCAAACAGAAATACGGCCGAATCCTCAATACTACCAGTGCGGTTGGCCTATACGGGAACTTTGGGCAGGTGTGTGGAATGCAAAGTAGTGCAGCTCTCAAATCAGCACATGTGTGTTCATTTTCGTCATCTGTTTTCAGGCAAACTATAGTACTGCCAAGGCAGGTATCCTCGGTCTGTCAAAAACCTTGGCCATTGAAGGCAAGAAAAACAACATTTTTTGCAATACTATTGCACCCAACGCTGGTACTTCCATGACAGCTACTATCTGGCCTGAGGAAATGGTACAAGCATTCAAGCCTGAGTTCGTGGCTCCATTGGTCGGTTATCTCACTAGCGAAGCCAATCAGGAGGCTACTGGTCAGCTGTATGAAGTTAGTGGTGGATGGTGTGCTGCAGTCAGGTGGCAACGGTCTTATGGACACGCAGTAAGTTTTTCAGAATCTATGGATCAAGTATGAGAGAAGTGTCACTAACCTACGCAAGTATGTGTTCCTTGTAGTTTCCAGCTGGAGCTGTCACTCTTGAAAAGCTCGTAGCTAAATGGGATCAAGTAACACGATTTGACCATAACGCCACTTATCCGACCTCAACCTCAGAGTCTATCGAACAGATCATGGCTAACTTTGGAGCGGATTCCGAATCGAGCAATCCGGCCACTGAATCTGGAACTCCTCAGATGGGTGATTATTCCGACCCGGAAGACTCGGAGATAGTCGCTCAAGCCAAAAGGGAGAAGATTGAACCGATTGAACTTCCTTACACCGAACGAGACTGTATCTTGTACAACTTGGGTGTGGGCGCGACTGAGAAAGAGTTGCAATATGTGTTTGAGGGCTCTTCCGACTTTCAAGTTATTCCTACCTACGGAGTCCTTGCTTTCAATGAGGCCTGCAAGCAGTTGCCATGTACGTACAATCTGTTCCCCTATCTTGACGATCCATCTTAGACGATCCATCTTAGATGGAGGATATTGATCATGTTATCTTCTATGGATAAAAAGTCGATTGGCTTCCTGATTTTAGCCCGATGATGTTGCTGCACGGTGAACATTACCTGGAAATCAAAACACCTGAGATCCCTACCTCTGGGACCTTTGTTCATCACGCCCGAATTCTCGAAGCGACAGATAAGGGTAAAGCCGCATCAGTAGTGGTAATCGTCCATACATATGACAAAGATAGTGGGACTTTGTTATTTGAAAATCAAGGAACACTCTTCATTCGAGGTTCAGGTGGGTTCGGAGGTAGGAAAGTAGGAAAAGATCGAGGAGCAGCAACTGCTGTGAACAAGCCACCCAACCGATCACCAGATGCGATCGCGATTGAAAAGACGGATTCAAATCAAGCTGCAGTATATCGATTGAGTGGAGATAATAACCCATTACATATAGATCCAGAATTTGCTGCAGTAGGAGGATTCAAATCTCCCATCTTACATGGACTTTGTTTCTTTGGATTTGCAGCCAAAGCAGTAATGGAAAAGTTTGGAAAAATCTCAAATGTAAAAGCAAGATTTGTGGGATCTGTATATCCGGGTGAAACACTTGAGACAATGATGTGGAAGGAAGATAAGAAGGTGATCTTTGGTGAGTATATTTCAATGAAAAAATCTGTTATTGGCAAAAAAAGGTTTTAAGCTGGAACACTGACTTTCGAACGTTTGAACTTTAGTGATGAAATGTAAGGAGAGAGATTCAGTGGTTTTGGCAAGTTCAGCAGCCACTTTGTTCTAGACGGCCACGTCTTCTATTTAGGAGATTTGACGGTAACATATAATAATGAAGATGGTAAAAGTCAAATGAGTGTTGTATCATCTATTTCAAGAGCATAAGTATCGGTGACAAATTGTTTTTCTTATCTTTCTTATCTTTTTCTTTATTTCCATGTCGTTGAAGTGTATCATGCTGATTATTTGATTGTCGAAATATATAAACAAATCTGAGATGTAACGACAGAAATGATTGATTGGTGTATAGTGATGAATCGTTTCTGTCATTTGCCCGGGTGAAAATGCAAACTAAATTGTCTCCTTACAACTATATCTCAGAGTGGGTTTTCGTACACTTGTCGCTGATTATCCAAAAAAAGATGATAAGATGTCAAAGGGAGTCTAGTATACAGGATGCTCAAAGTTAGGGTGCTATCCTTTTAGAACCGGACAAATGATTTTGACGTATTCAAGGAAGGAGTATATCACTTTAGTCCTATCACCTTACATTTGAACGAAGTTTATTACATATATACAAAAGATGCCTAATCGAGGTAACCAACCAGTTTTGAAAATATCCACAAATCAAATTAATTATAAAAATGAATGAATCAAGTTTTTTTGAGAGGCAAAGAAGAAGTGTAGATCCTCTTTGATTGATCAGAGCTTAGAAGTAGAAACATTGACAGTATAAGTCATGGCTTGGTTAGTTCTTTCTTCATGGTTTGAGTTGGAAACAAGTTGAGTTGGAACTGAATTATCATTATGAACAATCATGTTTTCTTTTGAATCATCTATAATGTTTAGGGATGCTACACATGAATCTGCATATGATGATCTAGTTTGTGAGTTTTGTGCGATGCTAGAAACTAAAGAATTCAGGAAGATGTCAATTTTTGTAGCTCAGCATAGCAGACTTGATAGCCTTTGTTTGCTATATTAAAAATTCCAGGACTAACAGAATGATATCAAGTAGATCCTACTCATGAACCCATTTGAGACAAGAACTAGTGTGTTTAACCGGGTTAATGACTGAAGAGCTGATGTAGGGGTACATCGTAAGGCTTATAAAAGTAAGGTCAAATTCAGCCAACAGATTAGTTTGTAAGTAGCCTTGATCTGAGAAGCTTGAAAACTAAATTAACAATCTTGATGATTCAGGCCTCACCTATAATTGAAGCAGCTGATGTTAAACCCAGGATTGAGGATAATGTGAAGGTGCTGAAGTTCAGAATCAAAGAAAGATGTCAGTGAATTCCGATTGATTGATAAAGCTCATTCGACATGAAAAGAATTGACCTGATTGTTAAGATCATTAATCTAAATAAAGTGGATCTGATGAAGTCCGTCTTCATTTGGGCTCTATGTTTATGTACTTCGATTGATAAAACCCAAATGATGATGATATCATAAACAGAATTGCTCATGAACCAAAGCGTATAGAATCCTGTAAGACTTGAATTAAGCTTCAAAGGTCCCAATTTCTTTGATTCGTTTTCTGAATTTAACATCATGAATTGTGAACCTGAAGTGATTCCTCCTACTAATGATACTAAACATAGAGATCCGACTAAACAGCGCCACCATTTGGGTCGACCCATGAGTGTATTGATCAGTCGAGAGAAGTGGTATCTAATTCAAGATGAAGTGAGGAATTATTTAGTGTGAAGATCAGAGAGGAATTTTGGTTTGTCTAGATGATGGTGACTTACTGAACAACCCAGGTAACTGAAAGACTGGAAAAGGTTAATAAAGACGCAAAAAATGAGAATGAATAAGCTTTCCCGGTAGCACAATGAGTCATTGATTGATGGATTGTCTATTTTGAGTAATAAGTTTTGATTGTTTTTCAAAAAATTCAGTTAAGATCAATAATCAATCTTTTTGTGTTTTGTCGAATCAAAATCTTACCCAGAATTCTAAGAAAATTTGACCTATATGAAGTATCTTAAGCGTCACAGCTGAAATGACCACAGGCCTTGGTACTCTTTCAGCGCGTGCCATACAGAAGACGCCAAATTGGACAAAGATTATTCCACTAAAAAAGACGCAAAGTGACTATTTTTGGTCATGGACACACAGTAGGTCAGTTTTAGGGTGTAGATATATGCTTCATTATAGTTTAATCGATGTGCTTACCGTGCTGATAGGCGCAATCCCTACGACAGCAATACATTGAGCTTTATATCGGCTTTGAATGGCCTCCTTCGCCGTCATATCGCGAAAGTTTTATAATGCAAGTGATCACTGTGGTCTTGATCAGCGAGGGCCAATCCACGTGGATGAGGTTGGACGTCGCGGCGGATCTCAATGTGCGAAGGTAGGTCGTGAAAGGAGATAAAGTTGAAGTAGCTGATGACAAACTGGTGATCCGCTATATATGAATCTATTTTCATAAAATCTGAAGAAAAACTCAGTAAGTTCGCGCTCACAAAACGCTCAGGGTCATCAATGCACAGAATTGATGAATGAACTTACAATTCGAGACTCGTCGTGTGTGTACCTTTAGTAGCGTATGAACGGATGACCAATATCCTGGTCTGTCAGGTGAAGAAACAGCGCGAATGACAGAAACTGATTATCTCGAATGGATCCGACTTGCGTCGATCTGACTCTGAGCACAGTTGTTAATCATCGCGCTTCTCTTTGACCCGTCTCAACTCAAGACTCGTCGTTCGATATATGTTAAGTCTTGAGCAAGCGTCAATCAAAACTACTACAACGCATCCGCTTACTCGCTGAGAAGTCTAAATACGTCGGGAGGCCCCTCGGGAAACATGTCTGGTAAAGCTAGTGTGACCGCAAAGGAATCTGTCAATTTGATAGAAACACAGTCGAGATCGTCAAACTTCATCCTCAAATCTTCTCTTCAAGAAGGGTCGCAAGAAGTGGTGACCTCGTGGTAGCTTCATTCGCCGGCGTTATCTTCGCCAAATTTGTCAAATCAAAGAATCCAGTACGTAGCCGCAATTTCCATGATGATCTCCTGGTGATATCTCACAGACAAGACGTTGACCCAAAGCCACTAGAAAAGGGAAAAAATAAACAGTTGTGACCTGACAAGTCTTCAGGGTGCACTTGAAGCACAGATGTCTGTTGCACCATGGATCAGGAAGATCTAAAGTTTTTGTACCCAACCTTTGATCTCATCGTACAGCGAATTCGAAAGAGCTTATCACGAAAATTGCCGATTTGCTCAAGTTTTGCGGGGCAAAATTGGTCAAACTTTTCTGGATTGACTGTACTTTAGATCTTCCATATAAATTGATAAGTAGTGATATTTCTCGAAATATCTTAAAACGGTGTAATTTGCTCAATGAAGCCACCCATCACGTATAGCAGAACCCACCTTTTGATAATTTCTTTCCACTTGATCCTCAGCCCTCAAAGGTTGATTCGAAAATGACTGAATTTGGCCGTAACCTTAAGAGACAAAACACTAATGTCTCCCTACCAATCAGTCACTATCGAATTTCTCAATACTATGGCTAGAGCGGACCAAATCAAGGTCTGCACAATGTAAATTACCTGAAACCCATTATGAAGACTCTTAAACCTCACCATTGTGGTGGACGATCTCTAGACACCGGCGGGGATCGAGGGAGTTTACGCCTTAGTGAATGATCCGTGAAAATGTGAGCTTTGCAAGACTGCAGGCAATCAATAACTCATTGATAAATCTTGTATTTCATGATCTCATGAGTTTGAAATTGATTTTATTCGAAAGTGTGATCTAAAAAAGACAATCAGTTTTCGATCTTGACGTTATCATTTCCTCAATGCATGAGGAACACAGTGAGTCAATCACCTAAAGGTGTGGGCCGAGGTTTAGGTCAATTTAAGCTGTTCAATTTTGTTTCATGACGATGACTATTTCAAGGAATTGATAAGATGATAGACTAATATTTAGCATCCATTGTGCCTATGTATGAATATCATGATCAAACAAGAGCTCTAAATGTAGATGAATGGAAGATTTAATGCTGGCTGAGGGAGAAAGATATCACAGACACCCACAAAGAGCTGCTAGGCTAAAAGAAAGGTAAAAAAAGAAAAAAATCCCAGACGGTAAAGTCAAGACAGATCAGATGAAGAAGAAAGACAAGATTAAAAAAACCAACAAGATGATCAAGGAAAGAAAAATATCAAGAAAAGAGAGTTTTCAATTCAAAATTTATCAATCAAGATCCAATAAGCCGGATCAGATGCCAAAAAGTTAGATTTAGCTGAATCCTCTAGATCAGAATTATGTGAAAGATGCTCAGTATGCTTAATAGTATACATTTGACTTATAGATTTGATTCTGATCGGAAAATGAGATAAAAGAGTCAATTTGAGCGGTAAAACAAGTGTGTTATATTCAGCAAGTAAAGACCCGATAGACTGATTGGACGAGGTTGGAGAAGATTGATGATTTGATGAAGGTGTTCTTGATATTTCATTTTGACTTGAACTCTCGAATGGATCTGATAGATTGAAAAGATTTCGAATTTGTTTATTGGTCAAGATTTTACATTCCAATCCATGTGGTCTGAACAGATATTGGTTTGTTTTCAAGAGGAACCGATCCATTGGTTTTGGTTCATTTGAATATTCAGGTGGAGGTGTTGAGAAATCTGGTTCAGGTGGGGATGTGAATTGAAATGTTCTGCCAAAAAAAGAAAGAATTAGACAAAAATTCAAAATCTAGAAGGAATCGTTAAATTTTTAACTCAACTCTTCATGATCAAATTGGAAATCATATGCAGCACAACCATTACCAATCCCAGCTAACAAAAGCGCATTGATTAGATCAAGAAAATCTGTAAAGAGGTCGATTGGAATTCGATTGGTAGATTGATTTAATTCTTCCGTGGCGCATCTCAAAAATGGAGCTGAAGGTGTCCCTGATATAGATTGAGGAATAATCATGGGTTTGGATAATAGGATTGGAGCTTGGATTGGTGAACTCATTCCAGAATCATCATCAGAAATCTGATCCATGAGCTTAAGTTTCCTTATAAATGTTTTGGATTCGATCAAAGCTTCTTGAATCAATCTAGAATGATTGAAATTCTACAAAGGTAGAGTCCGACATCAACCAACGATCAGAGCATCCATGGAGAAAGACCATCAAATTCACTAACTAAGAATGGACCGCGTCCAATCCTAAAACCGCGCTGATGAGCCACATGTTTTTTAGGTTGAGACCAAGATGCCAATCGGATTGTGTATGAAGTATTGGGGCTAGGTGTTGTAGGGCTTGAATTTGAACAAGAAGCTGAAGGTACGGATTCGGTGTCAATGTTCGTTAGTTCACGATGATTCCTCCTTCGTCGGCGGTTACTTGTCTTTGGTAGTGCTAAGAAACTCATGATGTATTGAACACTACGAAGGGATTATAGAGTTCTTCGCTGGATTGTTATAGTTTATGATAAGTGATGATGAGATGTATATGATTGAAAGAGACGAAATCATTCGACGAGGTTTCAAAGAGAGAGGGTTTGACTATCGGATCAATGGGTATAAATATCTGTTGGATCAGATGGAACCTTTGGCTTGGGAGCTCCGTGAAGGAATTGCTGATTTTAAGAATGATGAACGCCGAGAGGAGCTAAGGGGATAAGAGTTCAGATTGGATTTAGAACGAGAGACCTGTCAAGGACGATATAGGAAGACAAAGATGTGTAAGTAGGATGAGAAATTAATTTGTGAACCTTCGATGAGATAATTTCTCACCAGTTAAGTATCTTTACACAGGATTTCTAAATCTCAAGTAAAGGAGGAAGATGAAAAAAGTTGTTTGCGAATATAAGTAAGTCCAGCAAGTTCAATGACGATGATCTACGCACGAACAGAAGGAAGTGGGAAATTTGTGTGTAACTTTGATTAGGAAAACCTTTGAGTTCAAACTCAGCAATGCGAATGCGTATTGCACTTGATATACCAAATGATTGCCGATTGAGTTCAATCAAGAATGGAGTTTGCACTAAAAGAACTTAGTCGGTGTCATTCAATTCGTCATTATGTCAAAATTTGTCAAAAAAATCCTCCGAGATCCAGAATTCATTCACACCAGAAAGCCCCAGACTAAAGAGAATCGATTGAAGCAATCTCACAGTGATAAGGAAAACTGCTTGGAATATCTCAAGGAAGGAAATAAGTACATACGTCACATGTCCAGTCACTTAAAACTTCACAGAGGTCAGATGGGTCCCTGTGGGTTTACCCTTAGCCCTGCTTGCTTCAAGTCCTTTCGCCTACCTGACTGCCAACCTTGGTTGTGCCATCAAAGGGTCACTATGAGTGATCTCCAAAAGATACAACTTAAGAAAAGACAAGGAGGAAATCGCTCCTACTATGTTCAAACTTCATGTCTATATTTCTTCTCTTAACGTCAGTCTAAATTGGTCCAGGAATCAAGATCACAAACTATCATCAAGCTTAGTGGATTTTCTTTGTTGATTTTGAAGTCCAACGCCAGCCACTGCCCGGCCGATAAATGGAAAATTACTTACGTTGTAATTACTCTTTCAACTTTCATACTTAATCTTTCGCCGAAACTGCTTAGGTAAAACCACCTGGCTAAAACAGAACTCCTGGAGAGAGATGAGGATAGATGTCATTGTTTTCCATGATGGTAATCAAACCGATTAAAATTATGTACGTACATATCTTTGCTGATCTTTTGTCTCTATTTTTTAACAATCAAATTCAAATGATCCGAATCCAATTTCAAATTTTCATCTTTGACAATGTCCGCCGATTTGGAAAGTTCAGGGAGGTTGAAGATAAGTATCAAAACGCTTTCGATCGGCTCAAACTGACATCATTTATATATTTGTGTGAATTTCCCATCTTCATCTTCTCATGGGATCCCTTGGTCTTGCTGTGTCGGAACTTGAAGGGAAAAGCCACGCGAGAGTCGGCATTGCCAAGGGTGGGATCGGGTCGGATTCAGTAACATCTTATCCCTAAAGTCTTCTCGTGACGAGCTATGACGAGGATAAATTCTCAACTGCTTAATCTTCAACAATGTCCACTTCTTACCTCGGCATCTTTTGAGGACCAATCCTCGCCGAGAAGTGTGAATTTTAAATTTTATATCACATTACACAAATCAAAGATTATAGGGTGATGTAGATGAGTGATATCACTGGCGATGAATGATAAAATGGATCATCTCACATGTCTAGCCATCGAGCTTGTAATCAAAAACTTGAAGCATCTCGGTTTGAATTTATGAGTTTCGAGAGTCTGTAGAGTTTCAAAATCCTTTCTTGAGGTTATTGAACTCGAGCAAAAGTCTCAAGATGTCTGCAAGAATCCTATCAGGAGTATGCTAACAAAAATCTTGGTTTTTGTACTCTCTATACCTCATTGGCTGTGTATGTCATTGAGTGTGAAGGCTTTGCATCACAGGGCCCTTCTTTACTAACCTTGGATGCATCCATGCAGCACTTATTTTGCAAAAGAGAAGTTTTGATATTCAGCCCCTGAACCAGTATATCTTTCCAGATTTTGGACGTGGAGGAATTATGTCAAACTCATCTTGATTGTGCCTTTGCTTGATTATCAGTCATCACCACTCATTGATTTAATCTGGATTCCTACAAGTTTTGTACACCTTGGATTCTGATGAGCATGTTAGAGATCTTTGACCCTTTTCATGATGGTGTACAAGTCTCCTTCAGCTAAATAGTTTAAATAGTGTAAGATGCAATAAAGCAATTTTGCACTTTAAAAAACAAGGTGATAATCAAGAATGTTGTGGCACAACATCCTTGGAATTCCTTGATGCATAGACATTTGTCATAGCTGAATGTTGCTGAATTGAGCTTGGTGCAGCTTGTCCCAGATGTGCACTATACCGTCCCTCTTTTCTGCGTTTGATCCGTCTACCTCCACATATTCTCCTCTGTCAATACCAGTACTAACTGCAACTTCAAGAAATAGCTGCACCTAGCTCAGCTCCAAAACAAGAGCTATGAGAAACAGTCAGCACTTCTAAAGAATTCCAATCGGCTTCTAACATGAAACTTGTCCCGGGAAAGCCAGACAAAAAATTCCTAAAAATTAAACTTCTCCATCCAATTCACTTGTACTAGCTCTTACCAATTTCTCTTATTCAGTTATCAAGCTCTCTTCAAAAATTCAATTTTGTATCTTTTTTTATCTTCATCTATCAATTAGTTATCTTTTTATCAACTCCAATGGTTTTTTTTTCTTGTCCACCGTCCCTCTTGACAGACGTCTGGCACAAAGGGTCAACTTCTTTGTCAGTCAGATAAAATAATGACCGCCCTCACGCACTCCTGTTTTTTTATTTATCTCGGCCTCTTTTTGTTTTGAGGTATGCAATACAGGCCCGAGTCCTCCTAGAGTAGCCAATACCTCCCTTTGCCACATCCCAAGCCACCCCAACCCCCCCTTTTTTTTGTGATCTTCCCTTAATGTGACACTGGACTAGGTAAGTCAGATTATTCGTCTTGACAGACAAGTTTAATTTCCAGTGCTGATTTGGACTTTCATTCAGTATGATGAACCAACAAGATAAAGGTTAAATATGAATTCCTTTTCCCCGCAACTTGATCTGTAGTTACCCCACCATAAAAAATAACAAGGCTCTTATTAGTTTTATCCTCAAGAAGCAGTTTCAAAAATTGATTTAGTTACAGAATGGGTATTGATGTTTTCTGTGGTAAGGAAGAGCAAAACCTGAAATGCCATTGAACAGATATTTCAAAATCCTAACAAAGAAAACTAAACCATTTTTCAATCTACGTGGTCAAAAAAGATGTTTTACTACCCTCACAAAATTCACTATGAAATCAAACTTCTTTCTCTGATCCAGTCAATTCTGAAAAAACATACAAAGATACCTACGAAAATAGGTTGCACATATACAATGCAACATAATTTAATCCGATCAAGTAACACTCATTCAAATGAAAACAAACTAGTATATAGAAAAGAGACAATGAGTTGAATATGAGAATAAACAAAATCTTCCTATATTGCATTTCGTACTACTACCAATGTTGGACTCATTATTACAGCAGAAGGTCGTTAGAGAACACTGAAAGGAAAAGAAAGTAAACCATGAAGAGAAGAAGAAAAGATGGTCGATTGATGTAAGCAAGATTCTATGGTTTAAACACTTGTTGTGCTATCAATTTCGATTGTGGGGACCACAGATGAGATGAATTTCAAGAAAACGAGCAAGTATCTGTTGTTTGTTCCATAAGGGGGGAAAATACAGTTCAATGAATTGCATCATGAGGACGAGACAGGATTGTAACTTACTGATCAACTCTCAATCCTTCAACTTCAGTCTCCTGGCCATCTACATGAGAAGCAGCTGTAGGACTTCCACCCGACTTCTTTTCCTTTTCTTTCTCTTTGTCTTTCACTACACCTGTAGCTTTCTTTACCACCCCACCAATCCATCCTTTTTTCTTTCCAGTAGCACCACTGGTACCACCAGAGGCCTGTTTCTGCTGCGCTTCCTTGAAACTTCCATCCATACGTTCAATGACCTTTTTCATCACACTAGCATGTTTACAGGGGTGAACTGAGGCTAAATTGAGACCACTGAGATGAGGAAAAGGCTCGATTGTTACTGTCTTCTGAGCGTAATCAGAGGAGATGTCGGAGAAGGTTTGGGTAGGGGTCAATGGGTTTTTGTGTTCATCGTATCCCATTAACCACATCCTGGGAGTTTGATAGTACCTACATGAATGAGGCACTACGTCAGAATCCAGTGATAATCTTGTATATTGTATATTTTCCAAAACTTGGAAAAATATGACTTGGGTAAATGACTCACTTATCATAGGTAATAAGACAATCGTAGGTACGAACAATGACCAGATTACTAGGATTAGTCTGGCCAACTTCAATCTTAGATCCAGAAGCAGGCTCAGCAGCTGCTTGGTTTGTTGTCGCATCATCAGCTTCTTCTATCACCCCACCACCACCTTCAAGTTCATCGTCCATATCTGGAATATCATCCATATTCGGAATAGCTTCTTCACCATCTGGCATTGAGGGAGCATTGATATCAGAAGAAAGTGAGAGAGATGCTACATTAGGTTCTACATCTGGAATATCTCCGATGTCCAATTTAGCAGATTGCGCAGCTGTAAAGAAAAACAAATGGACCAAAACAAAACATGATTAGGTTTGAAGAAAGCAATCTGCGAGTAGGATTCAAGTGACTCACTTCGGGCGGTATGAGTCACAGCCCAATCTTCATCATCACCTGTCTTTACTGCCCCTTCGGCCGCAAAACTCATCATCGTCTCAGCGTCCTCATCCGCGTCCGTGTAAACCATTTGAGAGGCTCTGCGTAGACAAGCAACTATGAAAAAGACATGTACAGAAGGATAGAGAGAGCGATGTGAGTCAGTTTTATGATCAGATTTCGAACTCATAGCGCAAGTGATTCGATGATCTGGGTCACTTTGGCTTGAGTGTTCTCTACTGTCCTAGCTTACTTGAAGATGATTGTTCTTCGAGTGTAGAGATGACTCAAGAGATGACTCACCATTCCTTGAAATGAGATATTGCTTATTTTCCGGTAAGAAATCACGGCGTTTAGATGGATCACCAGATTCCCAAGACCAAGTTGGAAACTTATAACAAAGAAAGTCTCCAGCTGCAACGAACTCCTCTGTGATTCGTTTGAAGGAGATAATTTCAGAAAGGGTTTAAATGTCTGATTTATGATATATATGATTTTAGATTGGATGAGAATGAGGTAAGAATATTATCATACCTGGAGTGATTCGACCGTGTTCTTTGAATTTAGATTCTCTTAAGACAGGTGCAAGGTAATCTCTTACAGCCCAAAAGTGAGTTTGAGTGAATTGTTGAAGTGATTGCATGATTGTGTTTCTTGATTTGATTTGATGATAGTTTGTTCGTGAATGAATTGAACAGTGATGAAGATGCTAGGTAAATGTCCAGTGGTTCAGTTCCTTCTTTAACTGGTCAACAGGGTTCTTTTCAAACTAAATTAAACCGACTCTTGAGTCTTCATATTTCGTCTCTTCCGGGATCAACGGACTTCATCGGGCTTGACAGGAACCCTGAGAGAGCCCTCATAAAACCCGAGGTCCGGTATGAGTTTCAAACGTTTCTCAAACATGCATATCGTTTGTTTTGATAAAGCTCCATTGCCTGACATTTGCAATGAAGATGAGGAGAAATCAAGCTTAGAATCATCGAATCGTAGTTAGAAAGCCTGAAATCTGCTGAAATCTGCCATCCGTGGCAAAGAGACTGCCACAAATCGCAACCAGATGATATCATAATCACCTCTGGTATTGCGACATTAGACCATAAAGTCCTATCAATCAAAGCAAATTCCCAATAACCTGGGACGATGAAGGAAACCGTAATGATGTACCACATGCCAAGATTCTAGTTTTGTTTATGGGCATCACTCAACCTCACCAGAACACATAATTTAAATCCTAATTGCAATGGACTGTGTAGAAACAACTTCCAGACTCCAATGTTTCTCACGAAAAAGAGGTCTTTTTGCTACTATATCATTAGTAGTTCGATGAAGAGATAGGGACTGAAAATCATCCTGATCATCCAGTCTTCCATCTCACAGGACCATTTGTAACATCTTTTTAACAAATTGTCTTGTAGCTTTTGGTGAGATGCTCTTGAAGTGCTTGATGGATTTGGGTATGACCTGTTTGAACAAGTTAAATCTCAACTTTGGTCAATACCTTCTCTTTGATACTTGACTAACACTATCTTTTCCGCAAAAGACTAATCCCCTTGAACTTGCACCATACAGTCAAGTCTAACGTCCGCAAAAGACCTTACGAGACCGCAGGCCTCGGGCGACAAGGTGCGGTGCGAAAGAAAAAAGAAGAAGTCCATGAACAAAATGGCCATCAATTCATAGCTCAACAATTCTACCAGATTGTACGATGTGCCCTCTGCGGGGACAGGCCTCTTTCCTTGGTAGAGTCTTGAGTAAGTGAGGATTAGGATGATTCATCTTCAAGAATGGCACATTGGAAACAGTGCACCACGTATTCCTCAGGAGCTTTACAATTTACATCATGCTACAGCACAAAATGAAGGAACGCGAAATTAGTCATTTTTTGTGTGCACAGCACGTGCGTTGATCAATCATTTCCTCTCCAATGAAAGGGTCTTTCAGAATATGGCAAAATGATTGTAGAATGAACAGATGTCAAGGATTCGCACTCAGAGCTTGTTGATATACAACTCTTCGCTCGCGCAAATCACGAAGGATCAGTTATGTGATACTCAAAGTACAATCTATGGTGGTATGATGAATGCAAAATTAATTTATAAAGATCAAGTGAAGTGGATTTAGAGTCGCCTGGTAGACTACTCTTGCTTACAAGTCTGATTTGATCATTTATATCGTAATTTGTGATAAAGAAAAGATAAATTAGTTCCAACCCGACATGTTCGTTTCCATTCGACTTATAATCTTCTAGCCCCAACAGTGGATGAGGAAATTTCTTCCATGAGTTCTGTTGGACTAAAAGTGTCTGACTTCTTTGTAAGACTGTATTCTAGGCTTCGTTTGGATCTTTCTCTTGGAATGGTTGAAGTGAGTTTAACTTTATCAGGTGTGCGTTGATTCGGAGTACTGGCACTTCTGTTGGTATTTGGATCACTAGAGTTTGTATTTTGCGTAAACGCCATACATCCTCCGAATGGTCCATTCCTTGCGGTCTAGAGAAACAAATCATACATTCAAGTTAGCAATTTGAATGTTCATATCTGTACAATGTTTTTTTGCGAATCTGATGAAAATAAAATGGTGGATATGAACAAAAGAAAACGCTACTGACATTCAGACATCGAACAACACATGTTTTACCATCATTGCCTCCACTACATTGCATTCCTGGAGGAATTTGAGTGACAATCGGAAAATTCGTAGCCTGTGCGTTAGATTGTCCATTTCTCCCAGGAACGTTCACAATCATCTCGGAGCGTGTAAATGATGTACCGGAGGCAGTTGGATCCACAGCACATGAATATCCGCCGCCACCTGCTCATTGCGAGTTGATGATTTGATCAGGAGAAATGAAACGATGCCGGGATGCATTGTGCATATGATAGAGACAAAATCGCTTACCATCTGCATTGACCTGATGGCCGACAATTCGTATGAGCCCGCTTCGCCCAACATCGGGCAAACCTCTGTTTTCAGCTGAAATTAATAGTCCCGTTTTGAAGAGAGGTACGCGGTTAGCCGTGAAGACATAGCAAGGAGAATTAGTCATGTGATTGACCTTTTTTTAGCTCAGATGGTAAGTCAAGGGCTCCACCCGCTACGGTCCTACCACAAGGTGGACCTCTCCCAGAAGTCAATTCTGCTTGGGTAAATACTGCAGAATCTAATTGGAAAGGGATAGGTCTATAGAAAACAAATGAAACCCAAGTAAGAGTCATTTCAATATCGATAATCACTCGACATGCCTGATTTAGTATTGGTAATGAAAAACGAACTGTGATCCGCTTCTAGGCGTTGTAGGCACAACACCCATTCCAACACCGACCTGTCCATTTGTTTCGCCGTCCATACGAAGGAGTACCAAATGTCCAGTGACGAGATGGCTGAGACAAATAATTGGGAGCAAGCACTTGAATGTCATTGAAGGAAAACTTGATGTCGAGGAGGTTCTCGTCATGATGAAGGAATTCGGAGTCCTAGAAGCGGCAATGGCTAAAGGGTGTAATATTTTGTGAAATGTGTGAGGCGTGTATATATAAAACGATTGTCGGCGTCTGGCGTCTTTTGTTGGTTTGGTGCTATCAAAAAACCTCCTACTTCGCGGAGGTATGAGCTCTGCTCAGTGATCGATGTAGATGCGAGGTGAAAGTGATGGGAAGGTCACGCTAGAATGCCTTGCGACAGAGGTCGGCCCTGAACAATATTTGTCAGTGGGGTTTTCTAGTAAAGATATGGAGGAACCTAAATTTGTGTATACGCTTCGCTTTTTCTTTTTATAAAGAGGGTATGACGATGCTCTCGAGTGAGTGTAAAGTATGACTGCAAAGCAATTTACTATAATGTTGGTTGATTGTACTCCGATATATATGTTGAATTGGACGAAAACATCAAAATGCTTCGTTGAGAGTTGGAGTCTTTGTACATGTGGTATTACTCAATTCGCGTTGCTCAGAATAGCACACAAGATGACCTCATAGAGTAAAATAAGAAGACTAGACCAGTCGATGGCACCTTCTATCAGTCTGGGAAGCATGTCGTTTTTTCATCGCTACACACTTATTTCACATCAACAGAAAGTGAGTTGATGAACTCATTGACGTCATTCCAGCCTAGCTCAAGTGCGAAAACGCAGCTCCAGTTTTTCAATCAAAGTATATACGTAGATGGGGGGTTTTCAGTCATGGACACAACCTTGAAAAGTAGGACTGAGAACAATTTTGTTGACTTCATTCATGCGTTGGGAGTGGGACACAGGCAAGGGACGAGAAAGAGTTAAGTTGAATAAGTCAAAAACTGTCCGAATTTACCCTCAAATATTAACCTGGGTCTTCCTGACTCACAAGCTTCAGGCTCCGGTCGGTCCGGATATCGATTGTTCTTCAATCAGACAATCTCATCGCAGCTCATCGCCTCTCACTATATGCCCACAGTCGCATCACATCACAAGAATCGTAAATGGACCAGTGCTAATTGAATTTAAAGAAGCCAAAGACTGCCTGGCGTTACTGAATGAAGTCTTACTGTCCAGCGGGTCAACAATCAAATAATTTGGCTCATCTTTGTACCAATTATCACTGGGTCACACAACCATTGCCTCAAGGGTAGACACATTTGTTCAGGCGGCCGACTTAGTTCTTAACATGAATAATCAAGCATAACATATTTCGTGCTTTTGGCGCATACATCTCGAGTCCTGATGCTAGTGGCACCTCTGGTACCGAAGTAATCCTTTCTGTCCGAGCCGGAAGTAGCAAGTTGGTAGATTTTCACAGATTTGATTTCTACGATCAACTGACCATATTGGCTTGCTCAACTTTGCGCTGCGAATCACACCATGTCTTCGAGATTCAATTTTTAATGAGGACATGCCGAGCAGTCTGATATCTCTGCCTGACATCAAAAACTTTGAATGATGTTTAAAGCTGTAAATAATTTCTGACAAAACTATGGATCCGAATATCCAAAAGTGTAGCGCACTTGGCCACTCGAGTCAAAGTCAAAGTGAGATACCCACAGTCAAAGTCCGCTGGTCACACTTTATCATGATGACAAAGCCTTTACAGAGCATCTTATGATGACAAAGCCTTTACAGAGCATCGCTATAGAGTAAGCTCCCCAATGTCCAGGGCTCAATGTCCTTAGAACATACGAGACAACCAACAGAAAGCCTTCAAAGGCATTAAACCATGAATGATATGTCCCAAGATTGACCTAAGGACTTGGGATGTATTTTTGGTAACATCAATACCAGAAAAATCTTCATTAGAGACCTCCGAACAAAAGATCACGGACCCATAACAAAGATAAAAGTTTCCCAAAGCACTCCTTTGGTTAAAGTTTCATTGAAATTCTGGGGGTGAATTTTTGGCTTGTTTGACAGCTACATAGATCACACCCGTTACGATTGTCGATATTGGATTCAGGATGTAAGGGTGAACATCGTTTATTTCCCTTTGACATTATAGTATTACTACGGGCGATCAACGATGAGAATCATGGCTTCTCGAACGCTCTTGATTTTGAAGTTTAAGCAAACAAAGAATGTAGTATTGCGCTAAGAGTATCATAAATGATCAAGTGATCATCAAGAGACCTTCGGGAAAGCCCAGTAGATGGTAAAGGCACTCCATGATATATTGTGTTCAACCCCTAAATATTATGATTCGTGGACTACAACTACATTATATTCAACGGGCCAATTTAGAAATTATATGTGTTACCTTTTGAGGAATACTTAATAATAATGCAAGTTTAATGTTCGCGTATTGCCCTTTCACAGAATAATGCTGCCTGTTCGGCATTTTTTTTGACTCGCGCTTCTGATTCAACATTTTGAGGATAAATGATTTAACCAAAAGCCCTTCTGACCTCAAATTCTACGCTGATCAGCACCTCAAATGCTAGAGTGATCAGCACCGAGAATCCGGATCAGCAGCTGAGGGTCACAATCACTATATATTCATCACTGATAGCATCTCATTTTCCAAAATCTTTACACGAATTACGAATCTCATTCCAAAAATCACGTCCAATTCCTTCCTCATTTTCTTCCGAACAACAACTACATCTTCTTGCCACGTATCTTCAACTCACTGAATTAATTCCACATTACAAAAATGACTCCTCTTCCCCTAAATCTCAATACATTTAAATTGAAGAAAGTGTTCACTAATGATCTCAATGATGGTTATGCGGTGAATAATCGTTTCTATCCAGTCGATCCTTTGACTCCCTTATCTTACTTCTGATTCTTTTTTCACTTTTCGACTCTCACTTTCTTATCTCTCCAGAGCGCTACCTCAGGCAACGAGCAAAGCGCTATAGCATCATCCTCAAGCGGACCATCTTCAAGTAGACAGACCGTCACGTCACCTACTCTCCCTACCAACGAGGAGTTGGTGAGTGTTGATTTTTAGTCTTCTTTGACCACTTCAATTGATATTTACCCCCACCTCTTACCCTTTACTTTAGGAATCTGAGTCCTCCCAGTCCATTCAAAGCCCTCGGTTCGAACCAGAATATCGTAGTCTCTCCCAAAAGCCCTCGGTCATGAACTCCGACGGATCTGTCAGGCTCCCTCATCGCAGACCCGCTCTTGTCATCAGAAGTAGAAACAAAAAGGTTCTCCCACATGACTTCACTAAAGACACAGTGGTAAGTATAATAGACCTGATTATGATCAGTATGACATCTCCTTATGAAATTATCTCTTCCGAACCATTTTCCCCCTCATCTTAGGACTCCGAATCAAGTAACCCCAGCCAATCCCCTTGCATGGAATCAGAATTTGTTGATGAAACACTTCCGATTTCCAAACGCCGCTTAAAGCATCGCGGATTTGCATTGGCACCTGGTGAAAACTTGGAAGAAGCTTTCAAGAACTGGTCTGCAGTGGAAGTCAATGCTGATCTCACGACTGAAAAAGTAGAAGAAGGTTATGATTCTGAAAGTGTATACTCTCAAGAGAGTGAATCTCATGATTATGAAGAATCCCTTGTTCATCCATGGTTAAATTCAAAGTCTCAATAAGAAATGAAATGTTATATCCATATCCGTTTTATTTTCACTTGAAATGTAAATGTCTTGTGAATGTATTAAATTCATTGATCATACCATGAGTTTGATGAGCGTCGAGAACCTGTCCTTCGAAAATGCTGGTTTCCATATTCCAAGTCAGTGTCGAAGCCAAGTATCCTTTCTCATAATGACTCTCTCAAAACCACATGGAGCATGTGTTATCTGATTGTGGCAGTGCGACCGCTTTTTCTCTTTTCTCTTAGGTTTACTTCCTGCCAAATCAGCCTTGCGCTCTGAGAACCCCAGAAGAGCATATCTCTAACGCTGCTAACGTGACAAAAGTCCTCTATCTCAACACCTGAGCTAAGGCAGCGCTGAAGCCTATGTTCAAAAGACTATGCCATATGAAAATGTCGTTCTGTTAGTAATCAGTTGACCTCCGCTTGATCGACAATTTAGTATTATCATCTTTGCCTTATCACACTTGTATGTATACCCTTATAAAAACATCCTATGTTGTCAGCTACTTATGCACCTAGACTCAGGATTCCTATCATTTTATCCACTCTTATCTAAACCTGTCCAAATTGTGAGCCCAGGAAAAAGATTTTTCTGCCCTGTAAATGTTTCTGGTATCAATTAGGAAATTTTCTTAACATGTGTGAATTACAATAATAACTCATGATCAAGCAGAAAGAAAATCAGTGAGAAATCGGAAATGGTAGGAAAAAGAGTATATCTTAGTATAATCTAATGCTTTATATTTATTCTGATGGCTTTTATGTTTAGAAATGATCGATTCAAAAGCTAAATTAAGAGTGAGTTATATAGTTTTAGACACTTCTGAGGATCAACACAATTGATAAAGAGCAGAGCTATTATATCTTTATCACATCGAGATAATCTCTGACACCTCTTTGTTAGTTGATGATTCATCTTCTGAAACAAGAACTGAGCTCATATCGGGTTTATCAAAACTCTTGGACGAGGGACTTAGTTAAGTTAGTTGTAAACCCCTTATTGACGGGTACTCAGACATTTTTTTTTGATGTGAGACTGTGTTTTGTATGCATGGCCCTTACAAACCTCAAAAGCTCCATATCGTCTTCAAAGACTTGGTTTCTGATTATGACTACATGATTTGTATGGCATTTTATGGTTTTTCCTATATGCTCTCCAGAGTAAACGCCAATGAACAGTATCATTCTATGATTGTCGTGATATGCGATACGCCCAGCATAAGATTACTCTGACAGCAAATGTCTTTATGTAGACATGCAAACGGGATGACTATTTGATACTTGCAATTATTCTTTTCTCACCGTTCCATACACACTTTTCTTTTACTGAGCCTACAACAAAAAATCAATACTGCAAAATGTAAAAAAAGATGAAAAACAACAAAATTATACATTGATATTGAGGAAAGATCAAAAAGTGATGGATAAAGTAAAACTTGTGCATAAGATGTTTTCATGGGTCTGAAAACTCAGTTCCGTTTAGAATCAATTCCCAGCAGCTTTTTCTCTTATTGATCTCAACTTCTTCAAGCCTCTCAACATCAACAACTTTTCCTCTGCGCCCATTCCTTCACCTGTACCACCCATCCCGCTGGTATCTAGCTCATCAAACAGACACTCTAGCTCAGCTTGGCCGGCTTGATCTTCAATCTCCAACAGATCAACCGGACTGCTAATTCCGATCCAGATAAAATGAGGTCCATAAGCCGCCATAGTAGATGATAAGCTTGTTAAAAAATCTACAATCTGCACTTGAGCCTTGATGGACAATCGGATATTGAGAAGCGGTTGTGAATCATGATTAGCAGGACGTTTGGCGTTCTGGGATATTGGAGTGAGCGAATTGAGGAGTGCGGCTTTTTGTTTCTCATATCCGCTCATAGTAGCCTCCGGAGTATAGTTGGTCGGTTCCCCGTTTTGAGGAGCGGGGATGTAATAGTATGGAAGTTGACCTAGGATCTTTGCGGCTGGAACTGAGCCTACGGCGGACACAGTTTCCTCACTCCGATTTGAAGGCGGGCTGGGACTTGCGTGGTCACTTGACCCAGGAGCGGTCGGCGCAGGTGTGTCAGATGATCGAAGTGGCTTTCCGGTGTAAGGATCGAATAAAAAGGGCTTTGGCGGAGCTGACGCGGCATTGGCTGCTGCTGCCGGTGGAGTGGCTACCGCCGCGATTGAGCTCGGACCAGCGGAGTCATAAGCGGCAAAGCCCTCTGTAGGATTGGCTGAGACGTGAGCCGACTTTACCCTCTTTCGCTTTGGCGCTCCTGAGCCATTGCTGCTTGGGTGCGCTCGACTGGGATTGTGAAACGGTACGTGGGGACCATACACATGCTATGAAACGAGGATTCGCGTCAATATCCACGAAGAGAAAAATGACTGAACAATGACTCAAAAAGAAAGAAAAGAAAAGTGACGAGTGGACATGAGGCCTACATTATGCTCATCGTTCACTTGTACCACTTCGAACCCTTCAACACCATTCTTCGCCTTCATGACCTTGTAGACTGCCTCGCATCCGTTCTCGGCCATCTTTTGACCAGCCGTGCCGGGTTCTTTGAATCGACTGCAGCGTAAGACAATCGTACCAGAGCTCCCCTTTGATTGAGATTGGCTGAGAGCGAATCCTCGAGCCTCGGCACCCTGACGAGCGTATGTGCGGAAATCGTCCCATGACTTGAAGATGTCACCAACTGTACCCGAATCAATAAACAAGTAATCAATGAGCGTTAGTTGAAGGCCAAATTATATTTGGAAAGTAAGCTAGTAGGTCAAGTGATAAAAAACAATTAACTCACCCCGAGGCAGACTCGGTTGGATTGAATCTTCAGGTATAGAGTCTGGGTAAAGATCTTTTCCAATGCCTGACGCAGGATGATGTGATTGACGAGGATAGGAAGCTGTTTGCATGATGAGGTGTTGATCGTGAGAGGAGGATGGATATCGAGAATGGTTGGAATTGGTCTCGATCAAATTGGAAGCAGAAGATGACGAGACAGGTGGAGATGAAGAGGTGGAAGGGAGTATATCTAGCTGAGTGTGAGAGTCAGATGTAGAATTGAATCTACTATGGGCCGTGGTTAGATTCGGAAGAGGTTTGCGATTAGGGTTCTGATACTCGGCTGAGTCTGACTCTAGGTTAGTGTCGATCTTATTCGAAGAGCTATTTGCATCGAAAGGAACAGGAGTACCGGCGGGGCGGGGGAGGGGCTTGGACTGATGTTGATTGAGAAGAGTTTGAGGATGAGGATTTTTGACGTTAGGCGATGAGTGAAAGGTATTAGGAGTAGTATTTTGATTGATGATAGGTGAATGGTTATGGGTAAGCTGCGATTGAGTAATCTCAAATTTGCCACCTTCCAAGAGCGTCCCGTCTGGGTTCACTTGCCATTTTGCAGTCACCGCAACCGGACAAGGTGCTTGAACGACTTCGACAGGCGCTGAAGGCGGTTCTGATACGCCGTTCTTCTTAGGTCGCTTATAGTTTCGACCCACTGTACAAGCAAAACATATGTCTTGACGAATCTTTTTGGGATACGACCCTCTTGAGGCTAGATGAAAGCCAAAGGAGGCTGCAGTTCGCTTGCAATGCTCGATGAAATGCTCGCGATTATCGAAAGTTGTACCAACTATAGGGCCCAAACCATTGGTCAGACAACGATTCTATAGGGAAAGGGAAACCAGAGTGTGTGTGGGAGTGATGAAGGATGGAGGGCAAGACAGATGTGACAAAGTGAGAGTTGGACGGAGCAAAGGTAAATGGACTGACTTTGACCAAGTTGAGGGCTCATGAAGACGCTCGCGGTTGGAACGGAGACATCCGAAGCAGGTTCAGTGAGGGGAGCAGACATGGTCAAGGGTTGAGAGATGTTGAGAGATGGAAGTGATCTGGAGGGTAACGAAGATGGTAAAGGTCGAAAGAGTTCAAGCGTTGGACGATTTGGGGAAGGATCACTCGATGAAAAGTAGGATGATGGTAAAGGAAGATGAGATTGTGAAACAGGATTGAAAGTAGACAGAAGGTCAAAAGGTTTTATAGAATGGAATGCTGAGACTGTGGATATGGAGAATGAAAAGCAGAGATGAGGAGGAAGAGAGGAAGAAGGGAAAGAAGCGAGGGGGAGGCGGAAGGGGAATAGGAAAGTGAAAGAGTGAGTTAGGTGGTTGATTAACCGATGTTGAGATGTTTAAAAGTGTGTAGTTTAGCAGTCACTGTCCATCACAACAACCCCATCGACCACACTGCATCATCGACCACGGTCCACCGATCAACCAGGCGAGGGTAGCTCAAGAGAAAAACACAGAGTATGTAGAACAAGTACACACACGATCAAATCAAATTCAAGTCAACGAAGGAGAACTGAAAGGAGATCAATGAGAATCAACCTTTCCATATATCAATCCACTCAACCGAGACAGAGAGGATGAAATGGGTTTGATGAGGAGAGGAACGTGTTATAGCATGAAGACGATTGCTTTTGAACCTCTCTAAAACCTCAAATCGAATGCTTGAAATTGCTATCATACATATCACCTTCAGACAACTTCACCTTCACCTCAAGCAGAACCAATCTCGACTTCAAGCCCATTTCAACCGAGATTGATACAAATTGAGAAATCATCACTCAACATATAGCACCTTGCTATTCAAACCACAGCCAAACTTCACTGCACCTCATCCTCCGAGGTGCAGTAAGAGAGAGTATACCAGCACAAGGTGTTACTTACCTCAGATCATCAATCCAACTTCATCAACGCAGAAGATAAATCTGTAGAGGATGTACAACAGAACAAATACACGACACTTCAAAAGTTATCAAAAAGTGCAACAAGACCAAAACTTCCGAATGAAACATAATCTTGAAAGGTTTCATACATAGAACTGATTGAAAAATTGTAAGTTGACAATTGTTTCCTTTCTTGCCTTCTCTTGTAAACAGATAAACTTTTCATCATTTAAGATGACCAACATCATCAGCAAATTTGAAAACGAACAAGCTTGGCAAACCTCATCATCAATCAAGCTTTGCATTTGACAAATCCACATATGCCCTGAGATGCATGGGGCTAGTATAGAAGAATTGAATCAGATCATCTTGGTTCATCATCTTTTAAGGGGTGGTGGGATAGGGCGGGATATTTCCTTGATTGGCATCAAGACGCGGTCGCGCAACCGCTTATGGTAAGATATGCAGATGAGAAGTGTGGTGCAGGCAGATTTAGTATTCCTTCAATGCTTGGTGCATAATTCAGGAGAACATCAATTTAGCAATCCTTTCTGTTCCCACAAATTCATTGGTGCGATTACCGTGCAACCTACCTGTTTGCTTGGCCATGATCAATGTCTTCAATTCTCTGAATCTCATGAATTTTCTACAAAAAATGATTTCTTCAAGACACCCTTTCCCTTAGAAGAAATGTGGAAGATTTTAACACTGACTGGTTTGAGGATATATTGTCATAAAATCTACACATACTTCAAGAGACTGAATCATTTTACATATATCGTAGAATAGTTCATATATATATATAGTCAGATCAAATATGATGAGTACCTCTCCTGCTGTAATAAAGCCAGCTGTGGTAAATCAGATGAGGCAAAAAAAATACCAAATCAAGAGAGAGTATCAAGTGAAAGGTTCAAAATTGAACATTCACTCTGAAGGTCTGAACACAGGTTGAATGATCTGGAATCCAAAATAAACTGGGTGATATGTAGCTTCATGTGGCTCTTCATGGCCTTATAGGAGCTTAGTGAAATCTGTCTTGGCAGAACACAACAAGCCAAAAGTTTGAAAGGAAGCTATATACAGCCGTTGTAATATCTACTGGCAGATTTTTGAGAAATTTTGTGTTGCCAGATTTAACTTATGAAGTCAAAAACTTGAAATATTTCACTCTCAGACTGAACTCTATTTATTTTTGCACTAGAATGGACCAATGGACAGTAGAGTTATCAATCTCAAAAGAGATTTTTTGAGTTTTTGACCTTCACATTAAATCTGGCGACGACACAATGACCTCAAAATTTGCTGATAGATCTTACAATGGCTGTAGTTATGGTACTCAAAGTCAAAAGGTAGAATCTACCTTTTTGGAAAACCTAACTTTTTTTTAAAAAAAAACTTGGCCCCAACAGGAAAAAATGAGATTTCCTGTTTTCCACTGCCAATCACCTACTTTCACCTTTGTACATACATCACCACAAGACAAAGGTTGTGGGGTGAAATTAAGGCCCAATGAGACCTTAACTGAGGCTTGAAACAAATCCAAGGACAGGGGTAATCGGACACTGACACACGGCATGATTATAGGAAGTGCTGAGTGCATAAGTAGGCATGGGGTCCTCAAAGCCTAGAAATTTTGTGGTTTTTTTCTCCACCAAAAAAATCTAGGTTAAAAAAAAGTCAGAATCTACCTTTTGACTTTGAGTACCGCTAGTATATAAAATCTAAAACTCACAAAGCATATCAGCCTAACTTTAGGTCTGGACTTTGAAAGTCAAGGTTTAGTCACTTATTCCTTTCCCCTCCTTTACAACTTCTAGAAAAGAAAGTCTAGAGTACCTTGGACTGGAATAATGATACAGTTACCACTCAAAAAAAAACTATGAAGCAAACCAGAAATGTGTCAAATAGTTGTAGCCAGACTTTTTGTCAACATGTGATTTGATGCTTAAATAGTCACTCAAAGTGACCTTCCACTACTCAAACTATCCATCTTCTTTGCATGTTCCACTTCAGAGATCATGGTTTGGAACTGAAACACTGTAAGGCTGAACCTTGAAGGGTCTTTGATGGTATGTAGCCAGACAGCCTTCAAATCTAAAAAACACATCTCACACAGGCAAATTCAAAGTGTTTGATTGTGAGATGAGGTCTGTAACATAGATTAGTCTGGGTCATGGTTCTATCAAGATGTGGCTACATGACATCTCAGCACTCAATAGCAGGACCTCTTGTTGTTTCCAAATTCTTTCATTCAAAGATAATGGGGAACTGAAAGTTTGGCTTTGGAGTCTCACCTTTGATCAGATTTCACAATTTGATCAAGTTTCAAATCCTGGTGATTCTTCTCACCTGCTTAATCCTTTCAGCTATCCCTTTGGAATTTTTTCAGCTATCCCTTTGGAATTCTTCACCATTCAATTTTTTTTTCAATTTTTTACATTTAGATAAAGTTAACCCAACTCATTACATCTTAGATTTTTCCTTTGTTACCTCTAGGCTTGGAGTTCAGGTCCATTGTGGTAGGTAGAAATCACTGAAATTACTCAAAATATGATATTCTCAAAAACATGTACTACAGCCCAAATTGTTACGGAGTGCTTAACATGGGGTTTGAATATTGACTATGGATATTCAAACAAAGATCACCTTAGCAGCTCTGATAAAAGTAAACTTATTTGAGATTACAGATATGAACAGGATAAGAAATTGCAGATCATAAGACAACCAAAGAACAGAAAACGGATTTGCTTATCCATGATACTGGTGTTTTAAGATCAACAACGAAGAAGCGCACACAACAAACACCAGTATCCCAAGATCTCCGAAGTGATCACGACATATAGATAGATCTTGGTTAAAAAGGTTCAAAGGTCGACAAGTGCCCTGGTCAGAAAAAAATCAATCAAAGGGAGATTAAAGAGCCAAGTTGAGCTGTCAAAATGAAAGTATACATTTGTATATATATGTGCATATATATATATATATAACGTGCGTACACACATATGTTCATCATACACAACAAACACACACACACATTTGAACACATTCTTGGGAAAGTCTTTAGAAAGGGCACTCTATGTCGAGGGTTGATTATTTCGTCATCCAGGTAGATTTCGATAGTAGAAGGCGGGAATGGAAAGTAGGAATGTTTGATGAACCCGAAATCCTTCATTCAAGGCTTGCGGACGATGCAGTGGCCACGGGTAAGAAACGGTTCGATGTATGAGTGATGATTGATATAGAGATGAGTACGAGTGGTGTGTAGACATACATTTGGAGACATTTGAGACTTATGGAGACCACCAAATTAGCTGTGTACCACCGACCTGGAAAAGGAACAGGAGAGTGATTAGTAACACAAGATCAGAAGAACATCTGCGGTCAGTCACGGACTTGTTCAATCATGACTTCGATTGTATCGTTATCGTTCATATCGAGCTGAATTCAAAAGTTCAAGTAATTATTTTGAGTGAGTGAAGATGAAGAAGTGAAAGTGAAAGTGGAGGAGCTAGCTCACTTCCAACGGCGTGTTCTATGGTTTCCAAAGAGGTGGGGTTTAGTTCACAGGCACATTTGATATGATGATCACAAGACTTACTTCTGGCTTCACTCTGCGAATCATCCGAAGTTGATTTAGTTCATGACACGAAACAAGATAACAATTAGCCCGAGGCAGAACAACGATCAACGCGTTAGGCCAAAATATGTTCGGCTTGCACAAAAGGAATGTAATTAAAGCGAGAGAGTACGAAAAGAATCCATCTCTTTGTCTTGAGAGGGGGATCTCACTTGATACCATCAAACATGAATCTGACTGAGCTCTTCACATGCCCGGCTCGTTCGGCATAAGCGTCCATAAGCTTGCCAAGTTTTGTCGATGATTTAATCTTGAAGAACACCTCACTGCCTTTACTATCGACTACTTTAATCTGAGGTAGATTCATGTATTGATGATTGAAAGATCGGAGAAGATATGATTAGAAATGATTTACAAATGTCGATGAGACAGACGCGAAGAAAGAGTTGGAAAATGTAAGAACTTACGTTGATGTGCTCTGGTGCTTGAGTTTGTTCTGAGTCGGACATGGTGAATTAGATGATAGATTCGAATGAGGAGAAGTTGAATAAATTGATATCTCTCGTTCTTGATGTGATGGATTCAATG
This sequence comes from Melampsora americana, assembly GCA_022264835.1. Taxonomy (NCBI): domain Eukaryota; kingdom Fungi; phylum Basidiomycota; class Pucciniomycetes; order Pucciniales; family Melampsoraceae; genus Melampsora; species Melampsora americana. The sequence continues at coordinate 360,689 of JAIFHY010000050.1, read as the reverse complement.
GGTTCCTTTACTTTGGTAAGGTTCAAGTGCGATCAACTTGGATTTATGTAAAAAAGAACTCGAATTCAAAAACACAAAATTTTCAAACTACACCAAAATTACACATTCATTTTACAGCCTGTAACAGCTCAAAGGCTCAATTGCAGTCGGGAAAGAAGAAACCCACGCGTGTTCCATCAGGTTCTGCGCAACTTTTAAACTCCATCATCTTACATTTGACTTCTCTCTTGCATATAAGCTGTGTGATTGATTTCTGATGATAACAACCTTGATTGATAGGCCACAAGAGCCGCTGTTTGTGGACCTTCCCTCAACTTCAGACCTCTAGCAAGCACTGCAGACCACAACTCCCTCACTAATCTAGCATGCCTTTCATTGTGGTTGTGGTGAACAAAATTGGGAATCAACTGTTCTTGAATATCATGAAATTCAACATACCTCCATGGAGGCCAAGATGACAAACTCTTTCAGGTGGGATATTCATCTTCTGAAATTGAGGAAGGTGAAATGTCCCCAGTTTGGATAATTTTGATACACACAGGAGCAAAAGATGAATAAAAAATTGATGGCTAAGAGTAGGTTGTCAGTTCAGTTCAAATTCCATCTAGAAATAAGTGAGCCTGATCAGCTTTTTAGCAAGCCATTCTCTCAGGGGTGGGATTCAGTAGACTCTAAAGCCAATATAACAGCACCAACTAAGCAGAGATGATGAACATCATGTATTGAACCTCTTGCTTGATAATGTCAGATCTGAAACTAAAAGAGGGTGAACAATCTAAAGTCCAATCAATTGTTGATCAGGCTGTTCAAGTTGAATGGTTGACTGAAAACCAAAAACTCAATGAGTAGTTAAAGAGTTGAAAGGAACTTGGTCTTTACATTGTTTCAGTCCAAATTCATGATCTTTGAGCAGAATGTAAGCACCAAAGTGCATTGATATGGAACCCAAGGTATTATTGCTCATGATGAGGCAACCTGACTTGTTGCAAGCATCAACCGTTCAACAGCTGTCTCACCTGATGAAGCCCAATGATTTGTTTTTATCACATCATGATACTCACAAACAAAGGTGTTCCACCAAGTCAATTCACATCCCTACTGAATATAGTCAGTCCTTGGTATTGATCACATTGATGTGTTGAAAACATTTTTTGATTGAATTCCTTCACTTATCCCATTCCTCAGTTAGCATGCTGATGGGTTGTAATTTGTTTCCCAAGTCTAAGTCTTTCATCTGTGTAAGAGCATCATTCAGAAGTATTCTCTGACCTTGTGGTCAGAGGATACACATGTGGGGATAGTGGCAGAGCCCTACTTTCAGCCCTCCTTTGCTTTAACTGAACCAAGGGCTGAATGGTAGGTAGCTACACACCAATGGGTTGGTGGGTGGGTGTTCTTTCCAGACGGCCTGTCTCTCTAACCATTTAATGACAGGCCTCCTTTACACCCACTTTCTCTTATAGCTCACCATTTGTTGGGCAGGTGGGATGGAAACAAAAATTATTTTAAGAATCTTAAATGATTATATACATAGAATTGTGAGCTGAGAAAAATTTCTTTCAGACTTATGAGTCGATAGAGGATGTAAGTCTGAGGTTTTGACCTTCAAGGGATGGGAACTCATCCCCTCCTTGTACCTCCTGGCTCCATACTAACTCATCAGCTTTACTAAGTCCCCACGGGCATAGTTACCAACTTGTGCTCACTGGTTCCCTCAATGCTATAAGAAGGATTTTGCTCCAGTTTTTATCACAAAAACCCATATCTTTCATCATTGATTGGTCAGGATGTGTGGGAAGAACTCTATCTTAACAGGGAAAAGAAGCTACGTTGAATAAAATGCATATTGGGGCTTTCAAGGAACCAGCCCCATATGATCTATGTACAACTAGAAGACTACCCTTCACTCTCTTGAATCTCAACTCATCCATGGGTCTTGACAGTCTCAAAGTAAAAATGAGGGATATATGAGCTATTGGGCTCAATACAGAAAACAAATGAAGCATATTCAGAAAAATACAGTCTTAGGACTTTGAGGACTCAAGGTCTTTTAATACAACATATCCTATGTCTGCAAAAGGTCACGTCAAAAGCACTGACTAGACAGTTCATAAACTTGGAGCTATATCCTGTTGTCAGAACCCAGTATATGCATTTTCCTCTAGTACTCTTTGGCTAGGTGTTGTGTTGCCTTCTTTTATGTATATGACATATGTTCTCTTTTGGCTCATACCTTACTAAATAGCCTTGCATAGCCCATCTGTGCAGTCTTCATTTTTTATTTCTGTCCAAGGTACCTCCTTAGATACAGGCTATCAGGCACTACAGCTACTTTATTGTACATTGCTGCAGTAAAAGCCCCTGTGGGGAAAAAGAAATAGGCTGGCTGATTCAAAGTGTGACTAAGAGTGTGTTTAGAAGTTCCACTAAGAGCATCAGCAGTGGTGGGCTACATAATTGCGGATTCAATTTGCCAATATCAAAATTTAGTGGAGCCCCAAATTATCTGGATGCAATTGTTTTGGCTCCAAACGTGTAAAACAATAGTTGGCAATAGGCACTTCCATTGCAGCAAAAATCCAAGGCCCTATTACCAAATCTAGCAATAGCCCCAAGTTGCAGCCCACCACTTTGGATGTTCTGATGGAACTAAAGAAGGGGATGGCAACCCCTTATTGCAGTTCAATGTGGGGCAAATTTCAAAAAATTGTGCTGCACAGAAAAGGGAATCCTCTAGGTTTTCCCTGCACTGCAATGATACCACAGTGGCTCAAAAAACAGAAACTCTCTGCAGGGCTAAACATGCAGTGAAGTGAAGCACAGTGGGCAATCTTAATTGCAGGCAGATGATTTTTTTATTTTTGCAAAAGCCTGAAATGAAGAAGAAACAACTTGTAGAATGGACATGAGACACATGAGAAATAACACACAAAGAGAGAAAAGACAGGGCCCAATTGCAAACATTGAAATCTAAGACAAATAAAAAAGAAACTAATGGTTATGGAGAACAAAATGATAGGCAACCTGCACATTTGCCACCTTTTTTTCTTAGCCAAACCATCCACTGCCCTTCCAAGATTCACATCCAGGGCAAACTTTTGTTTAGGCCATTGTCAGACACCAACAGCTCTTTTGACTGATCTGGATGTGAGGCCACCACAACAATTAGCACAAACAATTTCTGCAGTTCAAAACACCCTTTCAACTGTGCAAGACAATCCCACAGAGCACAGGAAGTTGCAAGCCAACTTAGTGGGTTCTTGAAATTGCTTTTGATTGAGCTGCATTAATTGTGAAGTCAGACAAGGAATTCCAATTCAAAAGGAGAGACACATCACAATCATGTGCCAACATTGGAATATAGCAAGTGTCTCTTTTGCATGGACGCATTCCTGAACCGTATTGATGGAACAAGGGTAGAGTTGTACACTATGACACTGGCTAATTGATTGAGGTGTTGGTCAATGTCAATGTTACTTCATATTTATACACAAGGGGAGGGAACCCTTGCTTTGGTTAAAGTGGTGGCCCAGGCCAGGGAGTACTGCAAGGACCAAAAGGGTGGCACATGCAGGGACACACACTTTTCTCAAACTGTGTTGAGCTTTGATGCCACTCTGCGCAGTGACCTAAAAACCTCAATGCCCCTGTGCTGCAAACCGGTGCAGCGCTATTTCAACTTGATCTCAATGCCCTGGTCACCAGTGCACCCGCAGTTTTTGCACAGGGAATGGTGCCACAAGTCAGGGGTTGGGGGTGGTTCACAGCACTCCTAAGCTACCTACATCAACATCATACGTGCACATTTACTTCTGGTCAGACTTCTAAAGAAAAATTTACAGCCAATCCAGAAAACCTTGACCAATCTTTCCTGCAAAATAACTTGTGCCAATCCACGGGGAATTGATGGCAAGTCTTTCCAAATGGACTGTATGGAGCAGCTGCTGTGGAGGCTCTGAAAGCAGGGGGTCATCAACTTTGAAAAGCTAAGCATCAGCTTGCAAGTTACAGCACAGGTTGTACACCTTTCTAAGAACATGCTTACCAGTGACTGCTCAGCAGGGTGCATTGAAGTTGAACACTGGTGCTCCGCGTGTATGCAGTTGGTTTGGAAAGCCCAGAGTCACGATAACCGACATATCTTACAATTGCCTGATATTGCGCATCAAATGCTAGCTTGCAATTCACAATGATTTGATTCACATGCGTAAGGTGGTGCAGGTAAACACATACGCTGGAAAATGACATGATAGACAGTAAAATTGCTTAATTCTCTGGAGTTTCCTGGAGTTTCTGGAACATTCATCCCCGTTTAGACGCCCATGAGGCAATTACGCAAACCGCGTTAGGCACAAGAGCATAGTAGCTGAACAAGAGCGGATGTCTGTCTTGCATGGTAGAAAAAGATTGGAGACCGAGGCAGAACACCAGCGCACGTGAGAATAATTCATTGCATAGTTTTTGGTAGGCTATCTCCAGGAAAGACCCAACGCCGGCTCGATGAAGTGGCTTGTGAGCGGCTGGCAATCCAATGTGAATATGAGAAAGACGACCTTCATATAATACCTTACTCATCCTTAGTGATCGTTGTCCGTTCGGACACGTAGATACCTGTGAAGAACAATAGGGTCAATCAAGATACAATAATGAACATAGCCCAACTAGACGTACCATCAAGGAACTTTCGGATATCTTTGTTCTTGACGAGGCATGAAGTGTGGATCGAAGCAGCGGATTGAGAAACTTTGTCGAGGTCGACTCCTGGAAGATTGGGGGAATTTGAGTTGACCATAATCCGGTAGTACTTGGAGAATGATAAAGCGGCTGCTGAGATGAAAGCTAGGGACTAACCTTCGAGAGTGATTTCATCCTTTTGGTTCTTGCTCTCGGACACAGTGACACCGTCCAACATAGGAACTTGTCGCACTCTCTTCTCGCCCAAGAAATTCCGGATCTCGACTGATTTAGCGTCATCGGCAATGATGATGTTAATTGGGAAATGTGCGTAGACGGATCGCATCTTGTACAAGAAACCCTTAGTGACACCGGTGATCATCTGCAGACAACTCCGCGGAAGTGAGTATGGAGGCATTTGTTGATTACGTATGACACCCTACTGACGTTCTCAACCAATGACTTGACGGTACGAAGGCATGCAACGTGTTTACGGCCACCGTGCCAGACAACAAATTTGACAATGAAACCTTTTGAGGTCTGGAGAAGCTTGAGGTCCATGTTGATGTGTTTAACGTGCTGAAAAGTGGGTGGAGCATGATACCATTAGCAAAGACTTCTGGGATGATTGGGTTGAACAAAAGCCAACCTTGACAAGCTTTCCCCTTGGGCCCTCCACAGTGATCTGTCGAGCCTTGATGGCGACCTTGACGCCTTCCGGAACAATCAGCTCTTCGTCTTTGTAGATATCCTTCATGTTGTCCGGAGTAAGAAGAAAAGAGGAAAAATACTAATTGCGAATAAGGGTATTATTAGCTTCAATGATAACACGCAGGTTCCTCAGATTCTTGGGACTCACTCGAAATAATGGAAACTCGGTTTACCTGTGGGAGGGCTCACTTGGTAGCGTGCGCGAGCGAGCTGCAGTGGCCATGACTCGGTACCGCAAGCAAAGCGTTTGTCACTGGAATAGGGTTAGGTTTCGTTTGACGTTGAAGTTGTCGAACCCGATCGACACTATTCAAACATTCAAGTCTGTAGACCCGGGTGCCTCCATCACGGGTATCGGCCACCAGAAGCCTTTGCAGTCTATAATGGCCTTCTGAAGTGTCATTAATTAGAAAGACGAAGAATTGAGAGAAGAGAGCCCACTGAATGATTGATTTATTGTACCTTATTATCTGCGTGCTGTTGGTTTTCTTTTATATTTGATTGCTTATCCGTTGTTCCATTGTGTTGTCTTTGTCGGAATCATGATTTTGTGCTTTGTAATTGGGCCATCAAGTCTGGTCACCTTATGCATAAATACTACCAGATAAATAATGCTATCAGATCTGATCATTCCAAGGAATCGACACTACGCTTCCAGTTGTCTCATCGTCAAGGTCTCATAGTTCCTTGCTTTTGACTCGTTGACAGTCAAAAGGGTTGTAATCGTCGTAAAGACCACACAGCTTTGATCGAGATGAATAGAAGGGTGCAGCGGGCCGATCCGCTCAGCCCTTGCCACTTTATAGGAGGTTAGTCAGACGCAGTTTTCCAACTCTTCTCTCTCTGTTCTAGATAGCTGGACGAATCCATTTTTGATCCGCGAGGTTTTGCTGTTCAAAGAAATCAAAAGTTTGACTGCAGTGTATGTGAAATATAAATTTTTATACGTAAGATGAACCTAAAAACGCAGAGAATGACAAAAAAAGGATAATAGTCCGTCTTAAGATTGATAAACAGATTCGATACTCCAGAGAGTAAATAAATGTGATAGTCAAAGGAAGAAAACATAATGCCAGCCCACTCCATGGATCAAAATACGTATGAACAGTAATCAAGGAAATATAAACACAAACACTCAAGCTAATCTTGTGCATCTGACTAAAGCCCAAAATGATAAAATAATACATAGTGAGGATGAAAAGAAGTACAAGAAGGGAGACTTGTTAAGAAAGATCGTGATGCTGATATCCGGAGGTATCGAGTAGATCCATTTCCATCGCTTTGTCTCGTTTACTAACATGAAGATGGGATTGAGCTTTTTGTTGGGCCCAAGTTTGAAGGATATCAAAGTTGGGTTGGTCCAGCTGCTCCGACGCTTGTGATTCGGTTACCTGCAGAACGCTAACTGTAAGTTCTCGGACAGGAGGCTGGGTGGTGTCGGGTTCTATAATTTGTGGTGGTGGCGGCCTTGAAAATCTCTTTTGAATGGAACGTCGAATTGACCAAGGATTGGGTTGAATGAGACGAATCGTTTGAGCTAGTGTTGCGCCAATGACCCTAGCAAGTGTGATGAGACAGATGATAAGAAAAATGCATCGAGCGATCTGAGCGGCAGGAATGCGACGACGGGAGAACCTTACAAGTTTCCTATGATGGACACGATCACGTCTGATGCCTAAAAAGGTTACTTGGAGTTAGTTTCTTGGTGGCATTTAAGATTGATGAGTTTTTCAGCACCCAACAAACCATCTCCCGGATCACGAGTCCTTCTCCAGAGTGGCAATGACCAGACGATATGTGTAGATACTGAAGGAAAGAGGAGTGGATAGAAGATTTGTAAGTTCAATACAAAGCGAGGCCGTTGGTCGGAGTGTAACTCACTTCGTATACTAGCAGAGGCCATTCCACGATCAAGACCGAATAGATGATCCCGGCGGTAACTAGTAAGGTGCGCATTTCTTTGCGACAATCTATTCGAGTGCCTCTTGCTATCTTTGATTGGTGCTTTTGAGGCCCCTGCTTACTTTCGTACCAGTCTTTTGGGGTAAATTTACGATATTGCTTCAGTTGTATGTAGGTGAAGATGATGAAAGGCGAATATACCTGTGCAGTGAATGTTGTCGCATTGTAAGCTCTAGGTCTCTGGATTTATGCCGAATGCACAAAAGTATTTACGCACCACTAAAAGGGTACTATTGAGTGCCAAACAGACAAATATCCTGATCTTTAGCCAAGAGGAGAAACGATGCTATTGTAAAAATGTTTCAGTGGTCTGTTTAATGATCTTGCTGATAAAGCAGCATAAACTACTCACAATGAGATGATCTAGCTTTTTCAACGGCATGTTGGGAAGGTTTGACAATACTTCATAAGTCTGAACATTAGGGTGGAGGGACTTCTCGGCAAGGGATTTCTCGATGTAGTCGACTGCATTCGACAGCTGTGTGTACTGATGATTTGCTAATGAGAAGACCGTCATTATGACTGCAATCCGCAAATTCAATTGATCAGCACTGCTCTAAATTTCAATGTCAATACATCAGAAGTCCACATCCACTCACGCGCTACACCGATGATGGCCAGTCCAACGGACATGATATTGAGCATCATCACAACTGACAGCGGCACGATGTTGAGCTTGCGATCCATCGAATTGGATTGCCATGGTGGATCCCATCGTGCACATATATATTGACAGGCTGTACTCCAACAGAAGCACCTGAAAGTCGCCACCTTGATAAGTGCCAATTGGTAACATCTCCTTGCGACTGTCGTAGGTACAAGAACTTACCAGACTCCAATCCAGATAATTACATACTTTATCCCAGGTATGTGAACCTTTGCTGCAGGATTACTGACACCATACTCGATCGCGAGCTGCATTCCTAGACCAGTGACGGCAACTGGTAATTATCAAGAGAAAGGAGTTTCGCGAGTGAATAAAGCTTCCCGATCAACGTAGGCAGCCAAGTCTTCAAGTAAAATAATTTGGGCATACAAATATCATAAAGTATGCAGCACAGAGTGACGCAGCCGGTGGCATTAGGTCTCAGTACGCCATCTTATGTTAGTGTCAATCCGGTTTCATCAGAAGATTTGATTATGAGCCGTGGATGGAGATATTTTTGAGGAAGTGATAATAGTTTACTGATGAGCAAAAGGTGCACATGCGTTGCCTTCAGTTAACACCACAAAACTTACGCCGAGTGATAGATGCCAAAGTGAATTTCTTGCTCAGGATTCGAACCACGAGCACAGAGGAAGCTAGTAGGAGCATACTAAGTTGATGGTGATATCCATGAATACATCATGAGGAAGTCTTGCCCAAAGATAAACATCAGGCGCATGAATATAATCAAGAGGACTTACAGGATATGTGCGAGCAACATAGTAATCAAGATGGCCCGTGCCCATCTGGGATTGCTTGGAGGCTATCGGAGTTTCAGCATAGGAGATGATCAGAAGTTCACTCAGATGTCTTGGTCGAACGGCGGGAGAGGATGGGACAAAGCTCCTGAAGATCAAAACGCATACTTCAATCTTGGACCGCAGGAAGCTGTGAACAGCGTGATAGACGTTCAGAGAGGACGTATCGGACAGAGAAATGACACAAGTCAAGTCAGGTGCGGTATTAAGTGAGAGTCGAGACATGACTTCTAGAAAACTTCGGTAAATAAATTTGGATGCTGGCTAGTCCCAGTAGTTCCGAATGACAGCAAAGAATGTGGAAACGTAAACGAGGGGTTTGGTCCCTCTGATAAATCCAGCGGAACACTCTGCAGGTAGCACGTCGATGTAAGGGTATGTTGGATGTTTCTGGTGCTTGTGCGACAACTAAGCCAAGGTTGAAGACGATGCGATGAGGGGGACAGAGCTGGCTGCTGGAGAGTGATGGAGTGCTGATACCAAAGTATGGAATGTCTCCAGAGTCCAGACTTACACTGGCTCGAATCAACTGAGCTGAAACATTACATCAACTTATTGCTTCAGTCAATTTCAGTCCGCATCTCACCCTACATAGCCGTCTGGTTAGAGTTACATCAAAATTATCAAGTGGGGCTCGCAGCGTTTGGAGTGATTTGGCTCCTCAGTGAGCAAGTTACAAGCTAGTTTTGATCAACCAGTATTACAGTTGCTGAGCCTCAACCGGATCTCAAAAATGAGAGTATGTACAAGATGTAGGGCATGTTGGATCCCCGTCAATGTATCGATCCATGCAGATTGAATCAGGATCACAAACCGTGTAGCGGCGAAGCGAGAGAAAAGCAAGACTGACAGATGCGCAGAGTACAGATGATGAAAGAGGGACCCTCGAATGAATACCGCTTGGCAAGCTTTTTATACCTCAAACACACCGCTCAATTCACAGCGCCCTCCCTCGTAGTCCTACACTATTTCAAACCCTCCAAGAAGTATGAAACACCCAATTAAATGCTGTACTCTTCATTTGCTGCGTCACCGGTGCTGTAAGTCACATACGATATTACCGGTTCAACTTCTGTTCATATCGAACTTGATGCAAAATATGCCGCCAAGGGCCTGCTCTGCAGCTGATCATATAAGATATATACACCGTCTGCCGTCTTTAGCATCATCATAGCCGAGCTCATCTACGCTCATTATGCTAGACCATCGGAGGTTGGGCTTGGATTGAACTCATTCAGATTGTAGACCTGAGATCCCACATCCTCCAAGCAACGTTGACAAAAAAAGCCGATGCACCATGTTGGACCTCTTCTAAAACCTTTGAGGCCTCACTGTGTGCGAATTTTCCTATGGGGTCGGGCTAGATGAAGTAGCGTGACCAGAAGAATACGAAGAAGCACAGGGTATCCTTCGTCTGCCACTCGTGACTTAAGATGTTATCAAGACCAACGGGGGCATCACCCCGTGTCTCCTCATACACTGTCGATGTGGTATGGAGAGAGCCTGCTTCTTCTTGATTTCTGTTCGCAGAACAGATGGGGATCCCGCTTAGCAGTAATAGCACCTACGCAGCGCCATTGTCTACCCACCTCAGCTTAAAGTCATACATACTACTTCGCTTTTTCTCTTTCTCAAATTTTCTTTCCCGTCTCAGACGATCGAACAAATTCAGGTCCTTGTTACCGTTGTATGCGGCCATCTAGCAGGCTCACCAATACTATTTCATTGATTTTATGTGTTCGTCACAGTGTGTTTTATACCTATCAGGGCTAGGCCTTTGAATACATTCAATCAAACAAAAAGAAGCTTTGAGCGAGGGAGCAGGATTCGGAGGGAGAACAACTGACACTGAGGAACATACCCAATGATGATCAGGGGCGTGTTAAAAGTTTCATTCTGTAAACCAAAGTAGCGAGGGAAAAGATCATCAGTCAGGAATTCTCTTACATTAAATTACCTCAGCCGCCCAGTTTTGAAGATTCGTCATCTATCGGAGGGAAACACTGGAAGATGTCCCACTGTCCAATTTGAGAATTTACAGTCATGTAAGCTGTCACAGGGTTTTATCAAACCTTCACTTGACAAAATAGAACGAGAAAGTATTTAATGATTTTTTTCCCAAAAACTGTCAACTTGTTTTTCAAACTGCAGCTTGGAAAAACTTCATACCAAGGTGACAAAAGATATGGATCAAGAAATCAGTCAGACAATCTTGAGGTGTCACTTCTCGATAAAATGTACTCATATGATGAAACTTCAAAATGAATTGTCTGAAGGTGAAATGTAATAAGACAGATCTTGACCAATTATTTGTTATCTCTAGCCTTTTGGATCCCCTTCCGTACTTACACTGATAAGCCAACCTGACTTTAACTCAAAAAAAATTACTAGAGGTCATACCACCACTGAAAGGTGCAGAATATTAGAAGGTATACGGTTATCCAATTGGCTTCATTAGAGCTGACATATCAAGTTGGAGGTGCTACGGGCATCTTTCTCTGAGTAGCTTGATTGGCTTGTTTCATCAACAGCTTCCCTATGCAATTAGCCAAGAAAGTGAAGACGTAAAGGCATGAGATACAACTCAGGTCCAAGGTCTATCACAACCTTGAATTCCATGAATTCAGCCTCTACTTGCTCAAACACATGCATCTTTTCAGTATCAGACAGTAAAAAAATGTCAATGACTTGACCATTGTCGTGGATAGCTATCATGATGAGTGTTCTGAAAACCCTTCTAGATGTTTTGTATCACCATGGAGCCTCAAGTTCAAGCACTACAAGGCACTTGCGTCTACTACACTACATCTCTATCGTTTTTGTTGCTGACCGAAGAACCTCAAGCAAATCATCTTTGAGCAACATGTTCCATTCAATGCTGATCAATGCAATGTACTTGATTTGATCCGCATCATTGCAAAAAACATCACACTCAACCCACTTATCAAGTTTGATCTAAGTGTAAAGTACAAAGTTGCAAATGATTCAATACCTTTTGGTCTTTGAACAACAAAACTCGAGCGAATTACTCCACTCATCCATTTGGCTTTGAAGCTTTTGATATATGTTATTGTTTCATGATCATCATCCCACTCCAAACAAATGTTGAACAAATAATTTAGCCAACCGTATCTTCTCCCCATTTCTTAGCCACATCCCTTGAATATAGAAAAATCAAATGATCAATGAAAAAAAGAATCAACCACATGTTATATGATATCAGAAAAAAATAGAAAAAAATGGCTGACCAGAACCCAAGTTTAGATCCCAAAAACTCTTTAGCAATCGAATCTGAAGGACAATTCTTAGGTCTAAACTCCTTAAAAGCTCTTTCTCTACCCTCACCTTCCCAAATCATCTCACACTTATTATTCGCCAGACTAATCGGCGCTCCCTCTTCTTCTTCCCCTTCCCCTTTCTCTTTCCCTTCATTATCATGATTCGTTGGTGATCTTGCTCTCGGTTCTTCTGTCCAATCGATTCGATATAACATTAAATGTTTATATGCTCGGATCCCTTTCGAGCCTCCTTCTACTACTACTAGTGCGAAACGTGGATTAAAGATCAATACCCCGGTCAATCCATGTTGTTGTGCATTCCTTCGAACTTTAAATCGGTGTGAAGGATTAGTAAGATACTTGATCCTATCAAACAAAAGACATCATTCTTAGCTTTTGAAACTCTTCAATCAACGTATATCCTTCAAAGCCATCAAAGGAAAACACAAACTTATAAACACTTGTGAAGATCCCACGTGTCTCATCTGCTGCTCTTTTTTTCTCAATCTTTTCTTTTCTTTGTTCATCTGTTAATTTTCTTGATTCATTGGCTTTCTCGTGCGCTTTTCTTCTTTGTAACATCTCTCTTCTTACTCTGGCTTCTATCTTGGTTGGATCTGCTACTGCATCTGAAGTTAATACTTTCATCATATTCGAAAGTTTAACTGATCAAAAGAACAAACAAAATCCAAGAAGAAACTTCATCAACTTCACAATCACAAGATAGGAAGAAAGAATGTCATTACCTTTTGGAGGATCAGGAGGAAGTAAACCCATTCGTTGACGATCTTGTTTATCCTGTAACTCTGCCATCCTTCTTTGTCTTCTCATTTTCTTTTGTTCAGCTTTGGTAAGTTTAAGTGGTTTGAGTTCCACTTTGTTTCGATCACCTGGGCCTGGAAGTTGAATTGGATGCTGAATATAAAGTGTGATAGGTGAATCTTCTGATGATCTAATCAATTTCGATGCTTCTCCACTTTCAAGATCATCATATGTTCGATTTGGTAAATAATCTTCATCCCACCATTCACAATCTGGTGGAGCTGGTCTCTGAATAAACAAAAATTAATACGAAAAAAAGCAAGATAAAGAAAAGTTGATGTTAGAGTAATAATCGAGTGATAAATCAGCTTACCCGGACTTGTTTCTCTACTGCTTCAATTTCTCCATCCAGTCCAGCTTTTCTGGAACTCTCAGCAATGCGTTTCTTGAGTTCCTCTAATCTGGCCTCAGCCCTGATCTGTTCAGCCAATCTCACAAATTTTCCTTTGGGATTAAATCGTAATGATCGACTTGGCCGTGATCGATGGACTCCAGATGGATCACCAAGTGGACCGGCAAGTGAGCGATCGAAATGAGGATTGGATCTTTGATCTACTGCTTCTTCGTCTACTAGTAAGGCTTCTGCTAAGTCTGGTTTTGAGGAAGAAGATGTGGTTGGAAGTGAAGGTCGTGCATTGGCCTGAGTAGAAAAAAAGTGTCAATGATCAATTTGAAAAAAGAAACATCAAATGAAATGACAAGTGAGATGAAAGTGGGGACGAAACTTTGACTGTTGCAAACTTCGGCACCATAGGCTTGTACCGATTTTTTAGACCAGACGATGTTGACGAGCTCGATGAATCCTGTGCCATTAACAGTGGATGAACACCACTTGTTGCACCGGATCCAATAGGCTCAGCAGGGGCGGATGGATGAGACTGATGAGAAGTCAGAACGGTTGATGAGTGCCAAGATAACAAGACTTTGAGGGATGAAAAGTCAGACAACAAACTAGATAGGGATTCTTTGCTTTTGCAGCTAGTTCCTCGACTGTTTTTCGCGCTTCTGCAACTTTCTTGGCTAGGTTGGGGTCGATATTAGGAGCTGATAACATCGGATTTAGAGCAGTAGGAACCATAGTCGACGCTAGACCAGCTTGAGGACGATTCAGTGAAGCAGATGGATTTTTGAAAGACGCAAACTTGGCCGCGATTTCTGCACGTTTTCGAGCAATTTCCTCAGCAGACTTGAGTCGTTTGAAAAGGAATCGAGCATTATGAATTTCACATATATAGTTTAGATTAAGAATTGAAGATTAGCTCACAGCAACCTTAGATGGGACCCCATTTGAGACTTGATTCTGTTGTTGTTGTTGAAGTTGATGAACGGGTTGACTAGCCAAATCGGATAAATCACCTTTGGGTGGAAGGAAAGAAAGAGTAGACTAAACCAAATGAGTTTAATCATGAAACAAAGAAGGATGAGTGAACTTTGATAGATTGTTAGTCTTTTGAAAGGAGAATGAAACTAACTGATGATCTAAAAAGTTGACCCGAGTTTTTTGAGATTGAGATGATTAGTTCGTCAACATGATTTGATTCTGGTCATAAAGTGATAACTTACGTTTTGTTTCTTTTAGCAGAAGAATGAATTTGATCCTGATCGTTCTTAGTTCGTTTTTTTTGATTTGACGCCATTTTGATCGTGATGAATGCTGAGGATTGTTTGGTTGTACAGGTCAATGTTCTCCTGTTGACCCTGCTATGCAGTCTTCCATCCACTTGGAACTCGGGCCTATTATACAATCTCACACCGGATATCCCGCAGTCAATTACCTGGAGAACAGGGCTGGCGCGGACTGTGCATTGGCAATTCAATTTACACTCGTTTGATTATTGACTGCTCAGCATCATCAAGATATGTAAAGATGAAACAACAAGCTGATGATTGCATTTGTACATGACTTTAAGTTCACTTGATGTTCTTTCAGTCTCAAGAGGAAATGCAGCATCCCAATTCATGAATCATGATTTTATTTGATTTCAGATGCGTTATAAAGTATACACTGTTTGCATTTTTATTCTCACTCTGAGCTCAATGTATGAGAAAGCCACACACATCAGATGACGATAAGTGCATATTATTTTACTTCCACTTTCTCTCTCTTCAATACACAAACAAGGAACGCCCTACTCATTCACTTCAATCTACACCTTGCTCACTTGATAGCTAGCTTAACCTTCAAGCACATCTTTTATATATATTCTTTATTTCTGGTGTATCTTTTTCATGTCATTTTTTCTACGATCCAGACTCATACTGAGCCGATGTATTCCGATTGTTCGGCTTCAAAGAATTCGTCCGACGTGTCTTTCGTGCCGGAAATATAGTTTCATATGATGATTGAGGCGTGGGTGACTGAGCCTGTTGGTGATGATGATGCAACAGACTTAAAGTTGAGCTAGTACTAGGTGTAAAACCAACTGAGTGAGGCGAGTAACTTTCTTTCATCGCCGTGCTCGCACCGATCAAACTGCTATTGCTAGCCTTACGCTTATAGACGCGTCCAGCACTTGCTCGTTGAGCTGCCACAGAGGGATGAATTCGATTTCCACTTCCGCTCACACTGCCACCCCCACCAGATGCAACAGTGAGAGCAGGGGATGCAGTCCCATTACAATCGTTCTGTGAGAACGAGTATGGTGCAGGAAACTGACAGCCTTTTGGACCAGTCGAGCCAGAGGACAATGGCGCTTGAGCTCCGCTTCGATTGGTGACCAGATCAAAAAGGTCATCCTCAACGTGCACATGACATTCTCCCGCAATGCGAGATTTATGACAGCTAAAGCCCCAACAGATTGGCTCTGTAGATATTAGTATCTTCGCCTTTGTGGTTTATTGAAGAAAGAAGACAATTGGCGAGGAGGATACCAAGAAAGAGACTTGCCTTTTAGCGTGTTTCCACCAGAACAATTCAGGCACTTTCACTTCCTGCAACTTCACTCCTTCCATGGCAATCCATTTATCACACTGAGGTTTTACGCAGTAGGGATGTTCACAATCGCATCAGAAGATTAGTAGGAGTTCCACTCAAATTGGGAAAGAGAGTTCATGGAACTAATTTACTTGATGGCACCGACCCTCTTTGAGTTCAGACTTTTCGTTGGCCGCTACTTGACCACGTTTCGTCAATCGAATCTCGACGGGTGGCGAGAAGGGTAGTCCATCGGCGTTGTTGATGCCATGGAAGAACCCCAAATGATAAGAATAACTACTAACTTTCATTTTCAACCATAACTGCAGGTCTTCACCACCTCTCTGTCTCGGTTCCGCACAAATACAACACAACCCCACCTTTTCACTCCCGACACCTTTCACGAACCGTGGCGTATAGAGATCAAGATGTCCATGAGCAGGTGAGTTATATACGCCATTCGACGGTTCTTTGGGGATTGAAATTCCATTCCTTTCAGCTTCTGCTCTCAACATCTCTCGCTCCCCAAAGGCACTTGAGACATAAAACGCTCGATACAGACGCGGAAAGTGTGGATCGATCGGTACTTCCGGTGGAAAGGTCCTTCGCAGTGTGAGATGTTCGGCAGGAGAGGCAAGACTAGTGGCTTGAGTTGAAATGGAAAAGCAACTCCTTGCGTCGTCATCGATAGCACCGGTAAATGCGGTCGAGTTCGACGTGACTGTGCCTGTAGTCATCACACTGGGAGTAGTCGAACAATCGGAAATGCGGCCTCGACCTCTGTTCTGAGGTTGATAGGATGAATTATACCCTATGGAATTTTCATGTGCTTGAAGGGGAATCGAGTGAGCATCATCGACCGATTGTGACGTACAGGTGGATGCAGCGGTCGATCCTGATATAGACAGATGTGGGAGATGATGGGCTGTATCAGGCAAAGGTGGTAAACCATAACCTAGATGATGGGAGTGTGTTTGTCCGGCCTTTGCGCCCCGAGCTCTCGTGGCGTAGATGGGAGCAGATGCTACAGAATGAAAGCTTCAGTCAGACGAACACGTTATCCATAATACAATGTACACACCTGAGTCGAGCGCAGATGGGTGGTTCGAATGTTCTCCATGATCTGAAGGATGAAATTCGTCGTGAATTTGACTACGCGTCCGGTATCTTCGCCCACTCGGGGTTGTGGGAGCAACAGGCTTATCAGATGCCACCTGGTTTGTTGATGAATCTGGTTGGGATGTACTATTTCGGGGAGCACTACCCCGCCCTCGACGAAGCGCCATTCCGTGTTTGGCCTCGTCGCTGCGGGAAAGAGCTAATAGGATAGATGCTGCGTCATCTGGGTGGGCTCGTGCTTCTTCGGTTGTGCCATTTCGATTGCGGCCAGGATGCGTCTTCTGTCCTGTAGACGTCGAATTGGACTGTCGCGGATTCGATAAAATCCTTTCGCAAGATTGATCGACTGTTTGACGCAAAGCGGCTGGAGTACCGCGGTCTCGTGGAGCTTTGGCATTCTGGGACACCGATTCTCGATCCGGGATCGTCCGCGTGGTCGATGACACCCGATAAGAATTGTTTTCGGGACTGTTCAATAGATGGTGACTGTTACTCGGCAAGCCATCATTAGTACGTGCTGGACCTGAGAGATTAGTGTCCAGGTCAAGTTTGCGAGGTTCCTTCTTGTATCCTTCTCCTGTCACGTGTGTTTGGCAATTGGAATTATACATGGGCTCGGTGGTAACGACATTAGAAGACTGACTAGAACGTGTTTTGATGCTCGATCTAGGGTGTGAGGTCGCTGATAGATGGGCATGAGAAGGTGATTGATGTTGAAAAGGTGATCTTGTGTCGGAGGAGGGTCCATGGGCAGACTGATTCCGGGTCGGGTCCTGGCGGGCTTCAGCAAGACGGTGAACTTGTGATCGAGTAATGTAAGGGGCGGGCATTTCTGAAGGCTCTGCCTGACTTGGATATTGGACTGAGTGCCGGGACGCTGTCAGATTTCGGTTGTTGACCGGAGGATTGTTCGGCTTGAGCGCGTTGACGAAAGTGTCCTTGGAGCTAGGATTCCACATTTGCCAGTCCGCGCTTTCATAGGTTGTCGCACCTGGCCCATTATCTGAATTTTGATGAAACTTTTCAACAACGCCTTTGAATGAGCGGTGTGCTTTGTGAGTCGCAAAAAAGGTACTGGGAGAGCATGGCGTTTCATTGAGTTGCTGAGATGATACTGGGGGGGCGAAACAATCAGAGGCTTGACTGGTTCGTAATTGCGAGGGTCGCTCGTGAAGAAGACCAGATAATTTGTGATTCGATGTTGCGGGAGTAGAAGAGGTAGAGTCATCCTGAGGAGGGGGATCGTAAGAGCCTTCGGGAGGCATATAGCGATTGTAGTCGACCTGCTTTTCGGGAACAAACGCATGCACTTTTGAAAAGGGTTGCTGAACATACTTGGCGTCAATGTGAGACGGGCGATTTTGAGCCAGAGCACTATTGCGGTCCTCTGAGCCGCAATCGGCACCAATTGGCGGTGCGATGCTCCTGCTCGTAGGTCCGGTTTGGGATTGCTGGGTTGGACCACATACATAGCCAGGGTGGAATGGTAGGACGCTTTCGTTTGTCTGAATGCATGCTAATCCGATTGTAGCGCCGTGGGCTTGTGTGGACATTACGAGCTGAAATTTGAGTCGAGGCGTTGTTCAACTTAAGGTATGACAGTATGCCTACCAACGACGAGGGCTTCAACGCAGACTCGAAAAGCCAAGACCGGGCCAAATCGACTGTGTGGAGTAAAGATCCAGGAGTAGCGCCAAGCATAGGATCACCATCCAAAACAGGGACCAGGGGAACAATCAATCGTCAGCAAAGTCTTTCTCAAAACAAAGCTAGTTTCAGATGAGAATCAAAAACAGGCGGCTTTTCCGAGGCAGATTGGGAGGAGTGGCAAATTAGGTGCTTCGGAACAAATCTCAGCCAAGCGAGATAGATGGCCAAGAAGGTGATAGCTTGAATGTATCGTACAACAGATCAGCGAGCAGCTACTGAGCCTTTCGGTGTAGATTGACATCACTAGGATATGTGATAACACAAAAAATATATGAGAGATGCGGGATATGTTAGGCTGAATAGCAAGCAGATGGACCAAAACCTAGACGAGAGCGACAGGTCGGATAGGCTCGAGCCGGTGATTGGTCTACTGTTGTTAACCAAAAAAATACGTGCAGCCATATGCGACCTGGTAACAGGTAACGAAGATCGATGATATAACCGCAACTTTCAAGCTATGCCAATATGATCACACTAGAGACATGAGCGGAGATCGATCGAAAAGCCCCCAGCCTCACGATGATCGATCGCCTGATGCAGTAGACAAGTTGCGCAGCTTGTGACCACGTCCCATGTTGACGTATCTGAGTTTGAACCCAAGCTTGCCTAGCTTGATACGCGCTTCATTAGTGAGAAAAAGAGGCAAGGAAGACTCCTACCAACATTCAAGGGGTTCTGAAGTGTGAAGAAGACAGCCAAGAGCCAGGCTAGAAGCCAACAATACGGTTGAGAGCGACAATGCGGCGAGTGAGACTGAGGGATGGTCCAGGTAGCTCAGCTATCGATGATCGAGTTGAAAGTCAGAATAGTTGTGAGAATGCGAAGGTATCTGTAAAAGTCAAATTGTATTAGTTGGCCAACTGGAAAGGAAGTCAGTAGAAGAAGAAGGTAAGGAAGAAGAAAAGTGAAAAGACTAACCAATGAGATACTGGAAGACGATAAAGAAAGAGAAAAGAACTGAGATTGAAGTTGAAGTTGAAGGAAAAGAATGAGAGAAGGAAAATCAAAAGATCATCTACTTTTGGTTTGAAAGAAGTCAGCTTGAGATAAGATGGAGAGGATGAGATTGATGAGACTTGATGGATGAGTAGTCGAGAATGAGAGATGATGAAAGAGGTGAGGAGGGAATGAGGATGGGAATGGAAACCAAAAAATTGAAACTTAAAAGCAGTCAGACGGTAAACTGAATTTGAATTGCAATGGGCTGCACATACAACTCTGACTCTCTAGTATACCATACTTTTTACATGAAAGGTCAACAAAATAAACCAAAAATCAAATCAAATCGATTTGTATGTGTACCCTATGTTGTACAACAATTTGAAAACCATAGATAACGGGTTATACTTGAAGCAGGGATGCAGGGGTCAGTGAGACTCAACTCAGTTCGCCCGCGCGGAGCCCGACAGACTCATGTTGAGTACCGCTCAACGGTTTGACATACTCAGTCAGAGACTCATTCAATTTCGCTGTCGCTCAGGCTCTGACTTGGAGGAGACAAAGTGAAGTCATGGACTTCAAAATATTATGTAAAAGCAAAAATCGATCGACAGCAAAAAATTACAATCGAGATATTCATCACGCATACATCCATGTCCAAAACCCCTATGTACCACTACCGCAATAGACCCATGGCCAATACCATTACACTCCTCAACAATGAATGGCACCTCCAAAATCAAAAAAAGATATCAAGGATGCAAAGAAGCACTGGCGTAAGTATGGGCTCTGAAACTTTGGTAATCTGTGTGCTGTCGAGAGTTGATGTCAACAGTTGAAGGATTCGAAGGTCAAGTGAACGTGACTGAAGAATTATTAGCTTAATGACTAATTGTTAAGTCTCCTTATGTAGTTTTTCAATTTTCCTCACTGATCTCACTCATAAACCTCACTTTACCCCGCAGGCACACTTGTTCATAGTGGTGTGATACACATCCTTGCAGCCTCGTATCGTAGGCACCATGATTGTAGTTGGGATGTGTTTTAACTTAGGGGAATAGGTGTTGGCTTTGTTGGTTCTTACACATTCAAATGGCTTAGAAATGTTTTTGCTCATCTTCTTCAAACAGATGACTCAGAGCATCCACAATCGTGGCGCTAAGTCACGGGATTAGTTAAATACATATTTAACCTAAAGATTTTGAAAAAACCACAATGACAAATCTTTAAGAAATCTTTAGTTATATTTTCAACAAAAAATCTTCAAGCTGGGTTAAATTTAACCCAGTCTAGAGACTTTCTTTAGCCAACTCCATGCCCTTGAAAACACAACAACGCACTCCCTTGCACCCACCTCTCTACCCTTGCACCCACCAAAGAGAATTCAGCTCTTGTCCAACCCAAACAATTGTGGAATTCACTCAAATCACATGGGTTAACTTAACCTGTTTCACTTTTTAGCACCCACAACTGTGGGACTTGGCAATGGATTACTTAACCCCAGCTAACAATTGTTCACTTTAAGTTAGCTAATCCTAAAGTCAACACAAATGGCTGCGGGTGAATAGAATGGTAAAGAGCTCTTTATCTGGTTTTCTACATCTCATCTTTAAAACCTACTGATATTTGTTCAATTGGTCTTTTATAGTTATTCCATTTCACATTACATTTAGGGCAGAATCACTCAAGCAAATTCAGACCAGAAGTCACATTCTGTAAGATTTTCAATGGAACGATAAAACATGCACAACCAAACAGACACTTTAAATTTTGGAGAATGTGATTTCTCACCAGAAATTACTTGAGTGAACATGCCCTTATAATTGTTCATACAAGATCAACAAACAGGTTTTTACTATTATCTTACTTTTAGTCTACATTCAATTTTTGTTCCCTCCATTCCTTCCCAATTCTCTGTTGTAGGCCTTAGGCTATTTTTGGCTTTATTTGTATTTGTAGTTTGGAGACCGCCCCTAGGGTCTCAAGTTGTGTGTTTCTCTTCCCTGCAATACGCTCAGACCCTCCAGGGCCATCCTGCATGTTAGCACTCAAAAAGCTTCTCAGTCTGGGATTCCTTAGAATGACTGTGTCTAACCTATTCCATGGCAAGGACAAGCAATTGGTCTGAAGATGTTTACTGTAGAGAATTGAGATCTTTGTCTTTATCACAGCAATCAAAACACAACATAAACTCAAAAAAACTATAATAAGAAATTAGCAAAATGATAAAGCAATTTTAAATCAAGGATAGCATAGTACAGAATCATTTGTACTTATAACAAGATCAACACAGATATTAAACTGATGAAAGAAAATCAAATCAGGATTACAGGAAGTTTCTTCCATGCCTATAATGAAGGAATATCAATATATGGTTTGGCATTTTGAATGGTCAATTAGATCTAACTGATTACCTCTATTCAATAGCTAGGTCCTCAACTCCTGATGAGATTGATAAATACCAACAAGCCTTGTGTTGTGGTGATTGCAGGTAGATGTTTCATAAAGTTTTTCAAATAAAGCAATGTGGAAACTGAATGAAAATATGAGAATGACGTTAATGAAGTTAATAGAAACAAATCAGGAATGAAGAAATTAACTTCTTTACTGTAACACTCAAATCACAGCCAAGCCCCACCCACTATCTGTCAGGGATTGGCTTGCGCAGCCCCCAACCCAGTGGGTAAATGAACTCCCCAATTCCATTTGCAAGTCCTCAATCAGGACTATCAATGAAAATCTGGTCACCCAAGCCCCAACCAGGTTCCCAGAGCCTGGCCCAAAAAGTGTACCTCACCCAGGTTTCAAATACCAAACCAGGACCTGCTGCCAGAATACCTGCCTTGATTGAAGAATCTAAGGTGCTCTTGGATCTCAAACCTTGGACAGAATGATCCTGAGGATTTGATTCAAGGTATCTTTTGGCGCATGATGATACCTTGGATAGAAACCTTGGACAACATCTGTCCAAGGATTTCCATCCAATGACGCCTAGGATTCACCAACCTAAGGCATCTATGTTTGCAGTGCAGGCAATAATAATTGATCTCCAACCACTTTCATACCTCTATCCTGGCTACAATCCACTATGTACTGCTGATATGCGCTAACATTCCATGAGATTTGATTCTTCTTTATAGTGGAATTTTTCCATTGCCCTGCAGATATTTAAAAACACATTGTAAGAACATAAAATCTAGGTCAAATTAAGTTCCAATTGATGCAATTACCTGGTGAGACACAAATCTTCCTAATCCTTTGCCTGAACCACAACATAGCGGGTCTCAGCACCTCTGCCCAGACCTACTGGGGTCTGTTTTGGGTTGCCAATTGGGGGTCACTTATGACAAAGCACTTACAGCTTGCCTGAGAACAGCAAGTTTTTCAAGCAATTTTGCTTGAAACCCCAATTTGAGGGCTCTGAAAATCCCGCAACCTCACAAAAATTGACCAGAGCTTCTTCAAGCTATTCTGTGTCTCCCTATTCTGCATCCAGTCACCACTTGTAAATTATAAGGAAATTGATTCCAAGATCAAGTGCACATGTAGGCCCTGACTTGGTGAATTGTGATATAAACCAGCTTTACAAGAGCTTTACTGAGGCTGTGTTCACTCAGTTGCAATGTCTAGAAATCAAATTCTGTCCAAGTGCTGTTCTCCATATGGAGAGCATGTTTTTAATGTGGAATTTGAGCTTTTGAGAAATCTTGAGAGATCTTGTGAAAAAACAGGTCATGAGATGTTTGATATGAATGCAACAAGAACAGCTGAAAACAGTCCATCCCTTTCTGTCCCAAAGGTCCAATGTCTATTGTACGTCGTAGCAAACACCTTTGATTCCAACTCTGATGCCTCATCAAATTCATTTCTACCTGAAGTAGATCTTGTCAAGAATATCATACAACAATTATGTCAAATAACAACTGGGAATATACCTTGTGAAACCTTGAAGCTCCAAAATAATGAATATATCACTGTCATCTTTTTAATGAGGCATATGGGGAGAGTGTAACAAAAATGTAAAGCGATCAAAGAATGTGATTTTTTTGAAGAAGGAGCAGCTAAGAGCAAATTCTTGGAACATTGCATCAATTTCTTTAAGCATTCTGGGAATTCCAGGATGCTTGTGAAGAAGAAATCAAACACACCTTACGGAATGCTCACTTTCAAAATGTGATTTCCCAAGAGAAATCAATCAAGTGAATGCACCCTGAGACACTTTGAGGAAAATGGTGCTAAAAGTGATACAAGCTTGTGTAGAAAGCCTATGGAAATCTCTGCTTAATTTTTGTGAGGTTTCTTCAATTTTTAGGACCCTCAAATTGGGGGTTCAAGTAAAAGTGCTTCAAAACCTTGCTGTTCTCAGAAAAACCTTGGGGTCTTTGTCATACACTCCTCTTCAAGGGTATATCCAATGCACTTGTGATGGGCTTAGTTAATCCTATGGAGCTATTCAACACTAACAATATAATGTGACATTGCCTTTTCATAAGTCATAGCCAGTAGACCATACCTTGCAATGATTCACTGCATGAGTTTTTAATTTCAGGCCTCATCACAAGTTTTCTCTGGGCACTGCTCAGAAATGCCTCCTTTGAATGTTTACGGTAAACTAGACTGACAATCAAAAAGGTTTTTGTTAACCGTGACCAAACTCTGATCAAATTCAATCACTCTTGATCAACACCAGCAGCAATGGATCCAGGAAATTTGAACCTCTGTGCAATCTTTGGAATGGATTTGACATGACTTATGCAATAATTCTTACATATTGAGTATTCCCATTGCAAGATCATATAGACATATCAGGCTTGCTTACATCCAGGTCCGATCCTTCGAGTGTTTTGTGTGACAATCTGATTTTCTAGAAATGATAATCATTCAAGAATAATTTCAATCTTTAGTTGACTGGAACAAATCTTTTGCTCAGAATAGATTCACTGGATGTCCATCCATATAGTCCAAGGAAATCCTTAGTCTGGCATCAGAACAACTCTTGACTTCAGTTTTCAAAGCTTGATCAAAATGGTAGGAATTGCAGATTCGTTGATGGACCTTTTTGTTGCTTATCATACAAGTTGGGGTGATAAGCCATTTTGACGTTTGCCGCGCCCTTGAAGTTGTAGAGATATATGACTTGTGTTTTCTGTTATTTTTCCACTTCACCTCACCGTAGAGTCTCTCAAGATCATAGCATGATGTTCTTCATGGGTTTGGCATCACGTATACATTGAGGGGTAATTGAGCAGAAGAGCTCTGAAAACATCGATACCTTTGTGCTTGAAAGTCTCATCCGAGGTGACTTGTGATTTTCACTGCGGTGAAGCTGACATGTCTGTGTAATTGTCAGGTGGTAAACAAGCTTCGGCAATCGATCTATCGTATAAATACTTTGTCAGTCGATCCAACTCACATTTAAATACATACCACCATCTACGAAAAAGTGATTTAGGAAACGAAGAACTCATCAAACCTTCACATGAGCTCATCTCATCATCATCAACATGAACAGCATCATCAGCTCTTATCACATTCGATCAATTCAACCAACGCATTCTCATATTTCTCATTTCCTGAAACCATAAA
Source organism: Melampsora americana (assembly GCA_022264835.1). Lineage (NCBI taxonomy): Eukaryota > Fungi > Basidiomycota > Pucciniomycetes > Pucciniales > Melampsoraceae > Melampsora > Melampsora americana. Next base: position 335,510 of record JAIFHY010000050.1, on the reverse strand, counting down.
CTCACAAACTTCAATCACAAAATCAAATCAACATCAACATCAACATCAACATCAATCTCAATCTCAACTCATATCAGATCATCATCATCATCATCATCAAGTAGAACGTCTGGATTCAATCTCAAATCCAAAAACATTACTCGATAGATTCAAATCTGCAATCGGTGCAACTGTTTGGGCACCTCTCAATAATCAAAATCATCAAAATAACAATCACTCAATCGAACCTAGAAAATCATCCTCTTCACCATCACAGATTACCAATTCATCCTCATTTGACCATGATCCTACTACATCTACTTCACGATCTAGGAATTGGAATTCATCCACCCCTGGAAGATCAACAGAAGAATCTGTCTATCCATCTAGGTCACCACGTCCGTCTCTAATCAGTATCAATCATCCAGCTATCATCAATGCTTCTGGCTCACCTATCCGCCCCAGTAGCTCGAATTCCTTCATGATGCATTCTCATAGTCATCTCTCTAGTTCTAATTCTCTAGGACCTTTGTCATACACGCCTGAATCCCCCAGGCCTCCATTACTAATTCCACATCATAATCACTCAAGTCATTTCTCAATGAATCCCGATACTATCATGCGGAGTGGAAGGTCTCCAACTCCAAACAATCTAGCATCACAAGGACTCTCCAACGTGCCTACTTTCTCTCAGATTCCTGGATTTCCGCTTGCCAGAGAGACAGTTGCAGATGACATAGGTAGTGTGCTCAGTTCATCGATTGCACCAAGCTCCTGGAAGGGTGTAGGAATGAATGGGGATGATACATCTCAATCCAATGGTCACTATCAGTTGATGGATAGGATTCAGGCAGAGGTATGCACCTTGGCTTATCCCTTCTCATCTTCTCTCCTTGATCACATCACTGGAGAGTTCGCCTTTTGACTTCTTTCAAGCATTCTGCGTCTTGATCTCTATCTTAAGGAACAGGGCCTGAGTAAGGAGTATTGGATGCCGGATAAGGATGCAAAGGAATGTTACGATTGCGCAGTGACTTTCACTTCTTGGCGTCGGAAACATCATTGTAGGATATGCGGGTTTATTTTTTGCTCTCGTTGCGCTTCCAATCTCGTCTCTGGTCAACGATTTGCTTCCACTGGTTATATTCGAGTCTGTAACATCTGTTTAGCCAAGATGGAGCCCTTACCTGAGCCATCGTGGCGAGTCTCGGAGGCAGAAGACGAAAATGTTAGTCATGGACCTGCTCCCTTTATTTATGTCATGAAGTGTAACAAACTGACTCTGCTCAATGTGGCACATTTTGAACAACAAAACTCGACGACTGCAATAGGCAACTACACCCGAAGCGGGCTCAAGTTTCAATTTATTCGGATCTCGATCTCAAGCAGCACATGGCAGTCACAAAACTTCCATGTCCGCCTCGAAATCGCGCGAACAAGGCAAGTCATCTGCTCAATCAGGTTTATCACAATCCACGAGGCGTAGCTCTCACCGCTCAACTAGTCGTCCAAGACCTGAACATCGCGCTGGCATGGGTACAAGTGACAGATCCAAAGATGCCGAACCTGCTCATCTCGCATCCTTGCTTAGACCAAAATTTCGACATGCTTCATCAAATACTCTCACGATTGCCACTAGGCACTCCCGTCGCACAGAAAACAATACCACATCTTTGACTGCACCATTCCGAAGGGGCCTCAATGATGAAGACAAACCATTAGACATGAAAATCATCAAACCCAGCCAAAGACTCGTCACACCTACTCCAAGTAGTCTGAAGAATTCTCGTGACAATCGGCAACCTTCAACTGAGCAATTTCCATGGTTCGAGCATAGCAAAGGAATTGGTGAATTGAACTTATTAGTTCCTGATTTGAAAGTCGATCCCTACGAACATTCACTACCAGATTTACAGGCCAAAGAGTCGTCAGGCCAATTTGATGACAGTGCTAATAATTCTCATCACGATAGTCATATAGACCCTCTACTCACATGGCCTCCTTGGGTACGTATCAGCTTCTGCACCAGCGGAATATATCAATTCCTAACAGCCCATCATTCCCTCTCCATCGGATCATATTTAGGTTTCTCCTCCCCCTGGCCAAGCGTTCATGGATGACTCAGCCGAGCCCTGCTTTTCGCCTGCTTCATTGGCTCATTTGAGGTCTATGATCAGACAATCGCTACACCGCGACAAAGTCGTCAAAGCGCTGGTCTGGGAAAGTGAATTGACGAAACTATTGATCAAGGTGATTTCAGATCCACCTCGACCTGATCAAGCTGAAGGCGAGGCTGCGGATATTCATCAACTTATTAAAATCAAGAAAATTCCGGGCGGCCAGCCTCAGGATAGTGAATATGTCCATGGTGTTGTGTTCAGCAAGAATGTGGTACACAAGAAAATGCGCGTGGATTGTATCAACCCCCGGGTGTTGGCGATCAGTATTCCACTCGAATTCCAACGTGTGGATGGTTATAGCAAATTAGAACCCTTGATTCGACAGGAAAAACAGTACTTGAAGACTCTGGTCAATCGCCTGACTTCTTTACGCCCGGATGTTGTACTAGTGGAAGGCAATGTTTCTGGTTTAGCCATTGAATACTTGGTACAAGCGGGCGTATCCGTTGTCAGACATGTCAAGCCGCGCGTCCTTCAAGCGATCGCTCACTCTACTGAAACACCTGTGATATCATCTTTAGATAAGCTATTGAATCTGAAAGTCGGTCAATGTGATGTGTTTCATGTCCAGACTCTCGATCATCGACTAATACCTGGAAACAGAAAATCGTTCATTCGATTAGAAGGATGTAAACCAGAGCTTGGTGGTACATTATTACTCAGAGGAGGTAATCACAGACTACTTTTGAAGATCAAAGCTTTGATGAAGATGATGGTTCGAATCAGTTATTCATTGAGGCTCGAAAACCAATTTTTCAGAGATGAGGGCGCAATGATGACACCCATATCCGAAGTTCATAAATCACAGTTGCTCAATTTGGACGACAAAGAAGTTCAGAACATCCTTACTTCTTTTCGGCGTGCCAGGCGGCAATTGATGCAGACCAAGCCCCCACCCTCGAAACCTGGGTCACCGGAAAAACCAAACGCCTCTGCTATCTCTACTTCCACCTCTGACATGGTCCGTCAAATTGAAGATGTCTTGCGACCCTATGAATGTATGATTTTGTCTGGCTCTCCTGATGTGAAGCTGGCGCCTCCTGTCGTCTTGGTCAAATTGCGAGATCTTGCTCGCCGGGTCGATTCTTTGCGACAAGAGGTTAAGAAACCTCACTCTGTCGTATCAGATCGAATGGACGAGAAAATCGATTTGGAATTCGACTCACAAAGCTCTAGTACTGCCTCACATACTGCGCCGGTGACCACATCAACACAATCTGTCGATGGAAGTCAGACATTCACGTCCGTTGAGACTTCATTACGGACGAGGGTATCCGTAGTGTCAGATGAATATAATCGAGCTTTGCAATTGATCGACTTAGGACGCCAACTGGCACAGTCAAAGCTTGTCGCATCTCGATACTTATCCACACACCGATCGGAGACTTTCCATCCGGCTGATCATCAAAAGATCATTGTGCAAGAGGCTGTAGTGTGTATGAATCCCACTTCAGGTTTGGCTGCCTATACATGTCAAGGGCCATTGTTGAGAGCATTCTCGTACTACTCGCCTGGCGATCATTCGGTCGGACAAATGATCGAAATGGTCGTCGCGTCTCGCAGCGAAATTTGTCCAGCCAAAGGATGCGGACAATTGAAGAGCTTACATCAAACCGAATTCATCCACGGTCGACTGAAGGCATCACTTCGCATTCATCATCCACAATCCTCTGAGAGTAAACCTACCCCATCATCAACAAGCTCTACGCCTTTTGATGAGGTACATTCTGATGGCGGTATTGATCCAACTCTTGAAGCTGGAAATGAAGATATGATTCTTATGCAAGGATATTGTCCTCATTGTGATGGTCATACGAGGAAGACGGAGATGTCAGACGACAGCTGGAGATTGAGCTTTGGAAAGTATCTCGAACTGTGCTCGTACAGCCAAGGCATCCATGCAGAGGTTGTTGCTCACAGATCGACTGGCTTGAGGTTGCCATGTAGCCACGATCTTCATCTTGATCACACTCGGATGTTCTTTTATCGCGGGTTTCGCATCGATTTTAGCGTGCGTCGGATCAATGTTTATGAAGCGATCACACCTTCCCTCTGCTTGCTTGCAGACACCCAAGCTCAATTCAAAGTACTGGCCGAGGAATATTCCACCATTTCAAAACGATCTGAAGCCTTTTTTCAATCGGTACGAAACCGGATCAATGGTTTCAATTACGATGTGGTGACAATCGATAAACAGGATGCCTCTGAAGAAGCCATGCGAGAGTTGATGAGGAAGGTTGAACTGGATGCTCAGTTGATCCAGCTTCAGTTGGATGAGGTGCATCTAGCTTGTGTGGGTACCAATGGGGTTCAAATCAACACAGTGAGAAAGACTTTAGTAGATAAAGCAGTCGAATGGGATCATCTCTTCGCTTCATTTGAGTCAAAGTTCATTGCGGCAGATAGTAAAGACGCACGGCGGTTGACAAGTGTACAATTAAGAAAATTGTTTGTTGATCAGAACGCGGTTCCCGGATCACCGGATCGCTTATTCTCGCGTATTCAGCAGCTTCCAGCCTTCAACGCTCATAAGCATAACTATACCTCACAGTCAGAGCTTGACTCTGACCATGCGGGTAGAAAGACTTCGCATACAGTCAGTTTCAAGAAAGCCTTTCCGTCTCCTACGTTGAAGAATATGGCCAGTGCGCTTGCGTTTGCTTTACCTACATCTATGCCTACGTTGGGACTACCGGAAGGTCGGGTCGACTTATCACTCTTGAAATCTAAAGGTACGGTAAACCTTGAAAGTGAGTCTTCGTCTATCAACACAACATCTCCTGAACAATCGGGTACCATCGAATCAAAAGGAAGTTCAACAGACAAATGGAACGAAGCTAAGGATCCGACTCACAATGCTCCTGATGACCCGCCCCTCAACGCCGTCTTATCGTCATCCAAGTCTGCCTCGAAGGAACCCGACACGGACACGAAGTCTACCAAAGCCCTCTCAGAGAATTCACTCGAAACGCCCACGATTGAAAGTAGCCAAGCTCTTAGCTCACTTGTCTCCCCGAGCTGTGTCCAGGTTGTCATCTCGTCACCGGCCAAATCAGCCACCGAACCATCCCCCAAAGCGACTCCAAAGGCACGCGTTATCATGAACCATTGTCCGGGATCCGACTTAACGGTTGATTGTGAAGACGGCTTCAAAAGTGACGCGACGATCATCAACGCCCGCGATCAAGAATCTCCAATTTTGAAACCGGCTCTTGGGAATCGCCACTCGGCCTCACAAAACCCCTCAGATACTGATACCACCAATCATAGCGAAGCAGAGTCTGTTGAAGGCTCTAAGAGGTTGACCATTCGAGGTCGAAGAGTACTAGAGGTTGGTCCAAGCAAAAACGGAGTGGCAAAGTTGGTGCAAAGGTTCGAAAGACCTGGATTGAAAGAGTTACGATTGGCCTTGCCTGTCACATCGGAAGAGGTCAATGTTGAATCTGACGTGCCCAAAGCTCGACCAGATCAAAAGGCTCAAAAGGCGTCTGCACCCCCAACACGACCCTTGTTCAGACGAGGTAAAAGTGAGATTGTTCGCTCTACGTCACAAATCGCGCGTGGTAAGCGACCTGTTGGACAGCTTCAGAAATCTTTGGAGGACACCAATTTTTCATCGAGGAAAAATACCGCTGATTCTGTCGAAGAAGGTCTGAACTGTAACATCCCAATACCCAAATTAACTTCTCGTCATCACCCACGGTACAACAATAATGCGCTTTCCTCAAAATTGATCCCCCGGCCCAAGACACCGACTACCGGTCCACGTGGTGATCTGGTCATTGAAGGCCCTTTACGCCTAGCTCCTCGTCTTAATAAGCAAACCAATCCTAGTAGAAACCGACCAGAATCGGGTCTTCCGATTTCATCGACATACCTCAGCCGACGCAATAATGGTTACAGTCAGAAACCGAATAGTAAAGTCTCCACCATCACCCGGAAATTCGATCGAATGTCTCGTGAGGCTGACAGGCAAAAATATGGAATCAATCATCGAAGTCGACCTAGGCCTATTGCTCATGCGAAATCATCAGTACATGCCTTTAGTAGTCTTACTGCCGCAGTTCACGAAGATCCTGATTCCGATTTAGATGAGGGCAATGTGAATCCAGCTGAACATGATGCTGATGATGAGGGCGATGGTAAGTGTTCTGCAATGAAACCTGTTCTTGTAAAGTGGCTAATTTCAATCATTTGGCCACAGTTACTCCAGAAGTCTATGGTCCTGAAACACCAGATGCAAGTGGGACGAACTTTGCACATGTACCCTCACCCTCGGCAAGCAATTTTATTGATAGAACAAGTGATGAGGTACATCAACTCGTGACTTCTCCTGGTGTCGAAGAGAGTGATACGGCGCGATTCGCAGATTCATCGATGATTTTGGATAGACCTGATCGACCGATGATTGCTCAAACTACCCCATGTTCACCATCATTTGTTCCCGATTCTTTTCGTCTTCCACCTTCAGGTCTATCTCAGTTCTCAGATAATGAAATGAGCTCAGGTGAAGCAGGTCGACATTCGATCATCAAAACTCTTTCGAGTCTTTGGTCTTATCGTGGTGCTGAATTTTTGGCTTTGGAATATCCTCAGTATGTGGTTCAAACTGTCTAGATTGAATGTGTTGGACGAAACTGATATGACGATACAGATTACCTACCGAGCATCAATCTGCAGAAAATCCAGTGTTAATCAGGGAGGATGAACCAAGTTCAATCATTGCTTATACGCTTGCGTTAGTCTTTTTGTTTCCTATGGTGAATGAATCACTTCTCCGCAATGTCAGGTATTGATCTGAATCTATTATTGTTAGTTCGAAACTGTATTCAGACACATTGAAAGACACCGAACCCCGTGTAATCGAACGTTCTGAGATCTTCATGCCTGAAGATGTAATGTTTAGAGGACCGGACCCAGATTCGACTTGGGGTATGATAGATTTTGCACCGCATGATACAGACATGGATGAGGCACTGAAGATGCCACCGAATAGTAATAAACCTATGCAATTCCGTCAGTCATTTCTCATGTCTCAAAAAAGCCAATTGATACGATCGAAATTCGAAACATCAATAACTGATTCAGACGACTTTTGTAGGATTCGACGTCTCGCCTTGCACAGTCACTTGTAAGGTATTCTTCATGCATGTAAGTGCCCTTTGTTTGCTTGCTCGAACTTGAGCTAATTGACTGACCTTGGCAATTATGTATGGTAGCAATTTGAAGCATTGAGAAAGACGCTGGGATGCAAAGATATCTTTGAGTCACTTGCTCGATGTCACAAGTGGGAAGCGTCTGGTGGAAAGTCTGGTCAGACTTTTCTGAGAACCAAAGGTCGGTGGTCTTGTTAGTAGTCGTACAATTTGATTGGGTTCTAACTACCACTTTGACACGTTACCTCACTAATAGATGGGCGATACCTTATCAAAGGGATCTCCAAAGTAAGTGGATTCTTGTAATCACGGATATCGAGCGAGGAACTGATTTGAAAGGTACTATTTGTCCAGACTGAGTTGGAGGCTCTGACCAAATTCGCTCCAGCTTATTTTGAATACTTATCGTCTGCAAGTCGAGATAAAGTAAGTATCTGAGACTTGCATTGCCCCAGTGTATGAATAAATCATCGAAAGCTGAAGATGACAATCGATCAGCGTCCTATTGCATTAGCAAAGATGTTAGGAATTTTTCAAATCTCATTTTTGAACAAGACTACAAATCGGAAAGGAAGATTACAAGTACAAGTGATTGAAAATCTTTGGCTTGCGAAATCAGATTTACATATCTATGATCTCAAAGGGTTGACCCGGAATCGGACCGTTCATGCCACTGGGAGACCGAATGAGGTACTATTAGATGGGAATTTTTGTGAAAGTAAGTAGTTGATTCGTAGCTATGTAGGAAAAGAGAAGGATGTTATGTATCGAAATATTGATTTGTGTGCGAATCTGATGGAATCTTTAGTGACTCGTACCAATCCGATCTTTGTACACAAAGACTCATTGTTAAGGCTACAAGCTAGTTTACATAATGATACTTTGTTCCTTGCTAGTAACAATGTTATGGATTATTCATTAGCTATTGGAATTGATCAAGAATCTCAGCAATTGTATGTGGGAATAATCGGTAAGTTTGGTGTGGATCTCAAGAGTGGTTTAATGACATGAAGAGGAGTCTGTTTACCAATGCTTTCAAATTCGCTCGTGTAGATTACCTCCGGACTTACTCCTGGGATAAGAGGTAAGATTTTTTATATGATTTTCAAAATTGTAGAAGAATCTCTAAATAGCTGATCTACTCTTTATCATGCGGTTGTCCATATCAGGCTTGAGACTCTTGTCAAAGAACTAGGAGGTTCAAGTAAGGAAGCTCCTACCATCATTACACCATCGCTCTACAAAGCTAGATTCAGACGAGCAAGTGAGTCTTAGTGTCATAAGATCACTTCATGCTCAAGTTGAACATTAACCATGTTTTCTTCAATGTTTTTTGGAACATCATCAGTGGCACGTTACTTTATGGTTTCACCTGATGCTTGGCTTCAATGTTGGAAACCTTATTTATTACAATCTGATGATGAAATAGATCGAGATGGAGTTAGATCAAGTGAAACAGGTGGGAAAACTGAAGATAATTATATTCATTTGTTTTGTAATTGAGTATTCTCCTATCCTATCCTATCCTTTCTCTTTATATTGAGTAGTTTTGTTCAACAGTTGTTTTTTGGGGGGACTTTTTTGTCGGGTAGAGATTGATAAAGCAAAAAACATATGTATTTTTTTATTTGTAAACGTTCAGCACATGTGTTCTCAAAGTTTGTTTATTTCTATAATTAGTTGAGGGTTTGGTCTAAATAACTTGTAAAGCAAAATATATTTTTCTTCATGATTAATCGATTATATCATTGACTGGCGTTACACATGCGAGACTGGATTTGGGATCAAAGGAGTTTTTGTCTCCATGCCAGTTGATATCTTGCAACTCTACTTTCGACCGACATTCATCAATGAATCCCATTGATGTGATCATCAATTGTATAATCTACGTAGTTGAAGATCACTAGATGCCAAAACAAGAATAGAGTAGAATTTCTTCGATCAACATCAAAAATTTGAGAAACAACAAAGAGACAATCGATACAGGTGAAGATACAAATAGAGTGCGACTTGGTCTCATAGCACTCAGAATTTCCTACACCGCTGGTACCATTCATCCACATACATAATCGTTGTTCGTACAATCGGACTACTACCCAAACCAAAACAATGCCCGAAATCTTGGCCATTCATATAAGGTCGACATTGGAGAAGTAAGACTGGTTCTAGTTTGTCCAGATCCTCCGATATCGACAGAAACCTCCCACTATGGGAAGTCCTCTAGTAAAATTTCCTCCCTACCATCCGGGCTAGTGAGCTTCAAGATTGGGATTCTTTGTGGTTGTGTATCCTGACAAAGTAGATAAGTAGGATCCCTAAATGTTGTTCCGAATGTAGCACCGGGACTCTGATACCAAGCTTTTGGTCTATGAATCACAATTGGTTCAGGGCTAGATTGTCGTTCAATAGCTCTTTCTTGTCTTCTAGGAATACTATAAATAGATTCGTTTTGAAAACAAGTTAGAATATCTGGAATTGACATCTCAATGATCCCTAGATCTTCGGCTTCTTCTTGAATTTCTTGTGCTGTCATAATTTTGATTGGTGGGTTTTCTTCATTCAAATCTGATATGATGACTCCTTCCCAAAAGGTGTCCATGAAACATTGAGCGGCTGATGAGATTGAATGCATTTCCTTAGGTTCAGGGATTGGATCTTGACTTGTACTACTGTTTGGCCATTGGGACCAGTTGATTTGTTCAGGTTCAAGAGCTTGAGATTGGCTTATTGAAGTATTTGATGTGGTGTGATGATGGTCGGACTTAGGTCGCTTTGAAGTCAAAGTCCATCCCAACTCTAATGCAAAATCAAGTTCCGCAAATTCATTCTATGTGTGCAAACTCAAAGATGTCAATAATGGTTCTCCAGTCTGATTATGTGATTTGAACTCACCTCTTCGGGTGAAGATCTTTTCTTTGGTTCATGAATCGAAGTGAAGTGGTCCATGGCTTTGAAGATTTGAAATGGTGTGAGCTTTTGAATCAGAATGAGTCAAGAACAAGAAAACTCAAGAAATGAAGAAGATCAGGAAAATTAAGCGAAAATGTAAAGTCGAGATTTCTTTAGTGTTTGTTTATCAATTGTTGATGAAGTAAGAAAACTTTTAATCAAAACTTTTGATTTTTAAACGAATTCAAATAGCTTAATACATAAAATTCTTACATCTATTCTTTTTGTACCCTCTTAGACTGAGAAGACGGTTTGTGCTCAAATTAATTTTATGATTTTTAATCATTATGCGCAGAATTAGACGGTTGAGGGTTTTTTTGATCTTTTTGTGGAAAGAAGTAACATGTTGTTTGACATCAAGAAATTCATGATAGATGATCATTGACTTCCCATTTTGACAAAAAAAAGTGATTGATGTTGAATTGATTGAACTTTATTTCTTCAAAGACTATTGAGGGCCTTTTGACAACTCGTGAGGGCAGCGAGAAACGCCAAACCCCGCTGCTCCGCGAATCTCACTCTTGGTAGCCGTCATCGGTCTTTAGCGGACACGACAAAGGAATGAGGTTCTTTTCGAGATGTACGCGCACCGTTCGTGTTCATCCATTGACGATTATTCTTGGACTCGCCCTTCTACAAATTTTCTATGCACTTGTAGGCTGTAGCTCTTCACTTTGGCTTTTCTTTGGGTCGGAATGTTGTTTGTTGTATCAAATTCCTCAGAGATAAGAAGCAGTATATGTATAGACTAGAATACTTAGGATAAGGATATTAATGATCAGCAGGCAATATACAATGGTGGGTCATGCTGTTCTATCATTGGTGTATTAATCCAATTCGAACAGGCGATGAATTTCAGGCCATTCAGGAGCTTTTGATTGAGATTTTTACCTTCTGGTATCAGGGTCAGAGGAGTACTTACAGTTGTGCAACTCTGAGTTTCATTCTCTTTCCCACTTCGGCTCTTTCATCTTTTAAAGTGTTTAAGCATCTCGAGGTATTCTCAGCGACGGGTAGTGTGATGTTATGATGGGTATCAGTGCGATGAATCCAATGGGGAAGCTGCTCGAGACTCAATCAGGTCAAGAGAGGACACCTTGTGCAGGCATCCGGTTCTGCAAAGTGCTCATATGGCAATATGATGGGTAGTACAGCTGGATGATGTGAGAGGACATCGAGACGTAAAAGACCCTATTGGTGGTGCTGGATCCGGATCGCAGCAGTAAGGGAACAAATCCTACTCGGAATTGATCAACCAAGGAAAAACAATCATATGGTTCGAGAAAATCTCACAATGCTGAAAGGCACTGATTAAAAATGAGGTATCTTATTGAGAAACGCAGTAATGTGTTCGAAAGAAATGGTCTCCGAAAGCACTTATAAATAGTGATAATTGTGAGGTCGCAAGATCCACTTTGTTTTCATAAGTTTCCTTGGACTCAGATCTACAATTCCCGCCTTCCCCAAAACCAGGAGTGTATTCCGCTCCACCGCGTCAACCTTCATGTGTTTTTTGTGCGGAGCTAAATCCACCTTTAATACGATTGTACGTGAGGGATGGTTGGGCGTTGCGACCGCCGTCGCCGTGCACCCAATTGGTTTGAATTTTGCTGACAAAGGTGGTTAAGCTTTCTGGAAACGAGTGTAAGTTCTACCAGGCTATCCAGGTACGTATCAAACCTCGCAACAGGAAGTAAGAACACCGAAGGGAAGCCCCAGGTCACAGGTGGCCGTTGCGAGCGTATTGCGACGGCGCAGGCCTATCACATGATCGACCAGTGGAAATAATCACGGTATGCGTACAGCCAATTCAGAAAAGCTTGACCAAATTTGCCCACGAAACGTGAGCAAATCAGCGGGGAATTCGGGGCAAGCTACTGCGAACTATTTTTCAGCCACCTTTTTCAAAAAGTGGTCTGAAACATATATTCAACGTTTTTTTTGGCGGGGAAAAAAAGACTTGACCACTTCCTCAGCATCATTGACATCTCCAAAGCGCGATTGTGGTACATTTGTGATTTGGTCGAAACAGTCACCACTCAATTCTTCCTGATTAGACCCTATCCCTGACGATCTCAAGAGCTTATCAGTTCAGACATTCATCTCTGCATTTCAGACAAAGCTTATCAATTCTTCTAAAACGTGTCAAACACTTTGAAGCAATTCTTCACCCATCCTCGCCGAAAGATCAGTCGAGCGGCATTCACACAGAGCTTAAATTTAGAGAACCAGTTGAGGGACCTGTCGCGTTTGATACCATTGAAACAGCCAGCACATTCGTTTTTGATTACGTGGGTTTTTACTGAAGCGTCGCATGATGAGGCACGCAAAGCATCACGCAATTCAACACAACGTCACGGCGAGGTATGCAAGCAACAAATATAGGTGTACCTGATTTTCTATTAAGAAAGTACGTAAATCAGAAACAACAACATCTGTACAACTGGTAGCTACCGGAGGACTATGAAGCAAAAGGCAATAACGCTTGCTGACTGAGAAACAGAGACATACCTTGACATCATATACATTTGGGGAAGCAACCAATATAAAACTACCTTCCATTCACAGAATTTTCTGCATTCCCGGTCCTTGTGCTAGAGAGTCTCTGCCAGAATCAAAAACTTGATCTTTCTCCTGTCTTCACATTGAGCCTAGAGTATACAAAATAACTGAGAATTACGACATTTCCAGTCTTGAAGCATCTCATCCAGTAGGGTGTTCTTGCAATCGAAAAACTTGATATTATAAATTTTGGGATCATGAGATGTTTCTTCTTGGTTATTCTGCTACAGCACTGTATCATCACGTCATCTGTCGATCCTACAACAGGCACTGATCTCCTCTCAGCAAAGGTACCAACCAAACTGGGTGATCTCAGCCATGAGCCACCAATACACCACGTTATGTTCCCAGAGATAAAAGCTTCTGTCAATGACTTCAAAGCAGAGTTTCAAGCTGACTGGCAGGGTGCAACGGAATCCAGAAAACTTTCCTCGGCGTTATCAAATGAAATCCGCCATCCTGAAGCATCCGCTTCTGATACTCTCCGGAAAAGTCACCGTCAAATGTCAGGTAAGGAGTGCAAAGAGTTCAGAAAGAATATATCCAAGCCATACAAAAGGAATGGTATGCTAGATGCCTCTGCTTACAAAAAATATCCTCAAGGACAAGCAACTAGAGGACAAAATGACTCAAACCGCTCATGTCAAAGTTTTCCCCAATATCTGCATGAACACCCGGTTGCCATGAACGGCCCACTCGCCATGATCCCAAGCGGACATCTTCATTATGCCTCGACTGCACCAATCCCGCAACCTGAGGGTTGGGTTCCTTTCTTCTCAAACTATGAAGATGCAGTAGAGTGGTTGAAGTTTGGTTCGCACTATGGGAATTTCCATACTCTTCCGCTTCAACCGCTCTGGGAGCCCTCAAGACTTTTGCCTGGAAGGCCTTTCAGTGCTCATGAAACGTACCCACCTATATATCCACATACAACAAACCTGCATCAATACAATGGCCATGGGCGAGCTGATCATGGCAGAGTAACATCAAACTGGGCTCAGCGGAGTCTCCGTACCCCACCCTTGTAAGACTCTTCAAAACTATAGCGCCCTTGAATGTTTCTGATCAACTTTTCACCTCATTGACACAAGGATGACCGCTAAACAAGACATGTCTCAGACTAAACTAAGTGCAAAGTCAGACAACACAGCTGAAAACTCCGCCCTACAACCAATCCAGGAATTGGTGAAACCACAGGATGATGAACTTCAGACCAAAATCCTGTGTTCCAATGTTGTAGATCCACGCAAATCCTCTTCAGAAACTCTGACAGATACAGATCCTAGGTAAATTATTCCATGTACAACTGATACCTTGAAGATATATCTGATGTTCTCTGAATCAGTTACTATTCTGTGGATGATATGAATCCAGCCGCAAAGCCAATTTCCAAGGATCAAGAATTTGAGAAGCATGGAGCAAAGACAGCTATGTCACCCACTCAGCAGAGCTTGTCAGTACTAGTAGATCTTTAAATAAAAGTATCATTTATTGGTATTCTAATATCAATATTTCTTCAAACATTTTTGATGCAACAATATCAGAGATCAGATTTCCTCCAAGGCTAGTTATAAAAGCATAGCATTGACAGGTTTCAAATCAAAGACTTTTTCAAACTCCAAACCAGGAACAAGCATAGAAAAAACCCTGCAAATTTCATCTCAGACACCAAGTTCTGAAAGATCACATGCAAATAAAGCATTATCCAAGTCAACTTCTGTACCAAAGCCAGTTGATCCACTTGTGAAAGCAGCTCAATTGCCCACAGAACATACTTATCTGGAACTCAAAATGAATCAAAACAATGTTTCTGATCAAAGGGGAGATATCAAACTTGATGTCCTAAAGGGTGAAAAGGTGCCACAGAACTTGGGTTCAGTCCAATCTTTTACCAATAAGGGTTCCAAGTGTGTTACTTTCCTCTAGATGCGGAAGCTAAAGACCTATGGCAAAAATTTGACCAAAATTATCTTGTTTCCTATGATGCCATTGTGTTTACCAGAGTTGAATTGCTTCAGGTTTCAGACAGTTTCATTCAAAATTCAAAAAAACTCACCTCAAGTGAATGGACAATGGTGAAAAAGAAGAATAATGCAGTACAGAATTCTTCATCCACAGTTAATATATTGTTGGATTCACCACCATCTGAGAAGACGGACACCTCAAAGGGATTCATAGATATTCAAAGAACATTGGCAGTGGATACAAAAGCCTTTGATGGGTTAAGGGACAGTGTGTTTGAGCCTCTGAGACATCACACATCTTCAGGAGCGCAAGAGGAACTAATTGCAGAACCAAACAATGTAGACATGCAAGGTCCTAACTCTGATAATACCTACTCCAAAGAATCTGCACCTGTCAATTCTCCAAAAGTTGTCTACAAAGAGCCTATCCCTTCAAAAGATAGATCCAATATAAAAATGACCGTTCAAAAACCAGAACGCTCAAGAAGAAAAAAGATAAAGAAGCAGCCAAAAGCTGTGAACTCCATAAATGCAGCCAATCTGGAAATGATCATTGATGTCTCAGCACACCAGAATGATTCTCCAATGTCAGGAGATCCCATCAGGGGAGAAAGTTTTGAAACTTCCTTGAAGTTGTTAATCTCCAATTTCCTTCAACTTGACAATATAGAAAAGAAAGTGCAGATAAGCTTGACCAAAGAAGATTTCCAGAAGTTACTTTTGGCACAGGATGATGTAGTTTCATGTGGCATATTCCCAGAAGTCTTTGGCAAAAAATGGAGGGAAGCAATATCTAGTTTGGCTCAAGGTTCCAAAAATCCTCTTGAATTATTAAGGAGGATCCACTCTCTAGAAGCTCAATATTCACAAAAGGCCATTGTAATGAGATGGGCCCTCTACAAATCTAAACTTAGTCCACAAGCACATGATGCTTGTCTACTTTTGAAAATGGCCCAAGAATGGCCAACATTCTATGATGTTGATTACATATATCTTGCAACTTGCAAAGCAAAATTAGAAGCCCTTGATAACAATGAGGCCCAAAGTATTTTACAATTGATCCTCAAAAGAAATCTTGATTCACGACTATCAACCCTCTATTTGATGGCAAAAATGAGAAAAAAGATCTTTACAGAGTTAGAATTAGTATCATTATTAAAATCTGGTGGATCAATTCCTGTGCTACTACAAATTTGCAACCTTCTTGAATTATCAAATCCAGATTTAAATTGGAAAACATTCACAAAAGAACAAATTCTAGAAAAGTTGAAAGGGTTGAAGAGAATCATGGAAGGGAATTTTGATATGGATAAGAATACAGAACTTGATGTGGATGATGATGTTTGGGTAGCCTCAAATACTCGAGCATTCATTCTCAATTCACAACTCTCTAAAACTTTTGAGAAACAATTGAAAACCTTGGCTAAACTGGCTGATAGACTCTTACCACATAAGACGGCAAAAGAATGGATGCCTGGGCAAGCCCATTTCAATTGGGCAAATCAAAACATTGGGGAAGGAGAAGCACTTCTTGCTTCTCACTTTGGCTTGGACATGAGCAGCTTGGCAGTCTTGAAGTGTTTAATTGAACTACATAACAGACGGCCATCTCGAGGGATGAAAAATGTGATCTTTTGGCCAGGGGAGGCTCCAGATACAATGAAGCAACAGATTGATCTTTTTGCTGAATTTTACAAATTTCAAGGTTTGAAGCTGTTGAGTAAATGAAACAACATTTCCACACAGAACCCGAAGGCCATTGGTATTTTTCTGTGTGTTTTTCATTTCCAAAGTCAATGAAACGACCATACATGCTCCCAATTAACAGGACTCAGAACGGTAAACATATTGGTAGAAAGAAAAAATAGTGTATCCCAAGTTTGATTGTTTTTTCTTTTGAGAAAGTTCTGATCGAGAGGGCAGAAAACCTTTTTAAAAAGTTCCCATCCACATGTACTTCCTAAGTTTGACTTTTCTTTTTGTTGTAATCTGATTCGGTGTATCAAAGGACCTATCAAATTACTCAAGGATGAAAAGGAGTATATAGAAGATAAAAGAATTAAAACGATCCATGAATATCTGATAGATCGGCAGCTGATACAAAGTCGTGGGTCATACGGATAGGTGACAATAGTAGGTATGCGAGTAAAAGATATATAACTTTTGATATCAGAGACAGACGCAAAACAGTCCTTGCAAATCTGTATTTGATGCGCTTTCCTACTTCTTGTCTTTAATTCTTTGCAGGATTTCTGCGTAGGTATGTTCGGCGATGGGTGTTCGCCATCTAGAAGCTTCATACCCTGCTTGGACCCAGAGCTAGCTAAGTTATACAGCTTCCCCAAAATGAAGAGTGTATTCCGTTGCAGGCAGCTTTTATTGTGCAGAGTTGGATTCATCTCCAGTCTGAATGTATGGGACAGAGTGAAACAATGATCTTCAGGTGCTGCGACCTCTGTAGCGCGGCGATCGATCTGTATAGCAGTGCACCGAGAAACGACGATCGAAGACGAACCCTGGCGATCCAGAATATCAGGAGCGGACTGGTATAGATCCAGTGACTGGAGTGTTTGATGTTGCAGCAAGTATCAAACTTGGCAGCTGCAACATCCAAGGGAAGCCCCATTGCCTCTCTGGACACAAGGGAGAAGCAAGTTGATTCTTTCTGTAGAGATGGTCTTTGTTCTGTCGGCAGATCAAATGTTGGGATTTGGTTGAAGTAATCACCACTGATCCCGGCTTCTCCTCGACCAGCCGGAATACTTATCAGTTTAGACATTCAGCTCCATGTTTTGGCAGAAGTTTGTCAAATCCCTATAGACGTGGCAAACTGTTTGAACGGCGTCTTGACTCACCCTTGCTTAAAGACAAGCGGAGGAGCATTATTTCAAGAACCATAACTTTGAAACATCGCTAAGCTCATAGGTCTCGCGCTTGATACATCACATCACCAGAGGATAAGGTGGCCAGGTTTAACTCCGCTTGGCCTGATCCCTTCAATGTGTCAGTTCTGATCGGCAAGATGTGAGAGGATGTGAGACAAACAAGGGCAAGTATACAAGCAGCTAACATGATCGAAATACTTATCCCCTTTATCATAACACGCTGCCAACTGCTTAATAAAGACCTGAACCAATAGTAACACTGACAGCAAAGAAAGCAACAGTAGATTTCTGTGATGCAAAAAACTTGTTGGAAAACCCTATGGCGTTCCCTCTTTACCAGAGATTGCACTAGGCACAAGAAGGCCCCCATCTGGAACAGTTTGATATGAAATTCATCCTTTATACACCCAGCCATGATTTACTTTACTTACTCAATTTTCAGAAACAATGGTGGTCTGATATAGTGTTCATCAAGTACGACAAGTACGTCGATTAAAACTTGTACGGCGCGCGAGTAGTGGGGAACTAGGATGCAAAAGGCCGTAACTCTTGCCGATCGTGAAACGGAAGCATAGTTTGACATTATGCGCAATTTATACAAAGAGGCGCTACCAATAAATGAGGTTTGTGAATTCATGAAATTGCTTACATGTCCGATGCTCGTACTTCAGAGTGTTTAGACCAAAATCAAATCATTCGTCCTTCTGTAGTCTTTGCATTGAACCTAGAGGGTATAAAACAAGCGAGCATTTCGGTAACTCTAAAGCTTCTCCTCCAGTGCAGTTTGCTTGCAATTAATAGACTTGGTATCATATATATTTTGGATCATGATACATTTCTTTTGGGTTATTCTTCTACAGAGCTGTATCATCGCGTTATGTGTCGATCCTACGTTGGGCGGTGATGTTCTTTCGGCAAAGGTAACAACCGAACTGGGTGACCACACTCTCAACTATGACTTTTCCGCACCAAACCACCTCGATATGTTCCCCGAAATCAAGACTTCTCGCGATGAATTAAAAGCTGAGTCTCCGGGTGATTCGAAGAGTGGAACGGACTCTGGGCAGCCCTCGTCGTCGACATCAAATGAAATTCGGGATGCTGAAACATCCGCTTCTGTTCTCCGGGGAAGTCACCGTGGGATGCCAGGCAAGGAGTTCAAACGGAAGGTGTCCAAGCCATACGAACGGTATGGTATGCATGAAGCCTCTCCTTTCAAAAAATATCCTCAAGCACATGCAAGCAGAGGACAAAATGGTTTGAGGCGCTCACATCGAAGGCCTCCCCAATACTTGTATACACAACTCGGAAACGGACATATTCTTGATTCCTCGACTGCACCACTCCCGCAACCTGAGGGTTGGGTTCCTTTCTTTTCAAACTATGACGATGCAGCAGAGTGGTTGAAGTTTGGTTCGCACTATGGGAATTTTCATACTCTTCCGCTTCAACCGCTCTGGGAGCCCTCAAGACTTTTGCCTGGAAGGCCTTTCGGTGCTCATGAAACGTACCCACCTATATATCCACATACAACAAACCCGCAACGATACAATGTCCATGGGCGAGCTGTTCATGGCAGAGTAACATCAAACTGGGCTCAGCGGAGTCTCCGTACACCACCCTTGTAAGACTCTTCAAAACTATAGCGCCCTTGAATGTGTCTGATCAACTTTTCACCTCATTGACACAAGGATGACCGCCAAACCAGACATTGCCTCAGCGCCCAAGGTCCAAAGGACAAAGACAGAACCTCCCAAGGAAGTCGAAAACATTGGGTGAGTTTCATTTTCAATCAAAGTTGAACTACGCTACAATATCTGATGATAGAACTTTCAGTACGCAAGGAAAGCCTCCACCAACTGACGTGTCATCCAGCTCAAGAGATAAAAAAACGCTAAGTGCAAAGTCAGACGACACAGCTGAAACCTCACAGCCGATACAGGAATTGTTGCCACCACAAGATGATGAACATCAGACCAAAATCGCACGTTCCGATGTGGCAGATCCAGGCAAATCCGCTGTAGAAACTCCCACAGATACAGATCGTAGGTAAATCATTTCACGTAAGGATGATACGTGGAAGACATATCTGATGTTCTCTGAATCAGTTATTATTCTGTGGATAATATGAATCCATCTGCAAAGCCAATTTCCAAGGATCGAGAACTTGAGAAGCATGCCGCAAAGACAGCTACGTTACCCACTCAACAGAGCTTGTCAGTACTAGTAACTTTTTAAATTTAAGTGTGACTGTTGAATGTCGTGATATCAACGTATCTTCCCATTCTTGATGCACAACATACGCTTCAGAGATTCAGTTTTCTCGAAGCCTAGTTACAAAAGTATAGCTTTGGCAGGACTGAAACCGACGTCTGACTCAAAGTCCAAACTAAGAACAAGCGTAGCCGATACCCCACGAATAAAATCGCAAAGTCTCAAGATCCCAGATCCAACTGCAGGGACGAACAAGGCAACTTTCGGAGCCAATCCAGTTCATCAACTTTTGAAAGGGGCTCAACCATCCGAAAAACGTGTTCAGACGGAGGTCAGATCTGATCAAAAAGAAATTTCAGATCAAACAGAATATACGAGAACAAATATCCTAAAAAGTGAAAAGAAGCAACCGGTTTTGCAATCTAATCATTTTTTTCTGGATGAGGGATCCGAGTACGTTGATTTACTCTTGCTATGTACAATCCTAGTGTCAAAGATTGACTATCTCCCTGGCTTCTCTGATCCTTTTGCATTCATCAGAAGTGCCCCGCGTGAGGGTCTAGACAGTCTCATCCAGAATTCGATCTCCAGCGATTGGATAAGAGTGAAAAAGAAGAATAGAGGAGCACAGAAATCTTCAGTCAAATATAAATTGGGGGATGCACCTTCATCTCAGGATCAGGACACATCAGAGAAATTGACGACCCATCGCAAACAGTTAGCGATGGATACCAAAGAGTTCGATGCGTCGAAGGCCAGTGTATTCGATCCGAAAGATGGCGTATCTTTAGAAGTGCACGAGACAGTGGTCCCAGAATCGAACACCATAGACATGCAAGGATCCGACTCCTCCAAAATCATCTCCGAAAATTCTACGCCTCTTGAGTCTCCAAATGTCTTCTCAGGAGAGTCTGCCGCTGCGAAAGACGGGAATGAGTTACTCGCAACCTTTCAGAAATCAGAACGCTCAAAAAGGAAAAAAAAGAGGACAAAGAAGACAAAAGCTATGGCCTCTGTCAGCACGGCTGAAGCAGAAAAGGAGATCGAGGTTTCAGCACTGCACCATGATTTACCGAAATCAACAGACGCCATGAGCGGTGAAAGCTCTAAAACTTCTTTAAAGTCAATGATCTTGAAGGTCCTTCAACATGAGAATACCAAAGATGGCGTGCAGATACACATGACTAAAGAGGACTTTAGGAGGATACTTTTAGCACAGGATGACTTGGTCTCATTGGACAGCGTCCCAGAAGTCTTCGGCGACAAATGGAGGAAAGCCATATCAGATATAACTCGAGATTCAGAAGATTCATTTGAGTTATTCAGGAGGATGGACTCTCTAGCATCTCAATATACCCAAATGGCAATCATGAGGGGCTGGGGCCTCTACAAATCTAAACTTAGTCCACAAACGCAAGAAGCTTGTCAACTCTTGAAAGTGGATCAAGAATGGCCAACGTTTTACAACGTCGATTTTGATTACCTCGAGACCACCAAGACTAGATTGGAATCTCTTGATATCAACGAAGCCCTAAATATTCGTCGATTGTTCTTCGATAGAAATTTAGATTCACGGATATTGAATCTCTATTTGATGGCCCAAATGAAACCTCATGAAAAAGTTTTTACGGAGTCAGAATTAGTTTCATTGTCAAAATCCGGTGGATCCATTCCTGTTCTACTACAAATATGGAATCTTCTTGAATTATCAATCCCAGAAGTAAATTGGAAAACATTTACAAAAGAGCAAATTTTAGAAAAGTTAAAAGGGTTGAAGAACATCATGCAAGGCAAATTCCATATGGATAACGGTCTAGAATTTGATGTGGACGATCTTGTGTGGGTAGCATCAAACACTCGAGCATTCATTCTCAATTCACGGCTCTCCAACACTTTTGAGCGACGATTGAAAGATTTTGCTAAGTCGGCTGATAAACTCTTTCCACGTAAACCGGCGAAACAATGGATGACTGAGCCAACTAGTTTCAATTGGGAAGATCTACTCATTGGAGAAGGAGACGCCCTGGTCGCTGCTCACTTTAGCTTAGATATGAAGACCTTGGCTGTATTGAAGAATTTGATGACACATCAGAAGAAACCGACACCTCCAGGGATGGGACACGTGATATTTTGGCCAGGGAAGGCTAAAGATAGGATGAAGCAACAGATGAAATACTTTGCCGAATTTTACAAATTTCATGGCTTCACGTTGTTGAGTAACTGAAAGAGACTTATGTACACCTTATTCAGATGACAAGCTTTGATTCTATAGTTTCGTAGAATCTCTCAGCTGCTTTGGGTGGTATAATTAGCTCTTTCATTGTATACGATTGCTTGTCTTAGTTTAGCTTTTCCCGTGTGATACAACCTTGAGGCTAAGTCTCCTTGAGGAAATGTAAGTCTCTAAAACACGCGAAAAATGATAATTTTTAGTCAAATGTTTGAAAGGTTTTTGTTCATTATATGTGTGTCCAAATGATGTTTTATGGGCTCCTTTGAAGCGATAGATACGTCATCGTGCATTCTTGCTGTTTTTCAGAAGGTCAAAAAGACTGTAATTTTTACTAGGCAGCTTGATACCGATGATTTGATAGATATAAATTTTGAAAGATACAAAAACACCCTAAGTGTCATGCAAGGCGAATTTCGAACCTTGGGTCTTAGATATCAAATCACAGGGAAAAAGATTAGTGATATGAATTTACAGTCGAACCCTGGCAAATCATATTGGTTCCTGCACTTCATGTTGAATGTTTGTAGCCTTTTGAGATTCCAAATTCAAGCGTGACCGCAAATTATGGTTTTCAATCTTCAATTCCTTGACCATAGATACCAACCTAAGGATCTATAGGCATTCAATCGGACAATTTCAGCTGAGATTGACTTGATCGTTTTCTCTCTGATATTCTCACTTACCTCAGTCTCTAGGCCTCCTTTGCATTTCATGGCTCCGTCTGTTCCTATCATAATATCTTTCGAGATCGGGTCTTTATCGTCCCGAAAGCTGAACCGAAACTGAGGATCAGGTTGAATGATAACCTATCAAATGTAATAAGTGACAAGAGGTCTCTTTTTCCGTCAGTCCACCTCCCATCCAGAAGGAGAAAGAGGAATCCACTCAACAGAGCAAAAGGAAGACACTCACGGGTTGAATGATCTCATACTTGTGCACGACTGTTGTTTCTTTCTCAATTTCAGGCAAGTCGACCGTCGAAGTGGATGGGCAATGGTGTTCAGCGAGTTCAGAGTCTTGATATCTCGACAGATGACGATGAATCAAATCATCAATCTGAGCTTGATCCAAGGTGATGACCTGTGTGGGGTCCACAGTGTTCTAAAGTTCCTTACATCAATTTATTATATATCAAAAGTAGAAGTGGATAAAATAGAAATCTCTCAACTGAAGCTCCCAATCGGTAAGTGTTAGCTTCGTGTCGAAATCCCATAGATTGAATAATAGGCTAGAAACACGGAATCAATCAGAAGTATAGTCATATCGAAGGATGCAATAATCTTTTTATCCACTTACTTGAACATGGTGTCGAATATGAGTGAGATGTCTTTCTCGAATTTTGACCCTCTGTACCTCTTCAATGACATGATGGTAGACTTTTTCACGCATTACCGCTGTATATACAAAAGCAAAGAGAATCAGAGCTATTTAGAATGATGTGTTCTGTTTTCTTCACATTGCGAGACTTTTTCAATCACTCACGTTTTAGGGTGTGAAAGACTTCCTCTACAACTGTTGCGCCTTCAATTCTCAAGTGACCGTCCTTATCATACTCTAGACGAGCGCTAATAACATCAGGTTTGACTTTTGCAGTCTTTTCACTCTCTCCACTAGTCTCGACACTCGAGTCGAAATTACCAGGACCACCGTTCAGCCCAGCGAAGATATGCGTTGCTGATTCGGGGATCGGTACAGGCTCTTCCTTTGGCGTAGCCTCAGTAGGAGAACTCAGGGATATACTAGCTACTTCCTCAGCCTCAGTCGAGATGTCGATAGGCTCTGCATTTTCTGTGATAGACTTGAGCGAAGTGAGATCCGATACTCGATTGTCTTTTTGCTTCGGACTAGGAGGATTAACTTTGATTGAGATAACTTCAGGTTTAGTCCTTGTGTCCGGTTTACGTAGTCGATTCGGATGATGAGAAGCGTCGGAAGCTTTGGGATCGGCTAATGAGAAACGCCTTTTGAAATTACTGAAAGCTGATTTCATAGTTACAGTTCGGTTCGAATCTTTCTGGTTGGATCTCAATGGAGTCTTCTCTATGTGAATCAGATTGGAAGGTGAGATCATTCGGGGTTCAAAGGTGAAGAATAAGTAGATAAAGCTGGATTGGTATGAATACTCAGCACTTTTGTCATATTCGAATGGTCTGATAACCGATCATTAAACCGACTGGATTTCTCAGAGAAGCAAGGATGAAGAAGTTCCTTAATCAGTTCTTTTCTTTTCTATCATATCGTCAATAAACAGCATCTACCATTTTTGGTTTTTACTATCTGTCTCACGATATCATTTGTCTTGTCCGGGATTCCAAACAGGCAAACGCCTCTTACTTCATGTCGCTTTTGTCCGACTCTATTTACCATATTTGGCAAAGTCGAGGTTATTTACTTGAGCATTTTTCAAAGCACGAGGACCAACTTGGTGAGTTCGCACAAATCCGAGGGATTCAGCCTAATGAACAATCTGCAGCCCTTGGCATATCTCAAAATCTTCAGCCTTAAGTAACGCTTCCACACTTTCTGAATTTATATGGACCAATCAGGCTTGAAATATCATCAATGCTCAACTACTACAGCCGATCATAATAAAGGGCTCACAGGCTCTGAGCCATCATGTGCAAAGCGTCATTTTTTCTGGAGCAAGAGCTGTTGAGATCAAAGGTGCGGTTCCCACATCAACGAATACGGTAGATGTAAGAAGATAATAGACACCAAGGTACACTATCAGTACATCACTCGATGTCTAACTCACTCATGATACGATATGTACTTTACAATTCGGAATCAAAGAAATGAATGCTTGAACTGTTTAAGAAAGGCGTTTCCGTCTGAATTAATCAGCCAACAAATCCTCCAATTCACTCGTCTCCTTTCCATTCTTTTCAATCATCTCTTTCAAGATGTCAAGTCCACCTACAAGTTCTCCCTTGATGATCAATTGAGGGAACGTAGGCCAAGAATTGAGCTTCTTCATCCCTATTGTTCATACCATAGATTGTAGACATCAGTAAAGAAGATTGATGTGTGGGTAAGATTACGATTCTAACCTTGTCTGATACTGTCATCTGTCAAGATATCAAAGGTCGTAAACTCAATGTTTAAATCTTTCAAGATCTTCACGGTTTGTTGTGAGAATCCACAACGAGGAACTTGAGGGTCACCCTAAATAAGATATTAAATGAATATTCAGCGATTTGAGTGGATGCCCAAACTGAATTTGAATACTAACCTTCATGAAGAGTACCACTTTGGACTGTTGCATCAACTTTCGACATCTAGCAAAGACCTCTTCCTCACTTTCATCATCATTTCCGGATTTGTTTTCTTGAGGCCTACAGTGTAAAGATTAGCAATCAGTAATATTACTTTCTAGCATGGATGCAGACTGAAGTTGACCAAGATCTTTACCTTGAAGCCGTAGAGGCCGATGGTGGTTCGGGTGCTTGAGTGGTATTACTGATAGGTTCATACCTTCCATTAGGAGAATTTGAAGATCGAGTAGAGTCAAGCTTCAAAAACTTTTCCACATCGGCCTCTAATCGATCTACTTGAGCTCCTACAATCTTTGATAACAGTTTATGTCCTCGGAGTACAATGAAACAAGGTACTGAGGAAACATCAAAGGATTCGGATACTTCTGGTAAAGTCTCGGCTTCGATCTTGAGATATGGAGTGAAGAGGTCAAACTTGAATCAATCCCTTGATCTCATTCCATCGATTGAAGACCAAGGAACATGGCGAACTTCTAGAAATATGGCACCGTTCCATTTAGCTGCTAGAGATCTAAAATATAAAGAAATGATCTTGGCTTGATCAATCAAAAGTAATTCAGATTTGTTTGATTTAGATCATCACTCACTTGAACCTCGGATCGGCAGTTTTACAGATTTGAGCCCATTCCGCTCGAAAATAAAGCACGCTTAGCTTTTCTAAATCGACACTGAGAATCTCTTGAAGTTGAGTGGGACTCTCAAGTTTATAATAGTTTGATGAAGAAGTCAATTCTTCAGATTTCTTTAACTCGTCACTCATCTTGATGTTTAATTTGTGGGATTCCTTGAAATGTTGTTCATTGAAATTTGGCTTTCGCTCCGAAGACCGGAGCCTTTAAATCGCCGCTCGGACTTATATATTCATACAGTACCGGGGCTATCTGCAACCCGCAAAGGCGAAATGTACCGAGAAGCGTGTCTGCCGTCTACACCCTTTCAAAACTTCCAAGCTGCAATCTTCATTTATGGAGTTCAGCGTTGTAGCGCTGTGTTGTCTGCACTTTGAAGGTCGATGAGTCTGAAACCATCCTCTGCTATATAACCTTTTGGGCAAAAGATATCAAAAGGGTCCCCAAAGATTCCGTATGTATAAGGCTATCTTGGAAGAAAAAAAAACCTGCTCATTCCGCCAGAGAGTTTTCGTCAGCAGCCTTGGCCTTCAGTGGGATTACGCAACATTCACCCAAGGTTGTCAAACCTCATATTCCGCCGAATTTGATCTCTCACGAAACGCCTTCGGTCCACAACTGCCAAATCAGGTGGTGACACGCCGTGGATGACGGACAATGAAACTGAAAACCAGAGGGTCCCTGTGCGCATTTTGCATGACTGGAAAGATGAAGAATGAAGATAACATACTTATGTAGGCTTTTGAAGATTAACTTGATGAGAAGTGACCGTATCTACTTCAAACGTTGTTTATAATTAAATGAATTCAAGTATTAAATCTCAATACAAAACTTTTTTGATCGAAACAAGCTATAGATTTCCGAATTAAATCAATCAATCAAGGAAAAAAAAAACTGCATCCGAGTTTTCTCTTGCGAACCTGTCGACTCTTTCATTTTCTTTTGATCTTTCTGGTCCCTTAAATTTGAAACCCTTTGAGTTCAAGATCAATTCAGGTTTCTAAATTTCAATTCTTTGAAACTTTTTTTCATCTTTGACTTTGTAAGAATCTTTGCTCGATCGCTGAACACGATCACATTGGCGGTACTTGAAGAATCACGAATTTGGACATTTTTAAAAGATTTGGACGATGCCTAAGGACATGGAAGTGACACGATGGTGGTCAGAACAACCTCCAACATTTGGATACTGGGGAGCTTCGTGAGTGACAAGAATGATATGATGGTATATGAAAGGAAATCTTCAATGATCAATGTATTGACCTGTGACGAGTCTTTGTTAGGAGTTCATCCATAGACTGGTGGTATGTAATCTTGACTTATATCATAGATTAAGATCTTCATATTTCGTGGAAAGAATCGAATTTGACTCAAGACTGATTTTGATCTTTTCATCTGAATCGAGATACACTTTAGTGAAGAAAATTACGCCATCACATCCTATATTGCTGAGTTTACTAACACCCTCTCCAACCTAATCTTTTGTCAGTCTTTTAATCTTTGATGTTGATCAAGAAATGAATCTTAATTAAATTTGATTTCCCTCCTGGTCATCAAACAGTGTTGATTGCCACTTAGTGAGCCATTTCTCAAACTCATCAATCTTTCAAACAATCCAAACCTGAAAGATTTTCTTATTTTACTTTTTCTTTTTTTTTAAATATTATAATCCGAGATCAATAGTGGAGTACAAAAATCTACAGAAGAAAAACTTCCATTTACATTCATCTTGTGTCATCTAGGAGTACTCTTAATAGGTTTAGGAAGTTTTGCGTAAGTGATTTTCTTTTTTTTCAATTTCAAACCTTTAGAATAAATGATTCCATCAAATTCTCAAAAAACTTACATGAATTTGTTTGATTGCTAGATTTCATGCAACGTTAAGATACGATATGCAACTTTTAGATGAATTACCCATGACTTATTCAATCACACTTTTAGCTTATTTAGCTTTCAATCGTAGCTCAAGTCAAACTTCTCCTACCGATCGAGTTTTCAATTCGATTTTAAATCTCTTCTTAATCTCATATGCAGTTCTGGTGACATTGATTTATTTAGTTTGGCCTAATCCCATCTTTCATCATATCTCTTTTGCAAGTTTAATCTTGTGAGACTTTAGAATTGAATCTTGTTCGATTTTTCCTTTTTTCGAATCAAGTTAACATTCTTCTGGATCGAATTGATTGTTTTATGATTCATAGGTCAACCAATGCTAAGGTGGCTTATTCGATTCGACAATTACCTAGTAATACTTTTATTGAAAAAAAACATAAAGAAGATATTAAAAGATGTGAATATACTGGATTTTGGGTTTTCCTAATCTCCTTTGGGATTTGGAATTTAGATAATTTGTGAATTGATCGGTGTTTCTTTTTCTTTTCTTTTTTCTTTCTGGAATCCTTTAAATTCATTTAAAAAAACATTAAATCATTGATCAGTTTTAACTTTTTTTTTTGATTTAGATTTTGTGATCAATTAACAAGATGGAAAAAAACTTTAGGGTTTCCTAATTCGATCATTCTTGAGTTACATGCTTGGTGGCATCTAGGTACAGGAATTGGAACTTATCTTGTAAGTTAATTGGTTTTGGTTCTTAATAAATCTTCTTTGAAGAAGAAAAAGAAAAAACAAAAACAAAAAGATTGATTTGATTCGAAAATTCCAATAGATGATTCTTGGAGTTCAATTGTTATCATTAAATGATCAATTCGGTTTAGATACTTTTCAAATCAAGTGGGTCTTCAATGGTTATTGGCCTTTCATTTCAAGAAAAGAAAAAGAAGTTTGTAAAGGAAAGAAAACTTAGGATTCACCTTTTTTGTAATGGATAGTTACTTCACCTTTCATTTTGTATATCTATAGAGATTGATATTTTAGATTTTTCATACTTGACTTTCTAATATAACTGGATGTTTTTTTGTAACTTATCTTTTGTGTGTGTTTTTGCACTTGAACTTGTGATGGTCTATCTTTATGAAGGATGAGTACAATAACACCATTTTAGCTACTGATTATGTAAACTCATTCATTTTGATCATCTACCACTCTCTGTAACCTTTTGCATCAGATTTTTACCAATCAACCTGAAGATGATATCCACCTGTGCGCTTCCCAAGTAAGTCTCTGATTCTTGAGAACAGTTTGGTTTGACTGAGTAAGATAAGCTCTGATGTACTCTTTCTCGAACTTGTCATTCTTTATAGAGTCACGGAAATTGGTACATATGAAACCGTTTGACCTCCTCTGAGCTGTTTCTTTGGTCAAAATGATCGGAAGCTTGGGTACTTTGCTGTTTCTTTGGAATCATATCATTCAAAAGATTCAGAACCTTGAGTACTTTGCTGTTTCTTTGGAATCATACCATTCAAAATGATCGGAAGCTTGGGTACTTTGCTGTTCCTTTGGAATCATACCAGTCAAAAGATTCAGAATCTTGGGTACTTTTCTCTCTTTGTGACTCATTGAAAAAGCTCGTGAAAGTGATCTATCTTAGTTTAAAATTTTGTGTTTCAAGTTCGTCAAGTGTTCTTGGAGGCGTTACCCATTCCAACTTGCAAGAAAAGAGTGAGTGATTCATGGAACATTCCTCGTTGTAAGATCTCATGATCAATATGAGACTGTAGAAGTGGAAATTGGTCAAAAAGCTTATGATGAGTTTTTGAAAAAGGTCTTAATGAGGAAGGAAAAAGAAGTGCTGATGATATGTTCATAGATTTGCTTTGGTTGAAGTGGATATAACAGTCATGTTGGGTAGATCAAGATGATTTTAAATCGAAAATAGATGATAGCATTTTAAGAATTGAAACATAGGTATTCAACTTTTTTGTCATTCACTCTGCGATATATTATATATGA
Organism: Melampsora americana; assembly: GCA_022264835.1. Taxonomy (NCBI): domain Eukaryota; kingdom Fungi; phylum Basidiomycota; class Pucciniomycetes; order Pucciniales; family Melampsoraceae; genus Melampsora; species Melampsora americana. Next base: position 305,629 of record JAIFHY010000050.1, on the reverse strand, counting down.
TACAAACTGAGAAGACTACAATCTGGTAGATGAAGTGAAGTGAATCGATCGTACTCAAGAATTGCTCGATGTTGTATTTGTTGAATTGATACCAATGTAAGCGATTTGATATCGTAGCTCTGGTTGAGAGAGTAAACAGACAGCTAGCTAACTTCACAAGTCTTTATACAAGATAATTGCTCAGAAGAAGGATTGCGGGATACTCTTGATTTAAGCTTGAGTGAATCATTCTTGAGAAATAAGTGATACTCTATGAATGATGTTTGACTGATTGTGTACTCCAAGAGTTTTGATGATGATCAGTTGAACTTGTACATGATTTATAACATCAGGTTCGATTTTTGAGAGGATGACTCGATCATCTGATAATAATTATTCAAAGTAGTGGAGTCTTCTCATCGGTCGGTCATCTGATTTGTAGTATGTTGTATTTTTGAAAATGCTGAGTTTCAGTTGAATGTATTAAGTACTCCACACTTTTCTTTTTGTATAATATTGAATTGATCATCTGATGAGTTTAAACTCTACTGTTTCAATGAAGTCTGTGGTCTTAAAAAGGGTCATTCTTCATCGGTCATGCGCCATTTCTTTTGTACTTATTCAATCGAATGGAGAGTACTTAGAGGGTGAGAGTGAGAGTGAGTGATGGAATCCAATCAAACTCATCATCATCATCATCATCATCATCATCTGATCCAATCCTTCATCAAATTAAATTAAAAAAAAGGGTCAAATCAAAATTAAAAAATATAAAATATTATAAAATATCAAATCAATCCAATCCCTTCTTCTTCTTCTTTCTTCTTCTTCTTCTTTAAACTCATTCATCATTTCCAAAATACCAATCATCAACACTCACTCATCAAATGATCCATCCATTACCACCTGATCTCATTCGTTTGATTTGTGATCAGATCGTATTACTTGCATTACCTTCTCAACCCATCTTACTCTTAGATCCTCATATCAAACTCTCAATCATCATCTCTCCTAATCATCAATCACCTCAAACTTCTTTAGAACCTCATCCAATCATTCAAGCTCAATCTTCACTCAAATCGCTATCTTTAGTTAACAAACTTTGGAATTTAGAAGCTAGAAGATCTCTCTGGTCACTTGGTATCAGATTCGGTTTACCTAACTCTTTTGGTTGGTCTTTGATTCTTTCCAACAAAACTATGTTGGATCACCTACTCAATCACTAAACTTTCATTTTCTAACCTCAAATAGAAACTGTGGTTAAATTGGTAGACCCAATCGGTACTTTCTTCGATGGTGGAGTAGAACCAACTTGGATCTCTTCACCTTCTGCTAGTCGACATTCCAGTCCTCATCGTATAACACAAGTGAAATCGATTCATCACATCACCCGACCCGACCTCAACCTCAACTTTCCTTTTACCCCGGATCAACAATATCAAGAACAGGTACCGATCAGATCCGGTCGTCGTTCAATCAGTCTCAAACGTGAAGCTGGTGCCTATGTACTTCAAGCACGTATCTTATCTTATGAGGATGATTGTTTCCCTCCTTCTCCTCTCTCAGAGATTAATTCAAATCAATTCACTTCAACCTTTAACACTCATCATGCTCGAGTAGGTCGAAGGCTATCAAAATCACCACCTCATACACATCTCGAACGTAGCATCAGTCCCATCAGAGATCGAATCTTAATTCAATCTTTATCTCAAGCTTTTCATCGAGCTTCTCTTGATCTATCATCAAACCCTCATCATTCTTCTAATTCATTGGCTCTTTCTTCATCTATCGAAGCTGAAAATGGAAATGAAAATGATGAGGATGAATTCATCTTTGATCATCAACTCGATAACATCTTCAATCCTGCACCTTATATCTCTTCTATTTCTTTTTCTAAATTCAGATCTCATGGAATGAGAAGAAGTATTGGAGAAGGTCATCAAATTCGTTTTGTGACGCCAGAAAGACTACTTAGGTTGATCAAGTCAACTAGATCTCGATATACTACTTTATCTGATTCTGATTTGGAATGTCAATCAGATGAATTCTCTACTTCAACTTTTATGATTCGTAAAGGTCATCTGACTGCCGTTGGTTTTAGTGAATATATGGATAGCGCAATTTCAAAATCAGTCTTAGATGAAATGCTTTTACGAGGTGGGGTGGAAGTGGAATACGAGATCAGAGATGATGAAGATCTTCTGACGATGAATTCAGAAGGAGACAATGCAAGAGGTCGTGATCGAGTTCAAAAAGAACTTCACCCTGTCTCACGTCATGCAACTCCTCATCACACCTTACCTGCTCCAGTTCAAGAATCATCTCAAGGTTATGCTCATCTACCCAGTTTGGCTACTACCACTTGCATCTCAAATCAAACTCATCATACTCGTCCTACTCGAATCGAAAGACGAATGGAGTCTAATTTGTTGAACGAGACTCCTATCAAAGCCATTGATTTCTGTGGTTGCATCTCTTTAAAGTTTCGATCTGCACTTACCGATTTCATTCAAGATCATGCTCTCTGTAATCCTGATGACCAGCAAAACAGTCTCTCAAACATTCACCCTAACTCTACTCCCACTTCACTTCGTTCTACTACCTTTCCTTGGTTAACTCGATTAGGATTAAGTCATATGTTCATTCTAGGAGATCATGAATTGGCTGACTTTTTAAGTGGGTTTCCTTACTTGGTCGATCTCGATCTAAGTTATACTCGTACTGGACCCATTGTCTTACATACCTTACAATTAATCAAAAAACCTCAAAGTCAAAGTCATATGATGGGTTCGGAGGTCTCTAAGAAACTTCCTAGTTTCCGTAGCTTAAACTTAGCCAAGTGTACTGGTCTAACTGAAAAAAGTTTGATGGGTTTCCTTTGTGGGTATAGTGAAGATGAAGAGAGTTGGGAAGACCCTCAAGTTTCAATCGGAGCCTTGGAAGAATTATCATTATATGGTGATCAAACTTTACCCACCCCGATTTCAACTCATTCACTTGATCGATTCTTTTCAACTTGTCCTTGTTTCCTTTCAGGCAAATTAAGTACCTTAGATTTATCCTCTATCAAACTTGACGAATCTCAATTTGATCTGATCGAAAAGATACCCAAACAACCTAACTTATTACAACTCGGATTATCAAATTGTTCAAACCTTTCACTTTCCACGATTCAAAGTTTATTAAAAGAGAAGATGAAGTCAGTCGAAGTTTTAACTCTTTCGTTGAGTTGTAGTCATGCAAGAGGTAGATTGAATCGATCACTTCATCCGATCCTCTCACCTGGCTTATTACATAAAGATTTAATCGATCCTTTAAGTCAGACAGATGGGAATGGTGAACGAGTGAGTAATTTGAGAGTGATTGAATTAGATGAGTTTACTTTAGAAGGACTTGCGGGTGGTGCTCAAGGTTGGAGAGTAGTCATTGGAAAAGGTCAGCGTGGATGGTAAGTGAAACTTGATGATCTGTTCACTCAAGATCCATGGAATTGATTTTTTGATGTTTTCTTCTTCTTTTGAATCTGATGATAGGTATGTGAATACATTGGTTTCAGTTAACGTTTATGGAAATGATTCAAGAATGGAAAAGTATCGAATGAAAGATTGTACATTACCTTACACTCGTGTCTTAAAGTCACATCATCCATCTGAATTTCTCAAGCCAGATGATCAGATTGAGAAGGATGGAAAGATGATGATCACTCATCATCATCATCGGACTTTAAACTTGGCTGAAAGTTTGAATAAGTTGATGAATTCAGATCAAGTGATTAGACATAATGAAATTGGTTGGATGAGTCGAAAACTTGAAAGTAAGTTGATTTGATTTGATTCGATGATAAAGAAGTTTCCAATTCGATTTGATGAACTGATTTCTTTTTTTCTTTTTTTTGGGTTGGGTGATCTTTATTGAATTTGATTAGTTTTAGATGGTAGTGGTTTTCTTGGTAGACAAGATGGTCTTTATGGATTTCATGCATTTCATAATTGAAACCATCAAAAATCAAATCCGAAATTCGAAATCCGAAATCCCAAATTGAACTCTCTCTCTCTCTTTAACCCAAACCTATCTTTTCGGTTTGGTTTGGTTTGATTTGATTTTTTTCGTTTTTGTTTTTGGTAAGTCAAGTGATGATTGTTTCTTTAAGCCAAACCAGAAACCTCAAGAAAACCCTTCCTTGCTTTGTTCTTTTTTTTCTTTTTCTTTATTGAAGTTTTTTCCTTTCAGTTTCGGAATTCATTCCTCTTTCTCTATTGTTGTATTTTTTCTATCATCCTCTTTTTTTTTGTTTTCTTTGGGAAACTTGATGTGATCTTTTTCAACTTAAGAAGTCTCTATTCTTGTTTTTCTTATCTTTTTCTAATTGTACATTGTAAATTGTAAATTGTGAATTGTAAATTGTATAATCATGAATTTGAATGTAACAGAAAAAAAAAGAAAAAAAACTTAACTTAACCCTTAATCTTTTCAATTTGTTTGTGGTTTTTTGATTTAAGATGATGAAAACAAAAGATTAAAAGATTTGGAATTTTGATCAAGATGAGTGAGTCTTTTGGATTACAATTTGAATTTTTGAATTTTTTTTTTGGAATTTTTTTTATATAAATTCACATTTTACTTTTTTCTCAAAAAAAAGACAAAAATTTAAAAAAAAATAAAAGAGTCAAAAAAGAAAATTTGTGAAAGTGTGGTTTGAAGAAAAAAGAAAAAAAAGGTTGTATAAATCATTTAAGAATTAAGTTTGAAGAAAAAAAAAATCAAGATCATCTGAAGTTTGAATTTTTTTTTTGATTTTCCTTTTTGAAATCTTAAAAAGTGATTTAATGAATTAAATTGAATTGAATTGAAATTCTTAAAGTTAATTTGAAAATTCAATTTCACTTTTTTCTCAATCTTTGGATCTTCTGATCTTGAATCAATTGATGATTCCATTCGTCTATGATTTTTCCTATATACATTCTATTCCATCTTCGTCTTTCCCAAATCTTGGCTTTTTCCTATTCTAGTCTCATCTTGAACACCCCAGAAAACTTACTCTATGCATCTTGGTCTTTCTACTTCTGATACTACTACTACACTCTTCATGATATCATTTCTTTTCCTTTTTAAATTGAGCAATTCACAACAAGTTCGCAATAAAAACAAATCATAAAGTTTGATCAAGAAGAAGTTGAGAATCGAATGATCTATGGGTGAAGGACTTCAGTTGAGTGATCTTTGGATGAGTTGATTTGAGTTTTCTCTCTGGCTTCTGCAATCGCTTGAAGGTTAAACCGTTTATGATCTTGATCGTAATCTGAGACAACACTGATCCCAGCCACATAACGGTATACACTCACTAGGATGACTACCCTGAAGAAATTCATCGATCAACCAAAATCCATCTGATTTCTTTCAATGGGAAAAAGTAGAATGAGAACTGACTTGGCATTCTTAAGATTGACTTTATGTTTGAATGGTAATCTAGAATCGGTTAGATCAGATGAAGTTGAATGACCGATATAACTTTCCGAATTGAATTCTTCTACAATCTCTCCAATGATCTTAATCACTTCTGTTCTACTCAAAGGTTGATCATGACACCTGATGATAGGTTCGATTCGGTATTGAAGACCGATCGGATGTGATGAATCGGTTGAATGAATCGATCGATCCAAACCAAAGTGAGGTTTGAGAACTCGGGTGACGAGAGTTTTGAAAGCAACAAGACTAGCGGATGGACAAGTGGCAGTGACAGGGGTGAGTCGTTGGATATGCCTAAAGAGAGAAATCAGTCCGATCAACTTTGATTCTCTCATCCGTTCAAAAATCAAATTTGTACCGAAGACCATAACCGGGTTGACCTTCATGAACTTGATTGACCATGTGATTTACAAATTCAATTGGATCACGACCCTTTGGAAATCGTATAAAGCCCACTAAAAGACACATCAAGATACAATTAAAGAAACCAAAAAAAAAGAAGAGAAAACAAATCAGCGGATGTGCAAAGATCAAGAAAAGGGTGAATGTGATCCATAAGAAGGATGTTGATCAAGACAAAAAGTTAGAGTTGAATCAGATCGATTTCAAACCGATCTTCAAAAGACAAGAAATTGAAAACTCAATAATCTCTTACTCACAACATTCACAATCCGTTTTCTTATAATCAAAACGTTGAGAGATAGAATTGATCGATCTAGAGGATTTGATCTCTTCAAGTTCTTTATGAATCAAACTTTCGATATCTTCTTCTTCTTCTTCTTCTTCTTCTTCTACTACTTCTTCTTCACTCCTTTCTTGAATCTGATCATCTTGCTTTGTAGAACTTAAATCGAATTCATCCGAAATCTGAATCAGATGAATTTGGTTTGAGTTTTTTTTTGTTTGGTTTTGGAAAATGAAGGTTAGAAAAAAGATTCTTAATCGGTTTTTCAATCCATCAATCCATCAATGAAAGCGAAATGAAATGAAGGAAGGAATGTACTGATTGAAGTAAATTTAAAAGTTCATGTCCAGCTGAGATTTCTTTTCCACGTGTACAGGTGAAGAATAAACCAGTACCGGTGATGATAGATTGAGATTGAGAACGTTGCTTGATGATCAATCCAATCCAATCAAATTACAATTGAAATCAAGTTCAAGATCAGTTTGAATGATGAATTGAATGGATTCGAAGTGAGATGAGTTAAAGATTCACTTTTAAATATCGAGTTCGATTAACTGATTGATTGGATTTCTTCATCCCTCCCATGTCTTGATCTTTTGGTTTCCCTTTTCGTTGGTTGTTTTGGTACTTGAAATAAAAGTGATGATTGAATATTTGAAAAATCGAGAAATCAAGAATCAAATGAATTAAATTTAAAGTCCAAAACTGTATTGAGTGATCTGATGGGTCAATCGATTGAAACTTGAATGCTTTCGTTGATTATGCCATCTTCTTCTCACAGGCTTCCTGAAGATCATGATAAGTCTTATCAAAACTTTTTGGAGTTTGATCAGGTTGTGCATAAATAGTCGAATGGCTGATGTTCAATTTACCAAACTTCATCTGATTTCCCTCGAACACCGCAGAGAATCCGAAGCCTCACGGAATCCGCGAGCCCCCCTGTTACAGTGAGCAGTGAGCATTGCACAGTACCGGTGTACAGAAGAGGGATGTGTATACTCGACACATCTCTCAGGGGTAGAACTCACACGCCCGCATTCGGATCGCATGAGAAACAGAGAAACACCTTACTTTCTTTTCTTCCGGAAGTGTAGTTGCCCATTGCCATCCATACCTTCTCATAATGGCAAAGACGCGCCGTTTCAAAACCCATTCCCGCGCAACAGGCGGAAGACAACCAGATAAAACAAACAAAGCATGCAATGAAGATGAACAAAGTTCCAGTGGATACACTGATGCAGGCAGACGAGACCTGCTCACAACGGGCAAGACCCCACGCAAGGATATAAACCTCAATAGGTCTTACGTGTGGACAGACAAACCAGTCACATTAGGCGACCTGCTCACATTCATCATTCGAATTGGAAAGACCGACGCAATCATCGGATTGAAGCTACACACAATGCATGTTGCATCGCAAGGTACTACCCAAACGATGCAATTAAGAGAGAGAATAACCGCAAATACGCGAGGACATACCAGTCCTACTCCAGAGCCCGATATGACCAACAAATATGTAGCGGCAGGCCTTGAAAACCCACATAAGCCCCATGAACGCCCTGTTAATGCTATCCTGCAAATCAATAATTCGTACCTAACATCCTGTTATATTTTTAACCGCATTCAAACCTGACTCCAACTTAATCTCCTACTCGAATCGATTTTTAAAGACTGGGTTTTAAGTCTTCCTTATCCTAACCCTCTCCAATCACTTCTTTGTTTGAGTTTCCTTTTGTGTCAAATTAACAACCCCGCCCAAAGCAAGATAATGCTCGTCAAAGACTTTATGCAACAATTGTCCACGTGTTCCCCCGATATTTATGAAAGCCTCACTCTAAGCCAGCTTTGTACTTTCGCAGCTCTTTCGGCGGAATTCTTGATGCGGTCTGACGGCGCGTATGGAACCTCACCCACCCAGGCACCGATTGAGTTCCTTACTCATTGCCTGGACGTTGCTCAGCCCACAACTACATGGGCTCAATTATGGTATATAACTTACAACCATTTGGCACCCTGTCTCCACAAAACCTCGCTTTTCTACCAGCACGGTATTCCATTTGAACGTCCGCCCAACGCCATCATAATTCCGGAGAATACTTTCAATCCTCCTACCTCGGCGTGTTTCACTTGCAAATCACCAAGCAGGGGCAAGCCGATCAGACTGGAAATGCGACGCCAGATTTATGGATACTTGTATGATGTTGAAGGCGTTGAGACTCTTCAATATTTTTCCGGTTATTGTCGTCGTACGTCCCTTTGTTTTGTTTTCACAGTGCAAACACATCCTCTATCATGTTACTTATGTTACTTTATGAACAGATTGTAACTCGACTTACACACCATGTTATATTCGTCGCGAAGAGTTCAGAGAATACTATACTAAGGATGAAGGACAGCCACAGACGTATTTCCAAGTCAGCCAACATTACTTCATGACTCACAAACTCGCGGATTACTTTAATCATCATCAGATGCTTGGAAAGTAAGTACATTTATTTAGTTTCAACCGCCTAATATCTCTCTTAAATAGACACTGATTCATGTAACCATAGGGTATCAATCTACAACTTGGTCAACTGCTACAATCAAACACACTCACCGTTCACCCCCATCCACCCAAACGATTTCCGAAACCCACGCCACACCCGACCACTCAGTGAAGAGGTATGCTCGCAAGGCCTTGACATATATCGCCTTATTCTCAACTACAACAAACGCAATATGCGTCTGCAAAGCGATCGCGGCGGCCGCGATGATCGTCGTTTTCACGGAGCAATGGCAAATGCAACCACGTGGCTCCAGCATGAAGGATCAGAATTCTCTTCTCACATTTGCTCTGTTTGTACGGAGGTGGAAGTTGATTCGGAAGTTAAAGAAGGTACCAGTAAGTTTACTTGTTTCAACAACATAGGTTTGTCAACAGCATGACAAGTGGCTGACCCTTGCTTTTCACAGTTATCCGTGCCGTAGTCACGGATGGAATTACGATAGGTCACTGGTCATGCAGCGCCTCCGAGGTTCAACTCAAGCATCTCGATCCGGACTGGCATACAAACCACTGCGACCTACCACTAGACAAAGTCACCCACCGGTACTGTCCTCGACACCACGAGATCTTGAAAGACTACTGTCAAGCTCAACCGTGCGTTGAGCGTGCGTTTCCTGGGTCCAAAACGTGTGCTAAACCTGAACATCAAGTGGCCTTCAAGGACTTCAAGGATCGAAACTCTTCCCTTTTTGGCTTACCTCGAAAATTCAACCGTCCAAACACACGCATTCAGATTGATCCCACCAACATGTTATCAGCAGAAACGGGCGAAATTCAATCAGGTGAAGAAGAAATGATGTATGCAGAGGTCGAAGAGCGCGAACACGAGTCGGCACGTGACGGCGGCGAAAGTTTGGATTCGAAAAAGGTATTGTTGTCTCGTGTTCGATCTCACAACAAACAATTTATTGTTGCATGTTGCGGAGTCGTTGTAGCCAGGAAAACCTTCTTCAAATCGGAATCTGTTACTAAGGTCAAGGTAAGTCTTGTATTATATATATCAGTCGTACATAGGTTTATTTTGCATTATTCATGTTGAATGTGATTCATGTTTATAGGAATTTATTCAAGAGGCATTCCCCGACGAGATGCCCCAGGTCATCTTCTACGATAATGCCTGCGGTCTGTATGCGCACATTCGAAACAACCCAGCAGACGCCGAAAGTTTTCGTCACACTTTACTTCCAGTCGACACATTTCATATCAAGTCTCACAAGGAGACCCACACTACTTGTCGCGAAAATAACGACCCTCACATCTTTCCCGAGTTGAAGAAACCTGACGGTAAATGGCGATTCAATGCTTCTGCAGCGGAAATTGTCAATGCTTGCTTTGGCAGATTTGATTCAATCTTGCGTAACATGCACGCAGTTCGATACAATTTCTTTTTGGATGAAATGATACGACTTCATAACGTGCGTCTGTGTGAGCAAATACTACAGAGGAAGAATGTGAAGTTTTTAGGCAACGTCAGCTACACGACCACTCCTTTGTAATCTTGCCTGACTCCTTGTACTCTGCTCAGTCCTACCTCTCTATCTCTGATTCGTGTTGGTTCCTCTCAACTTTATTTCTTCTTATGTTTGATGTTTCACCACTTTCTCGTCTAATCTGCCCTTTGATCACTGATCTTTTTCTTTGATATACACTCGTTGGTCTCCCATTTTCCCTATTTTTGTTTATTTTTTCTCTTTTGCGGCAACTTCACTCATATAACTCAATCATTCTGCAATGCCATTCTCTTCGTTGCAATATATTATTGACATTTAACGATGGTTATCTCATTAAAAAAAATATATATTGCCAGCCAAGTAACAGACAAAATACAAGGAATATACAAAGATTAGAAGTGACGCAAGAAAGTACCCTTCAAATCGGATTGACTCGTTCCATGCCCAGTTCCTCGCAATAGGTGTTACAACGATGGTGTTGCTTAAAATGTACAAACGCCATTTTGATACTTTCAAGGCTTGCATGAACCTTTTGACTACAAAAAAAAGGTCAGAATGACCTTGAAAACTATTACATCAATAAACGCTGTGACGCTACATTAAACTAACCTTCTGTTATAGCACACCACGTTGGATATTTTACCTCGAACATCGCAGTCAATTTGGGTTATCAACGTCTCTCCACAACTAACATCGTAGGCATAATGCACTAGCGCAAGAATTATTGGTTTAAAAGGGTCGGTTTTGGATATACCTTCGCCACCAAAGTTATATTCGATAACGTAGCGTTCACTCCGGCGGTGCGTTTGAGGCCCGCAAACATACCAACCGGGATCGTCTTCCTCCAAAAAGCCAATAGCACGTAATATAGATAACTTAGTAACCTGAATAATGACTTATACATATCAGCTATAAGTCATTATACACCACAGATTCGGCTGATGCAATTACCTTTAAAGAGAGTGACTTGCAATGCATATCCCGTACCTTCTCGTACTCTTCAACATCCGGATATGGATGAGACATCCACGCATTCATGAGGCCATCTTGAAACGCGCTCAACAAATTGGCAACGTATTTGTTAGCCTGCACAAAGGCAAGAGCCTGAGATTCAGTGGATACATTGTCATCTGACCAATCGCGATGATACCTGGCGATTAATTTCTTGGTGATGCCGTCTTGTTCACAATAGAATTCTTTAACTAGCCATTCGTTGACATCTCTAGTGGTATATATATCAACACTGGGACCAGGTAAATACAAAGTCAGACTACGAGAGTAACCGTGAAGATTACTCGGCTCATATATATGGGGCTGGATACTCGATGGCCTTCGAGTGCGGTAAATAAATGCTGCCCGCATTGTGTTGGCCTTATCTAACACAAAAGTACATGAGGTTAGACGTTGGGGTAACCGACCTGTACAAGTACGATCATTCAAACTCAACTCGATTGTGAAGTATGATTTAACACATGCGCAAAGCAGCCGGGCTGGTTAACATGGGGAACATCGTCAAACTGGTTTTCTAAGCGTCGCAAAGGTGGGTTGGGAGTGCATCCAACGCGGATTGCCAAAAGCGGCGACACAGGTGAAGGCCCAGGATGGTCTGAGATAGGCCCACCGGCGATTTTAAACCCTGGACTATCTGCAACACTTGGAGTTATAATATCCAAAGGGTCCAAAGCGCCTCCGATCGCTGTGACAGAAGTGTTTTGGGAGGAGGTGCACACTGGATCTATTTCGGAAGGAGGCGATCGAGCTGTAGAAAACAAATGTCAGCTCCTTCCTATTCAAAGCTAAGTAAAGCGGCGATTACTGATAACACCTTTGACTGGCAATGGGGCAGAAGCCGTGCGAGCCATGTTTTGTGATCGAGTGCGGGATGGCATTATAAACTGACTGTGAAGTGCGACGATTGGGGGGGTTGAGTATTCGAACTTTGATATTGAGAAAACGAATACAACAAAAAGCTTGATCACACACTTTTTTTTTGGGGGGATCTGGACGAGAGGCACAAGGAAGGATTGGGTCTAATTTTTTGCGGACCACTCTTATACAACATGCCTTATGTTAGTATGTCACCAAACGGAATCCTCCGCAATGATAACATACTTTGACATATTCGCAATGTACGTGTGGGTGCGTGGTATCGCTTGTGTGTTGCTGGCTTTCACGCTTATGTATCACCGGCGTGATACATAAGTTTATATATCACGCCGAAACAAGTGATGTTTCCGACGCTCCGAGTCGAACTGCAAATGACAATGATCGTTGTGGTTTTTGCGAGTTGTTGGGGTTGAAATTGATATAATCATAACCGGTAAATTGCGACTGAAGGTAAGTTACAGTGGCAGGAGTGGCACATTGGTTGCTTGCAAATCATTGGGGCTCTTTATTTTCCCGTGTTTGCATATGATGGACAATGGACAAGACAAATACATGAATATATGTTGGACAATGAGACAATGAAAGCTCGCTAGTAGTAAATCAAGAAAGAAAAGTGACCATTTATGAATACAAGTGCCAAATCAAGAAAGAGAAATGCCCATTTATGAGTACAAGTTCATTTGTTAGAGAAGAAAAACATTTGCAAGTAGAGAGAGAAAAACATATTGATACGGTGGAAGAAATTATGTTCAAGGCCAGCCTAGTACCATAATTCCAATCTCCTGTAAATCCACTTTACAATTTAACTCGTTTAGAAGGCATAACTTTTTCGAAGCGTGTAGCGTCAGTGCTTCTCCACTCGGTTAGAAAATGATGTTGACGGGCTTCTGCGACTATCATTTCTTTGTTTCTAGAAACAAATTCACCGAGTCTTTCGGGAGTGATTGCATCACACCATCTGCAATAGTGAGCGATGGATGAAGTGAATTTAAATTGTCGCCCAAATACCTTTGCGAAAGCATGTACAACTTGCATTTTATTCGGGCCTTCACGGGTGAGGTCATGAAGGCGTTTCATATCACGCATGGTCACTGACTCAGACCACGATTGTTTTTCCCTTTTTCTGCTTGGCGTAGTGGGATCAGGGACAAGTACTTCAATGTCGGAGGATACGATCGACGGCGAGCGTGCCCTTTTCTTTTGGGTGTGAACTCTTGACGTTGAAGCTTCCGGTGTTGATCTACGTTCATTGATGGTGCAAGTCGATCTAGGGTCGATGGAGCAAACCGTGACTTTGCCCTTGTCTGCTGCCATTGGTGTAATTGGTTGGGGTGATGGGGTCGAATAAGACTCAACATCGAAGATGTTGGTGTTTCCCTTGGTTCTTTGAGGTGGTGTGGCCGAGTTGTTGCGCGAGTTGTTGCGCTGAATGAAAGCTGTGAGAGTCATAGCATCCTTCTTTCCGCCCGTAGACACTGACGCCAGGTGACGATCAACTTCGTGGCACGAAGAAGGTCGTATGCCTGGAAATACAACTAGGAGCTTGCGTGTATTGATAGGATAAGTGACTGTGATGTCCATTGTGGTGTGAAGCTGATGGCGGCATTTACAATGATGTCAGTGTTAAATCATAACGCCTATTATTTGAACAGCGTACCCAGAGTTGGTGCTCTTCATTCCATACTTGCAAATTGCCATTCCAATCAGGGCCAAGTATTTCAACAGTTAAATCCTTCATTTGCTTTGATTCTTCAAGTGCGAATTGAGGCCAGCTTTGTGCGTGGACCACCCCGCCCCAAGAACCAAGTGGGTCATCCTAGAATTTAGACAATCACGACGAGTCAGTACCTTGGAATGGCAATTAATTTCGTAATGGAATTCGATTGTACCTACCGGTGAACCCGTCCAAACAACCAAGGCAATGGTTCTACTCGCTTGGTCAAGAGTTGCCGCCCGTCTCCGCTCATCAGCTTCTCTTTTGAGAGTCAATGCGCGGTATTCGTTGAGAAAGTCTGCTTGTAGACGGCCTTTATACTTGGCTACACCATTGCTGCGTCCTGCCTGTGTGACAGGGGGACCTGCTGAATCTTCGCTAGAATCGCCGACTGAAGGGTTGACGACGTTCTGGATTGGTTGCGAAGACACAATGGACACTCGTCCATTTTCTCGTATTTCTTTTTGGGTCCGCACAAGCATTGAGTTATGCTTACGACATGGTTTACGGCCATTGGTGTTGAGTTTCAAACAACACTGTGTCACCAGGTCATTGTTAGCTGGCTGATAAACTTATCACAATGTTTTATAATAATAAGAACATTACTCACCGCTTTGCACGCATTGACCGGGCAGAGTGCATTCGCGCGAGAGGAATGCCCACCAGCTATTTGCCCGTAAACTCCACTGCATTCCCGGGGGTTGCGTTCTGCAGGTTGATGGTCGATCTCGTTACGGGTTGCCTGGGTTGCTGGTGGTGTTGGGGGACCATTAAGTAGCTGGTTTCCTGGTGGTGTTGGTGGACTATTAAGCATACGATGCAGTTCCATGTTGTCCAGATGATTGTTGTCGGCTGTATCCAAAATTCTCCGATTTATTTCGCGTAGTTGTGCTACAAAATGCTTGGTATTGTATGTTCGGTAGAAGCCGTCGTCTATTGGACACTATAAAACACGTTCATAATCAGTGAATGCGTGTCAAAAGTATAAAGAATTAGGAACAAAAAAGTACCTTCACCCCAGTTAGATGTGGATGTCTGGATGCCGAGTATACAGTCGAGTGCGTGGCTCTCTTCTTGCAATTCTTCGATTGGCAGACCAATCCTGTATCTCCCCTGTTGTTGCGAGACGGATACGGTACGCGGCGGTAGGGATTGATGGGTTTGAGGCGATAATTAGGCGGTGGTTGGTTGGTTGGCATTGGGATAAAATCTTTTAAAAGTGGAAATATATTGACTATATTGGTATATGTTTGATAGAGGAAAGTTCGTAGAAATTGTAGGTTGGCTATGCCTCCCGTGGCATATAGCTGGGCACCATTAGAAGAGTCTCCTTCTTCATCAGCTTCGCCTGCAGCGTTCGTCATCTCGTGCTCTTCAAGGTCAGAGCTCGACTGTGTTGACCGGAAGATGTTGAGCATCTTGGTCTGTTCGGTCAGAATGCTTAGATACCGGTAGATGGTAAATGGATATCTATGATTGGCGTATGTGGCTAAAGGACGTTTTGGGACATGGCTGGACCTCTTATTACGCAAAGGTCATATCATAGCTAAACGGGATATCTTAATTCTACATTGAAACATGTATGCTGCGTGTATGACGAAAACGTAATATGAATAACATAAGGCTTCATGCGGGTCATGCTCACAGCTCACGACCGTTGTGAGCCTCCCGGATTCCATGAATCCCCCGGTGCTCTCCAGAGAATCCGAAGCCTCACGGAATCCGCGAGCCCCCCTGTTACAGTGAGCAGTGAGCATTGCACAGTACCGGTGTACAGAAGAGGGATGTGTATACTCGACACATCTCTCAGGGGTAGAACTCACACGCCCGCATTCGGATCGCATGAGAAACAGAGAAACACCTTACTTTCTTTTCTTCCGGAAGTGTAGTTGCCCATTGCCATCCATACCTTCTCATAATGGCAAAGACGCGCCGTTTCAAAACCCATTCCCGCGCAACAGGCGGAAGACAACCAGATAAAACAAACAAAGCATGCAATGAAGATGAACAAAGTTCCAGTGGATACACTGATGCAGGCAGACGAGACCTGCTCACAACGGGCAAGACCCCACGCAAGGATATAAACCTCAATAGGTCTTACGTGTGGACAGACAAACCAGTCACATTAGGCGACCTGCTCACATTCATCATTCGAATTGGAAAGACCGACGCAATCATCGGATTGAAGCTACACACAATGCATGTTGCATCGCAAGGTACTACCCAAACGATGCAATTAAGAGAGAGAATAACCGCAAATACGCGAGGACATACCAGTCCTACTCCAGAGCCCGATATGACCAACAAATATGTAGCGGCAGGCCTTGAAAACCCACATAAGCCCCATGAACGCCCTGTTAATGCTATCCTGCAAATCAATAATTCGTACCTAACATCCTGTTATATTTTTAACCGCATTCAAACCTGACTCCAACTTAATCTCCTACTCGAATCGATTTTTAAAGACTGGGTTTTAAGTCTTCCTTATCCTAACCCTCTCCAATCACTTCTTTGTTTGAGTTTCCTTTTGTGTCAAATTAACAACCCCGCCCAAAGCAAGATAATGCTCGTCAAAGACTTTATGCAACAATTGTCCACGTGTTCCCCCGATATTTATGAAAGCCTCACTCTAAGCCAGCTTTGTACTTTCGCAGCTCTTTTGGCGGAATTCTTGATGCGGTCTGACGGCGCGTATGGAACCTCACCCACCCAGGCACCGATTGAGTTCCTTACTCATTGCCTGGACGTTGCTCAGCCCACAACTACATGGGCTCAATTATGGTATATAACTTACAACCATTTGGCACCCTGTCTCCACAAAACCTCGCTTTTCTACCAGCACGGTATTCCATTTGAACGTCCGCCCAACGCCATCATAATTCCGGAGAATACTTTCAATCCTCCTACCTCGGCGTGTTTCACTTGCAAATCACCAAGCAGGGGCAAGCCGATCAGACTGGAAATGCGACGCCAGATTTATGGATACTTGTATGATGTTGAAGGCGTTGAGACTCTTCAATATTTTTCCGGTTATTGTCGTCGTACGTCCCTTTGTTTTGTTTTCACAGTGCAAACACATCCTCTATCATGTTACTTATGTTACTTTATGAACAGATTGTAACTCGACTTACACACCATGTTATATTCGTCGCGAAGAGTTCAGAGAATACTATACTAAGGATGAAGGACAGCCACAGACGTATTTCCAAGTCAGCCAACATTACTTCATGACTCACAAACTCGCGGATTACTTTAATCATCATCAGATGCTTGGAAAGTAAGTACATTTATTTAGTTTCAACCGCCTAATATCTCTCTTAAATAGACACTGATTCATGTAACCATAGGGTATCAATCTACAACTTGGTCAACTGCTACAATCAAACACACTCACCGTTCACCCCCATCCACCCAAACGATTTCCGAAACCCACGCCACACCCGACCACTCAGTGAAGAGGTATGCTCGCAAGGCCTTGACATATATCGCCTTATTCTCAACTACAACAAACGCAATATGCGTCTGCAAAGCGATCGCGGCGGCCGCGATGATCGTCGTTTTCACGGAGCAATGGCAAATGCAACCACGTGGCTCCAGCATGAAGGATCAGAATTCTCTTCTCACATTTGCTCTGTTTGTACGGAGGTGGAAGTTGATTCGGAAGTTAAAGAAGGTACCAGTAAGTTTACTTGTTTCAACAACATAGGTTTGTCAACAGCATGACAAGTGGCTGACCCTTGCTTTTCACAGTTATCCGTGCCGTAGTCACGGATGGAATTACGATAGGTCACTGGTCATGCAGCGCCTCCGAGGTTCAACTCAAGCATCTCGATCCGGACTGGCATACAAACCACTGCGACCTACCACTAGACAAAGTCACCCACCGGTACTGTCCTCGACACCACGAGATCTTGAAAGACTACTGTCAAGCTCAACCGTGCGTTGAGCGTGCGTTTCCTGGGTCCAAAACGTGTGCTAAACCTGAACATCAAGTGGCCTTCAAGGACTTCAAGGATCGAAACTCTTCCCTTTTTGGCTTACCTCGAAAATTCAACCGTCCAAACACACGCATTCAGATTGATCCCACCAACATGTTATCAGCAGAAACGGGCGAAATTCAATCAGGTGAAGAAGAAATGATGTATGCAGAGGTCGAAGAGCGCGAACACGAGTCGGCACGTGACGGCGGCGAAAGTTTGGATTCGAAAAAGGTATTGTTGTCTCGTGTTCGATCTCACAACGAACAATTTATTGTTGCATGTTGCGGAGTCGTTGTAGCCAGGAAAACCTTCTTCAAATCGGAATCTGTTACTAAGGTCAAGGTAAGTCTTGTATTATATATATCAGTCGTACATAGGTTTATTTTGCATTATTCATGTTGAATGTGATTCATGTTTATAGGAATTTATTCAAGAGGCATTCCCCGACGAGATGCCCCAGGTCATCTTCTACGATAATGCCTGCGGTCTGTATGCGCACATTCGAAACAACCCAGCAGACGCCGAAAGTTTTCGTCACACTTTACTTCCAGTCGACACATTTCATATCAAGTCTCACAAGGAGACCCACACTACTTGTCGCGAAAATAACGACCCTCACATCTTTCCCGAGTTGAAGAAACCTGACGGTAAATGGCGATTCAATGCTTCTGCAGCGGAAATTGTCAATGCTTGCTTTGGCAGATTTGATTCAATCTTGCGTAACATGCACGCAGTTCGATACAATTTCTTTTTGGATGAAATGATACGACTTCATAACGTGCGTCTGTGTGAGCAAATACTACAGAGGAAGAATGTGAAGTTTTTAGGCAACGTCAGCTACACGACCACTCCTTTGTAATCTTGCCTGACTCCTTGTACTCTGCTCAGTCCTACCTCTCTATCTCTGATTCGTGTTGGTTCCTCTCAACTTTATTTCTTCTTATGTTTGATGTTTCACCACTTTCTCGTCTAATCTGCCCTTTGATCACTGATCTTTTTCTTTGATATACACTCGTTGGTCTCCCATTTTCCCTATTTTTGTTTATTTTTTCTCTTTTGCGGCAACTTCACTCATATAACTCAATCATTCTGCAATGCCATTCTCTTCGTTGCAATATATTATTGACATTTAACGATGGTTATCTCATTAAAAAAAATATATATTGCCAGCCAAGTAACAGACAAAATACAAGGAATATACAAAGATTAGAAGTGACGCAAGAAAGTACCCTTCAAATCGGATTGACTCGTTCCATGCCCAGTTCCTCGCAATAGGTGTTACAACGATGGTGTTGCTTAAAATGTACAAACGCCATTTTGATACTTTCAAGGCTTGCATGAACCTTTTGACTACAAAAAAAAGGTCAGAATGACCTTGAAAACTATTACATCAATAAACGCTGTGACGCTACATTAAACTAACCTTCTGTTATAGCACACCACGTTGGATATTTTACCTCGAACATCGCAGTCAATTTGGGTTATCAACGTCTCTCCACAACTAACATTGTAGGCATAATGCACTAGCGCAAGAATTATTGGTTTAAAAGGGTCGGTTTTGGATATACCTTCGCCACCAAAGTTATATTCGATAACGTAGCGTTCACTCCGGCGGTGCGTTTGAGGCCCGCAAACATACCAACCGGGATCGTCTTCCTCCAAAAAGCCAATAGCACGTAATATAGATAACTTAGTAACCTGAATAATGACTTATACATATCAGCTATAAGTCATTATACACCACAGATTCGGCTGATGCAATTACCTTTAAAGAGAGTGACTTGCAATGCATATCCCGTACCTTCTCGTACTCTTCAACATCCGGATATGGATGAGACATCCACGCATTCATGAGGCCATCTTGAAACGCGCTCAACAAATTGGCAACGTATTTGTTAGCCTGCACAAAGGCAAGAGCCTGAGATTCAGTGGATACATTGTCATCTGACCAATCGCGATGATACCTGGCGATTAATTTCTTGGTGATGCCGTCTTGTTCACAATAGAATTCTTTAACTAGCCATTCGTTGACATCTCTAGTGGTATATATATCAACACTGGGACCAGGTAAATACAAAGTCAGACTACGAGAGTAACCGTGAAGATTACTCGGCTCATATATATGGGGCTGGATACTCGATGGCCTTCGAGTGCGGTAAATAAATGCTGCCCGCATTGTGTTGGCCTTATCTAACACAAAAGTACATGAGGTTAGACGTTGGGGTAACCGACCTGTACAAGTACGATCATTCAAACTCAACTCGATTGTGAAGTATGATTTAACACATGCGCAAAGCAGCCGGGCTGGTTAACATGGGGAACATCGTCAAACTGGTTTTCTAAGCGTCGCAAAGGTGGGTTGGGAGTGCATCCAACGCGGATTGCCAAAAGCGGCGACACAGGTGAAGGCCCAGGATGGTCTGAGATAGGCCCACCGGCGATTTTAAACCCTGGACTATCTGCAACACTTGGAGTTATAATATCCAAAGGGTCCAAAGCGCCTCCGATCGCTGTGACAGAAGTGTTTTGGGAGGAGGTGCACACTGGATCTATTTCGGAAGGAGGCGATCGAGCTGTAGAAAACAAATGTCAGCTCCTTCCTATTCAAAGCTAAGTAAAGCGGCGATTACTGATAACACCTTTGACTGGCAATGGGGCAGAAGCCGTGCGAGCCATGTTTTGTGATCGAGTGCGGGATGGCATTATAAACTGACTGTGAAGTGCGACGATTGGGGGGGTTGAGTATTCGAACTTTGATATTGAGAAAACGAATACAACAAAAAGCTTGATCACACACTTTTTTTTTGGGGGGATCTGGACGAGAGGCACAAGGAAGGATTGGGTCTAATTTTTTGCGGACCACTCTTATACAACATGCCTTATGTTAGTATGTCACCAAACGGAATCCTCCGCAATGATAACATACTTTGACATATTCGCAATGTACGTGTGGGTGCGTGGTATCGCTTGTGTGTTGCTGGCTTTCACGCTTATGTATCACCGGCGTGATACATAAGTTTATATATCACGCCGAAACAAGTGATGTTTCCGACGCTCCGAGTCGAACTGCAAATGACAATGATCGTTGTGGTTTTTGCGAGTTGTTGGGGTTGAAATTGATATAATCATAACCGGTAAATTGCGACTGAAGGTAAGTTACAGTGGCAGGAGTGGCACATTGGTTGCTTGCAAATCATTGGGGCTCTTTATTTTCCCGTGTTTGCATATGATGGACAATGGACAAGACAAATACATGAATATATGTTGGACAATGAGACAATGAAAGCTCGCTAGTAGTAAATCAAGAAAGAAAAGTGACCATTTATGAATACAAGTGCCAAATCAAGAAAGAGAAATGCCCATTTATGAGTACAAGTTCATTTGTTAGAGAAGAAAAACATTTGCAAGTAGAGAGAGAAAAACATATTGATACGGTGGAAGAAATTATGTTCAAGGCCAGCCTAGTACCATAATTCCAATCTCCTGTAAATCCACTTTACAATTTAACTCGTTTAGAAGGCATAACTTTTTCGAAGCGTGTAGCGTCAGTGCTTCTCCACTCGGTTAGAAAATGATGTTGACGGGCTTCTGCGACTATCATTTCTTTGTTTCTAGAAACAAATTCACCGAGTCTTTCGGGAGTGATTGCATCACACCATCTGCAATAGTGAGCGATGGATGAAGTGAATTTAAATTGTCGCCCAAATACCTTTGCGAAAGCATGTACAACTTGCATTTTATTCGGGCCTTCACGGGTGAGGTCATGAAGGCGTTTCATATCACGCATGGTCACTGACTCAGACCACGATTGTTTTTCCCTTTTTCTGCTTGGCGTAGTGGGATCAGGGACAAGTACTTCAATGTCGGAGGATACGATCGACGGCGAGCGTGCCCTTTTCTTTTGGGTGTGAACTCTTGACGTTGAAGCTTCCGGTGTTGATCTACGTTCATTGATGGTGCAAGTCGATCTAGGGTCGATGGAGCAAACCGTGACTTTGCCCTTGTCTGCTGCCATTGGTGTAATTGGTTGGGGTGATGGGGTCGAATAAGACTCAACATCGAAGATGTTGGTGTTTCCCTTGGTTCTTTGAGGTGGTGTGGCCGAGTTGTTGCGCGAGTTGTTGCGCTGAATGAAAGCTGTGAGAGTCATAGCATCCTTCTTTCCGCCCGTAGACACTGACGCCAGGTGACGATCAACTTCGTGGCACGAAGAAGGTCGTATGCCTGGAAATACAACTAGGAGCTTGCGTGTATTGATAGGATAAGTGACTGTGATGTCCATTGTGGTGTGAAGCTGATGGCGGCATTTACAATGATGTCAGTGTTAAATCATAACGCCTATTATTTGAACAGCGTACCCAGAGTTGGTGCTCTTCATTCCATACTTGCAAATTGCCATTCCAATCAGGGCCAAGTATTTCAACAGTTAAATCCTTCATTTGCTTTGATTCTTCAAGTGCGAATTGAGGCCAGCTTTGTGCGTGGACCACCCCGCCCCAAGAACCAAGTGGGTCATCCTAGAATTTAGACAATCACGACGAGTCAGTACCTTGGAATGGCAATTAATTTCGTAATGGAATTCGATTGTACCTACCGGTGAACCCGTCCAAACAACCAAGGCAATGGTTCTACTCGCTTGGTCAAGAGTTGCCGCCCGTCTCCGCTCATCAGCTTCTCTTTTGAGAGTCAATGCGCGGTATTCGTTGAGAAAGTCTGCTTGTAGACGGCCTTTATACTTGGCTACACCATTGCTGCGTCCTGCCTGTGTGACAGGGGGACCTGCTGAATCTTCGCTAGAATCGCCGACTGAAGGGTTGACGACGTTCTGGATTGGTTGCGAAGACACAATGGACACTCGTCCATTTTCTCGTATTTCTTTTTGGGTCCGCACAAGCATTGAGTTATGCTTACGACATGGTTTACGGCCATTGGTGTTGAGTTTCAAACAACACTGTGTCACCAGGTCATTGTTAGCTGGCTGATAAACTTATCACAATGTTTTATAATAATAAGAACATTACTCACCGCTTTGCACGCATTGACCGGGCAGAGTGCATTCGCGCGAGAGGAATGCCCACCAGCTATTTGCCCGTAAACTCCACTGCATTCCCGGGGGTTGCGTTCTGCAGGTTGATGGTCGATCTCGTTACGGGTTGCCTGGGTTGCTGGTGGTGTTGGGGGACCATTAAGTAGCTGGTTTCCTGGTGGTGTTGGTGGACTATTAAGCATACGATGCAGTTCCATGTTGTCCAGATGATTGTTGTCGGCTGTATCCAAAATTCTCCGATTTATTTCGCGTAGTTGTGCTACAAAATGCTTGGTATTGTATGTTCGGTAGAAGCCGTCGTCTATTGGACACTATAAAACACGTTCATAATCAGTGAATGCGTGTCAAAAGTATAAAGAATTAGGAACAAAAAAGTACCTTCACCCCAGTTAGATGTGGATGTCTGGATGCCGAGTATACAGTCGAGTGCGTGGCTCTCTTCTTGCAATTCTTCGATTGGCAGACCAATCCTGTATCTCCCCTGTTGTTGCGAGACGGATACGGTACGCGGCGGTAGGGATTGATGGGTTTGAGGCGATAATTAGGCGGTGGTTGGTTGGTTGGCATTGGGATAAAATCTTTTAAAAGTGGAAATATATTGACTATATTGGTATATGTTTGATAGAGGAAAGTTCGTAGAAATTGTAGGTTGGCTATGCCTCCCGTGGCATATAGCTGGGCACCATTAGAAGAGTCTCCTTCTTCATCAGCTTCGCCTGCAGCGTTCGTCATCTCGTGCTCTTCAAGGTCAGAGCTCGACTGTGTTGACCGGAAGATGTTGAGCATCTTGGTCTGTTCGGTCAGAATGCTTAGATACCGGTAGATGGTAAATGGATATCTATGATTGGCGTATGTGGCTAAAGGACGTTTTGGGACATGGCTGGACCTCTTATTACGCAAAGGTCATATCATAGCTAAACGGGATATCTTAATTCTACATTGAAACATGTATGCTGCGTGTATGACGAAAACGTAATATGAATAACATAAGGCTTCATGCGGGTCATGCTCACAGCTCACGACCGTTGTGAGCCTCCCGGATTCCATGAATCCCCCGGTGCTCTCCAGAGAATCCGAAGCCTCACGGAATCCGCGAGCCCCCCTGTTACAGTGAGCAGTGAGCATTGCACAGTACCGGTGTACAGAAGAGGGATGTGTATACTCGACACATCTCTCAGGGGTAGAACTCACACGCCCGCATTCGGATCGCATGAGAAACAGAGAAACACCTTACTTTCTTTTCTTCCGGAAGTGTAGTTGCCCATTGCCATCCATACCTTCTCATAATGGCAAAGACGCGCCGTTTCAAAACCCATTCCCGCGCAACAGGCGGAAGACAACCAGATAAAACAAACAAAGCATGCAATGAAGATGAACAAAGTTCCAGTGGATACACTGATGCAGGCAGACGAGACCTGCTCACAACGGGCAAGACCCCACGCAAGGATATAAACCTCAATAGGTCTTACGTGTGGACAGACAAACCAGTCACATTAGGCGACCTGCTCACATTCATCATTCGAATTGGAAAGACCGACGCAATCATCGGATTGAAGCTACACACAATGCATGTTGCATCGCAAGGTACTACCCAAACGATGCAATTAAGAGAGAGAATAACCGCAAATACGCGAGGACATACCAGTCCTACTCCAGAGCCCGATATGACCAACAAATATGTAGCGGCAGGCCTTGAAAACCCACATAAGCCCCATGAACGCCCTGTTAATGCTATCCTGCAAATCAATAATTCGTACCTAACATCCTGTTATATTTTTAACCGCATTCAAACCTGACTCCAACTTAATCTCCTACTCGAATCGATTTTTAAAGACTGGGTTTTAAGTCTTCCTTATCCTAACCCTCTCCAATCACTTCTTTGTTTGAGTTTCCTTTTGTGTCAAATTAACAACCCCGCCCAAAGCAAGATAATGCTCGTCAAAGACTTTATGCAACAATTGTCCACGTGTTCCCCCGATATTTATGAAAGCCTCACTCTAAGCCAGCTTTGTACTTTCGCAGCTCTTTCGGCGGAATTCTTGATGCGGTCTGACGGCGCGTATGGAACCTCACCCACCCAGGCACCGATTGAGTTCCTTACTCATTGCCTGGACGTTGCTCAGCCCACAACTACATGGGCTCAATTATGGTATATAACTTACAACCATTTGGCACCCTGTCTCCACAAAACCTCGCTTTTCTACCAGCACGGTATTCCATTTGAACGTCCGCCCAACGCCATCATAATTCCGGAGAATACTTTCAATCCTCCTACCTCGGCGTGTTTCACTTGCAAATCACCAAGCAGGGGCAAGCCGATCAGACTGGAAATGCGACGCCAGATTTATGGATACTTGTATGATGTTGAAGGCGTTGAGACTCTTCAATATTTTTCCGGTTATTGTCGTCGTACGTCCCTTTGTTTTGTTTTCACAGTGCAAACACATCCTCTATCATGTTACTTATGTTACTTTATGAACAGATTGTAACTCGACTTACACACCATGTTATATTCGTCGCGAAGAGTTCAGAGAATACTATACTAAGGATGAAGGACAGCCACAGACGTATTTCCAAGTCAGCCAACATTACTTCATGACTCACAAACTCGCGGATTACTTTAATCATCATCAGATGCTTGGAAAGTAAGTACATTTATTTAGTTTCAACCGCCTAATATCTCTCTTAAATAGACACTGATTCATGTAACCATAGGGTATCAATCTACAACTTGGTCAACTGCTACAATCAAACACACTCACCGTTCACCCCCATCCACCCAAACGATTTCCGAAACCCACGCCACACCCGACCACTCAGTGAAGAGGTATGCTCGCAAGGCCTTGACATATATCGCCTTATTCTCAACTACAACAAACGCAATATGCGTCTGCAAAGCGATCGCGGCGGCCGCGATGATCGTCGTTTTCACGGAGCAATGGCAAATGCAACCACGTGGCTCCAGCATGAAGGATCAGAATTCTCTTCTCACATTTGCTCTGTTTGTACGGAGGTGGAAGTTGATTCGGAAGTTAAAGAAGGTACCAGTAAGTTTACTTGTTTCAACAACATAGGTTTGTCAACAGCATGACAAGTGGCTGACCCTTGCTTTTCACAGTTATCCGTGCCGTAGTCACGGATGGAATTACGATAGGTCACTGGTCATGCAGCGCCTCCGAGGTTCAACTCAAGCATCTCGATCCGGACTGGCATACAAACCACTGCGACCTACCACTAGACAAAGTCACCCACCGGTACTGTCCTCGACACCACGAGATCTTGAAAGACTACTGTCAAGCTCAACCGTGCGTTGAGCGTGCGTTTCCTGGGTCCAAAACGTGTGCTAAACCTGAACATCAAGTGGCCTTCAAGGACTTCAAGGATCGAAACTCTTCCCTTTTTGGCTTACCTCGAAAATTCAACCGTCCAAACACACGCATTCAGATTGATCCCACCAACATGTTATCAGCAGAAACGGGCGAAATTCAATCAGGTGAAGAAGAAATGATGTATGCAGAGGTCGAAGAGCGCGAACACGAGTCGGCACGTGACGGCGGCGAAAGTTTGGATTCGAAAAAGGTATTGTTGTCTCGTGTTCGATCTCACAACGAACAATTTATTGTTGCATGTTGCGGAGTCGTTGTAGCCAGGAAAACCTTCTTCAAATCGGAATCTGTTACTAAGGTCAAGGTAAGTCTTGTATTATATATATCAGTCGTACATAGGTTTATTTTGCATTATTCATGTTGAATGTGATTCATGTTTATAGGAATTTATTCAAGAGGCATTCCCCGACGAGATGCCCCAGGTCATCTTCTACGATAATGCCTGCGGTCTGTATGCGCACATTCGAAACAACCCAGCAGACGCCGAAAGTTTTCGTCACACTTTACTTCCAGTCGACACATTTCATATCAAGTCTCACAAGGAGACCCACACTACTTGTCGCGAAAATAACGACCCTCACATCTTTCCCGAGTTGAAGAAACCTGACGGTAAATGGCGATTCAATGCTTCTGCAGCGGAAATTGTCAATGCTTGCTTTGGCAGATTTGATTCAATCTTGCGTAACATGCACGCAGTTCGATACAATTTCTTTTTGGATGAAATGATACGACTTCATAACGTGCGTCTGTGTGAGCAAATACTACAGAGGAAGAATGTGAAGTTTTTAGGCAACGTCAGCTACACGACCACTCCTTTGTAATCTTGCCTGACTCCTTGTACTCTGCTCAGTCCTACCTCTCTATCTCTGATTCGTGTTGGTTCCTCTCAACTTTATTTCTTCTTATGTTTGATGTTTCACCACTTTCTCGTCTAATCTGCCCTTTGATCACTGATCTTTTTCTTTGATATACACTCGTTGGTCTCCCATTTTCCCTATTTTTGTTTATTTTTTCTCTTTTGCGGCAACTTCACTCATATAACTCAATCATTCTGCAATGCCATTCTCTTCGTTGCAATATATTATTGACATTTAACGATGGTTATCTCATTAAAAAAAATATATATTGCCAGCCAAGTAACAGACAAAATACAAGGAATATACAAAGATTAGAAGTGACGCAAGAAAGTACCCTTCAAATCGGATTGACTCGTTCCATGCCCAGTTCCTCGCAATAGGTGTTACAACGATGGTGTTGCTTAAAATGTACAAACGCCATTTTGATACTTTCAAGGCTTGCATGAACCTTTTGACTACAAAAAAAAGGTCAGAATGACCTTGAAAACTATTACATCAATAAACGCTGTGACGCTACATTAAACTAACCTTCTGTTATAGCACACCACGTTGGATATTTTACCTCGAACATCGCAGTCAATTTGGGTTATCAACGTCTCTCCACAACTAACATTGTAGGCATAATGCACTAGCGCAAGAATTATTGGTTTAAAAGGGTCGGTTTTGGATATACCTTCGCCACCAAAGTTATATTCGATAACGTAGCGTTCACTCCGGCGGTGCGTTTGAGGCCCGCAAACATACCAACCGGGATCGTCTTCCTCCAAAAAGCCAATAGCACGTAATATAGATAACTTAGTAACCTGAATAATGACTTATACATATCAGCTATAAGTCATTATACACCACAGATTCGGCTGATGCAATTACCTTTAAAGAGAGTGACTTGCAATGCATATCCCGTACCTTCTCGTACTCTTCAACATCCGGATATGGATGAGACATCCACGCATTCATGAGGCCATCTTGAAACGCGCTCAACAAATTGGCAACGTATTTGTTAGCCTGCACAAAGGCAAGAGCCTGAGATTCAGTGGATACATTGTCATCTGACCAATCGCGATGATACCTGGCGATTAATTTCTTGGTGATGCCGTCTTGTTCACAATAGAATTCTTTAACTAGCCATTCGTTGACATCTCTAGTGGTATATATATCAACACTGGGACCAGGTAAATACAAAGTCAGACTACGAGAGTAACCGTGAAGATTACTCGGCTCATATATATGGGGCTGGATACTCGATGGCCTTCGAGTGCGGTAAATAAATGCTGCCCGCATTGTGTTGGCCTTATCTAACACAAAAGTACATGAGGTTAGACGTTGGGGTAACCGACCTGTACAAGTACGATCATTCAAACTCAACTCGATTGTGAAGTATGATTTAACACATGCGCAAAGCAGCCGGGCTGGTTAACATGGGGAACATCGTCAAACTGGTTTTCTAAGCGTCGCAAAGGTGGGTTGGGAGTGCATCCAACGCGGATTGCCAAAAGCGGCGACACAGGTGAAGGCCCAGGATGGTCTGAGATAGGCCCACCGGCGATTTTAAACCCTGGACTATCTGCAACACTTGGAGTTATAATATCCAAAGGGTCCAAAGCGCCTCCGATCGCTGTGACAGAAGTGTTTTGGGAGGAGGTGCACACTGGATCTATTTCGGAAGGAGGCGATCGAGCTGTAGAAAACAAATGTCAGCTCCTTCCTATTCAAAGCTAAGTAAAGCGGCGATTACTGATAACACCTTTGACTGGCAATGGGGCAGAAGCCGTGCGAGCCATGTTTTGTGATCGAGTGCGGGATGGCATTATAAACTGACTGTGAAGTGCGACGATTGGGGGGGTTGAGTATTCGAACTTTGATATTGAGAAAACGAATACAACAAAAAGCTTGATCACACACTTTTTTTTTGGGGGGATCTGGACGAGAGGCACAAGGAAGGATTGGGTCTAATTTTTTGCGGACCACTCTTATACAACATGCCTTATGTTAGTATGTCACCAAACGGAATCCTCCGCAATGATAACATACTTTGACATATTCGCAATGTACGTGTGGGTGCGTGGTATCGCTTGTGTGTTGCTGGCTTTCACGCTTATGTATCACCGGCGTGATACATAAGTTTATATATCACGCCGAAACAAGTGATGTTTCCGACGCTCCGAGTCGAACTGCAAATGACAATGATCGTTGTGGTTTTTGCGAGTTGTTGGGGTTGAAATTGATATAATCATAACCGGTAAATTGCGACTGAAGGTAAGTTACAGTGGCAGGAGTGGCACATTGGTTGCTTGCAAATCATTGGGGCTCTTTATTTTCCCGTGTTTGCATATGATGGACAATGGACAAGACAAATACATGAATATATGTTGGACAATGAGACAATGAAAGCTCGCTAGTAGTAAATCAAGAAAGAAAAGTGACCATTTATGAATACAAGTGCCAAATCAAGAAAGAGAAATGCCCATTTATGAGTACAAGTTCATTTGTTAGAGAAGAAAAACATTTGCAAGTAGAGAGAGAAAAACATATTGATACGGTGGAAGAAATTATGTTCAAGGCCAGCCTAGTACCATAATTCCAATCTCCTGTAAATCCACTTTACAATTTAACTCGTTTAGAAGGCATAACTTTTTCGAAGCGTGTAGCGTCAGTGCTTCTCCACTCGGTTAGAAAATGATGTTGACGGGCTTCTGCGACTATCATTTCTTTGTTTCTAGAAACAAATTCACCGAGTCTTTCGGGAGTGATTGCATCACACCATCTGCAATAGTGAGCGATGGATGAAGTGAATTTAAATTGTCGCCCAAATACCTTTGCGAAAGCATGTACAACTTGCATTTTATTCGGGCCTTCACGGGTGAGGTCATGAAGGCGTTTCATATCACGCATGGTCACTGACTCAGACCACGATTGTTTTTCCCTTTTTCTGCTTGGCGTAGTGGGATCAGGGACAAGTACTTCAATGTCGGAGGATACGATCGACGGCGAGCGTGCCCTTTTCTTTTGGGTGTGAACTCTTGACGTTGAAGCTTCCGGTGTTGATCTACGTTCATTGATGGTGCAAGTCGATCTAGGGTCGATGGAGCAAACCGTGACTTTGCCCTTGTCTGCTGCCATTGGTGTAATTGGTTGGGGTGATGGGGTCGAATAAGACTCAACATCGAAGATGTTGGTGTTTCCCTTGGTTCTTTGAGGTGGTGTGGCCGAGTTGTTGCGCGAGTTGTTGCGCTGAATGAAAGCTGTGAGAGTCATAGCATCCTTCTTTCCGCCCGTAGACACTGACGCCAGGTGACGATCAACTTCGTGGCACGAAGAAGGTCGTATGCCTGGAAATACAACTAGGAGCTTGCGTGTATTGATAGGATAAGTGACTGTGATGTCCATTGTGGTGTGAAGCTGATGGCGGCATTTACAATGATGTCAGTGTTAAATCATAACGCCTATTATTTGAACAGCGTACCCAGAGTTGGTGCTCTTCATTCCATACTTGCAAATTGCCATTCCAATCAGGGCCAAGTATTTCAACAGTTAAATCCTTCATTTGCTTTGATTCTTCAAGTGCGAATTGAGGCCAGCTTTGTGCGTGGACCACCCCGCCCCAAGAACCAAGTGGGTCATCCTAGAATTTAGACAATCACGACGAGTCAGTACCTTGGAATGGCAATTAATTTCGTAATGGAATTCGATTGTACCTACCGGTGAACCCGTCCAAACAACCAAGGCAATGGTTCTACTCGCTTGGTCAAGAGTTGCCGCCCGTCTCCGCTCATCAGCTTCTCTTTTGAGAGTCAATGCGCGGTATTCGTTGAGAAAGTCTGCTTGTAGACGGCCTTTATACTTGGCTACACCATTGCTGCGTCCTGCCTGTGTGACAGGGGGACCTGCTGAATCTTCGCTAGAATCGCCGACTGAAGGGTTGACGACGTTCTGGATTGGTTGCGAAGACACAATGGACACTCGTCCATTTTCTCGTATTTCTTTTTGGGTCCGCACAAGCATTGAGTTATGCTTACGACATGGTTTACGGCCATTGGTGTTGAGTTTCAAACAACACTGTGTCACCAGGTCATTGTTAGCTGGCTGATAAACTTATCACAATGTTTTATAATAATAAGAACATTACTCACCGCTTTGCACGCATTGACCGGGCAGAGTGCATTCGCGCGAGAGGAATGCCCACCAGCTATTTGCCCGTAAACTCCACTGCATTCCCGGGGGTTGCGTTCTGCAGGTTGATGGTCGATCTCGTTACGGGTTGCCTGGGTTGCTGGTGGTGTTGGGGGACCATTAAGTAGCTGGTTTCCTGGTGGTGTTGGTGGACTATTAAGCATACGATGCAGTTCCATGTTGTCCAGATGATTGTTGTCGGCTGTATCCAAAATTCTCCGATTTATTTCGCGTAGTTGTGCTACAAAATGCTTGGTATTGTATGTTCGGTAGAAGCCGTCGTCTATTGGACACTATAAAACACGTTCATAATCAGTGAATGCGTGTCAAAAGTATAAAGAATTAGGAACAAAAAAGTACCTTCACCCCAGTTAGATGTGGATGTCTGGATGCCGAGTATACAGTCGAGTGCGTGGCTCTCTTCTTGCAATTCTTCGATTGGCAGACCAATCCTGTATCTCCCCTGTTGTTGCGAGACGGATACGGTACGCGGCGGTAGGGATTGATGGGTTTGAGGCGATAATTAGGCGGTGGTTGGTTGGTTGGCATTGGGATAAAATCTTTTAAAAGTGGAAATATATTGACTATATTGGTATATGTTTGATAGAGGAAAGTTCGTAGAAATTGTAGGTTGGCTATGCCTCCCGTGGCATATAGCTGGGCACCATTAGAAGAGTCTCCTTCTTCATCAGCTTCGCCTGCAGCGTTCGTCATCTCGTGCTCTTCAAGGTCAGAGCTCGACTGTGTTGACCGGAAGATGTTGAGCATCTTGGTCTGTTCGGTCAGAATGCTTAGATACCGGTAGATGGTAAATGGATATCTATGATTGGCGTATGTGGCTAAAGGACGTTTTGGGACATGGCTGGACCTCTTATTACGCAAAGGTCATATCATAGCTAAACGGGATATCTTAATTCTACATTGAAACATGTATGCTGCGTGTATGACGAAAACGTAATATGAATAACATAAGGCTTCATGCGGGTCATGCTCACAGCTCACGACCGTTGTGAGCCTCCCGGATTCCATGAATCCCCCGGTGCTCTCGAACACCGGATATTCAAGCCAGTCAAGCATCTATCTAATCGCTTATCTCAGACACCGTCACCGTTCTCCTCAGCAAGTACATACATACTCAAGAATCATATTCGACTATCTAGCAGGCTACTCATACTCAACACGAGTGAGTGGAAGAAGCTCTATGGACCATCATCTCACACCTTGTCAATCCAGAATAGGATTGGAAGCACACACCTGAGATTCTCCCCCACCACGGATCTCAAGAATTGAGTTTGAGAAAGAAGAACTGGAAGCAATCTGTTGGGAAAAAGTTAAATGAGTGGACAAAGTTTCATGATTGATAATCTGACAAGGATGATGATGACTGATTGTATGTACATTCATATCATCTCTTCGTTTCACACTCTGAAGGAACATTGAGAGCAAGTCATGTATGGATGTATATGTGGTCTATGATCAAGGAACAGCCATCGATCAAGAGAAGGTGCTGATATGATTGTATAACCAGATTTAGAAAGTAGTGCACAGCTTTAGATGTTGATTCGGTAAAGTGGATGAGAGATGCAGCTGCGTAAAAGCTTGCTGAGCATAGAAAAGTTAATCTACCAGTCATCCACATTCAAGCAAGTGAGCTTAGGTGGTGATGAGAAACCGGAAGACTCGGTGATGAGCCAATAGAAGTGGGTTTAAGTCAGACTGATTCATATCCTAAACCCAACCCAACCCAACAAGGGCGTCAGTCTGATGAAATGGAAAATGTGAACCAAATCGAATCACCAAACAAAGCAAGCCATAAATTCAGTTTGACCAATCACTTCATCCCCAACGATTTTTTGATTTTCTTTGATTTTCTGTCAAGCTGAGTTTGTTTCTTATAAAACCTCATCAGAACCCTTCAACCATCACTTTCCCCGTCTCTCTTCAAATCTCTTCAGATTAACACACACTACCACCATCAAGAGTACTTCACCATCTTGTGTGCTAGAGAACTTCAAGGTATGCAGGTCCCTCTCGATTCATCCCTTTGATCAAAAATGCTAACGAATGCAACGAGCTTGGTTCGATCCATCAGGAACATTTACCCAAAACTCAAAGCTCAATCTCATCATCCCAAGAACTTAATTCTTTCTTTAATTTGTTTTTTTTCCTTCTTCCATTTCAAATTCAACTGAGGTGGTGAGTGACGAAATTTCATCAACGAATGAAGAATCAATCTCTCTCTCCCTCTCTCTCTCTCTGAATGAGGTTATAACCAAAAAGCACTTACCCAACCCCTTTTTTTCATTTTATTTCATCATCACTTTTTACCCCTTTTCTCTCATTCCATCAATCAATCCATCCACGCTTTCTCACTCATCGCTTCCGACTGAAAAATCTCATCATACAGTGAAGCGCTTCAAAATCAGGTCCAACCTCCCTGCTTGCTGGTCAACGTGCCTTATTATATCATTATTAAAAAAAGTTATATATATAACACACTCTAGATCTATCTTTCCATTTCCATTTCCTCCTTCAACTTACTCACTCACTACGATCATCCCACATTCACTTTTCCTTTTCCTTTTCCTTTACTTCACATCAACATTCTCACTTCATTCAACATGATCAAACCCACCCTTTTTCTCACTTTCTCACTCTCCACTTTCATTTCTACTTCTCTCTCCTTACCTTCACATGCCTCATACCTTCGAAACGGTCATGCATTGGCTATGAAACACAGTCGTGGGATTAGAGAAGAACTTTCCGTCGATCGACTGGTTGAAAGATCTGGAAATGAAGAACTTAGGTCTGATCAAGGTTTGATCAGACGATTCGGTACACTTGATTTCAGTTCACATCTTCAATCACGTGGTAAGCAAACTCTCTTTGATTCGATCCTCACGCGTCTTTCTTTTCTTTTCTGTTCGACATACTAACTGAGATGATGAGTTTGATTTAGCTAATGAAGATGATTCAGAAGATGAGGATGAAGATGAAGAAGATTGTGATGAAGAGAATGATGAAGAGAATGATTCATCTTCAGACGGAAACAGCACTGAGACTTCTTCAAATTCAAAAAACTCCTCCACTCAAGCTACCACCGCTCCTACCTACACTGCACCCGAACCTAAGAAAGACTCTTCTTGGACTGCTTCTGAATCGAAGAATACCACTCCTACTTATACTACACCTAAGAAGAAAGAAGATAAGCTTTCGGTTTCAACCGGTCTTTCTGTCTCCACTGGTCCTTCATCTTCTTACACTGGAGGCTCTACAGGAGCTTCAACGTACAGTGGAAAAGCAACATTGTAGGTGATCCTTTCTGTTCGGATTTGTTCATCTACTCGTCTTTTTCCTTTGATCTAAAGGTGATCTGAATTGTTTGGTTTTTTTTTCGGATTAGCTTTTCACAAGGAGGTGTTGCTGGTGCCTGTGGAACGGTTCATCAAGATTCGGATTATGTGGTAGCGATTGATGCTTCGATGTATGATGGTGGTAAATTTTGTGGAAAGACGATTGCAGTCACTCGAGTTTCAGTGAGTAGTGAGAGTTTGATCATCCGATTCGAATCGATGGATTGATTTTATTTTCAATGTTTTTCTAGACGGGTAAGACCATTCATTGTATAGGCGTAAGTCAATCATCATCATCATCATCATTGGTTTCTGTTTACCTGATGAGAGAGAGACTGATGAGTGTGTTTATTTCTTTTTTGAAATTTAGGCTGATGAATGTCCTGGATGTCCCAGTGTACAAAGTCTTGATCTTTCCATTGGTGCTTTCAATGCACTTGGAAGTCCCGATGAAGGTGTTTGTAAGTGAACTGCTCCTATTGATCTACTTTTGATATCACCATCTTTGACTGATGGAATTTTGATCATAACAGTTGATATCAAATGGGAAGTGGTTTCTTAAATTCAACTCATCCTCTCGATCCCTTTGAATCTTTCTTTTCGTTTTTTAAATTCTCGAGTTTTAAATTTTTCTTTATATGCTGCTTGATTAGTGATTAAGTAAGTCAATTGAAGTAACCTTTTTTTGGTTGGTTTTGTTTTTCTTCTCTATTTACTTGTATCTAAATCGTATGTGCTAGTCTCACTACGATCACCCTTCATTCTTTTCTTTCGTAAGGGGGGGAGGGGACGAAGGAAGTTACCTTTTGTTTTTTTCTTTGGCATTGTCTTCGTTTGTTGTTGTTTGTTTTTGTGTTTTCATCTTTTCATCAGTTCTATGGGATGTTCTTTAAGATGGGTTTTTCTTTTGTTTATTTTTTTCTTTGAAGTAATTTGTCTAAATTGATGTGTACCCAGTTTCATCAAATGTCATTTGATGTGTACTAGTTGCCTGAAATGTTATTTTGGTTGTTGAACTATTCAGTACCCCATCAGATTAGCCCTTTAGAGAAATGTTTTGAATGTGTGGAGTATCTTTGTGATTTTGAATCCAATTGACTGAATCATCTTATCAGTTCAGTATTCACATTCTGATTGTGTTGAATGCTGAGTGTGTTTTAAGAAATCATCCTTGGTGACAATCAAAGTTGAGAAGTGGAAGAGAGAAGATGAAAGAGATGTAAGTAGAGCTTCAGGGTTAAAGGTTGAAAGTTGAAACACGGAGAGAGGATGATGTTTGATTCGAGTGTGAAGATTGTATGAATGAGATTATCAATGAATGAATGAAAGTCTTTTTGGTTGAGTTCCTAAAGTTCCCATGAAACTGATAATACATCTTCACAAACTACATTGAACATTGACAACCGGTTGTGGCTTGGTTGGTTGCTGTTGGTTTAAGTTAATGTAGTTTGTTAGTTTACCATTCGAATTTAAAAATCAAAATCAAAATCAATTCCATTCTCAAATCAAATCCAGAACCAAACCCAAACCAACCCATTCAAGAAGACAACAAAACAAAAGAAAAGAAAAGAAATGAAGAGGAACGAAAAGGAAAAAGAAAAAGAAAAGGAAATCAATCGAACTCAAGCTGAACATCAAACTAAATCAAACATCAAATCAAAATCAACTTCAACTTCAACCAAACCATCAACTACCAGCACCACCACCCATCATTCAAATCCTTCTTCTGCTTTACAACTTATCAATCCAAGCTCATCTCCTTATCTTGCTCTCACTCCTACTCTCATCTCATCTGATTCTTCAACCATTCTTCATCATCAATCCAATCTAAACTCATCAAAACCAAATCAAACCTTCAACTCATTCAATCATTCAATCACTCCTTCAACTTCCTCAACATCTTATTCTTCAAACTTGAGATCTTCTACTTCTCAACATACTCTCAAAACTCTGAGTGGCGGTAAATATTATGATGAATATGATGAAGACGAATCAAGTGATCTAGACCAATTACCACCTTTACCTAACTCTGCATCTTCAATTCATTCCAACAAATTCTCACCTCATCAAGCTTCCTTTCCACCCATCTCTTCACCCTTAACCACTCCTACCACTCCTCGAACACATCAATCCTCTCCTCTATCTCAACTTCATCAATCTCAATCTACTTCAAGATCTCCCTTAAGACTCAACCTACAATCCTCCAATTCATTCATCATCGATCTCACCCCTCCATCTGCTTCCTCTATCCATCATTCTCAATCATTCATTCCTTCAAATCTCACCCACAATCCTCATTCACTTGATCATCAAGCCTTCAATCTATTCTCAATCGAAGATTGGAACTCATTCTCTCATCAACGTCCTTTACTCTCCTTAGCCATCAAATTAGGTCTTCTGCTCTTTGGATCAGCTTTGGTCTTGAGTGGATTGATTTGGATCTTACTTCCACCTGTAGCTGAAGAACATAGATCAATGTTAAGCTTACCTACCAGTTTTGAAGCACTTAAAAAACTTAATCAACTCTTACAAGTGAGTTGAATTGAGAAGTTTCGAATTGTCCTTCCAAAGCCGCTTTTTCTTCAAAAAATACTCATCTTTTTCTTTCTTTTTCACCCTAGATTTATAAAACTAAAAATTATTATAGATTACTCTCTTCTTTTATTTTAATTTATTTATTCTTACAAACCTTTTCATTACCCGGTTCGATGTATCTATCCATCTTAGCAGGTGCGATGTATGGGGTGAAGATTGGATTACCATTAGTTTCGTTTTGTGTAGGAACAGGTGCATTGTTGTGTTATAAGGTTTCATCTACCTTAGGATCGACGATCTTTCAATACTCACCTTCATTGAGAAACCGATTAGAGACTTGGAAAAACAAACTCGAATCGAAGACGAATCGATTCGATCTGTTTTCCTACTTGGTCGTCATTCGAATCTCGCCTTTACCTCCTCACTGGGTTGTGAACCTCTTGGCTCCTCATGTTGGAATCGAATTGACCATCTTTTGGTTCTCTACTTGTATTGGAATCATGCCTGTTACTTTGATTCATACTCAATTAGGTACTACTTTAGATCAAATGGTCGGACCTGAAGATCTATCCTTATTGAATTCAAAGAACTTATTCGGTTTAGGATTAGTAGCAGTCGGAGTCTTGGTACCGGTTGGGATTAGATGGTATTGGAAAAAAGATTTAGAAGAGAGTGAAGGATTAAGTGATGAAAGTGAAGGGAACGGACGAAGGATCGGATTGAGTTCAGAGAATGAAGAAGAAGATCGAAGGTTAGGTAGATTGAGAAGTTTGAGTGGACAAAGTTATGATGGTAGATTAACCACGAGCTCATCAGTCGCTAGTTTATCTGGATTGAATCGAACCACTTCCACCGAAACTTTGGTTCTCTCTTTATCCAGAAGAAATTCATCACCTCATCGAATCAATCATAGGAAAACTGAAGAGAGTCTAGCAGTTGTTGATGATGATGGAGATGATGGAGATGATGATGAGCTTAGGATGAAGAAGAAAGTAGGAAGGAAGAAGAATCCAAAGAGTAGCTTACCCACTTTAGTTCAGAATAGTAATAAAGCAGCTAGGATCTTAGGCATCTCTTCTAATCCTCATCATCCTCATCAAACTCATCATCATCCTTCATCACCTGTGGATGGATTAGGTGGGATTTCTTTATCAGACACCAGTCTAGCTCACCTTGCTCGTCCGCGTGATCGGCATTAAGAAAAACTTTTTTGGGCTTCTCTCTCTCTCTTTGATCTTCTTCAGTCTTTCTCTTCTTTTTCTTCAGCTTTCCCGCCCCCACCGCCCAAAAGAAAAAACCTATTGTTGTATCAATACATTCTTTCGAAAACTTTTTTTTTCTTTTCTTTCTTTACTTTCTTTGATTTCTTTTTCCTTTTTTCCATAGATCAAAACAAAAACAGAAATTTAAAGTGTGAGTGTGTGGTTGTGTTTGTGTGTGTGTGTGTTTGTTTGTGGTTGTGGTTGTGATGGAGGAGATGATCATGGTAGATCATGGTAGATCAATCAAGGTTCTTTTGTCGTTCTTTTCTTTTCTTTTTTTCTTTTTTGATTTAATTTAATTCAAAGTGGGCAGGGGAGGGGGGGGCAGCGGGCGGGGGCTTGATGAAGAATTAAGTTTTATTTTTTATGTGTTTTTTTTTGTAAGTATATTAGAGAAGAGAAAGCCAAAAAAAGAAAAAAAAGAAAAAAAACACACCATGAGGTTTTTTGTTTTCTTGGTATGGTTTTTCTTTGTAGGAGCTAGTGGGAAGAGGAGGTTATTTTTCATTCATGGGTTTTTATGACTTTTTCTTGATCTCATGATTCTTTTTTTTTATAATTCAATCATTTAAAACGTTTGAATGACTCAAGAGAAAAGTAAAAGAACAGTCAAAAAAAAAGATATGGGTTCATTATTTTGAAGAAGAAGAGGGTTTAAGATTTTTTTTTTGTGAATTTGAATGAGTGTAGGTTTGTGTGTGTGTGTGTGTGTGTGTTTTGAAAGTGATACTTATGAAGTGATTGAAATCTTTTCTATGGATTGTACTTTTTTTTTTGAATTTCTTGAGTCAAGTTGGTTTATTCTTTTTTTTTTTTGGTTTTTTGTTGAAATGATGAATGAATGATGAATGATTCATTGAAATTGAAAATTGAAAAGTACAAGAAAGGTGATCAGAAGTTGAATTTTGAGAATGAATTGGTTTGTTTTTTTCTTTTCTTTACAACCAGATCTAGATTTCGAAAAGTTCAATACAGAATGAAGACAAAACCGTTTAGGATGATCATAGGATTACAAAAAGAAGAGTTTGAATCAGTTCTTTTGAGGGATTGAGAGGAAGATAGAAGGAAGGATGTAAAGATTTAAAATGGATTTTCAAATGGTTGATGAAAAAGTCAAAAAAAAAAAAAAAAAAACTTTGAAACTTTCGATTCTCAGACCTGTGAACCGGAAGAATGAAGAGGACAAGAAGAGTTAATTGATCAAGGTACCAACCAAGAAGGGAAAAGACTTCTAAACAAGATCAGATCGAGAAAAAGTGATGATGGATGATGAAGAATTGACCTTTAATTTTTGATTTAAATCACTTTCTAATTCTACCACATCCATCGTCTTTGTAGAAGTAGTAGAAGTAGAAGGTTTTTGATCAGATAAAGGTTTGATGAGTTTTGATTCTTGGATTTCTCCTGATGGTTTTCGAGTCAAGAGTTCTTTTCCTATATCTGAATGAGTTGTAGTGGAAGTCAGACTACCACCATTTTTTAAGAAATCTTCCATCTTTAAGGGTTCATGATTGATTGAATTATGAATGATGGGAGCTTCGTGAGTGATCTCTTTGGGATCAGAAAGAAGACCCAAGAAAAGAAAGAAAAGAAAGAGAGAGAGAAAAGAAAGAAAGGTTAGAAAGGATTTGGTTTGAAGTTTGGGGATTTAGAAGCTTGAGGGTTGACTCAACGATGAACGGGTAGGGTGGTATGAATCCGATGACGATCATGAGTTTCCTTTTCGATCACAGGTTGAATCACATTATGAACATGATGATGTTCTCTAACTTGAACCGTCTCACCCAAATCAATCACTTCTCGTTTACTTTGAGCATGTTCAACTCGATCTTTGAATTGGGTTCCGATGGATTCATAAGCAGCTGCATCTTCTGCTGTAGATGATAAATTCTCATTGATGATGGTCTACAAAGTGAGAAGAATGATCAGTCGAACTTGAGAAATGATCTTAGAGAAGTGATTGAAAACTTACAGTAGGCGCAACTGAGTTGTGATGAACCTCATCACGTATCTCTAAATCTTTGACAGGCTAATGCAAAAGAAAAAGAAAAAGAAAAAGAAACAGAGATGAATCAATTTGGATGGAATGTTTGGAAATAAAGACAGAAAGATGAAGAAGACCTGTATGTGATGTTGAACATGATGAATGTGTCGATCATGCTCACGAGCTCTTAAAACTTCTTCTGTTTCTTGATGTTTGATCAAGTTATGAGTGACAGCTAGAGAATTCAAATCCCATTGATAAGTTTATATAAGTTGAGAATCTGGAAGTATAATGTTGTATGCTAGTAGATTGCTTCACTCACGAGCCACGACTTTTTGAGTTTCTGTAGTTTCACTTGCATCTAGTCTATCTTTGGTCAATGGTTTGACTTCAAGATTTTTATACTTTAGTTCTACCGAAGATTTTCAAACGAGGAAGAAAGAACTCAAACGCTCATACTCACCCACAATGCTTGCTTTTCGAGTTCCAGTTCCAGTGTCCTGAATGATTTCATCCTTCTTCACAATCTGTTCACTAGTTGGTTTGACCTCTAAACTTTTCTTCAATTCGGTCGTAGCTTTTGATGAACGACGAGAAGGTTTTATAGAAGAACTTCTGTTGTGAGGTGAAGATGGATCGGTACTGATCTCATCCTTATTGGGACTTAAAACTTTTTTAATCTTATCCATAGTGAAAAAAGTAAAAGTGAAGTTGGTTTAATAAGATGTTATTTAAGATTTGAGAATTGAATGTGTATTGAGGAAGATGATGATAAAGAGTAAAAGTAAGGATTTGGAATGCAATTGAGGAAACTCGAATATTTGAAACGAAGATGAGGAAAGAAAAAGTAAAAGAGAGAGAGCTTGCTTGTTGGGGAAGAAGAAAGGAAGGATAAAGAAAAGTAAGAAGGAAAGATTATATTGAAAAAAAACTTTATGATCTTTGACTGAGACTTGATCAATTGATTATATGAATCTCATCTTTTCTTTTTTCGTTCGAGTTGATTGCCAGAAGATGATGATGATGAAGGAGTTCATCCGATTCCGTCTTTGGAAGCTTATCCTAGGCTATCACAATGTAAAAAGGGTGGAAGGATGATGAATTACCAATTCGAGAATCAAAACAATCTCCAATCAGACTTCATGGTAGACCTCCTAAGGCAATCCTCTTGATCAATGGATTCATGCTTTGGCTCAATATGGAATTGATGTGGACAGGTAGCATTGTGTGAAGAGTGAGTCTTTTTATCAATCTCGGTAAAAGTCTCTGAAGTCACAATTGACTCTTCTTTCCTTTCTCTCTCATCCATTTTGTATTCTTTTGATCGAAGATACTTGTTCAACTTCCTCAAGTTGATTAGATCATCAAACTTGCCTTCTTTGCCTTTTTTGGGCAAACTCCACTTCCTGAGCCAACCTGGACAATCTCTACTTTATCTATAACGCCTCTTGGGTAAGAGCAGAGTACAAGACCAACGTTCTTACTCAAACCAAGCTGTCAACATCAGTTTCATAGTCGGTCCATTCTGCTTTATGCTGTGACTTGAACTCTCACTCCGATTTTTATACTTACTAGGATCTGCTATGAAGGAGTTTTCGAATACCAAAGGTTTTATCAAACTGACCTAAGCTCTGATATCGCAGATGGCATGTAATTGAAATTGCTTATAAATATAACAGAGCTTCAGATGTAACTTTACTTATTTCATGAAGGCTGTGGTAAAATCGTAATCACATGAGCTGATCTTCATGGCCTATCAAAAGTCACAAAGTTGAGAAGAAGGGCTTTGGCGCTGACCGAAAAGCTCCGACTGGAACCAGCTGCTAATGGTGAATGTCATAGAATCATGTTGGGAGAAGAGCGCGCGGCATGAGACCAGTGACAAAAGTATGAACAGACTTTGTGCATCTGACATTTCTCCTCTTGGTGATGGAATACCTTTGAGAGCTCAACAACAATGAGACCCATAGATCACTCAGGATTAACTGTTGCTCAAGGATTTCCTGGAATGCTCAGCGCTCTCAATTCCATGCACTGGCAATGAAAAACTGTCCAAAGGGTCAGATTGGTCAATATGAAGGCAAAGGCTCAGCTCCTACTATCATTTTAGAAACGGTGGTGTTGCACAACCACTGGATTTGGCACTCATTTTTTTGGAGTACCTGGTTCACTCAATGATGTCAACGTTCTCAACAAATCTAACCATTTTGATCGGCTTGCCAGAGGTGAATGTAGTGATCTAGGATGTACTATGAAATATATATATATATATTTATTAATATATAGTTCCCTCAGGAATAATTGTTTTATAATTCTTATATTTTAAAATAAGAAATGGATGATTATGATTACGAAAAGATTCGATACCGAAAAAGGGAACTCGAAATACAACATTATATATATATATACATGATAATCAGAAAGAAATAAACGTATAAGATTTCCCAGACTCCGTACTTCATTCGCATAACAACTCTTTTATTATGCGCTTATCATGCGTTCCCATTACAAAAGTAATCTGTGTTATACCTGCAGTCTCTACGCAAAACTAGGCTGAGCGACGAACCCTCTATCCACATGTTGCACATATATCCTTGACTCTAAGTTTGGAGCAATTTCCTCTGGGTGCAACTGATGATAAGCTCGCAAAAATACATCCAAACCCCGTGAAATGTGAATCAATGGTACCCACACGTCACTATCATCACTCCCTTCCGAGTCATTTCTCAACAGGTACTCGTGCCCACTGGTGGTAATTCGATGACCTAAAATAAAAGTGACTGCCATCCAATTGGCTACCATTAGCGCACCTGCAGCATCATCAACCTGCTCTTCCGGTTCCTGCCCTTGCAACATCCCACTCTCCTCTTCCTGTGGTCCACTTCGAACTGGAGTGACCAAAGAGACGTTAAAAACTGGATGCAATCTTGAGTACTCACGGGAAAGTTCCAATTCAACTGCATTCCTTCCCACCATTCGTATCACTCTAAATGGTCCAATTCTACGATAATCCAGCTTTGCAGAAGGCCTCCTTGTCTTAATATGCTTCCTAGCTAACCATACCAATTCCCCTCGGCGATAAACCACTTCCACCCTTCTTTCCTGGTTGTAAAACCGCGCTTGACTTTCCTTTGCACGAGCTAAGTTTTCTTCCAATTTAGTTTGGATGTCCTGCAATTCCTGGATGAAGGCGTCCGCCTTAGGGACCTTTGATGATTTCACCAACGTGTTAAAA
The DNA here is from genome assembly GCA_022264835.1 of Melampsora americana. Lineage (NCBI taxonomy): Eukaryota > Fungi > Basidiomycota > Pucciniomycetes > Pucciniales > Melampsoraceae > Melampsora > Melampsora americana. Next base: position 262,090 of record JAIFHY010000050.1, on the reverse strand, counting down.
CGAGGGTGAAATCCCGTTGAGGCAAAGAATGGTGACGAGCCTGTTGAAGCGGATATTGAGTTATTATTAGCAAATTCTGCCATTGCTAACCATTGTACCCAATCGTTCTGGCTCTCGCTGACGAAATGCCGTAAATAATCCTCCAATATAGCATTTATCCTCTCGACCTGCCCATCCGTTTGGGGGTGAAAAGCCGTAGAAGGAGCCAATTGAATTTGTAATCTATTACAAACGGCTATCCAGAAACCGCTAACAAACACTGCTCCCCGATCAGAGACAATCTTTTCAGGTAAGCCGTGCAACCAAAAAATGTCGCGCACGAAAGCCTCTGCCATCTGCACAGTGGACCAAGTCTCTTTTGCTGGGATAAAATGCACATACTTCGTGTAGTGATCTACTACCACCATTATAGAGTCAAAACCTTCTGATACGGGCAGCTTGACAATGAAATCCACGCCGATAGTCGACCATGGTTGTTCTGGAATTGACAAAGGAATCAAAACTCCCTGTGGAGGCCGCAGATCACGGTTCACCTGCTGGCAACTATGGCAGTGACGTATAAAGGTCAGCAATTCTTCTCTTACCCTTGGCCAAGAGAATGTCCGTCCCAGCAAACCAAGCGTTTTTGCAACGCCCCAATGACCTGCAGTAGGAGCAGAATGGTAAGTACGTATTACTTGATCCCTTACCACTTCCGGTACGTATACTCGTCCGCGATACCACCAAACGTCTCCCCGGAGCTTCAACAACTTTGATTCTTCACGTATCATCCGATCCTCGTCGTAACCTCCTTTAATCATACGCAACGCGTCCGCGGATGGTTCCGCGAAGCTAACATCGAACTGACCATGCTCCCCTACTTCTAACACTTCTACTGGAATGCCTTCTACTGACTTAAAAAGAACTAAAGGTGCGGCTGGCGCGGAGTCCACGTAATCCGGACGCCTGGAAGCGGGATCCGCTGGGTTGGAACAACCTGGAGTGTGTAAGATGACGAAGTTGAATGCCGACAGAAAGGCTGCCCAACGACACTGACGCGGCGTAAGCTGCCTACCCTCCATGAAATAGCGCAGATTAGCATGATCCAAAAATACTAAAATTTGTTCATTAGCTCCCAACAGCCAAGATCTCCATTCCACAAACGTCGCAACTATGGCTCCCAACTCTTGATCATGAGTTTGCCACTTAGACTCCGCCGGCGTCAATTTCTTAGAGTAATAGCAAACTGGTACGAGCTCACCGTTATCCCCGGGCTGTGACAAAATAGCTGAGAAGGCATAAGCGCTGGCGTCAACTTGTACGACGCGCTTTGCTTCGAAATCAAAGTGTTTCAAAAACGGAGCGGTAGAGAAAACTGACAGCAAGGAATCAAAACTTTCCTTTACCTCAGGCCTCTGTAAACCCTCTTCTACGTTGACCCCATTCCTTGTCAAGTTAGTCAAATTCGCAACTTCAGAAGAGAACCTTGGAATGAAACGGCGATAAAAATTGGTGAAACCCAAAAATCGACGTAGATCCGCTAAGTTTTTTGGATACGGCCATTCTGTAATGGTACGCAACTTCGCCGGATCCATTCGCAGACCTGTGGTGGAAATAACAAAACCCAGGAAGACAACTTCCTCTTTAAAGAACTCACACTTAGAAGGTGATGCCTGTAATTTATTTTCCCGCAACTTGGTCAAAACTTTTCGGATGTGCTCCTCGTGAGAATGATCATCCTTGGAAAAGATGAGTATGTCATCCAGATAAACAAAGCAAAAGACGTCAAGGTATTCGTGCAACACATCCTGAATAAAGCGCTGAAAAACTGCTGGTCCGTTAGCAAGCCCAAATGGTAGTACTAAAGACTCATAAAGTCCTCCAGGGCCTCGAAAAGCGGTCTTCCACTCATGCCCCTTGGCAATTCGTAACAAGTTAAATGCCGCTTTCAGGTCAATCTTAGAAAACCGTGTACAACCACGAACTCGACTTAACAAAGATTTGACCAGTGGAATAGGGTAGCTATCCCGAATAGTTATCTTGTTCAAACCTCGATAATCAATACACGGACGGTCTTTCCTGCCCGGGCTTCGTGCTAAAAATGAAGGTGCGGATGCAGGTGAAGAAGAATGTCTTATGAAGCCCTTTTGAAGCTGATCTTCGATCCACTCCTTCATAATGATCTCATCGGGGACAGAAAGATTGTAAGCTCGACTCGCGGGAGGTTCACATCCTTCCTTGAGGTTAATCTCCACGTCGTGCTTTCTATGTGGGGGCAAAGAGTCAGGCTGGGGTCGGAATACGTCATGAAACTCAAGAAACATGGGAGGAATGCATTTCTTGATGATTTCATCTAAGGACTCTTCAACTGGAACGGTCTGATCAACAACCTTGGGAACATCAATACCCTCTTCGCTGAGGATTGCTATATTACCTACTTCCAAACCATTACCATGAGGGCCGCAAAAAATCGTCGCTCTATGACTATTAAGCCATGGTAAACCGAGAATCACATCATGCTGCCCGATATCATTGACTTTCAAAGAGAAATCCAATAAATCGGACTCTACTTCTCCGGCTGTAATGATTCCAAATCCTGACCAAGACTGCGTGACGAGCTCGCCACCGGCTGTTCCATCAAAAGCTGAACAAGTCAAAGGTGTAGTTAGACGGTCAGTAATGAGCCCATATGACTGGACCACTCGCTTATGGACGAAGGAGTCCATCGCCCCTGTATCAATTAGGGCCCGAACTGTGACAAAGGAGTTTCCCAAACACAGTCGCAACGAGACAAAGAAACGGGAAACAGAAAGGGGAGAGTCAATACGCACGGGAGCTAGCTCCAACTCAGGCTCGGCATTCTGCAAGTGATCGTCCCACCACTCTTGAGTCATACGATCCAAGTTATCCTGCTGAACACGAGTGAGGGTAGCTGTCTCCCTGGTGTCATCATCGTCTTCAATATCGATAGGAGCAACTCCAGTCGAAACGGGCGCATGTTCTTGAAGAAAGTTGATCTTAGCCTCGTTTGTAGCTGGAGTGTTCGTACATCGACCAGGGACATGTGTCGTCCGATTGAACGGAAGCAAACATTTGTAACAGAGGAATTTAGTATAACAAATACGATGAACGGCGCTCCAAATACCATCATCCGCTGTAGGAGGCCGCCGAGACCCCGGTCGGAAGCTTGAACGAGGGCCGGTCGGCACGTTCCGGAAATCAGGACCTACTGCGTCAATCTGCATGGCGTTAGGATCTGGCGGAACTCGAACGTAACTTGGGTGACGCGGCGCCGGACGCGGAGTAGGAAGCGGAGGAGAGCGACTATTGCCCTGAGCCTTTGAACGGCGGAGGTCCTCGGCATTCTTAACCACCACCTGACCTTCCATTGCTAAACGCATCTTTTCTTCCAGCGTTCGAACTCCGTGCCATTCACGCCAACCATTTACCACGCCTGCTATTGCTGCGTTGAGGTTAAATTTATAATATTCAAGCTGCGTATCGATACTCAGACTTGTCCTAGATGCAAGTGCGCGGAAAGCACCGTTAAATTCAAAAATGGACTGCTCTGGGCCTTGTTTCAAACGGCGTAAGGCTTCATTTGCGGTAGGCGTTGCATCTCCGTCCCCGAAATCAGCAACCAGAGCCTCGTAAAAGTTTGGAACTGAATTTAATTCGGGAATGTCAAAAGGTAAACCCCGCAAATCGGCGTATTCGGACCACTGCCCTAGGTGATGGGCGTTATTACAAAGCAAACCGTCGAACCAGCTTTGCGCTGCAGTCGGCGGCTCCCGTCTTCCGGTTTGCGGCTTGAAGTGCAACGAGATCCAGTTGATTTTCCTAGCGTCGTCCCGAAAGCGGTGATCGTAAATGCGCATCTTGTCGCGTACTAACAAAAGAAATTCCCGCAAATCACTCGGAGTGCCACCAAAGAATGGTTCTTTACAAAGGTCGGGCTCATTGTCCAAGCCGGGCAGAGGGGGCGCCGGCGCTGGGGAAGGAGCCGGGTTAGGAACGAAAGGCGGCGGCGGGGGAGGAGGAGGGGGAGGAGGAGGACGAAAAGGAAGAAAACCCGGAGGTGGAGGTTGAAAAGGAAATCCCGGCAACCCAGGTGGAACAGGCGGAAAACCAAACGCCGGCGAAAAATGCTGAGCAAAAGGAGGAGGAACAAAAGGAGGGGCCGGTGTGGGTCGAAAAGCTGAATGTGGTTGGGAACCTTGCTGATCCGGCAAGAGTGACTGCTGAAATGTCGGTTGGGGTGGTTGTTGCTGCTGCTGAAATGACTGTCGTTGCGGTTGGTGTTGCTGGGACTGGCGGTGTTGGTCTGGCTCGTAAGCGGGAGGCGGCTGGCGAAAACGATGTTCAAAAGGGGTGCGTGAAATATTGGTTGACGCGGTGGCGGAAGCCGATAATGCGGATTCATGCGTGTCCGGACAGCGCTTAAGTTAGGATGAAAGGTTGGGTAGGTAGGTGAGTCCACCGATAGATTTCCCATCCCTGCCGTCACATCAACCAGCCGGGGGTGACCAGACTCTTGCTGTAACTGCAAGAGCTCGGCCATAGAACGAGCCAAACTATCAACCGTAAGAGAGAGCCGCTGGTGGTCGGCTAGAGATACTGTGCTGACGGCGGAGTTTGAGGCCATCGTGACGTCGGAAGTCTCCGAAAAAGACAAGGGCCGGTCTCGATGTTGATGACTTGGCCGAGGAGTTGCGGAGTTCTCCTGCGTGGCATCCATATCTTGAGAGTTGTGGTTGTCTCCTTCCCATGGGTTACCTGCTGGATTCATAATAACTCCGGAAATGAGGAAGAAAAGACGTAAAAAGGAGTAAAATGAAATATAAAGTAAGAGAAAAGAAAGTATGAGAAGAAGGAAAGCTAATAATACGAATGGAGGCAGAGAGAAGCGGAAGAGAGAAATTGCTTAAAAGGGAAACAAAGTGTTAAATAAAAGGTGAGATGAATAAAAGTTGTTAATAAGAAAGAAGAAACGAAATATGAAGTAAGAAATGAATTAGTTAAGATGAAATGAATAACGAGAAAGGAAATAGTAAATAAGAAAATCACAATAGATGAGATAAATGTTGTTAAATATGGAAGGAGAACGAAATATGAAGTAATAAATGAGGTAGTTAATGATGAAATAAATAAAGAGAAAGGAAATTATGAAGTAAGAAATGAAGTAATTAAGATGAAATAAATAAAGAGAAAGGAAATATTAAAGTGAGAAATTTTATTTGATTTTACGCTTGCTAAAGTTGATTAAATATATTTGATAATTGTTAATGCTAATTGATAGAGGATTGATTTTGTTTGATGATAGTAAGATTGTTGATGATAAATGTTTCTGCGATTTATTATGAATAGAAAATGTGAAGTTTTTATGAATGTTAATAGTGCTCGAAAACTAATTTAAAATTTATTATGAATAGAAAATGTGAAGTTTTTATGAATGTTAATAGTGCTCGAAAACTAATTTAAAAGAATAGAACCGCCGCAGGAGTCCTAAACTTTCTTATAAGCTAATGAGAATGAGATTTATATATATTTCAAAAAAAAAGGTTGATCGAATCTTAATGTAGTGATCTAGGATGTACTATGAAATATATATATAGATATTTATTAATATATAGTTCCCTCAGGAATAATTGTTTTATAATTCTTATATTTTAAAATAAGAAATGGATGATTATGATTACGAAAAGATTCGATACCGAAAAAGGGAACTCGAAATACAACATTATATATATATATACATGATAATCAGAAAGAAATAAACGTATAAGATTTCCCAGACTCCGTACTTCATTCGCATAACAACTCTTTTATTATGCGCTTATCATGCGTTCCCATTACAGTGAAGCCCACCTTGTGATGACAAAATCAATGGACACCAAGACAACAAAGGTGATTACCTTGCTGATTAGATTTATCCAAAGTGGTCTACAGACAATCTTGTGGTCACAAGACCAAAAGAAGAAGGTCAGTGATTGTGTCCTCATTTGATCAAAGACTTTGAATGAAGTTTTACTGGCCTAGATTTGATTATAAAACTTTGCTAAGATGCAAGAAGCCGTTCGGAAGGATGTCAAATGTGCTTTTGGCATACTACAAGCTTGATTTGCGGTCATAGCTTGGCCTGCCAGGTTGAGGTCTTGTAAAGTTTTGTTGTCAATCATGAAGGCTTGTGTTGTACTGAATAATATGGTAGTTGAGGATGAGCGGGAAGAAGACTTGCACAAAGTTGAGCCTCTGGTAGAACTGGCCAAGGTTATCCATTAGGCTAAAGACCTGGTTCCTTATATTGCCCACCTACAACAAATAGAAGATGGAGATGTAGATTATCGACTTCAAAATTACCTGGTTCAGCATATATGGAACCTACAAGGTCAAGCAGTATATGAATTCTTGTCACGAATAAGTTTTTATAAAGTTTGATCTGGTTGATCTTGATGAATCATATGATCTTTGTATTTATTTTTATGATTTAATATTCTTTATCTTTGATATGACCTTCCCCTTAACTTATCTTACACTTTTTTGTTCTTCAGATTAGAGATTAAATCTTCTTGAATGATTGTTTTAATTTTTGGTGTTATTTTTATAGTATTCGTGTTCAGGAATGGTTATCTCATTGGTTCTCTGTCTTCACTTTCACTGAATGAAAATTCAAAATTTACTCAAATGTAATTACTACAAAGCAAAGTTTATATACATACATAGCAAGCAATTTTTTTGGTGGAGGTTTCAATATTCATATAACAACACACAAAAGGAACATAAATAAAAAGAAGAAAACAATCATTTTAATCAATGATTAAGAAAAAAAGAAAAGAGAAACAAACAAAGCAGACATAAATCAAGACCTGATAAAATACATATATGAAGCCCACCTCCTATTCATGTTTCTTCAGGATCTCCTGCTGCCTTTTCCCATAGTTTGCCTTGATATCACTGGTGAGTGATGCAGTATCAGTTTTAAGGACAACATTGTCAGTGTGAAAAATATTGCCTGACATTCACTTCTAGAGTCCAGTGCCATGGAAGCGCTGGATTTGGGAATAGATTGAGTATTGTTGCATAGTTGAGCCATCATGATGTCCATTTGGCAAGCCTGTTTGGAAACCTTATAGCCCATCGGTCTCTCATTGTTCCAATGCAATGTCTCAGATGTTATGAACTCAACATCAGAATCTAGATCAGTGAGAGCAGGTGCAGACCGGACAGATATGATGGAGTGGGGAGGTTTGGAATTGGCAGTGGTGTGGCTGTTGTTGTGATCTATCCATTTGGGCGCAGAATCCAGGAAATTGTGGCATCAAACATATTTGAATGGACATTTCCCCAACTGAAGGTACATCTTCTGGGTGTTGGCTTGGAGATCAAGTACAGTTTTGCTGCTGTTGTGGAGATTTTTTACTTTCAATTACTGACCAACATACTTGTGAATACACCAGTTCATAGATCTCCATTTCACCTCCAGAGAGACAAGGGTGTGCGCTGGATATGGTTCTGAGTCTTGATTGCTCTGTGGCTTCTTATATGCCTTACACATGCTCTAATTGGGATCCTTTGTAACTTGTGCACACATTGTGTCTTTTGATTGACCAGTGCCTACCTAAGGGTCCTGTGAAATGGCCAACCAGGACTGGTACAGCTGGAGATCTTTGTTGGGGGAGAAGTTGCTTATGCAACCAACAGCTTCTTCAGAAGGAGTAGAATCATTTGGAGAAGTGACTGATTTGCGCTTTTGATGTGCAGTTGATCTTGCAGAAGCACTAGATGTAGTACCGGGTGGCAGAGACACGGGAGCCGAAGTTGGTGGTAGAGAATTGGGGGTAAAAATAGTTGGGTTGATGGTCAGCATGTTTTGCAAAAGAGGATGTTTGTACCAAGTGGGGATGGGATTTCAGTCATCAATTTGTCTTCCTACTACATCAGAATTGTAACTTAAATTGCAGCTATCATACCAGAAATGACCAATTGAAACACTTACCATTTCTATTGGAATGACTATCCAATGGGCCTTGGTCAGTTGTATGGCTAAGGCTTGCTGCAAGTTGGGCGGTAGTAGACAAATAGGTCAGTTGTCAAATCACTCAGACTGACACCCACTTTGAGCATCCATCTCACACTTGGATAAAGATCACTAGGCTTGCATGAGGTCTACGTCAAAACCTACCCACAAGATTCTGGTGCGTGAAGCCAACCCAGTCTTGGGGAGGACACTTGAAGTCAAACCTCAGCGGTGACCATAGATCATCATGATCCAAAACCAATGTGATAGAGAATGGAATTGGTGACATCAATTAGTTCTACATTCATGTAGTGAAGAATGAACATGGAAAACAAAATTTCATCTACTATCAAATTGGCCTGTGAGACTTCTGCATGCAATGATATCTGATGATCATGGGAAAAAGAAATAATTTGCCATTGTGAAATGTGGAACAAAGTTTGGATGGTGCTGCTACCCAAGGCATTTTTGCACTAGTATTGCGGAATGTGACCAATTGTCTGGTGGGATTAGCTGGAAAGAAGCAAGATCAATAAGCCATGATATCATAGGAAAGAGAAAGAAGGTATGAATGGAAACACTCACCACTTGTGACATGGTTGACTTCAAAATTGAAGAGGCTGGGTGGATGGTGTTGATAGTTGATAAGTGTGGGTAGATTTCAAAGACATGATTGGCCAAGCAGTGGCAAACTAAATGGTATGATATGAAAACAAAAGAAAAGAAGTAAAACACAGAGGTAGAGACTATGAAGGGAAAAGAAGGAAGATGAGGTATGAATATGTAAGTTGTAGAAGTAGGTCCAACATCAACAATAGTAGGAGCTTTTGATGATATTATCACAGACAACTTACTAGAATTGAGCTGGTCCTAACTAGTGCAGTATGGATGATTTGGTGATTCTATTCCCAGAAAAACAAGAAAAACAAGCAATGGGAAAACTGTACAAGGGATCCACGCACAAGACAAAGAGACAAAAGGTGAGTGTTTTGGTATCAAATTTGCCATTGAACAAGCACCTATGCTGGCCAAAGGAGCAATATTGGGGTATCAAAAGATAGTTGAAGGTTATGGTGATCAAGCCGTAGTATTCTTGACAGTGATCTGGCATGTTGATACCTATTCCACTGGAAAAAGTCACCTCTTGGTTAAGGGCCGCGGCCAAAAATCAAATTAGAACTTTCAAATCTCACTAAAGCTCTTGGTGAGATTATCCAAGAGATCATTTTTGTGAATATCTCAAGGAGCTTGATGGTTTGATAGGTACAGCATGTACTGGGGCAAACATACACAATGGCTCTGTTTGCATCTGTGTTGAATACTTGCTGCGTATATATTACTGTTTCAGTTGAGCCACTTGAAGAACAGAAGGACAGCCTTGACAACCATGAGTTGTTGTTGTGGCAGGGTTTCTCATCACTGCAAGTCTGAGTATTGTAGAATTTTCAAGAGGAAATAATAATGATCATATAGCTGATCTGAATATATAAATAGCTGTGTAGTGTGTGGCAATGAATGTAGTGTGCAGGTGGTATTCTTCCTTTATTAGAACACATGACAACCCTGCACATCAAAACAGTGGATTTGTGGTTCAAAAGTTAGGAGAGAAGAAACCGGAGGTAGGAAACCTGCTTGTTAGAGGCGGTGAGGTTGTATGTTAGGCAAATCATTGTGACTTGATTTAGTTTAATGTGGTGGCTTGGGGCCTAATATCCAGTATTTCATAAAGCATCATTCGAATTTCATACATATGTAGGTGCTACTCTGATTTATAGGAAAACATGAGGAAGACCAGAGGATGTCCATGTGAGCACTGTAAGAATTGCATCAGATAAGAGGACCACATTGGCTGATTGGCTCAAACTGAACTGAGCCCCGTGTTGGGCCTGACACACCTTGTTACAGCTCAATGTGTGACTTAGTTGAGTTTGAATTGGCTGCTTGTTTTGGGTACCTGATCTCTAGTTTGGATCATGAATTTGACAAATTGCTTAAACTCAGCCTTTTGAAAATTCCTGTACATACACTCTTTCTTGCCTGCAATCTCAATGTACAATTCAATGGTGCAATATACATCTTGAACTTTAACTCAAATTGACAGTCACAGATATACAATAAAAGACCTACAATATGAGCAATCTCAACATTCAGATTGAAGCTTAGAAAGCATTTTTCTTGAACAAATTTTGAACAAAATTCAAATTCTGAAACATTTGAGATGAGCAGATTATGGATCCTGGGTTGTAGGAATTCCTTAGAGAGAAACACACTCTGCAAGCTTATCAAGCACTTCTAAAAGGAAAATTTTGGAAAAGGTGATGATCAACTCAGGTGAAGGATGTTGAAAAAGATGTCTTGGATTATGAATTAATTTTTTTTCAATAAAGACAGAGGTTTCAAATTTAAGAACACAAGGACTTCCACACAAATCTTGATGAGATCCTTGTTTGATTTAAAGAAGGAATAATTGACAAAAAGGTTGGGTCAAAGTTCCATTACTGAAACATGTTGTAAGGTTTTGAAGATATTTATAGGGTCTCACCCATACTTGATTCTCTTAAAAGTAAAAAAATCATGTAAGTAAGTGGGCACAGATTGTGTTTTTGAAGTGGTATGTTTAATTTGTTTCAAATTCTGTTTTGTGTTATTACATAATTCTCAATTCATTCAACTGAGCCTTCAAAAGTGTAATCAAGTCATACTAACTCAGAACACTTTTAAGACTGTTTGATAATCCACATGGTTTTTTCTTGGCAAGTTTTACTCTTCATCACTACATCTTCTTCAATCATATGATTTAATCACATTTCACAGGGACATGTGGATTTGTTTCATTTGTAAAATCATCAATAAACTTTTTCAATTCTTTATTTACACTTTGCTTTACATGATTCTTCATCCTAAGCATTCCAAAAGGTCATTAACTGTCTAAAACCTCAAGACTATGAATGAGTGAGCTAGTTTTGAAGAATCTTAGAGAAAATGAGTGATGAGTGATCCAGTTATGTGATTTTTGAAAAAAAGGATCATGAATCTAGATCATCTCAACATCAACACATCCCCTTGAATCTATCTTGACAATTTTGAGGTTCAAGCTCCAAGAAAGAAAGAAGTAAAGATCAGGACTCATAGAAGCTTGACTGGTCAATCAATCCACTCCACATTGTTTCTCTCAAGCGCAATCCACTCCACATTGTTTCTCTCAAGCGCAATCCACTCCACATCGTTTCTCTCAAGCTGGTAGGTGGTGTATGGAGATGTACTCTACATACCAAAACTCATATGTGAATGTCCATGTGTGATTTGTAATTTGTACTTATGTAATATCTTGAAAGTCTGTTTGTTTTGAACACAGCACAAACTTGAACTTGTAAAGTAAATATGGTATATGAAATGTTGAAATGATTGGGTAATGTTAAGTTTGACTGATTACGTTTGATTTGGTAATGCTTATGTAGGTTTGATGATGGAAATGTCTCGAATTTCAGAAATCATGGTTTCTTTTTCGAAAGCAGGTTTTGACAAGACAGTTTCTCGATTGATTGATGAATTGAGAGGAGTTCTTTGATGTATGGTATGGTACTGTAGTCGTTTTAATCTTCAATTCGAATTTGTCAAGACAATGAAGTTCATTTGAGTTGATGAATGATTAAAATAAGAGTAATGAGTTGAGTTGGTTGTGTAGGAAGGATTGATGAGATTGTCAGTTGAAACCAATGAGTCCGGTTGCTGAGCGGTGTAGTTGATCAAGTGTAAGATAGATTGATTTGAAGTGAAGTTTCAATACTCGATGGTGATCCAATGTTTCATTCATGATTGAGCTAGAGACTATTACATATGTAGTACAACATAGTTAGATGGTGGTGGAATGAAACTTGAAGAACTTAAGACACACTTACCTGAATGGGGTTTTGATTTGAATTTGAATTTGAATTCCAAGTACAAATCCAAGTTTAATTGTAAGCTTACTTGACTTTAATCTTACAGTTCGCTTTTTTGAACCCAACTTGCCATCCAAAGCAGCCTCAGTTGATGATTCTTACTTAAATTTCAAGTTGCTTGTTCTGATCCAAATCGACTAGCTACTTTGATGAGTCATTCGAATTCAAGTTCTTCAAAAGTTAAAACACACCATCTCTTTGTCGAAGCTTCACTTTGACTACTCAGATCCTACTTCTTCCGAATTCACCACAACAACACTCAAAGCTTAATCATCCGATTCTCAATTTCAACTTACTTACTCTTCATTTCTTCAATCAAACCTGAACTTCACATCCATCCAAAGAACCTCCACTCACACACACACACACACACATTAGAAACAGAAACCGAAGATAGATTGAGTTGGATTGATTTCTGTTTCTTTCTTTGACATAATTTATTATCAAGTACAGATCGATTGCAAATTAAACTTTGAATTTATACAAAACAAGTAGAAGAACTCAAATTCAAAAGATTGAACATTCTACATATCATCTCCTTCTCTTTCTCTTTCTCTATCTCTATCTTGGTAAGTTTTTCAATCCAAACACTTTACTTGATACATACACAGTACATACTCACATTTCATTGATGGATGGACGGATGGATGGATGGATGGATTGACTTGTTTTATCTTTTAACCCATCAGTCATCTTAAAGTTGAATCAAAGTGGTCAAACCTTTTCAAAAATGAATTCATCTCATCACCTTTCTCCAGCGACCATCGAAGAATATCAATTGGCATTAGCTTATCTGGCTCATACTGGTCAATCTCCTGCTAATCTCTTAAGTCGTCCTCTTCCTGCTGGTCTCTCTCAAAATCTATCACCACAAATCCTTGCCGCACTTCATCAGCAAGCACAAGCACAAGCACATCAACATCAACATCAAACCCAAGCACAACAGCAACATCAAGCACATCAGCAAGCACAACAAGCACAACAACAACATCAAGCACAACAGCAAGCACAACAGCAAGCACAACAGCAAGCACAACAGCAAGCGCAACAAGCTCAGTTCCACCCTAATCGTCTCACTCAGCAAGCCCAAAGATCTCAACAAGCTCTTACGAACATGTCTATCCCTCCCAACAATCTTCCTCCCGGATTTCCTGCCAACTTCACTCCCGATCAGATTCGTTCGTTTTTGGCTGAGAACCCAATCCAATCTACAAACCATCCCAACAATAACAACATACCCTTCAATCCATCACCCATCACCTCGAATCGTGTTCCGAACAATCAAGCCAACAATGTCTCCCAACTTCTTCCTTCCTCACAACCTCCGACTCCTCAACAAAATGTTCCGCCGGACCAAGCTCGATTGCTCGCTACCATGCACGCTGCTCGACAAGGTCGATTGACGGCTGAACAGATCACTATGCTCTATCGTCGACTCGGTCCTGAAGTCTTTCGAACCGCCGGACTCGGTAATCATCTTGATCAAGCCGGACAACTTTCACTCTCTCCAAGTCTTTTTCAAAATAATTCAAATCGTAAATTAATCCACCTTGCTTCTCTAAGATGTTATCCCTTTTCAGCTGATTCGGATTCTCTTCCACGTACGTTTTAGCTTCTCCCGCGGGACAAACGCCACTTTCTTCTCTACCTACCTCAGGTATGACACCTCAGTCGCACCAGAGCCACACCCCAGTTCCTCACGCTCGACTCCCAACACATCCAGGTGCTTCTCAAAATACACCTCATCATCAACAGATTCAATCACAAGCCACTCACTCCTCTCAATCAGCTCCGCCTCTACATCTACACCAACATCAACAACCATCTCAGCAGCAGCAGCAGCAGCAGCAAGAGCTTCATGCGCAACATCAAGCACAAGCTTTACATCAGCACGCTCAACAACAGGCTCAACACCTTCATCACCAGCAACAACAACAACAGCATCAGATGCAACATCAGCAACACCAGCACGCGCAGTCGATCACTCCTCAGCAAGCACAGGGTCAGCATGCTCAATCTCACCCTAATCAACCCTCATCCTCACAAGCTATCTCAGGATCTGAGGTCGATGAGAAGGTATTTCTGACTGTGAGAAGTAATATAGCTTTGCTACAAAACTTGAGTGGACGCATTGAACATATGCAGCGCTCATTGGTTGCCGGTGTCATTCTACCCACTCCCAATCAACCGATTGCAAGACCGATCACTGCAGAGGAAAGACCTTTGAAAGAAGCCGAATTGGCGAACGCGCGGACCCATGTGGCTCAACTTCAGAATACCATTACATCGCTGATCAAGCAGCATGGTGGAGTGGATCGCTTTGGGGCACTTCTCAAGAAATACTCACCTGTCACGGGCACGCCTGAATCGAGTGGCTCTAACAATGTCTCGATGTCTAATTCAAATCAGCCTCGCCCAGCCTCTTCGAATACTAATCAGTCGCATTTACAACATCAACAGCAACACCAGCCAATGTTACAGAACCAACATCCGGCTCAGAACCAGCCTCATTTCCAAGCCCAATCTCAACATCAACAACAGCAGCAACAGCAGCAACAAGCACTTGCACAAGCGCAGCAACAAGCTCAAGCTCAAGCACGCGCTGCACAAGCTCAGGTGGAAGCTCAGGCGCTCATTCATGCACAGGCCGTGCACGCTCAACAGCAACAGCAACAGCAACAGCCGCATCCACATCAACACCCCGGTCTTCTCAATCAGCAGCAGTCTTCGGCTCACCCGCATTTGATTAGTGATTCTCCCTTTTCTGGTGCACTTACTCCACAACAACAATCTCGGCAATTAGCCCCGGGAGGCCAAAACGCGATGCCTTTCAGCAGCCCAAGTTCTCACAACGCACAAGGTAGCAATGCTTCTGACCATCTCGCTCGTTTTCAAAACCAACAACATTTTACTTATCGCGCGGGAAGTCCACGTCAAGCAGGCACTACTCCACAACCTCCTCGGCCATCTTCCACGGTTCCACCTCATCCCCCTCCATCCACCAATGTGTACCATAATACTCCATCAGCCACTGCGAGCCAAGCAAGCCCCCCTTCTCTAAGTATGACCCATCAGTCGCCCACGAATGCGCCTACAAATGTCCTGCAATATCTTGCTGGGATGTCGGTAGAAAAGTTCATGAGCGTCTTACGCGAGAATTGTGGACGTAAAGGCATTCCTTGGACCGGGGCGATTATCTTTAAAGGAAAGGAGTTGGACCTTTTCAAGCTCTTCAGTGCCTGTTGCGCTGCAGGCGGTTATGAACGCGTAAGTCAAGCTCTTCATTCCGGTGGATGCAGATGCACTTTATCAGTGGTTAATGATTTCTATTGCGTGGAAACTCTAGATCACAGCTGGTAGTCTTTGGGGCCACGTAGTCAGGCGGTTAGAGCTTGGATGTAACCCTGCCGATAAGGATGAAATGTTAATGGCGGGCAACGAGTTATGCGAGATCTATCGAACCTACTGTTTCGAATTTGAACAGGTTTTCTTGGCCGCTGTTCAAAAACAACAAGAGGATCTGAAGCTTTTACCTTCAAGAGGACTCGGTCAACCTCAAGCCGCGCAGGCTCCGGTACAACAGCCGCCGCAATCACAAATCCAGCTGACTCCACATGCGCCTCAAACTCACCTTGAGAACTTGCAGGCAACTGATCTTCACCGTCGACCTACACATCTTAAAAATATCAGTACCGAACCGCGTGGCATCTCTCCGCACGCTTCTGGTCAGCCTTCTGCCTCCCATCAGCCGCAACAAGGTCCATCGCTGCCTCATGTTCAATCCACGGTTTCTCATGGGGGATTTCCTCAGCAAACTTCACAGACTGTTGGAAATCAGAAGCGGGCTACTCAATTTAGTCCACCCAACTCACAACAACCGGACTCGCAACTTCCTCAACACTCGCCAGAGGCCATCATGTTAATGTCGGACGACGCTTTGCGTGAAATAGAGATGCCGGAAGAAATGATTGCGAAAATCAGGCTGGCTCGTCTTGCACGTGACCAAAAGGGTTTGGGACATCTTAACCGTTCCAACATCCAATTTCCGAACCCTAACGAGCCGTTGGCAGTATTCCCACAAGCACATCTGTCAGATGTTGGTCCTGGTGGTTTAGGCTCTAGACCGCCAGCTTTAGCTGCGACGATATCGGAAGCTACCAATATCATCAATCGACTAAGGACGGACTGCTTGCCGCATGCGAGAGCGCGTAAGTAGATGTTTAACTCAATTGACTTCCATTCAATCATCGCTGACCTGCTCTCTTCGTGACCACGTCCACAGTCTGGCAAGAGTATAAGCTGTCAGCTCCAAAGGACCTCACACCGGCTGATAAGGAACAATATAGCAAACAAATGGATGAGATTGCTGGTACCTTTCAGCTTTTAATGCGCCGACTACCAGAATTTCTTATCGCTAGTGGTGGAATAGATCATGTGAGACAACTGCTAGTGATGGTGTGTTTTTCGTGACTTTCAATGGCCTCTCATGACTTTTTGCTAACCGATCATCGTCTTCAGGCATCGGTCTTTCACATGGGGTACTTGGCTCTCAAGCAGAATGAATATACCCTCGGTCAAACTGAGATGAAACATATTCGAGACCACGCGGAAGGGGTCAAGAACTATATGATCTCACGAAACAATCTCCCCGCGGCTGGCTCATCGCAGGTTGTTGTTGAAGAACAACATCAACGACAACCACCTGTGCCTACTGCAGTGAACTCGCCTCAGTTCGAACAGCATCTTAAGCAAGGCCTCCGAGTGGAAGATCTCAAGCAACCTCCATCTAAACGTGCTAAGCTTGCTAACAACCATACTAGTCCCGAACTCAGTAACCTGTCACCATCACCTCTTGATCCATTGGAGACTGGGTCACCTCTTTCGACCAAATCTCCCGGAGGACCTGCAGCGTCGCGTCGCAATACGGGAGCTAATCGTGCTGGCCCAGGCGGGAAGAGTAACAAAAAGACTCAACCTGTGACTAAACCCGCTCTCAAAGCCTCACATCTCATCATGGCCGAAGTCAAAGCCGAGCACGCTGCCAAGAAGAAGGCTGAGGAAGAGGCAGCCGCCGCGGCTAATGCCGAGGCTCAATCAGCTGCCAAGGAGACAGCAAATGCGACAGATTCTTCAGAGCCTTCCAAGGTCGGAAACTCTGGCGATCAAGGGCCGGGCTCACTGGTTGGCGTTTCTGAAGATCGCACAGCCAGTACCTCAGGAGCAGTCGAAGCCAAACAACAGGACCAACGTTCTTCATCGCCTGACAATACATTGGCGATGATAGATGATTTGATGAAAGACTTTTGGGAGCAAGCTCTTCCCGGATCTTCCAGCCTGACCAACGACTTGATACCGGATCTCAAGCTTCCTATCATCCCCAATCAAGCCGATATCCGAGATGAAAACTTGCTTAGTGGTGGATGGCTCAAGCCCGAGATGGTAGCCCAAGTTGAATCGAAAGCGAAAGATGAAAAGAGAAAGTCACCCATCATGCCACTTGATATGACGATCTTTATTCCATCCGGAATGGAATCCTCTTTGATTGATCCGGTGGAGCCAAAGAAAGAGGATGCAGTTGAAGAGGTAGCAAGAAGGAAGAGAAGACTGTCTGATCTCTCGTTGGAACCAGGATCTCATTCGATTGACTGGTCAGATGATTTCTTGGGGATGTTCTTTCGCCAGGAAGGTGAGGAGAAGGTCTTGGATCCTACTTCATCCAGCTCACTACCAGCACCCGCTTCAGATTCAAACGCGATACCTCCCTCAGCCAAGGTGACTGTTGATACCAGTGTGGTGAAGCGAGTGAGGATAGCTGATGAAGAGACCCCAGCGTTTTCACCCAGTAAGCTTTCATCTGATAGTACGCCAGGGTCAGATAATATGACGGATTCGAATGGAGTGATGAGCGCAGGAAGTTCAGCGAAGAAAGTCTGGTTTGGATATCAATTTGAGGATGAGGGTGAGATCCCGTTTGAGTTGATGATGTCAGCTGAAGGAAGTGGATTAGGAGACAAGTTTTGGACGAGACCGTTTGGAAGTGGATTAGATGGGATTGTAGGTGATCGAGGTCATCAACATGGTAGGAATTTAGGAACGAAAGGAACAGCAGTGATTGCTAAATCGTTCTAAAGTGTTTTTTTTGACTCTCAAACGAAAAAAAAATCATCATCTCCAAAAACTTTCTCTAAACTCCATCCTTTTTTCTTTTCATCTTATCTCTTTCTCATCCACATCTTAGTCATCATCTTTCCTCTCTCTCTCTCTCTTTTGTTTTTTTTGAATATGAATTTCTTTTTTTTTCTTCCTTCCTTTTAATGCATGAGAAGCATCATTACATCATTTTTTCTATTCTCTATTTTATAATGTTGAAGTTTTTTCTTTTTTGAATGAGGTTTAGTTTGGTTTTTTTGGCATGCTTGTGATTTTTCTTTTTTTATCATTTGAAACGAAAAAAAAACAAAAACTGATATCAATCGTACTACATATAATATATACTTTAGAGTTTTTTTTTTCGGTTTGTTGTTTTTCTTTTTTTTTTGTGTTTCTTTGTTTTTTTTTACTGCAGTTTTGGGTTTTTTTTAATAAAATATGATTGTATTGTGACAGTTTTTTAAAATGTGAGTTGATTCTCGAGTGAAGAGTTTTTGTGAGATGAGAGGAAATGGATTGAGTGAGTTTTGAGAGAGAAGTTGATATGTAGTCCTTTGAGAGTGGTGGGAGTGGGAGTGGGTGTGTGTAAACCAATCCATCTGATACAGTTCAAAGTACACTTGAAGGATGTTGAGTTCATGATCACCTCATCACTCTCTCAACCTTTCACCATCCAAATCAACAAACTTAAGAAACAAACCAACCAACCAACCCATCAACAAATCAATCCTGATCAGTTTCTCAACAAAAAAAAAGAAATCAAATTCAAAATGTCATCATCAAACTCAACCCAAACACCAGCCTCCTCATCATCAACAACTCATGATCAAGAAAATTCAACTCATCCTCATCAAGAAGAAAATTCTACTTCAACTGATCATCAAGAATCTGATTGTAAGTCAAACTCAAAGAACTTTTAATATTCATCATCAATTCCTTCATTATCAAATCAATCCTCAATCCTACATCTATCTATCGGATTTCAATCAAATCAAAATCAAAATCAAATCAAACATCAACTTACTCTCTCCTTGGCTTGATTGTGTTGATCGAATTGTCGAATTATTGAAAGACTTTTGATATCATTCGAATTAGGTTTGATTGGAGAATCCTCTTTGACTGAGAGAAAGTCTGATGGATGTGGATCGAATTCGAGAGAATTGACTGATGAATGACTTGTCAAGACTGAGATCGATGACCGTTGATTTGATTTGATCTTCGAGGATCAACCTAATCCATCGTTCATCACTTCTAGCACAGCCTCATCATCTGATCCTACTTACTCTGGTCTAGCTTAATACCCTTTACCTTCTCTTCTCTCATCACCTTCAACTCTCGTTCATCCTATCCATCAGCATTCATCAACATGCACTCTCTTGACTTCCAATCATTGGTCTCCTTTGCTTCCTCCGAACTCTCTGCACTCCTGATCTTCATCATTCTCATCATCCTTCATTGTCAATCCTCCTTTCAAATCATCTTCTCTGATTCAATCTCATATTCTGATCGACCCGTTTTCTTTTTCTCATTTAAACTCTTAGCTCCGAGCACCAACTCTCCACCTGCGGTTCAATCACCGGCACTGATCACAGAGGAAGAATCACCCCGTCCTCGTCCCACTCGTAGGGTACCTAACAGTCCAAATGCGAAGAGTGTGGAAGTGACCCATTTACGAGCTGGAGAGGAATTTGTACCAGGTGTGAGTGATTGGGAAAGATGAAAATGAACTTTCTGAGGAAAGAACTGAAAAAGGTGTGATTCAAACTTTATAGATAGCCAATCAACATCCACCTGTAGGATCAAGTGCAGGTCAAGCATTCAAAGTAGGAGTTTCAGAGGATCGAAATCGAAAGTGTAGAAGGACGATGGAAGATTCACATTCGTTTCTTTATAGTTTTGGTGATATCGAAGGACAAGGGTATTTTGCAGTCTTTGATGGTCATGCAGGTAAACATGCTGCCGAATGGTGTGGTCAATGGTTTCATGAGGTTTGTATGAACAGTTTAAATTCCGAATCATCAACGTTTGATCAACATGAGTTGATCTTTTCTCTTTTCTCTTGGCTAGTATTTCTTACAACAATTGATTCAATCATCCAAGACGACACCAGTACCTGATCTTTTGAACTCCACCTTTCATATCGTTGACACTAAACTTTCACAATTAGCCGCAGAAGATGGAACTCATTCAGGTTGTACAGCAGTGACTGCATTTCTAAGGTTAGAGAATGAAGAAGGTGAACCAGTGTGGACCGGTCGGAGCAGGCGTGAGTATGAAAGCTAAGAGTAGAGTGAATGGATTAGGAGAAGATTTGGCAGGAGCGGAGAGAGAAAGGAATGCGATGACAGGAAGCCTTGGATGGAACTCAACGTGCGACTGAAGAACGTAGAAAGGCACTTGAATCGAATCCTTTGAATGAACAATCTTTGAATCGAAGAGTGAAAAGGACACTTTATACTGCTAACGTTGGTGATGCTAGAGCTGTGCTTTGGTATGAATCTCTCTTCTCATCTCATTTAGACATTCCAACTTTCTGACACTCTATCGGTTCTCTTTTTTGGTTTATGTATGTAGTCGTGGTGGAACAGCGGTTCGATTGACATATGATCATAAAGGATCAGATCAACAAGAAGCACAGCGTATCATGGCAGCTGGAGGGTTTGTGATGAATAACCGAGTGAATGGTGAGTGAACTTACCTTGAAGATTCATGAAAGTCTGAATGTTTTTCTGACGTCTTGATGGAAATCCAAACAGGCGTGTTGGCGGTGACGAGGTCATTGGGAGATTCGTCTATGAAAGAGTTTGTAGTCGGATCACCTTATACAACTGAGACTACCTTGGGAGATGATGATGAGTTTTTAATCATTGCTTGTGATGGGGTGAGTGAATGAATTTGGTTTTCTACAATGGATCAGAGAAGAATCAAGTGAAACTGATTGAATTGATCTCATGTTTTTTTCTCTTTTTCCATTTAAATTAGTTATGGGATGTCTGTGAAGATCAAGATGCAGGTGAATTTGATTAGGAAAGTGAAGGATCCACAAGAAGCAAGTCGAGTATTACTTGATCATGCTCTTTCACAATTCTCCGTGAGTGATCTCTTTCTTTTTTGTGATTTTTCTTTTTCTTTCTCTCTCTCTCTCTCTCTATCCATTTTGTCTTATTGTAGTTAAATTGATGTTGATTTTTGGTTTTTGGTTTTTGGTTTCTTTACTGGAATTGATTTCTTGTTTTGAATTGATAGACTGATAATCTTGAGTGTCTTGGTGGTTGCCTTGAGACCGATTTCGTTTTATGATGTTTGATGAATGAAGTATGATGATGATGATTGATGAGAAATGGGACTAGGTTAGAAAATGATCATGAATGAGTGAAGATCAGATTATATGTATCCTGAGTGAGTGGTGTCAGTGTGTGTGTTTGAATTCTTTGGTTTCCGATGATGATCATCTTTCACTTGGTCAATCCATGATTGATATTGAAAGATAAAAGAAGAAGTGAAATTGGTTTATCTTATCTCTTTTTTTGATCTGATTTTTAAGATTACTTTATCAAAAAGTTCAATCCGGCTTTTCTTTTTAGTTTATCTTATAGGAAGTGATTTTTACTTTTTAAGTTTCCTAATATTTCCTTTTTTCTTTGATTCATTTTACAAGGTTTTTTCCATTGAATTTCTTTTTGTATTTTAGTTTATGATTCTTTTTAAATGAGTATACATAAGATAAGTTGAACTTGCAGATTAACAAGAGTGATTCTTGAGTGATTCTTGAGTGATTCATTTGAGATGAGAATGAGAATGAGATCAGATCAGATTGAATGAGCTAAGTAATCGATGACTCATCCAATCTGATTGACTTGGATGATAAAAATAGTTCAATTGATTCAATCCATTTCCCTTCACAAGTCTCTCTCTCTCTCTTTCTCTCTCAAATCAGAAGCAGAATCATGAATCATCATCATCAGAATACTACTACTAATCTGATGAGTGAAGATGATAGGGATGAAGATAGAGTCTCGATTCAAAGATCAAAAGAGATTCATGTGAAGGTCTTGAAGGAAATCTTTGGATTGGATGAAGAGAATGATCGATTTGGTCAATTAGACATCATTAACTTCTCATCAAATCAAGTGGAGATCGGATTAGCCAAAGCATGGGTTCAGATCGATCAAAGACATCAAACTCATCAAATCATAAAAGAATATTTAAATCAAATCAACTCAAACACGCTTGCTTTGATGAATGATGATGATGAGAAGTCAAGTACTCGAATTAAAGAATCACTTCATTCAATGCTTAAAGACTTTTCAAACCTTTGATCTTCCACTTCATTCCATCACTTCTAAAACTCTTTATCATTATTTAGTGAATCATCATCCAGTCTTACTTGAAACTAAACTCACCAAATTATCACCACTTTCTCACTTCATTCCTCTTACTACTCATTGGATTCTACATACGATCAAGAAAGATGATTCTAAATCAACTTATCTTTCAATCCTACATTCCATCTTATCGTCAAAATCCAATTTAAATTTACTTTTGATCGTAAGATCCACTTTAGATTTAAACCTGATCAATTCACTTGGACTCTATATCATGGAATATGGTATTGCCTTCCTAGCTTCGATTTCGATTCATCTAAATCATTCACATGCTCATCAAACATTGATAGATGCCATGAACTTTATCGGTCCTTCTATCATTTTATCTTATCTACCTGAAGCATCAGATCTTGATCTTCATCCTATCAATCATACTCAACTTTGGCCATTATATCGGTGGAAACCATTTATGGATGATCAAAATCAAGAAGAATTGTTGATTGAAAGTGAAGGGATTCAATCAAATTTAAATGAATTCTTTAATAGGAGATCTCATCTTACATTCTTATCTACTCAATTACAATCTAGACTTGATTTGAATTCAATTGATGATCATCCAACTTTAGAATCTCAAGAAAAATTTAAAGATCAAGATCAAATTAAAAGATCTTATGAAAGATTGATGAATGAATTGAAAGTGGATCAATTTCCTAAAAAAATCGATCCAAGATTGATTCAGATCTTATTTGGTTCGGATACGGGTACCGCTGAAAGATTAGCCAAAGGTTTAAATCAAAAATTAAGTCGAAATGGATTTCAAAATACAAGATTAAAGATGATGAATGAAGTGAATCTTGAGAAGGAGAGAGATGAAGAAGAAGTTGAAAGTTTATTCAAATCGGATTATCTGATCATTCTCACTTCTACCACTGGTCAAGGTGAGGTTCCATTGAATGGAAGAAAGTTTTGGAAAAGGTTATCTAAACTCACTTATCCTGATCAAAGGTTTAAGAAAATAAATTATATGATCTTTGGTTTAGGTGATTCTCATTATTGGTCAAAGAGAGAAGATGAGATTTATTTTAATAAAGCTTCAAAAGATTTGAATGCAAAATTCAAAAGTTTAGGGGCTCATCCAGTTTTGAAGATCGGATTAGGTGATGAACAAGATCCGAATGGGATTCTCACGGGTTATCAAGTTTGGGAAAAGGAAGTGTTTAAAGTCTTGGGAGTGGTAGATCTAGAAGGCGATCAAGTTGGAGAAGAGCTTGATGAGCCGATTACCAATGAACATATTAAGTTGGCTTCTGATTTTCTTAGAGGGACTATCCAAGAAGGTTTAAATGATCTTAGTACGGGTGCTTTAGCTGAATCGGATGGACAGTCAGTTTGATTTTTTTTTCCAATTTCGAATCTTCAATTTCGGATCCTGATTTGCTTGTAAGGATTTGTTGGATGATTTTTTTAATAAAATTCAAAGACTGACCAAGTTTCAGTAAGTTTTGATTTTAATTCAAAAGTGGAAGATGATCTTTAAACTAATCTGAATGAAGGATTTGAATTTTAAAATCATAGTGGGATTTATCAACAAGATGATCGAGATGTAAGAGAAGAACGTTTATTGAAAGGGATCGAACCAGCTTATTCTTTCATGGTTAGATGTAGATTACCAGCTGGAGTTTGTACACCTCAACAATGGTTAATGGTAGATGAACTTTCGAGAACGAAAGGAAATGATTCGTTTAAGTTGACCACCCGACAAACGTTTCAATTTGTGAGGTTCTCTTTCTTGATCATTACATGATTGATTGACATATGGCACTCATCTTCTTTTTCAATTTGCCTCGGATTGTAAGCATGGAGTGGTGAAAAAGAATTTAAAAGGATTGATTCAAGGAATCAATCAAACTTTAATGGATACCCTTGCAGCATGTGGAGATGTGAATCGAACAGTGATGTGTTCAACTAATCCGACTCAAGCTCATATCCATAAAGAAGTATATAAATTAGCTGAACAGATTAGTCAACATTTATTACCCAAGACCACAGCATATGGTGAGATTTGGTTAGACAAGAAATTAGTGGGTAGTGCAGGAGTGTTTGAAGATGAAGAACCAATGTATGGATCAAGTTATTTACCACGTAAATTTAAGATTGCGATTGCCATCCCACCTAATAACGATGTAGATGTGTTTGCACATGATGTTGGATTGATTACGATTATTGAAGATGAACAAATTATTGGATATAATTTATGTATTGGTGGAGGAATGGGAGTGACGCATTCAAATCAAATGACATATCCTAGATTATCAGATCAAATCGGATTTCTTAAAGCTGAAGAAGTGATTGAGGTGATTGAAAAGATTTTAATCGTTCAACGTGATTTTGGGAATCGAAGTGATCGAAAACAGGCTAGAATGAAATATACGATTGATCGACTTGGGATTCAAAGATTTATAAAAGAGATTGAAGATAGATTAGGTAGGAGATTAGATTATAAAACCAAACAGTTTGAATTTGAAAGGAATGTGGATCGATTTGGTTGGTTTAAGGATGAGATTGGAGAAGAACATTTTACATTATTTATTGAGAATGGTAGAGTGGAAGATCAGATTGAAACGAGAAAAGAGAAAGGGAAGTGGATGAAGACTGGATTAAGAGAGATTGCAAAGGTTCATAAAGGCACTTTTAGATTAACTCCAAATCAACATTTAATGATTTGTAATAGTTCAGTGTCCTGGGTTTTTTCTTCTTACTTTCTTTTTGATTGGTTTTGAAAACTTTGGCTGATAGATGATACCACATCATATTTGATTTTGAATGTTTATGATCTAAAGTTTTGAGTGAAGAGAAAGTGAAGATTCAAAAGTTATTAAAGTCTTATGGGTTGGATAATTTAGATTATTCGGGATTGAGATTAAGTTCCTCAGCTTGTGTAGCATTTCCAGTTGAGTGTGTCTTTCTATTCTTTGATACTCATCTTTGAAGAACATTAATAAAATTCTTTGGATCTTGATGCTTTTAGACTTGTGGATTAGCGATGGCTGAATCTGAGAGGTATTTACCGATTTTGATTGATAAGATTGAAAAACTCATGGAAGAGAATGTGAGTAGGGTATGATGAAGAAAGAACTTACAATTTAGAGTTCATGATAAGAGAACTGATGATCAATCACTTTACGTTTTTGATTTCTTTGGTAGGGTTTGAGACATGACGAGTTGGTGATGAGGATGACGGGTTGTCCAAATGGTTGTGCAAGACCTTGTAAGTTGATTTGTTCAAATGTGGATTTCAAGACAAAATTGATTGATTGTTGATCAATTCGGCTCTGATGATTTCTTTTACCAATCATCTCACTTCCCACTTTCAAATGAAGGGGTAGCAGAAGTAGCCTTCGTAGGAAAATCAAAAGGAAATTATTTAATGTTATTAGGTGGAAATCGTCAAGGAAGTAGATTGAATAAACCATTTAAAGAATCAGTAGATGAAGAAGAGATTTTAAGATTGATGAAAATCATGATCTCAGAATATTCGAAATTCAGATTGAATCGATCCGAAGGATTTGGTGATTTTTCTTTAAGAGTGGGTTGGATTAAAGAAACGACACGTGAGTGATGGATGTGCTCAAGTGTGATTGGTTATATTCAAGTTTGATTGATTCTTGAATGTTGGGCTGTCTTTGATCGAATTGAATGAATTGGATTTCTTTATGATCAGATGGAACTAACTTTTATCAACGTGAGTGTTTAAGTTTGATTTGGTGGTCATTGATGAGGAGCTTTGATTTGATTTGATCAAGTTTGAGATGTTGATCAAATGGATTGAATTCTAATCTTTAGATATGTTTCCCAAAATCATTGAGGTTGAATAGATCCTTTCTTTTTCCATTTCATGATCTTTTTGATTTTGATTTATAAGATGATGAAGGAAAGATGCGATGGTAAAGGAAGAGTTAAAGATCATCAAGGTGTTTTGTACAAATCTTTTTTTTGTATCTTTTGAATGTATTTAGAAAAATCTATCCGATTTCAGCTTCGAAAATGATTTCACAGATGGACAAGTTTTACCTCAAGGTTTTCCTCAGTGTATGTACAAAATGAAGTGATTTTATTCGAGAAGTAATCATGATAAGATTGATAGTGAAAACACAAAGATGATCTTCGTATCGGTTTCTCGTAATGTACAATCTGTTTCTACCAACATCACAGAAAGGAGTTAATCTATATCTGCACATTTCGTTGAATCACACAACTTTTTATTTTGATTTGCCTTCTCCTAGTAACCCATTCCTGTCTTTCAGTCCCAATACCAATCACCCGGCCGTGTGAAATATCGCTCTTTGGGAGGAATAGCATTGGTGAAAAATTGATAAGTACTAAAATCAGTGAGATCAGCAAGTGCATGATCATAAAATTTCTTAAAGAACCCGCTTGGATCTTTTCTCGCCAAGTATCTTAGAATTCCAACAAATTCAGCATCAAGACCTTTAGGCATATGTGCAAATGCTTGACTTTGAATCAAATCAAAAGACTCTTTAGCCAACTCTACAATTCTCACATCATAATCAATTCTCTCTACTTTTCTCCTCCAACGAGTCTCAAACCAAATTTGAGAAAGATTCTCTATGAAATCTGAATATTGTTGTAGGAAGAAGGGTGTTGAATCACCGGTTCGGTTACTGAACCGACGGGTTTTAGATTTCAGGATGATCTTCAAGCTCATTATGTTGATTGATCTTTGTTTATATTCTTCAATTTCTATTGAAGAATTCAAAGAAGATAAGGTTTGAATTGAAAATATAAATCAAAACTGATCAACTTTGCTTACCTTCACTCATACCCAAGACAAAATCCAATGGATTTTCTAATAAGATTCTCTCCTCATTGATTTTAATATTTCCAGCCTTAATCCTAAGTGACTTTAAATATTCCAAAAGGCTTTTGTCTGATTGAACTTTGGAATCAGAAGAGTTTAATGAATTGAAGATGGATTTGATGGGTTCGATTTTTGATCGAGTTAGTTTCCAAGCAAGATGATTTTGAGTTACAAGTCTATTGAGAATTTCAATTGAAACTTTTTCATCTGGTGATAAGATTTCACTCATTGAATTCTTTTTGGAAAGATTTTTAAGATCCTTCAGTACAGAATCTACTAGAATTGAGACTCTTTCTTCAGAAAGCTTTAAATGATCCTTTGATGGTCTCTTTATCAGAATGTCTTCTTTGAGGTTATAATCTGATTGATCTTCATTTGATTCCTTCTCTCTTGAATCTGAAATGGTCTTGAACTTGCCCAGAAAAGTCTTTTTCATTTGAGATACATCTATTTTTCCAACAAAAGATAGATGAAGTGTGATGGTCACTTGAAGTCAGCTTGAAAATCAACATGAGCCTACTAGGAATATGTAGTATGGATTTACCTTTCTTGCTTGGAATATCTTGGGATAGGATGTTATAACATTTTGACTCCCATTCTGGTTGAGTGAGATTGTACATGGATCAGTAACTTAATGAAAAATTCTCATTCATACCATTTGAAATATGAAGACAAAGACACAAGTCATCTAAACAGAACTTTACCTTTTTTCAATGATTCTTGTTCTTTTTTGTCCAAGTGAGCTTCCAGCTTAAAGTCTTGCAACAATTTCATTCTTGAAACATCACAATGGCTCAATCCCTTTTTAGAAAGCACATATTTATACAAAGATTGTTGCACATTACTATCGTCAAGTATATCATTCAACCATCCTGAAGTCATTGTAGTTTTTAAATCAAACCTATAGATGTGATTGAGAACTTGGTATACCAATTGAACAGTTTGAGATACATTTTCAATATCTCTTGTGCCTGATAGAGAAAGGATCTCTTTGATCTTCTGTATGACAGGAAAAGTGTCTTCATAATAACCTTTGTCAATTACAGGCCAGCTTGTCCGGAACTTGAGGCAAGAAAATTCATCTTTGAGTTCCAAGATGTCAGTTTTCAACACGTTTGGAACTTCTTTCTTATCAATTGCTGCCTGGAAAGCTTTGAGATGACCACCTCTCTCATTGGTCTCCAACCATTCTTAAGGTGAATAAGTCAGCTTAATGTGAATATATGCTATTGACCAGTTGTACCAATGGGATTTGAAAATCACAGGAGCTTACCAAAGTGAAGTTGTTCCAAGAAATTATTGTATCGTCCAGGATATAGACTTGGGTTTTCTCCCATTCCATATTCTGCTTCATTTTGATAAAGTGGGGTATGCCAGATACTTACTGTTCTAAATTCAGCTTCAGCATCAATCAAGGCACGCCACATTCTTCCTACCTCTTCATTGGATAATGACTCAAAGATATGGTTCAAGAAGAAATCTTTTGCATGAACATTTAAATAACCTAGGCATTTCATTATTTGAAGATCAAAGGTCATAAAACCTGCGTTGTATCCAAGCTTTAATTCCTTGTGCATAGAATCAATGATCTTCAAAACCCATGATTTTGGACTTTTTGAATCTTCACTTGATCGATCATCCCAATTGACAATCTCCTTGATCTTGGAAAATCTCTCAATCATTTCTTTTACTTCTTCCAATTTATCATCATCTTGAAGTTTTGAATTTGGAATAAACATTCTTAACTCATTGATCATGTTGGATTTGATAAGTTCTGCTGATTCTTGGATTAAAACACCTGCTCATAAGATACCAGTAAGTTTGTCAGTCTACGTGGAGGAATCTCATCATGCCTGTATTCTATGGCTTACTATCAAGAACTTTTGGAAACATTTTTTGAGTGTTGTAAAATCACCTTGTGAAATTGATCAGCTGGATTGCATTTTGATTTCATAACATCACATGGAAACAAATTGAACCTCTGCAGTGTATAATCACTCACCAATATCAGTGTTCAAATTTGTGTCTGAAAAGATTTGATATCGATTTAGGCAATATAAGGATATCAGTCTTTGATCAATCTATTTACAAATTAAAACGAGAGAATAACTCCTGACCTTCAGTAAAGAAAAGTTCCTTGTGTGGTTTTAACTTTGAAAAGTGATGCGGAGATCTAATAAGGATTTTTCTGGATCAATTTTCCATACGTTGAATTCCAAAAAAGGGAGATTAGAATGACAGATTGAAAAACATGACTTTTTGCGTACGGTTCATCATATTTGTTTACTATAGCTTTCTGATCTTTTAATTCCAAGTTGTGTGGTGCATCGACCATGTTGTGTGGATTGTGATTTCCAGAGATAGACTTTTCCTTGGGTGAACCATGTACTCTAGTTTCCCAATATGCTGCGTCTTTAACAGATTCTACAGGCTTTGATGCTATGCCTTGCAGAAGGCTAGAAAGAAATCCCCATACAAGAAATCGCTTCATACTAATATGTAGTAAATTGGTAGGACAAAGGAGGGTTTTTTTTAGAAAGGGTAAATCCACTGGGCATAGGAAAGAAAATGATCTGAAGTTGGTTGTGCGGTTGAGTGACAGAGATGATTTTATACATGGATCTCAACATCTCAAATATCTAACATGGTGATTGGTCAAGGTCAACACATTTCAAAACCATCCGACAAAATCATACTAAATGACGAACCTCAGACCGATATCTACCGCAGCGAGGATCAACAATTGCACGGCAGGTCTGCCGAACTATTTGCATAAAGTCCTTTGATGTACTGCTCAATGATACAAAATGATGTTTGCCGGTTTGATAAGAACATCACTTGAAGGAAGTCTCGACCCGCACTTAATCAGGCTATACAGCTCGATACGCAGGTCGTGTCACAAAGGTTAGCAGAAGAAAGGAGATGTTTTAAAGACAGTGTATGTAAATTCAGAGCACTGGGAATAAAAGCTTGTAGATGTAAAATTTGTATTGAAGACGAGTGTCAGAGAGTTTGATGTTATGGATATCAAGGCGATATCTATCCAATTCAGCACTTGTGGAAACCATTCAACAGGATTATAATGATGACCTCAGATCAAAATCTTGATGCAGCGAGCATCATCAATTGCTCAGCAGCTCAAACATGGAGATACAAGATATCTTAAGCATACGGTCCGCGATGCACCCCAATGTCAGACTGGTACATGGTCACTGTTTCATTTTGAGGCGTAGTTGAGTGAAAGAGATGAGATCTTTCTATATGTATGATGGTCATCAACATCATGAGCGTTGGCGATTGACATTCTTTACCGTTTGTCAAGGTGAAACTTGGATAATTCACACGTGCGCTCAAAGCATCCGGCCATCGCCGATAGCACCATTGGGAGATTGCGTGAGCCTTGTCGTTTATCTACTCGGAAGATCCGGCAATGGGGGGTGGCTTTGAGGTCAAAAGATAAGAACAAGACTCGCAGTTAGCAAAGTGCAGGAAGTCTCGACCCGGAGCTACGGTGAGGTTACCCGGCCCGCTACACAGGTCGTAACACAC
This sequence comes from Melampsora americana, assembly GCA_022264835.1. Lineage (NCBI taxonomy): Eukaryota > Fungi > Basidiomycota > Pucciniomycetes > Pucciniales > Melampsoraceae > Melampsora > Melampsora americana. The sequence continues at coordinate 231,250 of JAIFHY010000050.1, read as the reverse complement.
CCTTCGCACCAACACAGGCACTGGTATTTTTGTTGGTCTGTTGTAATCAGATGTCCTTTCTTGCTTATATTGATGTTGTTCTCTTCATTCAGGTGGGTAGATAACCAAACAAAATCTATGTATGCAAAGTATACTGCACGCAAGTAGATGTCGTTTCTTTGTTCAACCAACATTTGTGACATAGAGTAGCAAAGAGGGAATAGATATCAGAAGATATAGGGTATTCAGTTAGATATTTAAAAAATGTCTAGACAAGAGTCTTGACAGAAAAAGGTTGATATAGTCCCTGCAAGTTTTTTGGGTCAATTCGCTAGTAAAACAAAATTGATCGTCTGCCTGTTAAAGTGAGAAGGGATCACATGGAATCTAATGGGCAGAGTATAGACACCGTGAGGGTTTCATTACATTTATACTTGACAAAGCTTCACGCAGACGTTGTCGACTTCCAACGATATGTGTCATACACATCAAATAGAATCAGTTGGGACCTCCAGCGGCAGTAGTTGAAGCATAAGTCGAATGAAGACCATGATATCCAGGAGCTTCTCCAATCTTTCGAGACACATAAGGGCCTTCTCGGCTATAATCAGGCTATTGAACACAACGTTGATGTCAGAAATGTTGTGCTGGGTGATGTATCAGCTAGTGAAGAGACTGACCTTGCTCATCCAAAGTTTAGATGCACTGGCATCATTGAAAATCAATTTGGCTACAATTGCGCCTCCCAAGAACCCCAAGAGCTCGGGTCTGGACTTGAATTCAGAGAAATAGTCCGGTACTTTTGCCGGTTTTGATCCTAGTGCCTTGGATAAGACCTCTGCCAGACCTAAGACCAATGATAGATAAAAACACATCCGTCAGATGTTACACACTAGTAAGGGTACACATATGTGAGGGGTAATGAATACCTTCGGTACGACACATGATGCCACCTTGGCCAGTGAGAATAAGGTGTTCAGAGACCTCTCGCCGTTGATTTTGACCGCCATCAATTTTGCGTAATGCGGTTTGAGCGGCTGCGGTGATCCCATCACCAGCATCTTCAATCATTTCAGGTGTATATCGACTTGCATAAGCTTCGAGTCCATGTTGAGCAAAGGTTGATGGAATGAGACTGAGGACGGATGGCGAGAAGAGTGGCTCAGCGTGTCGATGTCGAAACTTGCCTATCCTTAATTCGGCGGCACTAACTTGGTTGGGAATCTGAACAGTACCAAATTCGGTTGGAAGACGTGTGGGACTACTCGAAGCATCGGAGGTGGGTACAGAGACGATGATGGTGTCCGACTCTACCAAGAGTTCAGCTTCGAGTTTTTTAGCATTGGCGGTTGATGCAGCAGTGCCTCGTCGACTGTGAAGAGAGCTTGAAGCTGATGCACCACCACCACTTGGCTGTCGTCCTAACAGCTTATCTACCTTGCCACTCACAATCGCCTGAGCTACGTCTGTAATCGCGTTTTCGTCCTCTTCCACTGAGGTGTTTGGTAGCGCACTGACTAGGTCAGAGAGTTCAGGTTGAAAGCGTATATGGCCATCGGTCTTCAGGCTCGTCACAAGACTACAAAGGGCTTGATAGAGTGCTTTGGGAGACCGGTCTCCGGGGCTGGGGCAGAGACGCTCCGGTAGAGCTGTGTCATGAGTCAGAAGAAGTGCAATAAGGTAATTATCGCAATCGACTTCGCCCAGCGGAAAGGAAAGAGAACAGTGGCGCAAAAGAATAGAATCGTGAATGAAAGAAAGTAAGGTAGAATGTGTTCCAAGGTCGACGGATATTCCAGATGAACGATTAGATGCGAGGATATGCAGCAAGCCAGAGTCTGCTAGAAAGAGAGCTGGAGCTTGGAGGTTCTCGAAGAAGAGTTGAGTGAGTTTGTCACGAGTGACATTGGAGATTGAGGGTGGGATGGATAGAAGGATATGTTGAGCAAGTGGTGGATTTGAGAGTTTAAGTGAGGTGAAGAGCAAGTGTCGACTAGAATTGATGATGAGGAAAGACGATCAAAGCTTGTAGTGAGTATCTGATGTTGAAAGGCAGGTAAGATGTCCATAGACTCAACAAGAATGCATCAAGTGCTTTCCAATCTACTACTGATTGACCAGTACCGTCACCACTATCAGTGAATAGAGATTGAGGCAGATATCCAGGTTTAGGTTCGAGACTATAGTCAGACCATCTTCGAGTTGGATCAGATGATTTTAGAGATTCAGGTAGATAGATCTCAGTAGTCAAAGAGTGGGTAGGTGGCAGGATAGCCTCGGGAGAGAGACCAAGACCAGCTTGAATTGAATGAGAATGTGTTGAAAGTGAGATTATGAGTAAGTTTGCGTCACGAAATCCAGACTGAAGGAGATTTAACAGATTGAAGTTCAAAATGGATCAGTATGGAATGAAAGATGAAAGAAAGAAGATGAGGATAGACTGACTGAATGATTGAATGACTGACCATTTTGTCAGTTGAGTCTTTCTTGACTGAATCTGAATTCACTTTATCAATCAAATCTGTTGGTTAGTGATTTGGATGTCTTCGAATGAGTTGATTGGATTTCTTTGTGAATGAAGAGTCCTGTTGAAGATAAATAGTCAATTTGATGAGAGTTGGAAATGAAGACTCGATCTGAATCTGAGTTGGTGATGAAGTGAACGCGATCGAAATCAAACACGCATACATCCTCACATCATCCTTCGAAGGTCATGGTCTCAGATTATGTAAAGCACAAGTTAAAACTACTTAAGCTTCGAATTAGGTACTTAAGGTTTTGAATTTTTGATTTCTTTTTCCATCAAATTCTCTTCAGTGCATCATTCCACTTTCCAACATTTAACTAAACATCATCATCATCATCAAGTTCAATAACACTTTACTTTATAAAACTTGTATCTTCAATTTAAATCATGTCACAACCTTACCCATCATTCGGATCAACTTCAGCTGGTTTTCGTGGAGGACAAGTTCCGACTCCTATCACTTATCTTTGCTCCGGTTAGTGATCTTGGTCCCTACCAATCACTTAGAATACTACTCAAGAGTCATCATGTGTCTTCCAAATCAGATTGTGGACGTGATAATATAATTAAACCTCGCGAACCGATCAGATGTCAAGAATGTGGATGTAGAGTGATGTACAAGAAAAGGATTAAAAGAAGTTCGTCAATTGGATCCCATTAAACTCTCAATCCTCTCTCTTTTGAATCTTCTCTGATCAATTTAACTCTTTTCAAGTGGTTCAATTCGAAGCTCGTTAATCCGTCAAGCATCCTCTCACAAATCTCTCCCCTCGTTCGTCAAATCACTTCATCAATTCGAGTCACTTTGATCAAGCCTTTCAAAATGTTTTACCTTTCATCCTACTCTGGCAATCTTGAATGATGAAGCCGATGTACCATTACCCGCATCTGCCAAAAGAAGCAATTAAAACCCATCAGATCACGGAAGATCCCTGATCACAACTCATCCTCATAGGTTGATTGCAATTCTACCTCTTGTATTCGGTTCTGTCCTGCCATGCTTGCTCTTGTTTGATTTTTGTATACTTTCAGCGCACTTGATCATGAGTTTGCTTCCTGTGGCTATTTATCATACTATCAAGATTTTCATGTTAGGGCAGTTCAAGTTTGAAAAAGCTTTAAAACATAAATGGGTGTACCAAGAAATGCAACTTATAAACATAATTTTCTGAAAAAGTTTGAGAAGGCCCCACCCAAGGAGCACATGTACAGCACATCCTTTTCCAACTTACTCAAATTTTACAGCACTGGGAGGCCAAAGTGCATAAATTTGTACAGCATTTTGGGCAAACTTGAACTGCCCTAATAGTCATGCTTTGATACCCACCCCATGATATATTTGCAGACTTCATACCAATGATTAACCAATTTGTAGACCTCATCATAGAATCAATACAAAACTTCTGTAACCACCTAGAGCAAAGGTTCCAAAGGGCAGTGAATCACACAGCTGCAACAAGTCAAGCCAAGTCAAGCCAGATGTAGCCCACGTAGTCGGTGTAGTACTAATAGCACAGCAGGTGCTATACAGTGCCTGAAAGGGTATAATCTGTAAATACAAATTCTACAGAAAATGTCTGAGACTGCCCTTTCAAAGAATCTTCAACAACTGGACTTTGTTGTTAAAGTCTCCTGATAACAGAGAAATATAACCAGGACTTGAATTGCTTTAAAAAAAGAAATAGCTTTATAAGGCACCAGAGAAATTAACTCAACACTCTTTAGTGTTATTCCCAATGAAGCTTTTAGCTTTCAAACACACAATAAAATAAATTCTCTTATTAATTTTAATAAGGGCAGTTTAAGTGACCTAATGACTGTGTAGTGACTTTATAATGATAAATGACAACTACTCTAATTCATAGATAAAGAAAAAGAGAAAAAGAAAAGAAGAGAAAAGTGGGACAAAGACACAGGCTTTTTATATCTGATTTACAACTTTAAAATTGGTCAACAGCTTACAACAAGATGACTAAAAATGGTAAACAGCTATGATGTCATTTGATTTAACTTCTACAACCTTGATTTTCCACAAATAGAACCTTCTAATCCTTGCTGTGCTGATTACTGATCATAAACTTCTCATTTGATATGATTTTATGTAATTTTGTTCATTTGATAATGATTTTCTCTCTTCTTATGATTGTTTGCTGTGTTTGTTTGCTGTGTATACCCTTTATCTTCACTTTTCTGATTTACTACATATATTATAATTGTTTATTTATGATGTATTAGATTTGTAATATAAGTTGATGTGTCTAATTTTAGTATGATTCATATGTAATTGAATTGAATTTTAATGTAATTGATTCTAATTTACTCGTACTGAATCAAATTAACTTAAATCCCTAAGCCCCCCCATTGAAGCATTTTGACAGCATTTCAGCTATACTTATGTTTCAAGGGGGGACCTTATGCGGGACCCTGGCACATCCCGGTGTGGAAAGCAAAATATGTCACCCCTCATTTTATATATATTCAAATTTTCTCCTTTTAAAAAGAAACTCATAATTTATCTTGGGATCACTTTTAATTAAATCACTTTAATAAAAAACTTAGGGCTCGTTTGGTACGACTTATGAAAGTTCGTACCTTTTCAAAGGTACGAACTTTCCGAGCCCGGAAAGTCGAATTTTGGTTTAAGCTGGCTTTTGAATAAAAGTCACTTAAATGTCCCAAAAAGTCGTATTTCATTTGGTAGCCGATGTGTTGTTGACCGTTTCAAAATGAAATACGACTTTTTGGGACATAATCCATCTCGTATCATATCACAATCTCCAATTGACCATACAAAGAACACATCACACTGTGATCCCATGTCCAACAACTCCACATCTTCAGGGGAGTTCGATTTCCTGCTCGAAGCTTCCTCCTCTGAGGGAAGCAATCCGGTCAATTACGATCAAGAGATAATAGATCTCTTGATGGCAGCTGCTCATGACTGTGCTGAACAAGCGCAGCGACCAGATAGATGGGATGAGATGAGATGGGATGAGATGGATAGTGATCAATGGGATGGATAGTGGTGAATCAAAGGGCTGGATAGTTGTGAATCGAAGGGAGGACAGGGGGGTATCAAAACGGGGACTTGTATATTTGGGAAAAAATAAAGAAAATTGATGAGATAAGTTGAAAAAAAGCTATTATGGGTACGATAATTGACTACTTGGTCAATTATTATAATAGCCAAAAAAAGCTATTATGGTACCCATAATAGCTTTTGAAATGGACTCGAAAGTGGTTACCAAACAGCTTTTTCGAAATTTGACTTTTCAAAGTCAAATTTCAAAATAATAGCTTAAAAAAAGCTATACCAAACGAGCCCTTATACTTTCATTTTCTCAGATCATTTCAAGAAAAAACATATATTTTTGTCTTTGCAAACTCACTAGATCAATATTTCAGATCAATCTTATACAAATTAAAAAAATGATTATTTCATTTTTATTATCCATCACTTTTGAACTAGTCTGTACAACACAAGACTTCAAAGAAATATCAAAAGAAAAAGAGTAGATGGAATTAATCATCAATGAAAGGATTGAATAAAAATTTGAAACACAAGCAACATTAATCAATAGAAGAGATGAAATATATTCAAAGAAATCAAAAAGAGAAAAAAAAAATCATCAATCAAAGAATTAAAGGTTTTAATTAAAGAGAAACTATAGAAATCAGAAGAGGAAAGGATGGTCAGCATGGCACAGAGCCAACAAGAAAAGAAGAAATGAAAAAATGAGATGAAAAAATGAAATGAAAGAAACTACAATACCCTATATATGTATAAAATTAAATTAGAAATTAAATTGTGATTAAAAGTTAAAATTAATTTAAATTGAAATCGAGCGATCTAAAACAACTAGAATGAGGAAGTAAAGAAAAAAAAATATAAAAATCAAATTGATTAGTTTTGGATATTTAAATCAAATCAATCAAAAGAAGAAGAAGAAAAGGAGGGATGAACTTACAGCAAGTTGAAGTTCAAAATTGAATCGGACCAAACGATCTAAAACCAAAATACATAACTATAAAATTAAAAAATAAAAAATAAAAATAAAAAAGTGAAACAAGTCAGAATAGAGGTCAGAAGAAGTTAGAAGAAGAGAATGAGATAGACAAAAAAAGGAAAAACTTACAATAGGGTTGATTAGGGCTGAGGAAAGCTATAAAAGAAATCAATTGAGTCGATTGATCGATTGAAATTGGGGGGGGGTTTTCTTTTTTATTCATTTTTTCATTTTTGGCCTCGGTATCGAGTTGAATCGAGTGGAGTAGGATCTAGAAGAGAGTAAAGGAAAAAAAAGAGAAGAAAGGATCAGTTAAAAGAAGAGATAGAAGAAAGAATAGAAGAAAGAAGGGGAGAAGAGAAGATAAAGAAAGACTTACCTTTTGATAGAGTGTTATAAGGGTATTAAAAACCCTTATAACGGTGGAATTTAAAGTGTTATAAGGGAAATTTGAAATTTGGAGGGGATTATTTTTTATTTTTTTTATTTTCGGATTTTTTTAGTTTCTGACCAAATTAAGTCAGAAACCATAAATTTTAAGGTAGTTAAGTGGGATTTGGGTTGTTACAGGTGGTATTAGGTGGATTTTGAAGGTATTAGGTCGTGTAGGGTAGTTTCGGGAAAGGTAGAAGTTGAAAAATAAGGTTTTGGAGGAAAAACAAGATTTTTTTTATTTTTTCTCTTGCTGCGGGAAGGTTTTTTGGGACCTTAATTGGGACGTATAGTAAAAAACAGCTTGTTTACATCTGTTTTTGAATTGCGGGACCTTTTTGGGGGATCTTAAGGCTGAGCTAAAGCTTGTAGATTGGATTTACAAGGTTGGAAGCTTAAATTGGTGGTGGTATTGTTGGAAAAAAAGGGTTCTGTGTATTTCGAGGGCAGCTTAACAGCACTTTAGTTACGACTCTTGGAGGTTTATCCCCCTTGAGTTTGTTTCTTCCCCTCACAGCTCTGCCTACGCTCCACAGCGTAGGAGTTCTACATCTGGTGACTCTGCCCGGGCTCTTTTGGACAACTTTCACATCAAGCAGGAGCTTAATTGTTCAAGTGGTCTACACTGGCTCAAAAATCAATTTATCGATCATCATCAACTCTCAATTCTCTCAACACAAATCAACTTCATCAAAAATTCTTACTTGGATTTTCGACATTCATATTCCATTCTGTATTAATTTTCACGTTCAGCAAAATGGAGCCACCAATTTCATTGGAAGCAGGGGCAGGCTCAGACCAGTCAGGAGACGAGGGGCTTGGGGTGCCACCTACGGGCCACTATAGGAGGACTCCAAAGGGAGCAGTAGGGGTAGAGGAGAAGGCAGCGGCTGGACCCTCAAATGATCTGTTTGGAGAGTATAGAGCGGTAGGTGAGGATTCTCCCTCAGATGAGGAAGGAAAGGAGGCCTGGGAGAAGCAATTCCAGGCAAATCAGGCAATGATGCGCAGGATGGAGCAGATGATGATGGAGCAGTTTTCGAAGAAGGTAAAAGAAGAGGTGGAGAAAGCAAGAAAGGAGGAGCAGGAGAAGAGCAAAAAGGGGGGTAAAAAGAAGAGAGAGGAGACCAGTGATGAAGAAAGTAAGGGTAGTAGCAGCAGTCCGGAGGATAGTTCGGAGGACAGTAGTGAGGAGGAAGAACGGAGTAAGAGACGGAGCAAGAAGAAGAAGGTGAAGAGTGTTAAAATTGCCCCTCAGGATCCTAATCTCAGGTTCAGTAGGGAGAAAGACGTGAAGAAATTCCTTAGGGATTTTGAAATAGCAGCTAAAGTGGATGGAGCCACAGGAAAAGATATGGCGATGCAGGTGTGTGCATTCGTGAATGGTGAAGAATTGCAGGAGGAAATCAAGGAGATGGATGGATGGGGAGAAGGTGAATGGGATTGGAAGGTATTGAAGGCGGCAATGAAGGACAGGTATGCCTCACTCCGACAGGCGCCTAGGTACACTGTGGAGGACTTGAAGGAGCTTGCCCTGCAGTATGAAGGAATGGGAGGTGTGGATAGTAAGGTGGAGTTTGAAGGGTTTCGGCACAAGTTTGTGGTCATTCTTGGGTATCTGAAGAGGAACGACTATATCGAATCGGAGGATGAAGTCTGTAGATTCTACTATGAGGCTTTCTCGGACGCTAAGCAGCTGAAAATAAAGGAGTTGCTGAGGGATGAAAACAAGTTGAGGGTGACCAAGGATGGAAGACACAGGCTGCCTGGATGGAGTGTGTTGAAGAAAGGTGTTGAGAGGGTTATGAGTGCAGAGGTGGATTTGGTATTTGAAGAAATGCGGGGAAAGAAGGAGGTCAGTTTGAAGAAGGACGAGGAGTTAAAAGAAAAAGTAGTGCAGAAGGATATGGAGAGGAGAGGTTTAAAGATGGAGGGACTGAGCAAGAAGGTGGACGGGCATAAGCCTGAGGACCCAGCGGTCACTGAGTTGGTGAAGCAGTTTGCTGCATGGAGTGGATGGGGGGCAGGAAAGCCCAGTAATGTTGGAAACCCTGGGGGTAGGGTCAATCAATTCAACCCAGTCAACAACCCAGCTCCTGCTTTTCAGAACAGGGGGCCCCCACAAGCAGGGATTAATCCCAATACTTATTTCGGTGCCGGACAGCAAGGTAATAATGCTGGACCTGGAGGGTATGGAGCAGGAAGAGGTGGTACAGGAAGAGGTGGATTTGGGGGTAATCAATTTGGAAGGGGAGGTTATGCAGGGAACAGGCCTCAGTGGAATGGTCCGGGAGGACAATTTCAGGGAAACCAAGCTACTCAAGCTAATGGAGGCGGACCCTATGGGCCAGGAAATTATGGACCGCCTAGGGGGGAGTATCAACAGAAGCCTTTTAGAGATGGGCCATTGATGTGTTATTATTGTGGTCGGGAAGGACATGGCCACAATAGGTGTTCTGACAAGCAAAGGGACATCAATGATGGTTATGTCACAGAGCATAACAACACCTATATTCTCTCCAATGGTGCTGTGGTGAAGTGGGATAGTGCTCGACCTATTCGGACAGTGGTGGCGGACCACTCGCTTCAGGTCGAACAGGCCAAACAGGCGGCGACCAACTCGGCAGCTGCACGAGCAGTGGCAGCTCAACCTCCGGTACCTGCAACTCCAGCTGCTCCAGCTGCTCCAGTTGTTCAAGAGAAGGCGGCTGTGACTGGAGTCCTTACCAAGGGGACTGATGGGAGTCCTCAACTTCAAGAGTTGAGAGCAAGCTGTGGTGTGTTGGAGGAATGGAAGATGCCTGTCATTTCAAGTTCTAGCTTCAAGACAAAGACAGCTATGGCTGGGGCAGGGACAAAGGTGTATGATGTGGAGGTAAAGAGAGCCAGGGGTAAGGCGGAACCAGTGGGGCCAGCAAAGAAGAAGCGGGCCACAGTGCAGGAAGAAGATGACGGGATGGAGGTGGATGAGATTGAGGAAATTGGTGGAGAGGTGTCAAGTGATGATGAGCCACTTGCAGGTTTGAAGGACAAGGAGGGCAGGAAGCAGAAGGCAACAATTCTAGCTCCCAGGGTGGATAAGAGTGATATTTTGAAAGGAAGGTTTGAAAGGCCGGTGGAAAGGGGTTATGAAGGTGTTATGGATAAGGTGGTGGACAAGATTATGAAGACTCAGATTCAGGCTGAGGTGGGAGAATTGTGTGCTATTTCGCCTTCTTTGGCGGAGCATGTCAAGAAGCAAGTCTCGAAGAGGAGGGTAGTTGTTCCTCGTATCCTCAAACCAATGAGAGCAGCGGCGGGAGGTTTGGATGAAGATGAGTCTGAGGAGGTTAGTGATAGTGAGGATGAGGATGCGTTGTATTCTTGTCCATTGGGGTACTTGGATATCAAGCTTGGAGGGAAGAGGAAAAGGGTGAAAGCATTGGTGGATTCTGGCTCACAGATTAACATCTTGCCAGAATCTGTGGCCTTGGAGTTGGGATTAGTCTCAATAATACCAGTCAAATCTGGGGTCAGAGGTATTGGTGGGCAGAGGACGGAATTGGTGGGTATTGGTGAGGCAGTAGAGGTTGGAGTAGGGACAAAGGTTCAGGGATTGGCCCACTTCTGGATTGCCAAGGAGGACAAATGTCCAATCTTGCTGGGAAGACCTTTCTTGATGGACTTCAGGGCAGGACTGGAGTTTGGAAAGGCTATTGGTGAAAGGCTAACCTTGAGGGATGAGAGAGGAATCTGGACAAGGTACACAATTTGCCAGCCAGAGGATGGAGCCTGGGAGAGGGAGTTGGACTTTGGCAAGAAGAGGACGACTGTGGTATGGAAGGATGGGGAAGAATCGAGAGAGGGTATAGGTGTAGAGGAGGATTCTTATGAAGTTCCGGATTATGTGGAAGAGGTTTCCGGTGAAGGGTATAGGGCGTTATAATCAGTGTTGGTGAAGCAATGGGCATTCAGCATAATAAAAATCCAAGTAACCTTGGATGTCTATCACCAACTAGTGGCTAATAGGGGGACTTGGTGTTTCTTTTTTTCAGTTTTTTCTTTCTTCCTCAGTTTTTTCTAATGATCATATTTCTCTTATCTCTTAGTTTCTTTTTTTCTATTTCTATTTTTTTGTTCATGACGGGATGCAGGTGGCGGCAATCAACTCAAAACAACAGAAGTAGTAGGGTACAGGGTGGGCACAACAAATCAATTCAAAATAAATTCAATTCAAAAATCAATCATTATAATATTGGAACACTACTTACAACAAAATTCAAAATTACCTTTGTTTAAGGGGCCTTCTTTTTTTCTTTTTTCTTTTCTCTTTTCTCTTTTTCATTTTCTCTCATTTTCTGTTATTTCTCTCATTCTCTCAGGGTCATTATAGGAGGATTGGGTAGGGGCGTATCAAAATTTACATTCAAACATCACGCATTCAACAACAAGATTACAAAGTCTACATCTAACACATCATTCAACAACTTCAGACAAACGACATACAATCAAACTTTTCATTTTTCATTTTTCTCTTTTCTCTTTTCTCTTTCTTTCTTTCTTTTCTTTTTTTAAGCGGTTATAGTGGTGGAATTGGGGCAACAGTCAAAGCAGCATGGGTCGAACAAAATTATCATAAGTCATACGGGCAAAACAAATCATATATTAAATCACAACAACGTGTAGTAGGGGGATAAGGGGATGGCTACCACGGTAGATCAACAATTACAAACAACACAACATAAATGGATTACTACTACATACAATTTTTTACTTACTTTATCATAACACACAACATATTACTTTGAAGACGGGAGGTTATACTTGGGACGTAGGAAGCGTAGTTGAAGGTCATAGGCATTCAAGCATAGATGACTGGTTCTTGAGATATCACTACAAAAAAGGAAAAGTTTTCCAGCCGGATTAGGTAAATATATTTAATCCAAAATCTTCACCCAGATTAGGCAAAAGTACAGATTTAGCCAAAGTCTGACTCAGATTAGGTAAATTCAGAGAATTCTCAATTCATGATTTTCCTCTGAAAACATAAAATGTATACAAGATGAGACAGGACCATTTTTTTGCTCAATATTCCTCTTGAATTCCTTAAACACTCTAAACACTGCCATGAGTGAATTGAAAAACTTAAATATAAGTATTGAGCTCACTGTATTGTGACATGAGCGGCCGCAGACATACTACAATACAATGCAAACAGTACATCTTCACCAATTTTTTTGAATAATCTTCAATGTGCCTTAATCCCTCAAGAACATCAGATTCAAGACCATCCTGATGCAACAACAAAGCCTTGAGGTATATATCATGTGACACCAAATGTGATTATACAACATCAAGTCTTTGAATTCACGGCGCGCAATACGTGATACAGATATTTTTCTCATGAAGTTATGTAGAGGAGAAGAAACTAAAACCATAATTTTGGAAAAATAACCCCGAGTTCAATGAGCTTAAAAACAAAAGCTTTGTAATGTGTTTCCCATCATACCGATTGCAAGGGACATTCTCTACGTTGGCTGTTACTGAATGATGCAAAATAGCAATTGCGCGACAAAGCAACAATCAACAAGCAGGATCAATTCGATGGTTAGAATTTTTCACATCCAACACAAGCAATATTAGAATTACATACCTCATCTGTTTCCTCGTTTTGGACCAAGTCTGTGATGATCCAGTAGTGATACCCTTCAACCAAGTCTTCTTCTTCGGCAAGTTTTGGCTCGTCCATTACAAATTTACGGTACAAAGATTTGTAATGTGATACTTTCAAGACTGGACAGTTGACAAAAACCTCGGGATGGTGAGCTTGTAGTGCATGTCGCATTTGATGAGCAGTAAGTCTGTTGAGCCTCTCGTCTGATGAAACGACGTTGGGCTTTTTAGTGTATGAGCTTTTCTTCAGGCCTGGGAGATGTGGGTTGACATAGTGCTTGTAAAGAGCCAAAATTTCGTCCTTCAACGCAACGGAAGATATAGTGACTCGAGAGCTTTGTGATCTGATCGCGTCAGAGAGCATTGAAACGGTGGTTCGGCGGTCCAATGGGTCGAAGTCTATGCCACCTTCATCGGTGTCCATTCGAGATGAAGGCGGAGCTGGTGGTGGAATGCAGAAAGGCGCAAGGTGGGGTAGCAAATCAGTCTTGAACATGTCAATCAAGATCTTCTTGTTTTTATTCGGACGTGCTTTTGTGTTGGGGTTGAAATGAAGCAATATGTTGTAATATTTGAGGCAAGTGAGATTGTAAGTTTTGTTCGACTCCCAATCATGGTGTAGGAATGGCTGTAGAGTGTCGGAAAGCTTTTGAACTTTATTGTATAATGGATGTTGAGCAAGTGGAATAAAATTTGAATTTGATGTGGCTTCGGTGCTAGACTTCAAGTTTGTCTTATTTAGATTTGGAGTTGGTGAGTTGGCCGGCGGAAAGCTAGTAGAGTGCCCTGGTGAAAGCTTAGTCATACCGCCGGGTGACGTGATGTGTCCAGTGACTGATACGAGATTGGTCTTGCCTTCTTGACTACTTTTACTGCTTGTAGCAAGTGGAGGCTTTATATTGTTAGGTCGCTTGGAGGTGCTCGGCATCTTTGAACGCAAGAAAATGATGAAGAGATCTGTGACAGATTGGTGTAGTTCGAGAACCATGAGCCAGACAATCAGCAATTCAAAAATCGAACCACTTACTTATAAAGTCAAGAGTACAATGCGTGAGATTTACAGAACCTTGACTACTTAGACCAAGGTTCAGAACAGAGAGGATTGTTGATCAAGAAGACTTGTGTAGCAAGGATTATCAATGGGCGATGTGGGTAAGCCAGTTGGACAATAAGGTAGATAAAAGATAGATGAACTATATAGGAAGAAGATGATACGACTCAATTTATATTCGCAATCTGCTGGTTAAGGTGGTCTCAGAAGGTGATTTGACGGAATAGAAGGGAATTTGGCAAGTTTGGATGAATTTGATCAACACAGAAACTGCACGAAAGACGGCGAGGTAATCCTTATAATTATAATAACCTGCATATATACGGTTTTTGGGTGGGAAATATCGAGTGTTATCGAGAAATGCAACCCAACACTTGCCTTTGTCTTTAGAATTTATATATACTCGACGTAATGGGGGTAGTAACTACATCCCCGTAATCTTCGTTACAACAAATAGACGTTTTGTTTATTGAAAGCAACATCCTGCCTTCCCTCTTTCATTTGTATCACTTGACCTCATTCGATTGTTCCCTCAGCAAGAGATAAACTACAATTTATCATAGAGACTGAGTGATAGTCTCCAAGTGACAGTTTCACTTGATAATTCTTTATCTCATTTAGGTAAAAGCTGACGATCAAGAGCATCAAATCAAAAAACTTCAACTCATTTCTCGTGTCCAATGACTTTGTTGGAAGGGTCCGTCCCAGTCCTCATACCGCGAGTAGATTCAATATCATTCTTCAAACTGTGAAGCTGCTGTTGCAGCTTGCAAAGTTGCTCCATGGTTTCCTTCAAAGGGAGGTCAATTCCGCATGCTACAAAAACAAAAGTATTCAGTTCCAATGTAACTATGGACAATCGGGATAGAAAATACATACCATTATACCCGTTTTGTACAAATTTTTGAGACAAAGCCGTGAATTTATCCCGGACCTGATCATGATATGAAGCTTGGAACAGAAGAAGGCGTTCTTCCAATGTGTCTTCTACACGAAGATTGATTATCGAAAGCTAAGTTGGTATTATCCAGAGTGAAACAATTCATGAAAGACTCTCACCTTTCTTTTCATGATCTAGTTCGGGATTTGGCTCATCTTCTTCATTGGATCTTCTGGTTTGAGGCATGTCGGCACAGATATCAACGGTACCTGCGTTTCTCTAAACGAGTGTAGAGAAAAGTGGAGATTGATGAATATATAGATACATTGTCAAAAGATAAGTAAGAGATAAGTAAGGACAGGTGGCGAAGCTATAAAAGAAAAAAGTTATCTGACTTACTGAAAAGAATTTCTTGTAACAAAAAATTGGGAAAACAAGAATCGAGTTTGGGAAGAGAGGAGCTTACCGAGAATCGCTTGTTATTTATATATATAAGCTTGATCATAGATAGAAAATGATGGAAGTACGTCATATGTAGGACGTTTCCAAACGGTCTGGTTCGATGGGGCAATTGTGGCAATAGAACTTTTCAGATGTCAGGAGAGGCTGGAACAGCCTATTGGGCGATCTCATTCAGATTGTTTCATCATTAACGCATGACCCTGCACAATAACACTCTATATTTCTCTTTACTATGATCTCCTCCGGAACCATTGCAGGTATTCATCTGATAAGTATATAGAGATACAGGACACATTTGGAAGTGAAAGTATGATAACGGCGAAAGACAACGGGTTTATATTCATTAAATGACGTTGATGCTGGACCAGGCTTGCTTCTGCTTGCTTGCGTAGGACAGCGGACACAATCAGTCACGGTGATTCTTCATCTCTTCGAATGTATAGAAAAGCGTAGCGACACCTGAAAACAGCGATAAATGAACATAGTCAATTATGATGACTTCCAGGTACCTTTAAACAAAACACTAACATGCTCTCAACCTTGAGACTCCCCGTGACCATTCTCGCAAGCCCAAACATCCACCTATTACGCAAGATATAGAATCTAGTCAGAATACTAAAGACAGAAATCGAAACACACATATCAAGTTTGAACACACTCACCCGTTGTCTAAGCAGTGTTAGCTGCATCATTGTTCTCACCATTACCAGCAGCGTTACCGGCCTCAGGTTCAGGCGCAAGCTGGATTTGAAAGGGGACATCGAAGCTGTATATGATACCGCGGTCTTCATCATAGATTTTAGGTGATTGAAGGATCGGGACAATGTAATAGATGAAGCAGTCCATAAGGTGAGGCTTGGTATCAAGGCGAAGGCGGGGGATCGTGTGATAGAAGCAGCTGATAAAATCACGTAGATCTTGTATGCTGGTACTTTGATTTTGAAGCACACCCAAGTCAAGAGTAACAAGGTAACGAAGATGAAGAGGTATGGTATAGATATGCACTGGTGGCGGAAGGTCCGCAACATCAGCTTGGGCTGGGGTAAAGAATCCTGCAGGCTGTTCTGGGTCCATTGATATGATATGTGACGAAGTTTATAATTAAAAGTGGTTTCTATAGATTTGTAGAATACTTATAAGATATCAAATGAGATTGTGCAGCTTGATTAAAGTGATCTGTCTAATCTAGAATACCAATATATATATGATGGGAGGTAGACGAAAGGATGCGGAATAGACAGCCAAAAGTGACCTCGTTATAAGGTAGAGTTCTCTCAGACGGTCCCCAGAGATTCTTTATCAAAGCCGTCTTTTACAAACTGATGACAGCATGCGCTAGTCATCAGGTTGAGGTAATTAATTGTTGTGTATCGGGAAAAATAAATTATTGGAACTGAAAATCTGAAGGAACCAGAAGAATACATATCCCTCTATTTAATGATCGACGATTTTTTGAGGTTAAACACACATATATCAAACTTATTTCGATCTGAAACTCATATGATTGTGCTCCTCCAGGATTCTCAATTCATGATTGCCTCAAATACTACTCAGGCTGAGTTGATCGTATATATATGTACCAGCCTCCCAATTATAATGTTTCAAGATATATCAAAGACAGTCATTAATATGATAGAACATATATTATTTATGTAGTACAGATTGAGACTTATCTTGCATAGTTTAGATAAGTCGTTCGACCTGAGAGTGAACACCAATTCCAACTGTGACAATGTAATTACCAAAGATTTACTATCACGAGATTGTCAACCAAAATTAACAAGAGTATGTGCACCAACCCTCAGATATATCATGTATCGATGAGCTCAACTTGTAGTTGAATTGATAAATAATAAGTTCAACATTTTGTGAAATGTTGAACTCCTTATAATCATAAAATGTGTAGGCCAAAACAAGATCCAAGACAAAAAGGTGAGAAATGATTGTGGTGTGGTTCAGATCACAATGTACTACAATTTCAGAGCACAAAAATCGATGAGCAATCAAAGATAATGTGAAGATATGGAATAAGGGAGACCAACGGCCACCAAGCCACACATTAAATGTCAGTTCAACATCCTCAGTTCAACATTTCATGAAATGTTGAACTCAGTTTCAAGATGTTGAACTCAGTTGAACATCCGAGATGTTGGACTCAGGCCAAATTTCTCAGTTCAACATTTCACGAAATGTTGAACTCCAACTTTGGAGTTAAACAAGTGTTGAACTTACATATATTTTGAAATTATATAGTAAGTTCATCATTTCACGAAATGTTGACCTCCAGATTTGGAGTTGGAGTTCAACAAACGTTGAACTTACTCATTTATGGAACTTATAACATTTGCGAAATATGTAATGTTCACTGGATCATGGTCTTATCAGCGTTTACAAATACGTTAATTACAAACAAAGGATTCGAAGGAAGATTACAACACAGTGAAGTCGTGAACATCAACTAATAACAAGTTTCTGACTCCTCGGGCGTCAAATTGTCATACACGGGCAGTTTGTAGAGCGGAAATTTGGGGTCAGACACAGGCGAATTGCGACAGTGCTCGGAGACATCTAAGTACATAGCCAGGGCAAGATCATATTTTCTGCAAGTCACATGTTCCCACTCCAAAGGGACCTCTTCTCCATCGCCTTTGGGGAAGAGAGCCTTCGATATGGATTCCAAAACGTAGTTACTTGCGCGTTTCCAAACAGGCTCGTCAGAAAATTCAACATTGGACATTCGGCCAGTGACAAGGCAAAGTTGAATGAGGTCGGTTTTATTTGATCTGTTGGTGTCGCGCCGATAAGTGAGGAGCCCCTTGAAACCAAGGGAAAGGAAAGCAACAAGTGGTGTTAAGGCTTGGGATCTGAGGGCCACGGCCGAAGCCGCTGCATGGAAGCTTGCATTAATGTCGCTTTGTGAGTTACGAAATTTCCGGATTTGCGTTTGTTGATGGTGGTGGGCTCGGATGACTGCAAGCGCTTCAATGCAACCATAAATCGAGTCCACTAATTTGGTAAGCTTTTCGAGACAGGTCATCTCGATAGTTTCATTGCGCGATGACTGATGTTGAGCTTTGGATTGAAGTTTTTGATAGTGCAAGGCACATTGAAAGGAATCCTTAACCTCGACGAAAGGTAGATCGACCTCAGTGAATTCGTGAAGGGGGGGGAGGGGTCCGGCTTCTGAGCCCACTAAACTGATCGCCGCTAACACAAATTTACCAGCCATCTCGAGGCGATGTTTGGTCGGGTGTCGCATGAGTCTGAATGAGTCGCAAAGTCTCTTCTCTAGTTCATTTTCGCTTGGAGATTTCTCGGATTGAAGATCGATGTAGTTCCAGTTGAATACATGGTCTTGGCCCCACGGTGATTCGCATCCTGCAATGAAGAAATTTTTGGCTGGAAGGTAGCAAAGCATAGTCGATGTAGGATAAGCAAGTGGTCAAATGAATTTCGGGTTCATCAAGAGGAAACTTACTTTGGTCTCGAGCTACCCATTGACTCAGCTTAAAGTCCTTGCTGAAATATAGAACTTCATTTCCTCGAGCTCTCTCGAGGGGGTCATATGTTGTCATGCTAGCAGAAAGACGAGCACGTAACATGCGTGAACAGGCATCATATAGTAGCACACAATCTTCCGTTGTTTCTTTTTTGGCTTGGATTGAGGAGCATTGGATGTCAATCTTGTGGTTATCAGGATCAATCCAGAGGCTGATGTTTTCTTGACGGAGATTCTTGGAAGATAATGTGGTTGTAATCTGAGTCAACTGAGATGGGATAATGCTGCAGCCTTGGTCATTCTCAGGGGTCTGTCCTATGTCAGAGTTTGATGGGGGCGTTGGGGGCGTTGGACACCGTGGCCCGCGGACCACTATCTTTCTGATTCGCAGCGATGGAGGATTATCTAGGACTTTTGGAGTCGGATTGTTATTTGTTGGCAGGGCAGACCTGTTCAATCGCGGAAAGACGGACGGTGGAGATTTTGATGGTCGAGCAGGAGATTCTTGGGTGGTGGAAGACGTAGGTAGTGGGGTCATTGTCGGATCCGGAGTTACCAGTTGATTGGAGGTCTTGCCGAGGATATCGTGGTCCAAGTCAGTGGGTGGGGATGGGATGCTCGGAGCAGCAGGAGGAGTGTGACTTGGATTAATTAAAAACTTCTCAAAAGTGTTGCAGATTTGCTCGGCTCTCATGATGATTAGACCATCCAGTGAGTCGGACCAGTATGCCGTGTGAGCTCGAGCGCTCTTGATCCATTTCGGAAGAAGTCCACTGGCGCCAAACTCGCCTTTACGAAGGTTTTCTTCGATCACTCGGCTTCCTATCACGTTGGTCAACTGGCCATCAAGCTCCTGCCAGAGGCCCTCTTCGATAAGGTCGGGTGGTGGTAGAAGGTAAGGCCGACCAAAGAATTTAGCGAACTCGTCATTGGGTTGACCCACGGGGATTGACGATTCAAGAGACTCGAGATGATTAATTTTATCAAGTACAATTTTGATTCCGTCTGGCAACGCGAGCTCTGGAGTACTTGAAGCTGATGACAGCGAAGCAGCCGGCAAATCAGAGGACGTGTTGGTCGCAGTCGGAGGGGGTGGTGATTGGGAACAGTTTGGCGATTTAGATGGGCTTGGTGGTGGTTGTAGCCAGGGCGGCCTCATTGAAGCGATGAGGTATTCCTGGATACGATTGAGTGTCGGAATGAGTAACCTGTCACCACTGACGGTCCAGATACCTTGATCACGGAAGTGCTTGATGTATTCAAGGATCGAATCGAGCCCATATTCACCAAGCTCAAGGAGTTCCTCAATCTTGTCGTCAGGTAAGACATTTTCAAGGAATTTTTTCAAATTAAACGCTTGATCTTCTGGGTTGAGAGGGGATGTATCTAGGGCCGGTCGCTCAAGGAAAGCTATAGAGAGTGGATGGTTCCACGTTGCGATTGGTATTGCCGATTCGTAAGTAGCCAAGATCGTGATGGTATCAATCAGCTTCTCAACTTCAGGATCTTTTCCATAGACAGGGGCAGGTGGCGGAGGAGAATCATCGCGTAAGTTCGAGGTGGGTCGGCTTTTTTCGGATGAACCCGCGGTGATGGCTGTGTCTTCCGTACTGATCTTAGCAAGTGCATTATTGATTTCTTTTGGTAATGCGACGTCTGAAGTACTTGAGTCTGATATGAGTGAAACAGCCCGTAAATCAGAAGATAGATTAGTCGTACCCGGAGCGGGTGATGATGGGGGAGGGGTCGACGATTCGGAAGGGGTCGACGATTCAGAAGGGCTGGGTGGTGGTTTGATCCAGGGCATCTTGATTGAAGAAGTAAGATGACCCTCAATACGCCGGAGCTTGGGAATGAGTGATCTGTCACCTTGAACAGTCCAGCCTTCTTGATCACGGAAGTTCTGGATGTATTCGAGGATGTAGTCGAGCCCACATGCTCCAAGCTCGAGGAGTTCCTCGATCTTGTCGTCCGGTATGGCATTGTCGAGGAACCTTTTCGCATAAAAGGCTTGATCGGCTGGGTCGTGACGGAATAGATCCAAGGCCGGTCGGTGGAGGAGAGCCACAAAGAGGGGATTGTTCCATGTCGCTACTGGTAACGCCGATGGGTAAGTAGCCAGGACTGTGATGGAAGAGATCAGTTTTTGAACTTCTGGATCTTTGCCCCAGACAGGGGCAGGTGGTGCAGGAGAATCGTCGCGTAAGATGGAGGTAGTGGGCGCAGAGGGTCGGCTTTTTTTTGATGAATCCTGAGTGTTGGCTTGAGGTTCGGTCATCTGGGATATCGTACGTTTATTGAGTGAGGGTTCGTTTGATTTCTTGATGGTCGCTAGGTTTGCTGAGGCTACTGTGTCTTCAGTCAACGTCTTGTTCATCAGAGAGCGTTGTGAGTATCGCTTGGCGGGCTTGGTGTTCTTTGTAAGTTCTGGGAGAGCTTGATTCTTCTGAGTCGTCGTGGGTGTATGATCACGCGGAGAAGCACTACTTGAGGTGGGCGTTGGAGATATGGCGCGATTATTCGAGAACTTCGATTCCATCTCCTCGTCCGCAGAAGCTGAGTCGTCTTGTGAGAGGTCCACCCAAGTTAATGCACCCGGCTCGTTCGTGAATTTCTTCTCAGCTAGGTCTGCACAGAATCAGAGTCGTAATCAGGACTTGCAATTCAAGGTAAGGCAAGAGGAAATGTGGACATACCGTTGCCATCTTTCGCAATTGCGCAGGCCACTGCCTGCCACGCTCTCATCAGGGGAGCCGACATAGGTGCGTTGTGTACGAGCGTGTTGACAAGATTGAGTTGTCGCACTAGTTTTACAATGTATTCCTTTTCTGTAATCCTTTGGATTGGTCGCTTGGGGTCGGGGTAGGCTTTGGAGGTAGCTGAAGACCAATCCTTTGGGACGAATAGCTGTGAATCGTGACTACCTGGCGACGCAAGAGATTCCAGAATATCAGTACAATCTGATGAAGACACGCCTTCAGAGGCGCCAATAAAGAAAGACTTATAATTACCGTTCATAAAGTCTCGTACTTCGTTTTCGTCGGTTGAGGCGTCCATCGCGGCTTCGACACAAGCATTGTCCTGCTTCTTTGAAAAGGGATCTTGGTTGTTGTCGCTAGGAGTCATTATGAAGATGAGGTGGAAAAGCGCCAGAAATTTATAGTCTGATGTGGATGAAAATTGAAAAGTGATAAACGATAAATCTCCAGAGGTCAGAGTGAAGGTATAAAACGAGGGTGAGTTTCGACAGAGAGAAAGGGCGTACCTCAACAGAGAAACCGAATGAGGATCCGCAGCTCTGGATAAACCGGCAGGTTTTCGTGATGACGGCCGACAATAGCGCGGAATCATGATGATTTAATCATCAGCTTGAGGTATGATTATGCTTAGCGCTGGATAGACACGTAGGTTTCCGATCTGAGAGTATCAACATAACCCTAAGTACGACCTCCATGTGCTACACTACTACACATTAACCACAAAAACAAGGAGCAATCAAAGATAATGCGAAAGAACGAGAGATGAGAAGAAAAATTGGAATAAGACAGACCAAGCCACCAACGCTCGGAAGAGACAGAGGATGATTGCAAACCATTAAAATACGTAGCAAGTTCAGCATTTCCTGAAATGTTGAACTCCAAACCGTGAATACTTGAGGTTCAGAGGCATAATCTGCATTGGAGTTCAACATTTCATGAAATGTTGAACTCCAATGCTAAACATACTCCGGGAAAGAACTGATCAAGACCAAACCAAGAAAACCGTGAATGGTGGTCTTCAAAATACTAAGAAATCAGAAATGGGAAAACAGGAGTTGATATATGTGTCTCATCATGACTGTACACAAAAGTTTCCAAGATTCTTCATCGTAAATCTATCATATATAAACTGGCGCACAAGACTTGAGTCACTGGGCACTGCATTTCTTCTCAAAACTCCAGTTTGACAACAGCGGATCAATCAAAAAGAAGTAAAGTCGGATCAACATCACAACACAAGTGGTTTTTAAATCAGATATCTTGACGCAGCCTTCAATAATCACAGCATTTAATGTATGTAAATCTTCAAAGAAACTAGTTCGAAACACGAGCGGTGTGTTTGGCAAGGATTTCCCTGATCAATTTATCAACAAAATTAATTAAAGTGACTATATATCTCTCTCGATAGAGATATATCAAAACTTACTTATGATATTTGCCCAATGCTTGAACAAATGCGACATCAAGAATAGCCCCATCAAACATCTTCTGATGGGAGACCAACAAAGCATTTGTGCATCTTAACCGCTCGTCAAGGTGTTGGCGATCGGCTGGTGAAAGGTTTGGGTTACGTAGCAGAAGCTGTATGCTCTCAATTGACTCGTGAGACCCTCGGAGGTAAGAAGTAGCATTGTTGAGGGCCTCGTCGGCATCATCTTGGATATTGAGGATTTCATTGACCTCCGCCTCATTGAGATACTTGTACGTCTTGACAAATTGTTCAATATCTTCGGCGGCCAGGCGGTACAGACGGTTCTTGAGGTTCGCAAGACAAAACATTTCGAAGTGCTGAATCCGTTTGGTGTCAATATCGGCGCTACAGGTCACCCATCTGATCAATGGTTGAGCGTCATGAAGCGGGTTGTGAAGCGCGGCTTGAAGATAGTCGGTGGTGTGGTTGAGCGGGATGATCACATTGGATAGTCTTGGCGCGATCATCTCGACAAAAATCTTCAAAATAAGTTCGTGGTCTTGTTGCGCATCTTCAGTAAAACGGAGATGAGGATAGAACGACACAATCACCTCCACGATTTGGGAGGTAGTGGCTTTGCTGAGGAATAGGTCAGGATCAATCTTAGAACTAGTTTCATCACAAACTACATATTCAAGTATATAATTTGGTAGGAACATGTGAAATTGAGTAGGAGTGGACATGATTGATCAATGAGTTTGAGTTCAAAATGTGTTGGACTAGAAATGAGAACAAGATCGGGGCGATACTTTCTTCAAATGGAATTCAGGTAATTCACGAGAAGGCTCTTATCATGATAACCCTTGAACCTCATGATCAGATCTCTGGTCTCATATAGTACATGGAGGCGTTGTTCTACTATATAACAGAAAATTCTTTTATCTCCTAGAAATTGAACAGATCTATTAGGACACACATTAATTAGAACCTCAATTGAAATCATGACTACTCCTAATTATCTAGTCCTGATTCGGAGTAGTCATAATTATCCACCGGCCCATGATGGCAACAGTGGACAGATGGTAAATATACAAATTCAATTAATCTAGGCATGAAGAAGCTGCAATGTATCGAAGGCCAAGCTTCTGGTAAGTTGATGAAGTCACCAACAGCACCCTATCACCGAAAGCATTGTATGATGAATGACTGTAGTACCGGTTCTCCTTCCATCATACAATCGGTGGCAATGGAGGCTGAATAATCTAGACACGACCCGGTGCAACAGTCTATATAAGTTGATTGGATCAAACCTTATGAGAGGACAATTTGTTGTTTTCGAATAAAATTGTAAGGAATTCACCAAGGAAACATTAATTAATATAACAAAGGATAGATATTTTGAGCTGTTCTGTCTGGATGTCCGGCTTCAATGCAAAGATTAATTGACAAATTAATATACATGATCAAGAAATGCCGTGAATCATGGTGGATGATATTTATAAATGACTTCATCATTACTACGGGCAAGTAGAAGCATATACTGTAGTTAAGTGGGTGAGGAAACAATAGAATATAGCGTCATGATCATCATGAACACCTCTACAGAGTGAGGCATTCCCCTTTCTCATCATGGGTCTTTGTTATCACCCTCATTGACGCTAAACAATTGTAGCTATCGTGGGATGCCTTTCATGAGATGTGGTTCCACTGTAGATTGAGTTGATATATCGAGGTCCCATTTTTTCTACGACCATTTAAAGTGATCTTGATCACTTCAAACAAATTCATGTGTAGGTTCAGATCATAAACCGCTTTCTCAAGTGTTTGAATCTGCCTCTCTAAGTCTTCCTTGTCAGCCTTTCAAATATCGAATATTTCATCTTAATCCAAATTTCAAAGCACGAGTTCTACATTCATCTCACACCAAACCAACATCAGCCTGGATGCCTTCGGCGTCGAGGGCTATCAAGCATGCGCCGGCCAGTAGCCGCAAGCTGCGAAGTTCGGTAAAAAAATCGGAATCTGAGTCTCCTGAACAGGAAATTGTTACCAAAGATAAGAGGAAGAGAAAACCAAGATTTGAGTCATCGGAGGGTAAGATTCAATATGTTTATCTTGCTTTGTTATTGTCGAATCTCACCCAAGCTTCAGAATCAGAGAACAGTGGCCTCGAAGAAGATGAGGTGTCAGTTGGTGCACAGACATCTCGAGAGAACGTGATCAAACTCCTCAAGAAGCGTATCATGAAGAAAAGAAGAACTCGAGGACCTTCAAAAACCACGCATCGGCGATCAAGGACACAAATTGAAGACTCAAAAACCACGCATCGGCGAATCAAGGACACAAATTGAAGACTCAAAAACCACGCATCGGCGATCAAGGACACAAATTGAAGACTCAAAAACCACGCATCGGCGATCAAGGACACAAATTGAAGACACCACCTCTTTAGTGGTTCACGAGGATAAAGAACCTTCAACCGACTTTTCTGTATACAAAGACAGTGAGATGGTCTTGATGTTACGTGATGTTGGACTAGACACCCGAGGATTCAACAGACAAGCGTTAATCCAGAATTGCAAGACTTACCAGGATCTAAGTCAGTATTAAAGCCCTTTTCAGTCGCAGACATTGTTTGAGAAAACACTGATGTGCTTTCTCGAGGAGTCATAGTTCCCTCGGCGCGAAACTTACATATTACTAGTCAAACGGATTCGACTACTGACCCCCCTCTCACAATTGTGGTACCTGTGGGTTCAACCCAGTTTGGGAATCAAAGTGAGGACTCGTGCAGTTCCAATCATCATATTCAAAATCTAAATTTAGCCCCTCAATATACACTGATTCAAGCCCGCATCTTTCTGTTGACTCATTGGGTGAAGCCTCCCGCTTCCTATTTGAAGTGCCTTTTGGTTCAAACCAGGGCGGAAAGGATCAAAGTAAGGAGTCAAGTTTCATCCCCAATTCCCCTATGAAAGCTAAAACCAGTGTGATATGCGCTAATTCGTGGCCTTATCTTTGGTTGTTTGCAATCCTCTTTGGGTGGTATGATGTCAGGTTCATCAACCTCTAACTTGCCCAGCCTCGAAAAAGGGAAATTTGCTTTCCCCCGCCCAAATCCGACTACCAACTTAGTTCCGTCAAAGAGGGACAAAGGCAAACAGAAAGCACAAGCTTCCGAAAGTGATTACCATCCCAGAGGAACTGATCAAGAAACTGATCAAGAAACTGATCAAGAAACTGATCAAGAAGGTGGGAGAGACAACGACTTTCAGAAAGAAGATACTTTTTCTGGTAGAACAGGTTTTGGAGATGATGGTCGCAACTCGCAAAGTGGCCAGCAGGAAGCACAAAAACCTGTTTCTCCGTGCCCAAGCGAAGGCGAAATGAATTGTGACACAGAGTACGTCACTTGATCAGAGCGTGAGATGACTGAGAAACAAAATTTGAGAGGTTTTTTGCTGACAAATCGGTACTCTACAGAAAAGAAGACACAGAGCCATTGATGAATGAAGATAGAAAACTTATTCAAGAGCTTAAAAAGATCATTTCAAACACCAATCAGCGAGTAGACTCCTTGACTCATGAAGTCAGCCTGTTGTCTCAGATTGTCAAGCAACGACTACATAACGAGTCTGAAGGTATCAGTAGAAAGAAAACCAAGGGTGGCCGCACATCTGTTTGCTATCCTATCTTTTTGACAAATATAGCACAGACACACGTTGATCATACTATTCGGTGGAATGACTTTGATAGGCACATATTCGTTTCCATGTTGAAACCCTTCTTGGTCGCCGATCACAGGATGAAGTCCTCCCTGCGCCAGCTAGTGCAATTGACAAGGAATCATGGGATTATGACATCGAAATGGATAAACTCGCTTATGATCCGACTGTCTCTCCACCTGTAGCTGATGGAGTCAATTCTTCCTTCCCATACGAAGACGGTCCAGGTCATGAGGAATCCACTCCTCAGCAACTTTCAATAATGTGGCAGTTGATGCGTAGAGCAGGTGTTTGTAGCTTCCGTCCAGACTTCAGTCAATCAGCAACTTCGTGCGAAAACAAATGGCTCTGGGATTTAGCTTTGAAGATATTCATCGTTCTTGTTGAATGCGGCGAGTATCAAGGCGTTTCTTTGGATCCCGAGAATCGACAATTCATCAAGAAATGCTTAGACACATATGTCCAATCACTCGCCAAAACGTATGTGCCTCTGATTTCTGTGGCATAATTCAAAAACTTAAATGTTATCGGGGATACCTTCAGATATCGTCAACAACTAACCTGGACTCCTGAACGCAAGAAAGCGGCTACGGCTGAAATAAGAAGAGCATCAAGAATGCGGCATGTGAGCCTGACTTATCTTACTTGCATCGAGTTCCACACACTACTAACCAGGGCTCCACCCTTGAAAGCTTATTGAGCGCCGAAGTAAATTCCTCTTACGGGAGGAAATTTGGCCTCTCTTGGCAATTGTCAAAAAAACAACGAGCGACGATGAAACCGATACAGAACCAGCGGAGGAGGATTCCGGCATCCGCAACGGCTTGCCTTGCCGTATTCGAGAAGTTCATTGGCGCAGCTCACTACTGTCTCAGATCTGGCAGTTGGTTGACAAGTGCATTGAGAGAGTTGAGAAGAGTGTACCTGGTCAGGGTTCACCTCGTGGGCGACAGAGACGCCCAAGAAAACGTATTGAAAATGCTCCTCAAAGCCGGGTTGAGGCAGCTTCAGGTATATCAAACGACTGTTTTCGCCAGTCGTGGCTGGATACTTTGAATCCTGCAACAAAATTGGCACTCCAAATAAGCGCCCAGCCGATGCTAGCTGGCTTGAAGGAGCGGTTAGAAAATATGCCAGCTTGAGTATTCTTGCTCCAAAATATCATGACATTTCGTTTTGGTTATTTCATTGAACTCAAATTGATACATCAAACTATTTCCCTTCTCTCACCTTATAACTCGTGATCAACATGATTTTCAGGTTACTTATTTCATCAAACTCAAAAAACATACATCAAACTATTCCCCCTTTCTCAATCAACTCATGACATATCTCTTCTTAGTACGCTTTTTCAAATTATTAATTGCTTCTGGAAAGCAAGATTACAGATATGAAGTGTTTGTAAACAGCAAACTAAATATGTATTGGACTTATCTATGTGATAACCCTGTGGAATATAAATTTGTTACTCATCGATCCATATAAATCAAGCCTACAGTCGCTATGGTAATCTTAGCATGTAACTGTGATTCCTTATACATTAGCCAGCTACAGTGTCCCAAAATCTGTTCCTTCTTGATAAGGTGATCTCTTGTTGGCCCCCAAGCTCTAAGATATGCTTGGACATCTGGCTCTTGTATGTTTTCAAAGGGATCATATTTCCTGAGCGCTTTTGGGAGTTGTGGAAAGCAGTTGATATGTATCCAGGTATCTAAAGTATTCTCCTTGTGTTTGTCGGTTCGGCGGTGAGTAAAAATCGAAAAAATTCTTCCAAAGTGAATTTTGTCATCTGTCGGCAAAGTGAATGCAACAAAGCTGTCGCTTGCACTGGCTGTGAATGACGAGTATGAGATATCATTGTGTGAAATGCGCTTGTAGAAAAATCCTCGAGGTGTAACCGGTGACACATTTATCTTTTGATATTCTGGAAGCATACACCACTCTTCTGGAATCATCCATTGGTTTTCGCCGGGTTCTTGATCATTCAGCAGCTTAACTAGCATCTTCAGAACATCATTTTCAAGTGGGATTGTGTTAGAATTCGATAACTCCTTAGTTCTGGGTGCCGCTGACTCGTAGAGTGTTTGCATTCGTGGAATATAGGGTTTCAGGACCTGAGGTATCCTCTGATCTTTAAGTAGAGCAGACAAGTTTCCCGCACGACAATAATTTTTGAGAAAAGTGATTTCCAACTCGCCTGAAATGTGTGTTATCATTTGTGATCAGACTGTCAGTATCAAATTATCAAATCCATCTTTTTCAAAAATGTATTATATGCTTACCTGGGTGATTATTATGACATCCCTTCAGGATATCGCCCATGAGTCTTTCAAAAGGAAAGGACCACCAGGCACGAACTGGGCCAAATTTTCTCAAACACTCAGACATATGGATAGCCAAATGATGATTCGGCGCGAGGTTACAATGAGAGAAGAGAATGAGACATCCAGAAAGATATTGTTGTATATGATACTCATATTGGCTTATGTGATGCAATGTCATAACACGTTTTAGAGCAAGCTTAACCAATGAGACAAGATGACAGAAATTCTTGAGGAGGGATGTCTTAACTTGATCTTTCCCAGACCATATTGGAATCAGAATCAAGGGTAATTGTATTGTGCAAAGATTTCGCCACTCGTCCGCTTTAAGCTTCCCAAATGATGCTTTTCCTAACACAGGGATTGCGCGTTTGATCCAGGTCGGGATGTGAATGTGAGGGAGCATGTAATTGATTCTCTGGAGCATTTCCGCATCCATTACAATTTCATCGAGCGGAGGAGCTTCCCATTTACCGTTCCACCCAGTCTCTGCAAAGGGATCAAAATCTTCATCGCTAGGTGATGTAGAATCATTAGACGATCGAACCTCATTGATATCAATTTCGGGTTCGAATACATCATTAGTCAAGTTTTTATCAATTTCTGGTATAGGCTCCGAATACTCTAACAGTAAGTTTAAGAGCTCGACTTTGCTGATGGGGGCAAGCTTTTCTTCTTCGTTCTTCAGGTCCTTCATTGCCCAAAATCTACGGATGTGCCATGCAATAAGCCCGAGTAGTAAGTTGTGCATTGAATCTATCACGTGGTAATCTACAATGTTCCAATATTCAAGGTCCACCAACGCTGAATAACGAACCCCATGAAGTTTGAAGATTTTCTTGCGCTCTTCAACAGTTTTTGCATCTCGTGCCTGATGAGCCCAGATGGTGTGCTGTGCACAAGTGCGACGAGGCCATGTTTTCGGATCGAGATTATTGATATCACACTTCTTCAGAAGACATATTGAACAGAAATATGTTGCCGTCGCACTGGGAAATCCAAGGGAGCGTCTCAGAGCTACGACGTCAGCAATATATAGTAGAAGCGCGGCACGGATCAGGCGTCCTTCTTTGTATTGATAAGTACGAGATAATAAAAGCCCGGTGCTCCATAGTTTTTTAAGTTCAGTGACAATCGGTCGCTGAATCCAGTTTGTCTGTTCAAGGGAGGGCTCGCGTGGCCCAGGTGCAATTCCAACCACAAAGACATGTTCAGGGAGATAGCGTAGACTGATTGGTAGCGTGAGACAGACTAGCACTATAAATGTGATTGATGAATGTTTCCCGCTGATCTTCTTTCCAAAGGGATTGATTGCATCGGTAAACATGGCAAAAGTGAGGTGTCCACTTGTCGCCGTGTACTGACTTCCGTCAGGAGCTTTGAATTCTTTCCATGCTTTTGATTGATGCACATCGTTGATATTTTCTTCTTCGTTGAAAGGTTTTTGAGATTCCTTCAGTGATTCGTCCAACCACGTTTCAACATTTGGACGTGATAACAAGCCTGCAATCCAGTCTGAAAGACTTTGAATTGCGTACCTCCGGACCGGTTTACTTTTTCCGTGTACATACTTCAGAAGTAATTGACCACAGGTTTTCTCGGAAAAGGCTGAATCATCTGGCTCATATTCTAGATCAGAAGAAGGAGAGGTATCTGTGTTTGGATCGGTAGTATCGGGTGGACCACCAGGTATGTTGGTGACACGATAGTTACAGTGTGTTGGAGTGCCGTCGAGTGGATATAATGCAAAGCATGCATCACAGCAATTCATTTCAATGAGACGAGGATCTATTTTCAGCCATCTAATTACAGTAGTAATACTCTTTGGGATTTGACGTAATGTGATTGCATCGGATTCTAGAAGAGATTTCGGTTTTTGCAGAGGATTAAGACCTTGTGTCAGACACAGCTCAAGGGAAACTCGCAGATTGTCCAATAGCCATGAAGCCGTGGACATTGACAATCGCGCGAAAATGCTCAACATCGCAGCAATGAGGGCCACATAAAGGAGTAAGGGGT
Source organism: Melampsora americana (assembly GCA_022264835.1). Classification (NCBI taxonomy): domain Eukaryota; kingdom Fungi; phylum Basidiomycota; class Pucciniomycetes; order Pucciniales; family Melampsoraceae; genus Melampsora; species Melampsora americana. Next base: position 200,526 of record JAIFHY010000050.1, on the reverse strand, counting down.
TGACATCTTCCAAACTGAAGGTGTAAAATCGCTCTATACAACGAAGTTGATTACATGAGTATGAGCCAAAAAACAGAAGTGAAAGGTAATATGATATTCACCACATTGATACACCGTGACCCCGTTAGTATATGCTGAGTTAGCTGCCAAGCAGACACGCGAGGTAGTGTCTTCCTCTACATTGCCATGAGCATATGTCCTCCTGATACTCTGGGAGGTAGAAGTATTGGGTGATGTATGATGTTGCGTAGATGACACTGAGGACGGTTCTGGTGGAATTACATTGTTATCTTGGGTATGAACTGGAGAATCTGGACGTTGAACATGTTGAACGGGCGTGACAGGTCGTTCTGGAGTCGAATTGAAGCCTAATTGTGCTAATGGCCTGATCAGGTCTTCAGTACTCGGAGTTGTCTGGTCTGATCTCGAATAAGCCAGCCGTATGTCCGCTAGTCGGTGTGCCTCAAGAGTAGAGGGGATCACTTCGACACCCGATTGAATTATGCCATGGGCATCCACATATCGGCCGAGATGGCACTTTTGAGACTGGCAGCAACAGGTCACCCGGCGGGCCTCCTTCGATTTCTTTGTGCTTGATGTCATGATTTAGGATCAAGAATGCGAGAAACGGAAATCAAGATTCAAGGTGAGCAAGGACAGAAAGTTTATCGCAATGTTGTGATAGTATCATATGATGATCACTTGCTGTACTTGGGTGGTATATGTTGATCCGCTGTATCAATGGAGCTCCACATTTCACGAAATGTTGAACTTACACCTGATTCCAGGTCCCCCTGATCATCATGTCTCACTCTCGACTCGAATGATCATTGAAGCTTCTCAGTGATCAGCCGGTTTCAATGGACCAAGCTTCTGCATTCAATTTCCTAGTTCAATTTCATTTATCAGTCACCATACTCATGTATCATGATTATAATTAGGGTGTCTCTCTTTATGATCAAAATTAAGCATACTGCAGGGACGCATGAGGCGCTTAAGAACATCCGATTCCAGATGAGTCGATCTTCAAACATCAATTTTGACGTAGTATATATTATTGATCAACCGTGAGTTTTGTATTGGTCGCGAATGACTTGATCATTGTATCTACTCCTTGTGACTTATAAAACGTGTAGATCAAGTCAAGCATCGAACCACAAGATAAATTAACACCCACGACTTCATGATATAGTGTACTATGTGACCTAGAAAGGGAAGAGAATTTCGGTTCAAGGTCAGATAATGGAAGTACAGCCTAGAAGACACATGATGACTAAAGCGCCAAATGGCCAGCGCTATTCGCAATTTAGCGGCCATAGAAGAAGGTCGACGTCATGAGTGGATAATTCCAGCTTTTGATCATTATTTTTGCTGACTTTGTCTAGTTAGACAAAGTCAGCAAAATTTAATATTGCATGCTCCAGGGCGAAATCAGGTAATATATGATCTAGTGCGGATTTCCATGAGTGCGCAAAGTATCTCCTTTCCCTAATCCAAAATTCCTCCTCTCTTCATTATTATAATATACTTGATCAAATGCGGCTTTTGGATCCAAGCGTTAAAGGTGTGAGCAAAGACATGATGCTTCAGTGGCTTTACGAACATGGCAATCACAAGGTCAAATACCCCACAACTCATAATTGGGATTACCTTGCCAATTTGGTTCGAGAGAAGCAGCCTCAATGTGATCACACTTACCTTATAATCAATTCTTTCAATGATTGGATATCGCTCATCTATCACTAATATACCGACTTTTTCCTTCTATGAAGATTTTCCGCATCCCCACAGCAACTTACCGGCCTCTATTCCAGCCAATCAGCCGATCGAAGAAGTCGAAAGACCTAGGAGACGTCGTTCCACTGCTCAACCTGCGACTTCTAGCTCGTTGGCACATACCTCAATTGCCCCTTCTCCATCAGGCGGCCCGATCCATCCCTCGCTTTCGCAAACAGAAGTTTCTTCCCTGACCCATGAGAACGCCGGTGAAACTAAGCCACTCAAGAAGAAACGAATCGCTTCTACCTCTTTTGAAGAGAAGTCAAAGAAACGTTCTGCTACTCCAAAGTCCACCGGTGAGTTTCATTCCTGATCTATGTTGATGGCCAATCATCAGTCAAGTGATCTTGCTAAGGCACGGCCGGCCAATTTGAACTTTCAGGCGACAAAAGATCCTTCTCCAGCCCTCCTTTAATGGTAAAGAAGAAAATTGTGAGTCAAAATGCCACCATGTCTTGGTAATCACTGAGAACAACTTCGTTCCGAATCAGAGATCTCAGTCGTCGTTCAAAAATGAAAGTTTTTTGGATGCAAGTGCATCTACTGGGATTTTCCCAACAGTCCCCATTTCAAACGTAAGCTGGAAGAAATTCTGTTTATTGAACTTGGTTCGATCTGAATCATGTGGCTATTTTGTATTCTGAATGCCCAATCAATTTTGTTCCTTCATCATAGAAATGCAATGATGCACCAGCCATAAATCAAGGTCTAAATTCAAATACTGCCGATCAAAGTGTGGGAGGTATTTCTCAAGTCAGCGATGAGGACGAGAGAAACGAACTGCTTTTGCTTCAGGACTCTTTGGTCCCCATAAAAAAGGTACCTGTAAGGGAAGTCGAGCCACTTATCAAGACCTCTGACGTTGAGGTGGACAGTGGTAAATATGAGGAAACAGTCCCATCAACTTTAAACTTGGAAAAAGATGATCAGCAGGTCTCACATGTTGCGGATTTGATGTGCTTCCAAGAGATTGATATCTTTGGTCTTGAAAATCACAGTAAGTCAATTCCTGTTGTGTTAAACCTGCCAAAGATTCTGACGATCTTTTGTTCTTGTCTGATGCCTCTTGTACGGATTTCTCACCGAATTGTAATTACAGTCACAGGAGCCGACATCCCACCCATCACACCAATTCAACTTAGCTCGACCACATCCAGCACTCGTTCAAACGATTACAAATCGGGTGTTCAAGTTTTTCAAGAAGTACAAAGTAGGGAGAAACTCCGTGAAAAACAAAGTGAGATTTGTTTTTTATTTGTGTGGACCAAATTAAAATGAGAATCTTTATTTATGCGCATGAATTTCACCCAGTATGCGACCTTGAAAAACGAGTCGAAGATCTGGACAAACAAGTCCGTCGTCTTTTGAAGCGATTGAAGCACACAGAAGAAGATCTGAAACACGCAATCGAAGCCATCAATGGTTTGCTAGAGAGCAATTCGGAGGACTCGAGTAGTTGCCCAGAAGTTTTATCATCAGCTTCCGAAGAACATTAAGCCATAGTGCCCCACCTGACACATTAGATTTTCCATGCACACCCCTCCGCCATATAAATTGTGACATCCAATGTTGTCTCCCAAGATAATGATAGTGTTGATTCATGTTGTGTGTAACAGGATACATTTATAAAGGCTACATCACATTAAGTATTGTTTGATCATCGGAAAGTTCTTTAACTGATGTCAGATTATCTTGTGAGATGATGGCTCATTGGGGATTATTCAATAAAGTTTTGAACAGAAATTGTTTCCATTGTATCATTATCTCTGGAGCCATTCAGTTCACAGAATATAGTGAGCTCAATACTGATATGGAAGTTTTCCAGGGAAGGAGAGGAACAAAAATCCAATCACGAGATTGTTTTTTGTATGGACTGTATCATCTTGCATGAATTTTGTGTTCTTGAGGAGAATCCTGAATTGAGAGTACTCTGGAGTTACCCCCACTCAGAGTTACATTTTAGCCAATCTGTACTTTTGCCTAATCTGGGTGAAGGTTTTGGCTTAAATATATTTACCTACTCCGGCTGGAAAACTTTTCCTTTTTTGTAGTGTATATAGTGTTAGAAATTCTGGGACAGACTCCGGATATTGGGATTGGTTTTGTGGTTATGGTTTTATAAAAATGGGTCAGGACTAAGGAATACGGTCACTGTTTAGTTATAGTTTAGGTTACGATTGATTGGAATTGGGAATAAGAATAATGGTTGTCAGTGACGGGGATGTTGATGACTGGAAATTATGTGGAGGAACAAATCAAGTTGGTACTAACTGGTGGATAAGTAATTATGGAGGAGTGGTATGGGTAATGAACAAGGATAATAAATTAAAGAAATAAATTTAAATTAAAAAGAAATACAAAACAAAAATTAAAGAACAAACTAAATAAAAATGACAATCAAAGACTAAACGGCGGAACAGGTATTATCGGAAGGATTGAGGAGGAGCGGAGTTGTTAGATATAAGTTGGGGGAGGTGGTTCAAGGTTACTGGAACGGGGTTCTTAGATTTAAGTTGGGGGAGGCATATCACAATTATGGCATTTTTTTTCAAGTTGGGGGAGGCAGTCACCAATCAATTTTCTCAGCTGCAAATTCTCATCAAGATCTTATTCTCAGGGGCGCTGAGGACAGCTTGGAAGTTGGGGGAGGATGTGGAAAGCAAAATATGTCACCCCTCATTTTATATATATTCAAATTTTCTCCTTTTAAAAAGAAACTCATAATTTATCTTGGGATCACTTTTAATTAAATCACTTTAATAAAAAACTTATACTTTCATTTTCTCAGATCATTTCAAGAAAAAACATATATTTTTGTCTTTGCAAACTCACTAGATCAATATTTCAGATCAATCTTATACAAATTAAAAAAATGATTATTTCATTTTTATTATCCATCACTTTTGAACTAGTCTGTACAACACAAGACTTCAAAGAAATATCAAAAGAAAAAGAGTAGATGGAATTAATCATCAATGAAAGGATTGAATAAAAATTTGAAACACAAGCAACATTAATCAATAGAAGAGATGAAATATATTCAAAGAAATCAAAAAGAGAAAAAAAAAATCATCAATCAAAGAATTAAAGGTTTTAATTAAAGAGAAACTATAGAAATCAGAAGAGGAAAGGATGGTCAGCATGGCACAGAGCCAACAAGAAAAGAAGAAATGAAAAAATGAGATGAAAAAATGAAATGAAAGAAACTACAATACCCTATATATGTATAAAATTAAATTAGAAATTAAATTGTGATTAAAAGTTAAAATTAATTTAAATTGAAATCGAGCGATCTAAAACAACTAGAATGAGGAAGTAAAGAAAAAAAAATATAAAAATCAAATTGATTAGTTTTGGATATTTAAATCAAATCAATCAAAAGAAGAAGAAGAAAAGGAGGGATGAACTTACAGCAAGTTGAAGTTCAAAATTGAATCGGACCAAACGATCTAAAACCAAAATACATAACTATAAAATTAAAAAATAAAAAATAAAAATAAAAAAGTGAAACAAGTCAGAATAGAGGTCAGAAGAAGTTAGAAGAAGAGAATGAGATAGACAAAAAAAGGAAAAACTTACAATAGGGTTGATTAGGGCTGAGGAAAGCTATAAAAGAAATCAATTGAGTCGATCGATCGATTGAAATTGGGGGGGGGGTTTTCTTTTTTATTCATTTTTTCATTTTTGGCCTCGGTATCGAGTTGAATCGAGTGGAGTAGGATCTAGAAGAGAGTAAAGGAAAAAAAAGAGAAGAAAGGATCAGTTAAAAGAAGAGATAGAAGAAAGAATAGAAGAAAGAAGGGAAGAAGAGAAGATAAAGAAAGACTTACCTTTTGATAGAGTGTTATAAGGGTATTAAAAACCCTTATAACGGTGGAATTTAAAGTGTTATAAGGGAAATTTGAAATTTGGAGGGGATTATTTTTTATTTTTTTTATTTTCGGATTTTTTTAGTTTCTGACCAAATTAAGTCAGAAACCATAAATTTTAAGGTAGTTAAGTGGGATTTGGGTTGTTACAGGTGGTATTAGGTGGATTTTGAAGGTATTAGGTCGTGTAGGGTAGTTTCGGGAAAGGTAGAAGTTGAAAAATAAGGTTTTGGAGGAAAAACAAGATTTTTTTATTTTTTCTCTTGCTGCGGGAAGGTTTTTTGGGACCTTAATTGGGACGTATAGTAAAAAACAGCTTGTTTACATCTGTTTTTGAATTGCGGGACCTTTTTGGGGGATCTTAAGGCTGAGCTAAAGCTTGTAGATTGGATTTACAAGGTTGGAAGCTTAAATTGGTGGTGGTATTGTTGGAAAAAAAGGGTTCTGTGTATTTCGAGGGCAGCTTAACAGCACTTTAGTTACGACTCTTGGAGGTTTATCCCCCTTGAGTTTGTTTCTTCCCCTCACAGCTCTGCCTACGCTCCACAGCGTAGGAGTTCTACACCGGTTGTGAGTATCCGGAAGTCATTTGACTATCTGGATCCCTGTAGGATGTGCCAATGGTTTTTCTTTTCCCCTTCCAAGGTCCTCTATTTATGCCTTTCAATCTCATCAAGTCTGAATGTTTGCGGTTACATACCATTTGTGCTTTTCAATATGTGCTTTCTAAAAGCATAAATCTAACTTCTAAACGCATTAGCAATCCCTTATTTATTCTTTTCAACAGCCGCTTTTGACAGTCTATTCATAATCTGTCAAACAATCATCATTTGCTACTTGCGCTGTGTACATGTAATCTTGTGCTTTTAAAACAATGCTACGATCTCCTCAAAAGTCAATCTTTGCGGTTTCCTATCATTCATGCTTTCAATATGTGCTTAATCTCCTCGAAACTCACTCCTCGCGGTGGTGATGTCCTATTCTTTATTGTTCTTCCCTTCCTTTGTTCTACGCTTTTGCCGTACTTTTCTTTACATTTTGTGCTTTCTCTAAATGAAATCTTTCTTTTGATCTGATCGGATTTGTCGATCCTTCTTGTAGGCCGGATCCAGCAATATATTTATAATTCATACAACCATTATCATTTGCTACCTGTGCTGCATATGTGTAATTTTGTGCTTTCGAAACAATGCCACAATCTCCTTAAAGTCCATTTCCGCGGTTCTCTACTGTTCACACTTTTCAATATGTGCTTCCTAAAAGCATATGCCTAACTTTTCCTATCATTATATATTGCTTACTTGTGCTTTTCAACACTTGCTTTTAACAGCATATTCCTACTCTGTAAATTATCATCATTACCTACATGTGCTGCGTACATATAATATTGCGCTTTCAAAACAATGTCATCAAAAACTATTTACACATGTCCCTCGATATAAATGAAAATTTATTTCACCACATATCAAACAGGTTTCTCAATGGCTTTTGATAGCCTAATTCAATTCTTCATTTATTGAGAACACAAATTTTGGTACCTGCAATGTCATGCATTTAAACCTATGCTATTAAAAAGCATTCATCCTCTGAATTTGTCACAGAATAATGAAATGTCTTGACATGTGCAATAAGGCTTACTTTGCAATATTCTTCAATAACATCAAACAAATTGTCCATCTTTAGGAAAACATATCTAATTTGTCTTTCTACAGCATTATTCATTGGTGTACTTTAGCACTGGCTTTATGCAATTCAATCAACCTTTCAACACTGCATTTGGTACATTGAGTTATTGTTTTGAGATAAGTTATTGAACCCTCCATATATTAAAACCCATTTACTCCCGCTTAATTGTTTTATTGTTGTAATACTGCATGCTTTTCTCTATATTCCATTATAGAAGTACAACTTATGTGATATGTGCATTCCATCATTCCTGAAATCCACCACATTTCCCATAATGTGATGGCCAGCTGCATGTAGCTGTGTTGACAACAATGTTTACCCATGTGATTTAACATGTTGTCTCTCTAGCCTTATTGTTCAAAACCACATAAAACATTTCCATTAGTAGCAGCGTAGACAACACCACAGTCTTTTTCCTCATATCTCCTCCGGCACTTTTGACACTCAAAAGAGAGGATGTATCTTGACACATTGTAACTTGCTGTGGTCAAGAAATTTTGTAAAGGGTTGTGATTGTTGCTGCATGGTTGGATGTGTATCATCATACACCCATATCCATTGCAAAACAAAAGAAGACACCTATGTTGTGTTATGCAATGTCAAGGAATATATTTTTGAACTTTTTCAATAAATCTATGTACTCTGGAGCCTATCTGCAATACGTAAAATGAGCTTGATCAGATAGTTGTGATATATATCTCCATTGAACACCCAAATAGTTGGATGCAATTGAGATTACTTAGAGTCTTCACAGTTCACCTTAAATGGGTGTTATGCTGATATTGTGAGCCTGATTAGATATTAACATAGTTCCATGAGTAATCCAATATAATGAAATGGGGGTTTACAGGACGCACCAGGACTACCCATTTGAATAACTCTTCATTTCAGGCAACTATTTTGCCCTGTGTACATACCATTACTCCTGATAAGAGCCCTTGAAGACAGCAATCAGGTAAGATGTTAGGAGAGCATAGGTATTTGATCTCAAATTCTTCAAAGTGTGAGGTCTAAGGTCTTGAAGTAAGAAGATAATTTTGAGCTCATGAATCAAAAACTGTTTGCTTACCACGGGATTGTAATCAGTATGGCGTAGTGTAGTTGTTGTGCTAGCAGTGTGCAAACTGTGGGCCTGATTTACAAATGAACCATGACTTTCTATATTTACTGAATTTATATAGAATTAAGTGTGAATATGCAGCATGTGAACAAGATGTCAGCTCTCCATGCCACTGTAGTATAGCACAGATATGGCCTCTTCATTGAACGCAAGAAATCTTCCTGAGAAAAAATAGAGGCCTGACAAGAATAGTTTGTATCCTGCATTGTCGTCAGGAAAGACTGAAATGGAGGTGAACAGGGGCGTTGTTGTCTCAATGTCTCAATGCTGGTCACTCCATGGGGATTTTGGTTTATACAATGGTTGTGTCGCGTCTAAAGGCTCGTGGTAGAATGATTCTGACAATCAGGATTGTAGAAGGAAGATAGCTTCACCACAGCAGGGACCTCAAAGAATGTGCTTATATTAACAGAACCAGGCCTTGAAAGTGGCATCATGTTGGAAAAGGAGTGTGTAACTGTGAATAAGATGCTATGGACGGATATAAGATGATATCTCAATTAAACAGCTTAACAGGATTGACTGCCAATTTATATATCAAGTGGAAGGGGGGGTGTCGCAGAACTGTGACTGATACCTTTGATTAATACAATATCATTGCACATTTACCCTATTCAAAGTACCTAGAAGATTTGAACATTTAATGGTACAACTGATGAATCATATCTTTGATCCAAACTACGGGAAAGGAACTGAGTACATAGTCAGATTCTATCTTAGGAATATTGTACTGCTGTAGAACTCCTACGCAGTGTAGCGTAGGCTGAGCCGGAGAGGGGACGAAGTACAACCAGAGAGAACAGAAGTACAACAGGTGCAGTTAAGCTGCCCTCAACCTTTAAGAATCTCTAAGTTCAGAAGCAGCGGGGTACAATTCTAGACAAAATCTTCCTGCTACACACTACCAACACCTGTAATAATCTTATTCAACTCTTTCCACTGATATAATCAGTACCAAACCTGGTCCGAAAAACATCTGACAAGTCTAAAGACTGTTTCAAGTGGTCACCAATGGTCCCTAGACACTAATGTGACTAGGCAAGGGCTATAGAAATAATAAAACAAGACTATACAGCTACTTGATAAAGTTCTGCAGTCCAATCTTTTGAGAATCTTGTGCGAAAAGTGATTTTAATGAGATAGAAAAAAAATATAAAAAAATGAGAGCTTTGAAGAGGAGGTTGATGATGGATAGAAGTTGTTTAAACTTCTAACTAGACTGTGATGAATTAACTAAAAAAAATATGATAAAAAAACTTTTTCTTTTTCTTTTTGAATAGACTAGTAACTGAGCTTTAGTATTCAAGATAAACACAAAGGCACACTCTTCACATGTAGCTGGTACTTTCACAAACCAGACTTTCACAAAACACGCCTTTCACGCGTACAACCCCTTTGGCTGAGACTTATATAAAAAGAACTACTACCCTTATAAGGGTTTTAACGCTGTAAAGATACAATATAACACTTTAAAAAAGAAAACGCTTTAACACTAATTAGAACACTAACAAACACTCGAACACACTGTCAAGATCTAAAAAACAAAAAAAAACAAAAAACTCTTTGATGGACCCCCAAAAAACCGAACAAACCTCCCAAGAACCCCTTCCTTTATACAGCTTCACTCGATCCCCACCTCCTAACTTCCCCTCCATCATTTCCAAATCAACTCGTTCTCATTACATCAACTTTCCTTTGATTTTGATTTTCAAATATAACGTATGTTGCTTTCTTTCTTTCTTTTTTTTTTCTGATTACTTAATATGATTTGAATTTGATTCAAATTTACTTTCTAATTTTCATTTCTTATTTGTCATTACTTCAGATTGGTCGATTTTGATTCAATATTCAATTTGTAAGTTTATTCATTTTTCTTGTTTCTTCTTCTTTTTTATTTCAATTTGAGTTTTTTTTTTTTTAATCTGATTATCAATTACACATTATTGTTGACTTAATTTGCCTTGTTTGTTTGGTTTAGATCTCTTGGTTGATTTGATTTTAATGTTAATTTGATTTGATCTTCTGATTTTTGTTTTAGATCGCTCGGTCCGATTCAACTTGATTTTGATCTTTTGCTTGTAAGTTTCTTTTCTTCTTCATCTTCTTCCTGAATCGATCAATTCAAATTTGAATTCTTTCTTCAATTTGATTCTGATGTTTTAAATTTGATTTTTGATTTTTTTTTTTCTAATCTCCTTTGTTTTAGATCGGTCGGTCTAATTCAACTTCTAACTGTCAAAATCAATCAATCCGATTGATTTCAAAATCAATCGATCCAATTTCCCACTGTAAGTCTTCTTTTCTTGCTCTTCCTCTTTTTTTTTCTTTTGATCTATTTGAATTGAATTGATTTTGACTGATTTACAGTAATTTGACTCCTTCTCTTGTCCGGTTTTAGATTGATCGATCCGAATCTGATTTTTTTTACTCTTTCATTTAATTTAATTTTCATTTTTTGATTCGAATTGTATTTTAATTTTAATCTTGATTTATCTTTTAATAAGAGTTTTTAAATGTAAAAAATGATATGAAATAAAATTAAATGAAATTTTCATGAACTGAGAAAAAAGTGAGATAAAAAAAATAGTATTTTAAAAGCATGAGCGTAAGTAAAAAAAGTAGGAAAGCTCTTTGATAAGAAAAGATGGGTTGGATGCGGATTTGATTACCACACCGCCTGGATAATTTCTAGCTCAGGGTAATTAGTGCGGCTCTGATATCATAATCTTTGACTGCGTTGGCGGGCATGCCCGCCTCTGCTCTAGTTTACATGTAAGTTTTAATCTTATATAAGAATATGTTAATAGCCTGTAAAAAGCAAATTTCAATAATTTGCCCCAATTTCTTTTTAATAATACCCTTATAATTAATTAACTCCCTTATAAATATAAATACACCCCTTATACATATAAAAGACCTTTATAATATGGATTTTCACTTGATCTCTTCACTTTTCTTTCTATTACCCTTCCCCTCTTATTCATTCCTCTTCTCATCTCACCTCTGTCTACTAGACGTTTTGGGTATTACCCAAGGATACATGTATTTTCTATTGCATTGAAGCCAAAACCTCCCTTTGTAATGTCCGACGCGTCCGCCGCTGTAGAACTCCTACGCAGTGTAGCGTAGGCTGAGCCGGAGAGGGGACAAAGTACAACCAGAGAGAGCGGAAGTAAAACAGGTGCAGTTAAGCTGCCCAAACCCTTTGAGAATCTCTAAGTTCAGAAGCAGCGGGGTACAATTCTAGACAAAATCTTCCTGCTACACACTACCAACACCTGTAATAATCTTATTCAACTCTTTCCACTGATATAATCAGTACCAAACCTGGTCCGAAAAACATCTGACAAGTCTAAAGACTGTTTCAAGTGGTCACCAATGGTCCCTAGACACTAATGTGACTAGGCAAGGGCTATAGAAATAATAAAACAAGACTATACAGCTACTTGATAAAGTTCTGCAGTCCAATCTTTTGAGAATCTTGTGCGAAAAGACAATTTTAGTGAGATATATAAAAAAGAGAAGATAATGGGAGGTCCCCAAGCAGAGAAGTAACACTATAAAACTTTCACGCTATCCACTTTTGGATATACTGGTGATAAAAAATAAACTAGAGTACCCTTATAGGGTTTTAACACTTTGATTCACACTTATAACACCTTTTAAAAGGACACTAAAAAACGAACTTTAAAAAAAACACTTTAAAACTCCACAATGGAGTTCACACACACACTAACACACAGATGATGGACCAATGGATTCCTTTTTAATGAAAAAAAAGAAAAAAGAAAATTAAAAGAGAAAAGAAAAATCCACCAAAATCCCCTCCTCTTTATACCCTTTTGACTCGACTCCTAACCCCATTACATCATTTTACAAATTTGATTTTTTTTTTGCAAATATTACTCATTTTCCTTTCTCATTGTTTCATTTGATTTATTTATAATTGATTTGATTTTTTTAATTCTCTCTTTGATGTTATATCATGTAGTTTTTATGTGTAAAACAAACAAAAGAAAAAATTCAAATTAATCCAATTTCCTACTTAACATTTTAAATGAATTGATTTGATTCCATCTTGATTTCAAATTGTATGTAAGTTCTTCTTTCTCTTTTCTTCTTCTTTGTTTATATTTGATTTACTAATTCTTTTGAATTGATTTGATTTTAAAATATTTAAAAAATTGATTTGATTTTAAACTGTTTAAAAAATTGATTTGATTTCTTTTTTTTTCTTTGTTTCAGATCGATGGGTCAATTTTCAATTCGATTCTCAATTTTGACTTAAATTTGAAATGGTACGTTCGTTTCTCTTCTTTCTTTTTTTTGATTTCTTCTTCTCTTTCTTCTTTCTCCTATCTTTCTCATCTGATCTCTTTTTCTCTTATTAATTTGATTTGGAAACTGAAACTAATTGAAAATGATTTGATTTTTTATTTCTATTTCATCACTCTTGCTGTTTTATATCGCTCGGTCCAATTCAACTTGATTTTGATTTTTTTTTTTTTGGTAAGTTTCTTTTTTTCATTCATTCTTCTTTTTCTTTTACACTTCATTGACTAATCTTCCATTCTTTTCATTCATCCATTTATCTAATCTGGTTGCTTTCTAGATTCATCAATACATCCTTTCAACCTGATTCTTGTCCCATTAACTGATTTCTTAATTTTGCTCTAGACTGTTTAACAATTGGATTGATTCAACTCTAGTCTTGCTCATTTGATTTCAAAGTTAGTTCTTGATTTTTCAATTTTATTAATTTCATTTAATCTCCAATTTGCTGATTCCATTTTAACAATTTAGATTCATCATTTGTGTAAGTGGTAAGTTGTTTCAGATTTTCTTTTGCTGTCATTGTCTTGTCTTTACACAATACTAACTAGCTGAATGTTCTTCTTTTTTATTTATTTCTTCATCTATTAATTTAATTTGCTGGCTTTTTTAGGGTTCCTACAATAATTGATAGGTTATTTTGATCGGATTTTGTTGATTCGAAATTTAATTTCAGTTCTTGATTACATATTCTTGATTATGATTCTTTTTTATTTTCTTATTTATATGTGATGGTTTTTTCTTGAATGAAGTAATTGAAGACTAAAGTGTTGATTTATGAAATAAAATGATTTGAGCTGAATTTAAGATTGATCTGTGTGAGCTTTTTTTGAAAAGAAGTCTAAATCTAAAGTATATGAGTCTCCTTTTGAAATGAGTTAAAAATGAAAGTGTGAGTATGTAAAAGAAGATAAGGTGATTTTGAAAACTGCTCTCATATAAATTGATTTCCACACCGCGGCAGACGCCCAATTTTTTTTTCAATTTTTTCACCAAGTCTCCACTTCCGACATGCCCAACAGAGCACTTCCTGCTTTATTAGTCTAAGTCCAAAGATCCCATACATACCTCACAAGGTCACAAACCCACTTCCTACCTCACAAGTTCACATAAGAAAGAAACCTGACAAACCTCACAAGTTCACGTCACCTCCCCAACGGACAATACCCCAACAACTCTCCTACATACCAAGTTTGTACTTCACAAACCACAACACACAACATACAGTTCACCAAAGACACAATTCAACCCTAAGTTCACGGTTTGTCCAACCCCAAACTCACAACTCACCAAGCCACCCGTTCACAAACAAACACTCATTCTCTTTTACGTTCCTCACTTCACACTTCACAATCCCTTCCTCACTTCACAACTCCCACTTCACAAGTTTTGAATCACCTTTGATCATCTTGACTCACCTAAGAATGGCCAACATACCCAAATCACCAAATCAACCTAATTTGAATCCCATTCCAACTGATAAGGATGGTAATCCTGTCCTTCAAATACCACCGGTCGGCACTTTCTTGAAAGACCTCAAAGAGATATACGCCTACGTCCATCCTCTCACCATTTCTTATGGGTACACACTCTCCGTTCTGGACTCACGTTACCTTGCAATCAATTCATACATTGAGCTCAAGTGTCACAAAGAACAGACTCGCCATGCAAGATCTCCAGGAGACTGCCCCTTCTATGCTTGAGCCAATCAAAAGTTCAAGAACGAATCGTACATACTCACCATCAAAAATCCTTATCATAATCACCCACCATCCACGTCAAAACTATCTTACCATCATCCAAAGGAACCTAGAAACGTCGAATCAAAATTGATTGAGCCTAAGGCTAAGCTTTCTACAACCGACAATCCCCAACCTCTTAGTCTATCAAAGCGTTATGCTAACATCATCAGCCGCATGAAAGCCCTTGATGAACCAACCCAAACGACACTTCTTGATCTTCTTGAAGAAGAGTTGGGCGTTGCCGAGATGGATAAAGCAGCAAACAATCACTTGGACAAAGTTGCACAAGACTTCATCAAAGCCGAATCCAGATTGAAGCATTCAAAAGACAAATCACCAATCAAACTTCAAAAAACACAATTTGAGCTCAATTCAATAAAGAAGCAGACTCAAGATGGTGTGAAACTTACACAAGAAGATATATCTTGAAAGGTAAGACTCCCTCACATTATTCCTTCACCTCATCCACAAGTAGAAAAAACTGAAATGTGATCCATCTCATCAGATCAAAATCAACGACAATATCAAGAAAGATATCCCCCCGCCCTCTCAAGCCAGAACTCCTCCTCCAAATTCACCACCTCTTAACGTTGAATCTCAGCCTTCTGCTGCCCAACCACCCCTGTCCACACCACCTCCATTTGAATTTGAATTTGAAGACACAGAAGATGATGATAAATTCAAGACACCTAACAAAATCTTTCCAACCATCCCAACTTTACATGGAAGCACCACCCTATCACCCATTGTCAAGCCTGAAATCATCAATCAATCACCACCACAACCCCAACCAGATCAAGAGGAAAAAGATGAATTGGACCTACCTGCCGCTCCTAAGAAGCGCAACCACCTGTGGCTACCCGACCCGTTGGGTATAAGCCAATAGGAAATGTGTACTTCCTATTGGCTGAAAGCCGAAACCCCACTGTCCGACGCGCCGCCGCCCTGACGCGTCGGACTAAAAGTCACCGCTCAGTACTGTCTTCACCGGTACATGAGCTAGGAGCACCTTTAACACCACCTATGATACTATATTGGCATATAGTCCAGGTCAAAATATAACCCCAGATAATCTTCGGAATTGAATTCACACTGATGTGAATCAGATTCACCTCCATGTGAATCCAAATCACACATATGTGATTGTACCCACCTGAAGTGGTGGAATACCAAAACAAAACACACCTATGTGAGCTTACATCACCCATATGTGAATGTGTATCACCCATATGTGAATGTGTATCACCCATATGTGAATCTGTATCACCCATATGTGAATCTGTATCACCCATATGTGAATCTGTATCACCCATATGTGAATGTGTATCACCCATATGTGAATCTGAAAAGCATATGAACATATCACCTCTATGTGAATACCTTTCCCGGACATGTGAATACAAATTACCTTTATGTGAATACATCTCCTGCATATGTGAATATATATCACCTATATGTGAACACATATCACCTATATGTGAATACATTTCCTGCATATGTGAATAAATATCGGCCGCTGCTATTTGCCGCCCACCCCGGGCCCATATGGGCGCCATCACTTCGCGCCCATATTTCCACATAGGCGCCGCAATTTAGCGCTCATATGGCAATATGGGCACTGAATACAGCGCCCATATAGCATCTACCCATATAGCATCTACCCATATGGGCGCTGAATTGCGGCGCCTACCTGCACATGGGCGCTAAATTACGGTGCCTATGTGCAAATATAGGCGCTAAATTATAGCGCCCATATGGGGAAATGTATATATGGGCGCTATAATTCAGCGCCTACAAAAGGTATGTGCTGTGTAGGCGCTTTTTCAAGGCGCCTACAATATGGGCGCTAAAAAGTAGTGCCCATATGACTTCAACTGATATGGGCGCCATTTTTACGTGCTCATTTCCTGGACAGCTCAACTGTTCCAGACTTTATGGACCAAGTGCGCGCTAAATTTCACAAGGCAACGGGATCCAATCCAAAAAAACTTATAAAATTGAACCAAGTGAAAATCAAATCCAACACTTTGCAAAGATAAAGAAAATACAAAATCAACTCAAATCAATACAAACAGACATTCTTTTTTTGAACTCCTGGTAGTAACTCTTTCCGTAACTTCTTTCTTATCCTTAGATGCTTCCCGTTCCACCATGAATTCCAGCGCCCATGTCAAGATAGGCGCTGGATTTTAGCGCCTAGAGATATGAGCGCCAGGATATAGCGCCCATATGCTCCAAAAGGGATGTAGGCGCCAAAATAGAGCGCCTATATTCAAGTGGGCGCTATATTCTAGCGCCTGCATCCCTTTTGGAGCATATGGGCGCTATTGCAAGATTTATAGCGCCCATATTGCCATATGGGCGCTAGATACAGCGCCCATATTGAGATATGGGCGCTAGATGACGGCGCCCATATGGGCCCCAGGTGGGCGGCAAATAGCAGGGGCCTAAATATCACCTATATGTGGATACATTTCCTGCATATGTGAATAAATAATATAGATATGTGAATATCTATGTGGATACATATCACCTATATGTGAATATATGCTACCCAACAAAGATGATAATAACTTTAATTTGAAACTCCATAATTTACTTCATAATTTTAAGCTACAGAAACAAATATGTAACATTCACAGGCATAGAACATCATTAGTCAGAAAATACCAAGATAACAATTATTTGTAATCTACCATAGCAAACAAAACCATTATTCCCAATCTAGTTAATCATATCTACCATCCATCCCACTTTCACTCCAAAGATCCTCTTCATCAGTGGTGTCTTCCATAATGTACAGCTGATCCACCTGTTGATGAAGCTGTGCTACATCATCCTCCTCCCCATGCAGCATGTCCTGCTCAAATATTTTGAGTTCATCCAGTGCAGTTGATTCTACACTTTCAGCATTTACAATACGCTCCCAGGTTGACTTACCCCTAGAAACCAGTCCTTCCCAGCGGTTGATCAATAAGTCTATCTCCTCAGCGGTCATCCTTGTATAAACATAGGATCTCTGTAGTAATTCCACAATATTTGAATTCCAGTTCATCCATGTTCTGCAATGTTTTTGACGAAGATTGTCATGCAGTGATTTCAAGACTTCCACATTTACATCCCGAGCATCCTTTGCAATACGTTGACCAGGCTGCACTAATTCAATTAGATCTCTTCCACCATTTACAGCATCATAATCTTAAATATTCACAAGTCCATAATAAGATTAGAAAACATATCACTGAAACCAAATGATAGAAATAATTACCACTGCTACACAATGCCTGTAAGCCATCTAGCTTGCCTTCAGTCTTCAACGCCTCATATACCATCTGCTGAGTCTCTCGTCCAATTCTTCAAAGTTCTTCACTACAAGACCTGTGTTGTAAAAAAACTTGGATCCCTTCAATTGTTCCTGGATCTACAGCCCACTTCTCTGTAGGATGAGCAAGCGCCCCCACATTCCAGAAAATATCCTCAAACTGTAGCTTTTTGGCTTCATCAAGTGAGGGACAGACCGGACGGCTGACTGGCCAAATGCTTTTGAATTGTGACACTTGATCTTGATAGCAAGCCCACTTTCTCTTAAACATCAACTGTTTCTTGTTCATTAGAATCTTGAGACCCTTTTGTGCTTTTTTGCCTAAAGTAAAAGAATTTTCTAACTTGAATATATGCTGCAGACTTTGAAAAAAATAAAAACTTGCCTTGACCCTCTTGTCCCACTTTTTCTGCGCTTCAACTATACCCACTTTGGCTTCATATAGCCTCATCTTAGCCAGACATACACGTATGAGTGCTTCAGCTTTAAGACCTATTTATATCAAATATGTTAGTAAACATACACAGGGTTTGTTGCAATGTGATCACCCACCTGTAGCGGCTCAAAGTCGAGTGAACTCAGGGGTTCCCAACTCTTGTCTCACTTCCTCAACTTCCATCTCGAGTTCCACAATTGAGGCTGGCAATGTGAGGAATAGCGCCATATCTTCTTCTGTCCGAGTTCCTCTCCGCTTTCTTCGCAGACGAGAGAGCTCATTGCTGATATATCCATCCATGTTAAATTGGTCCAAAGTCAGTGCAAATCATTGACAGTGATATCAAAATATCCCCACTCACTGCGCATCCTTCACCTGCTCCTCCAAATCAAGAAGTGCAATCAAATGCTGCTCCAGCTTCTCTTGTGCACCACAGTCATCCATTGCTGCCAGCTGAGTGGCCTTCTGCTGTTCCCACTGTCTGGAAAAATAACCGTATGTGAAAGTAGGATCTTGAGACTGAAGCCTTTGCAGTGTATCCAAAGCCACCTTGAATTTTCCTTGCGCTGTATTCAATTTTACCTCAGTTGAACGGGCTGTGAAGAAATTATATTTCAGTCCCTAGATTGATGTTTGTGTTGAACAATATGTTACATACCTGCATTATTGCATCTAATTTCATTTCCATGACTGGACTTCAAATCTATTGTGTCAACCCGATGTTGTTTTGTGGCACATCAATTTGGTGCTATCAGAGCATCATTATCAGACCAGATCCTGTCATTTCCTTCCCCATCCGTCAATCCATGGCCCTTATTCAGCCGGGGATTATACTTCAATTGACAAGTCCATCTATGTGCATAAGCATGGAAAGCACTAGTTGCAAATTTGAGATCACCACGCTGGTATTCCTCCTTGAAATACTCATTCTGTGAAATCAAGCATTTGATCAGATATTGCACAATTTGATAGAAGGAGCCGCAGAACTCCACCTTCTGAACACTTTTTTCTAGTGTACACCCAATGTCGTAAAAAACCGTATGGCTTTTCTTTGGTTTCCCTGCCTCTGCTGTATCTTGAATTAACTGATCAAGCAATGCCAGTACAAAATACTGACTGATTCCGTCAGAATTTACCAGTAATAATCATGCTCAATCATCCACACACATAGTACATAATCAAGAGGAAAACTCACCGCTCTCCACTCTGGACCACATTGACAAATTTCAAGACATGATCATGACGACAAGCCAATCCAATCAGGCCAGTTTCATCACACCCCTTCCAAGTGGATTTTCCCTGTATATCAGCACCAGCTGTATGTGATGCTGTATAAGAGTCCTAAGTAGACAGAATATCATCAGGCTTCTTATTACCTGAACAGAGGTAAAAAGTTTTCATTCACCTCGTGTGAATTTCATTCACCTTGTGTGAAAGAATTCACCTGATGTGAATACATTCACACAAGGTGAATGAAATTCACACGAGGTGAATGAAATTCACACAAGGTGAATACAATCACACAAGGTGAATGCAATTCACCTTGTGTGAATACAATCACACGAGGTGATTTGCATTCACCACATGTGAATGCAATTCACCTGATGTGATTACAATCACACGAGGTAATTTGCATTCACATCAGGTGAATGATGGAAAAATTAGAAAAACTTACCACTGGATCACAAATTGAGGGCTTTCCACTAACGCGTAGCTTCCACTCTTCCACCTTCTTATCATCCAGGAATAGAGGAGGTGTCTCCATTTCGTTTTCCTCATACTCGCAGCTTGCAGCAAGATGCCGGTGGTGTTGAAAATTTCCATTGGTGCAAACATGATAGTCAGACTCATCTTCAGGTTCATTTGCTTGAAGTGGCCCAAAACACCGCGGGCAGTTCATAGCCAGCTGGTCCAATGTTGTGAGCTCCAATGCACATATGGTGAGTTCCTTTACCTTCCGTAGCATTTGCCTGTATGCATCAATAGCTGAGGCAAAGGTCTTTCGCCATTTTCGAGGCTGCACTAATCTCTCATCAGAACACAAGCACAGAAAATATGGTGGTAGAAGATGAGGAATCTCTATTTACTTACCTGATTTGTTTTTGCAACCAACATCAAGGGGTTGGCTGGGTCAAGAAATTCATCCAGCCCTAGTGTAAAACCTTGGGTTCTAACTGTACAATATTTCCACAAGCAGTGGTGCATCCTCAGTAGTCTGATAGAATATGCTATTTGTGGATGTATTGGTGATCCTCCAATGTATCCCATCTGGATGAGCCGTACTTGATCCATTGTACATCCACAGAACTGAATTTCCACTTGAAGACATTCTAATATATACATCCTTACATTGGACATTAGCTTCCTCCTCATTGCAATATTTGTTGATATAATCAGAAACTCACCCAATATGTCTACTATGTCAATGTTACGTTTCCTCAGGTCTCCTGCCCCGCAAAAACATTTTTGGGTGTGATCATGGTTCCAGTTCAAAATGTTTCCCCATTGAGATGTTGTCTGCGCCATTTTCATGTAAGATATGAACATCTTAGGTATAGCCTTCTTCCAGTTTGCTTTTTCTACTATCTGTTTGCGTTTGTAATATGAACCTTGGACATAGTCAGAAAAATTGATGTCTACATTGGGGGCCACCTCAGGATCCGGTGCTGCAATAAAATTGTTGATGTAGTTATCCTTGAGCTGAGCGTTGGAATTGGGGTGATTGGCGTCATTGATTGCATTTGCAGGAGGTCCATCTACTTGCATATCATTTCCTTGTCCAGCTTCAAGAAGTGCTTTTTCAATCTCTTTGATGCGATTGTTGACATATTGGGCATCACTTGCTTCAACTTCTCCAGCCACTATTGCTGCTCCTTGAGGATCTGGCTGAGTACGCCTCTTCTTTTTGGCTGAACCACCGAGTGGGCATTCAATCTTCATGCCTTTTCCCATTGCTGGTTGTGTCCAAGATAGTGCTTGATTAAGATTGAGATTTTGATTCAAGTAAGTAGGATATTGTGAAAAATGAACAATCAATTGTTTTCAAAAAATTAAAAAGGATGGAGAGGGGACAATGATAGAACTAAGACAAAAAAGGGATCAATGTTATGATTTGCTACCCCCATCTTTTAATAGACCCCAATCGGACAGTGGTCTATGCCCCTGTCTACCAAAAAACACTAGTCAATTTTTCCCAATATGGAAAAACCTGTCTCTGTGTCATGAGCCAAGCCATAATTTTCCTATCTCATCAATGTATCTTCTTACAATCTGTCTGTGAATGGTCTGTGTTGGATACAGACTCCAAAACAATTTTGCACCCTGAAAGTGGACAAATAAATACATTACAGCAACACCTGTCAGTGTAATGTATTGATAAAAGTCACCAAATCAATACATTAATATGACACCTGTCATTCCTTGGAATACACGCTGTTGCACCTCTCTCTTAGTGGAGTCAATCACATATACAAACAAACCAAGTTTTCAACCTGACATATTTCAGTTTCAATTAAAATCCAACCATCACCTTGACTAGAAATCAAACATAGGCCTCATCTGATTATCTCATTCCCCCGTCACAATGCGTAAGACCAGATCACAAGCAGTGGCAACGTCAACCCGGCCGACAAACACCTCCACCACCAAGACCTCCCGTGCGAAACATAAAGTGTCCATAGAGTTGGGTGATTCCAATCCTAATTGGAATCAACTTGAGAAGGATCTGGAAGAAAAGGAAGATGATGGTGCTTTGCAAGTTGAGGAGTTTGATTATAATAATAATCATAATGAGGACAAGGAGGACAGCAATGCGGAGGAAATTCTCAACCACCTGGCCAATCGCTCAAACACCAATCGCCAAGAATGTCCTGTTACCCAAATCAACAACTCTTCCGCTTCTGCCAACCATGTTGAGAAGGAAAATTTACCGAGCATCAAAGATTATAAGAACGTACTCAATCAGTGGCCACCTGCTTGAATTGCGGTTGTTGATCGCTCTCAGAAGATTAAAGGAACTGCAGTTCCACCGCTGATTTTGATTGAAGCAAGAGCAATCCAGAAACTTTACAAACAACAGAAGGCAATGCTGAGTATCATGGGTAATATCAGTCAGTTCACTCTAGATAAAGCGCTGTAAGTTGAAGACCTTCATGATTCTCCTTCCACCATCATCATAAGTTACACTAACATTGATCTATATTACAGAGGTGAGCTGGGTGGGCGCCGACAACCTGGATGCTATCAAATTTGGTTAAAGTACAGCAAAGAAATGCAAAAACATAGGAGTCAGTCATTTTTTTCTTCCTATTGATATATATATTCAAAAAATCACTGTCATTAATGTACCATCTTTGTTTCAAACAGTGCCACTGAAAGGGGGTCAGAACGGCATATTAGCAAACCGCAATCGGAATCTGGGCAAGATCTGGAAAGCTCTTCCCAACAAGCACCAAGAAGTTTTTAATCCTTCTGTGTTTTACACTTTATCTGGTCTCACTCCGCCTTCCAGTCAAAATGATGATGATGAAGCTGAACAGGTACAACAACTAGATTTTGAGCCGGAGCACCGGGGCCAATTGCAAGCCCTGTATGATGATTTAGTCTGTAAGGATAAGGTCGAAAAAGAGTATGCAAAGGTGGCAGCTGGAATTAGAGCCGGACCAAGCCTCCCTGACTACAATCGGCAGCCTCTCAAATGTATAGAGCGTACTCACACTCAGGTAAGATAGTTCACCTATTCTCTTTCTGCAACTTCCAGATTTTTCTCTTCTTACAATTCTTTGGTGGTAATTTAGATTGAAAATGAAGCAAACAACATGGACTTCTCCTACTACCTACTGGCTTGCAGCTCTCATGCATCAACTGAGGCTTCTTCGGCGTCACCTGGATGGTGTAGGGAGTTTACCTCACATGATGAGATGGCGGTATATGTTAATACCAAAAGCAACTTTGCTAGGGTCTTTGCCGCCTGTGCCCAAGGGCTCTCTGTGGCTGAGGTAGTTGCTCAAACAATTGGATCAACTGTGATGTCAAACATCAAAAAAGCACAAAATACCCATCCTGGAGACCTAGTAAAGCATGATTTGGCTCTGTTACTACAAACCGCTGTGGTGATATAAAGTTGCTACAAACTTTATATATGTGTATTACACATGTATCTTATTTTTATTTTTATTTTTATTTTATTTAATCAAATTTACTTAATTCAATCAATTTTTCTTTTTTTTATTATCATTACAGATTAGAATCTTTTATTTTTTTATTTTTTAATTCATTATCATTTATCAGATTTTTTACTTATATACATACATTTCTTTATTTCATTGGTTTTTGATTTTTAAATTTTATATTTATATTTATTTATTTTTTATTATATTTATTTTTATTTTTAATTTTATATTAATTCATTTCATTTTAATTAGTATACAAGAGGTTGTTTGGTTTCTTATTTTATTTTATTTTTTTTCTCTTCAGGTATCAAGTAGAGTGAATTGAATAGAGTTATGAATTAGAAGGGGAAAAATCGAATTTTATGGGTTTGGAGGTATGTGTAAATGGAAGTTATGTGTTAGTGGAGGAATACAGGCTCAAAATCAAATTATGGGTTAAAAAAGGACCAAAAAGTCGAAATTTGGGGATATTGAGAAATGGAGGAGTGGTAAACTGAAATTAAGTTTAGGGACTTGATCAAAGATAAGGGAAATCCTCAAGGCAATTTATCAAATTATGATTGACACATTCAAAGGACATTAGAAGATCAAAATTGACAGAAGGAGAATTTTTGAAAATTCGAAAATGACATTCGACAGCTGAGATATTTGAAGTTTTGATTAAGGAACTTTGAATAAAGGGAACCACAGCAGCTTTGCAGGGAAGAAATGGTTGGGGTATTTTCTATTGGGGTAGATCATCATTCCATTTGATTTTATTCATCATATTAGTGGTAAACCAAGGTGGTAAACTGGGTATATCACAATTTCGAAATTTTCCTTTGATTTTCATTTGCTGTTTAAGGGTAGATTCATTAGAGTTAGAGTTTAGCTTTGCTGAGCAAAGTTGTAGAGCAGAAAATTCTCTTTCTTTCTGTCTCTTCACAATTTTAATATGGTCCCTCAATCATATTTTATTTCACATTAAGGGTAAATTGGCGGATTTTCTGGTTTTTATGGTTAACAACTGGGTTGTAGGGTGTTTTGTGTGCTTGAAAGTTTGTTAATGGTTAATTTGTGTGCTCTAATTATGTTTCTGAATTTTTCTTTGAGCTTGATAAGGAGGATATTTGTGAATTTGTGTTTGAAGGTGAAATTTCGAGTTTGGGGGTTCATTTTGTCACATTTCATTTTTGTGTGCTCTTATTTTTTCTTATATACATTGGTATCTTTTGTAGGGACTTTTGTCCCCTTTTGAATTAGCAAAAATTATTATTAGAATATAGAAATAAGCTTGTATCTTTTGATTATTATCATTCAGGTTAAACAGCTAGTGAGAGTTGGAATTTTATAATACTAGACCCTTATTTCTCTTTTAATAATTTCCTGTTGAGTTTGGTTCTCATTTGCTCATTGGTATTGGTGCCTGAGTGCGCCTAGAAAGTGTTATCTTTGAAATTATTGTCCTCTTTTAGCCTGGTTTTTATTAATCCAAAGACTTGTAGGTCTTAAATTTAATTCATAGTAATCAAAGTCCCTTATTGAGAAGGGCATTTCTCTGTTTGAAGTCTTTCATTCAACACTCAAGACTTATTATTGTTCTTTTGTGGTTGTTTTGTCTTTTGTTGTCTTCTTACTTCCCCTCCTCAGCTCTGCTTTCAGCCAGTTCTGAAAGAGTTCTGCACCGCTTTCTGTAAGTATGATTCTAGGCAATCATGAAGGCAGGTTAAATACTAACCTTTGGATTTCAAATACTGTAGCTACTTTAATTGGAAAAGACCAAGGATTTCCCCTTGGCCCTGACCCGGTATCTATACTACGTGATAAGTTTAATATCAAGATGATACAAATGCCAGGTTCCAAACTGACTAGCAAGCTCTTGAAGCTTGGTTTCAATAGGATGAATAGTTCTAGAAATCTTTGGCTTGAAGATATCAAGGCTAACTTGTTTAGATTGGAAAAGATTAAAAAGGCTAATCTTACGTCTGGGGAAGATATCCATTGGAAACAGTCGGATGGAGAAGATCAAGTGACAATGACACAGGTTATTCATCAAAATACTGGTGTTGATGACCTGGAGATGGGCTTTGATGAAGATTTGGAGGATCTAGAAGATGAAGAGTGGAAGGGATTTCTGAATATTGATGATTCTGATTGAAAAAATGAATGGCTTTGGAGATATTGATGATTCTGAATCAAAAAAATTATTTTTCAATTATTAAAAGATCCTTTTGATATCAGTAATCTTTTAATGAATCTTGTGCTTTTAATTATTTAACTTCCCACAAAATTTAAATGAATCTTACCTTTGGATTTTATGCTTGAATCTTATTCACATGAATTTTTACAAATTGATGTGCTGAGAGTGTCCGGATAGATCACTACTAAAATTGAATCTTATGATTTAGTATTGATCTGGAGATTTGCATTCACATCGATCTGAACCCATATTCACCTTGATGTGAACCTGATGTGTACATATTCACCTTGGTGTGAATCTGATGTGTACATATTCACCTTGATGTGAATCTGATGTGTACATATTCACCTTGATGTGAATCTAATGTGTACATATTCACACCAAGGTGAATCTGATGTGTACATATTCACCTTGGTGTGAATCTGATGTGTACATATTCACCTTGGTGTGAATCTGATGTGTACATATTCACACCAAGGTCAATCTGATGTGTACATATTCACACCAAGGTGAATCTGATGTGTACATATTCACACCAAGGTGAATCTTCTTCTGATGTACCTGCCTAATAATCTCTTGCTATATATCACTTAGATGCTGATATATGAACTACTCTAATACTATATATCACTTACATGCTGATATATGAACTACTCTAATATGATTACATAGTAATCATGGAAAATCTACATCTGTTTTTTTCCCAATGTTTCATATCTACAATTCTTTTGAATTTATGAGGTGATATGACAGAATATGATGTTGAAACAACTTCATATTCTCTCTCAAGTACCTTTGGATCAAGCAATGTCATGAGGCGACAGATCTTTCTGAAATCAACAATGTAAACAGGTCAACACATTTTTGGATAGTGTAAAAGCTGTGACACATTACATCTAGGTTTTCAATATGAGTGATGTGTGTTCTTGATAGTTGACTCAACTTCACCCAGATATCCTCAAACTTGTGATTGACAAGTATCAACATAAAGTGAAACAACCTCTCTGATTTCAAAGATATGCAAGAAGTAGTGAAATAACAGATGTACACACCTTTGGCTACTAGACACCTAGAGTAATACCCAAAGGAAGACATGTCTTTCCTGGCCGCTAAAGCCCGTCTCTCCCCTCATAGACGCATGGACACGCCGGACAAGTCTGTAGACTCCGTCCTCAAACACCCGCTCTCACAACGTCTCATTCAGACGCGTCTACAGCATGGACGTGTCCATAGACGAGTCTCTACAGCCCCATAGACGAGTCTTCACCTCAGCCAAAGCATATACGTCACCCTACAAAAGTACAAGTTTTCTCACACCTACGTCTCAGCATCTCATTATAACCACTTCCAATTCAACCTTTTCACAATATACACACGACCCAGCGGTGCGACCCAACACTAATAACACCCGACCTCCTCAAGCCCTTTCCTACTTTCCCCAAACAACACTCGCTCAACATCCCTATTACTCACTCAGACTCATAACTCCAGCTAAACAAAATCACTTTTGATATTGATCTCACCAATCAGCTACACCATCATAGCTAACCAAATACCACTCGACCCTAATCTCACCTTTCAGCTACAGCTACACCATCATTCAAATTGTGGCCTCGGCTTCTAAAGCTCTCACATGGTATGCCAGTTGGACTTATAACCTAACTATGATGAGTCTTCATTCCATCATTTGAAAAAGTGGATACCCTGACCTTTGACCTCCTTTGTCTGTATCAGATATCAAGTCCTGGAAAGGTTCAATGCATAATCACTTAAACAAACAAATATAGACCCCAGCTACATCAATGATCGAACAAACTGAACAATTGGTCCACTTAATCAATGGAGAACAAACTTGAACAACTTCAACAGGATTGGACAACGATCAGATCACTTGGATAAGTAGTATTAAATGTGATCAAATTAATTAGATTCAATTGACATCAAATTAAAAAAAATGATTGACTTGATAATTGAGTGTGGAGAGATGAGAACAATCGTCAAATTGTAATACAAAGATGCTATCAAAAATTTGATTGACTGTTATTATGAGAACTGTTAGAACAAGTATGGAAACCAGTTGTAAAAATGTTTGTACATAATCATAAAATGAACTCATAGAAAACAAATGTACAGTACATGGAAATTGAAGTCGAGTCAACCAATTGCTTTCCTGAAATTGAGAGGTTTGAACTAATTGAGGCGAGGTTCCCAGACTAAGTCCTTTGTGACTTATTGACAGCTGTTGTTTGAATAGCCAGACCAAAGTCTTGCATGATTGAGAATCTCATCACTTACTTAGTACTGTCTATCAAGGTTCCATCAAGGCGTCAGGAACAAGCAAAATACTTCCTTCAATTCAATCAAGGGAGAGTCTTTGTACAGGATGGCTGGCTGTTGATCAATCAAATCAACCAATACAATATGGTTATATATTAGAATTCATTGGTACTTACGTATACATAGGTCATTGAATTAGAAAATCCAGAGAATCATGGAAGTCAAGAGATAAGTAACAGACAAATTTAATTTGACTGAATTTCTTTCATTACTTATGATCATTTGATCCCACGAACTTATTGAATCAGTTGGAGTGAAACTAGTAATAGTTTTCTATTTATTACATAACAGTATTATATTTATTGTGATATGAAGACATGGACTGATAAACAAACTAAGTGGTTACTTGATCAAGCCACTTTGTACTCAGCACCGAGAGCAAGAAAATCAAGGCAAGACAACAAAACTAAACAAAAGGGATACCTTTCTTCATTTGAACTTACTAGAAGATGTCACGCAAATTGCAGTGAAATACAGTGAATGTGATATAGAGAAGCGGTCTTGAAAAAAAAAAATTAAACCTCATTGTTTTTAGCATCAGAAATTCCGTTCCACTCCTCATCTTCCAAAATTAGATCCCCTCCGGGGTGATTGTTGTCATTTGTATCCGGTGTGGAAATCAAATTAAATGAGAACATTTTTGAAATCACCTTATCATCTTTCAAAAACTCATATTTTCATTCTTTAACTAATTTCAAAAGACTCATACTATAGTTTTAGAACTTTCTTCTTTTCAGAGCTCACTTAGATCAATTTTTATTCAGCTCTGATCAATTTAATTTATTTCATTATACATCACTTTTATTTATTCAGTTCAAGACAAAACACTAATTAAGTATACTTCAATAAAATTAAAATACAGAAGAGATAAATCAGAACAGAACAACCTATTGATTAATCTAGAAAGTTGATTCAAGCAAGCACATTAAATAAATAGTAAAAAAAAGAAAGAAGAACATTCAGCTAGTTAGTATTGTGTAAGAACAAGACAATGAAAGCAAAAAGAAATGTTGAAATGACTTATCACTTACAAAAATTAAAAATACAATTGATTGTTCTAAAAGAAAAACCAACCAACAGTAACACAAATGATAAATTTAATTGTTAAAGAAGAATCAATCAAATTGAAGATTGAATCAAATTGATAAAATTAAAAATCAAGAACTTACTATGAAAGCAAATAAGCAAGAAAGGAGTTGAATCAATCCATTTGTTAAAGAATCTAGAGCAAAATTAAGAAATCAGAAAAAAAAATCAGATCAATTAATGGGACAAGGATTGAGTTGATAGAGTGATTGATCAACCTAAATCAAGAAAGGTAGATAAGAAAGAAATATTTGAATTCAAACAGATCAAACAATAAGTCAAAAAAAGGAAAAAAATGAAATGAAAATTTACAGCAAGTTGAAATTTCAAAATCAAATTGAAGCAAAAGATCTAGAACAAACAAAAAAAAAAAAAAAAAAAAAGATGAAACATCAGTACATAGGAAGAAGAGGTTAGAAGAAAGTGGTGAGAGAAACAAGTGAAACACTCACTTGTAGGTTTAGGGTAGAGAGGGGGTTGTGGTATATAAGATCAAGCAAATTGATCGATCGTTTGTTTGGTTCCGGGGGGGGTTTTCTTTTTTATTCATTTTTTCATTTTTGGCCTCGGTATTGAGTTGAATCGAGTGAAGTAGGATCTAGAAGAGAGTAAAGGAAAAAAAAGAGAAGAAAGGATCAGTTAAAAGAAGAGATAGAAGAAAGAATAGAAGAAAGAAAGGAAGAAGAGAAGATAAAGAAAGACTCACCTTTTTATCGAGTGTTATAAGGGTTCTTCATACCCTTATATCGGTGATTTTAAAAGAGTAAAGGTGGAATTTGGATTTTGGGGGGAATTTTATTTTAATTTTTTTATTTTTGAGTTTCTGACAAATTAAGTCAGAAACCTAAGAATTAAGGTAGTTAGGTGGGGTTTAGACAGTTACAGGTGTTAATAGGTGGATTTCGAAGGTGTTAAGGTGTGTAGGGTAGTTTTGGGAAGAGTAGAAGTTGGAGAATAAGGTTTTGGAGGAAAAACAAGGTTTTTTTTTCTCTTGCTGCGGGAAAGTTTTTTGGGACCTTAATTGGAAAAGCATAGTAAAAAACAGCTTGTTTACATCTGTTTTTGAATTGCGGGACCTTTTTGGGGGATCTTAAGGCTGAACTAAAGCTTGTAGATTGGATTAACAAGGTTGGAAGCTTAATTTGGTGGTGGTATTGTTGGAAAAAAAGGGTTTTGTGTACTTTTGAGGGCAGCTTAACAGCACTTTAGTTACAACTCTTGGAGGTTTATCCCCCTTGAGTTTGTTTCTTCCCCTCACAGCTCTGCCTACGCTCCACAGCGTAGGAGTTCTACACCGGTTCATTTTGATTGTCTTGGTCTGGTTGATCATTGACGTCAGGGACCTTCTCAAATTGAAACAGACCAGCTTTCATATCATTGAGCCATAGTGATCGCTTAGAATTCATACCCTTGAAACCCAGTTTTAAGACTTTGGGAGGAAGCGTTGATCCTTCCTCTTGGATGAGCTTACCACGGTAGCCTTTTTCTGGCAATAATTTGATGGGATCTGGACCTCGGGGAAAACCTTTGATGTCGATACCTGTAACTTCGGCTGTCAGGACATCACATTTAGTCAGCATTAAGAAAGATGGCCTTGGGAAACAGGATATCAAATCTTACACAATCGAGTGCGCAATAACAATGCAAGTTCACCCTTGACCTTATCAGCTGAGGATACAGGTTTGATACTGGACTCCTTGCGCTTGGCAATAACACTTGCAACAGCCCGCTCCACTGAGAGACCTTGTGTGTGTGTCGCAAACACTGTGGGGAAATTACACTCCTCACGAACATATTTGGCCAGGTCGTTGTGCGAGGTGTACTCTTTACACCAGCCTGAGCCCTCCGAGCCTGCCTGTGTAGCCGAGCGAGTGCTAGCTGCAAGAAAATAGTATGCAAAGTCTCGGTGGTTAGACTCGTTTTCAATCTAAAAAACAGGCATACCTAAGTTTGTCAGTACATGATACCCACTTCATCACGTCTTTTGTATGGCAGTATGATCATACCTGATTATGAAGTCTTTGAACACATTGCAAAGACCGACGGTTATAATCAGGAAGTGATGGGCCAGCAGTCGTACCAGACGCAACCTGATTGTAAGCTTGAGATACCTTTGAGGTACAAACCATTTGGTCGTACAAAACTTGCAGACGATCTTGTTCTTCAGGGAGCAAGTCAATCTTGTTACTTCCTTCATCATCCGAATTATCGTTGGGTTTGCGAGGGCAAGGTAGACCAGACAGTAGATAGAAGATGGGAGGGTCCCATACAAGCTTTTCTTCTTTGGAAAGCCCATTCCACAACTTAGCTAATATACGGTTTTGTTCGCCTAGCGCTCCTTTCTTGCCACCAGATGGCACTATCACAAACAGGCTCCATTATATAAGTCAAATGTTCACCAAGTAAGACTGCAAATTCAGACTTACTCTTAGTTGTAAGAGCCTTGATGGAATATCTCGACCAAAGTCTGAGACAATCTGGAGTTCGGGTACCACCAAGCTCTCCGCTGAGATGAAGGAACACACTATCAGTTTGGAATCAACATTTTGAATTGAAATAAGCAATGCACAAATACTTACAGTGCTTTATCCAACGTAAAAATGCTGATATTTCCTACCAGCGCAAGGACTGCCTTGTGTTGTTTGTATAGCTTTTGAACTGCTTTTGCTTCCTCAAAGATGCTTGGAGGTACCGAGGTGCCCAGCTTCAAACCATCTTGATGCTCTGATATACGCGATTCCGGCCACGCGTCCGTCAGATCTTTATAATTTGTAAGAGTAGGAAGGTCGGCAACGAGTCTGGATGTGACCTTGGATGAATTGTGGTTTCCTGGGTTTTTGTTGTGTGGTGTTGGAACACTGTCGCTGCCAAGAGTGTGCTCAAGTCGGTTCATAAGACTGTTATCGACATCCTCGTCCTGATGGTTGTGAGAAGCAGAGGTGAATTCTTCAATGCGAGGTCGTTTTTGACGGTTCTGGGGGCCTGAGATTCGCGATTTTGCTGTTTGTGCTGGGCCATTCGTATTACTACTAGCATCGTTGTTGGAGTCCGAGTCTAGAGTGTTTGGGTTGGGTAGATATACATCATCCATTTCAGACTCGGAGTCAGAAGATCGGGAGGTACGGCGATTAGGAGAACGGGAGGTACGGCGATTAGGAAAACGGGCGGTACGGCGATTGGGAGGACGGGAGGTACGGCAATTAGGATCTGGCTGGGTGTGGTCAGGGGTAGGTGGAGCTCCAGGTTCCAAGATTGTTGAGCCAGATTTCTGTTGGCCTTTATTCAGACGAGTCGAGGTTCGTTGTGGCCTGGAGGTAGGGGCTCTTTTTTTTTGGTTAGTGTTTGGCATTGACTCGGGACCATTTGACTTAGATTGGGGAGCTGGTGGTGAGGGAGCTGGTGGTGGTGAAGCTTTGTTAGCTCTTGAACGAGTAGTCCTCATGTTTGATAGGTGGATGGTGAGTATAGGAGGAATGGAGGAAAGGTATCTAAAGAGTATTGGCTTTCTGATACTGTGAAGTGGGCAGAAACTCAAGTACTATAGTAAGTCAAAAACATCACTTATGCCTCAAACAAAACCCTATGGGCATGCTGTGTAGGTCCTGACATATACCGAGTTGAGGTCCAAACAGGATATCCTGAATGTTTGAGCGTGATTATGAATATGAAGGAGGTGAGCTATGAAAATAAGCAATAGAGCAAAATCTTACTCTTTCATAGAAGAATACATGACAGAAATTATGAGGGTATAGCTACATAACTTCATTGATTTTGTGTGGGTTTTATGGCAGAGCGGGAGCCAAACAAGGTACCTCTTTAGTTTTTGGGTGTAGATATGAAGATGAAGAAGGTGAGCTATGAGAATATGTAATAGAGCAAAAATCTTACTCTTTCATAGAAGAATACATGACAGAAATTATGAAGGTATAGCTACATAACTTCATGTGTTTTGTGTGGGTTTTATGGCAGAGCGGGAACCAAACAAGGTGCCTCTTTAGTTTTTGAGTGTAGATATGAAGATGAAGAAGGTGTGCTATGAGAATATGTAATAGAGCAAAAATCTTACTCTTTCATAGAAGAATACATGACAGAAATTATGAAGGTATAGCTACATAACTTCATTGATTTTGTGTGGGTTTTATGGCAGAGCGGGAGCCAAACAAGGTACCTCTTTAGTTTGTGAGTGTAGATATGAAGATGAAGAAGGTGTGCTATGAGAATATGTAATAGAGCAAAAATCTTGCTCTTTCATAGAAGAATACATGACTGAAATTATGAAGGTATAGCTACATAACTTCATGTGTTTTGTGTGTTTTTGATGGCAGAGCGGCAGCCATCTATGGCATTTTAGCTGTTTGAGTGTCCATAACAAGGGAAAGGAGAGGGGATATGGAAAAGTGGTAATATGAAAGTATGATTTAAATTCAAATTTGTCATCTGGGGGGGGCCTAATACACTGATATCCTACATCTTCAGGGTGATTGTGTGTTTTTTATGGCAGAGGAGGAGCTGAATGTGGTATTTTGAGATTTTAAGTGAGGATATCACTACCAGAAATGTAATGTTTACCGGGCGGTAAAGAAAATTATTCACATAGAAAAATCCTGAGACACCCAGAAGAGAGCAAAAAATCCAAAAAAATATGCATCTGATTCCTGGATGTTGGAGCTCCATGATGCATATTTCTTTGTATTTTACACAAAAGTATTGTCCAATGTACTAACAATAAAGGTGAAAAATCACCAAATAACAACCTGTAACAACACCTGAAATTTGGCCCAAGATCTTGGAGACAGGATTTTGCAATCTAAAAATAGCCATAACTTTTGCGGTTCTCACGCAAACGACTCGCTTTTGAGCTCATTGGAAAGCTGAACCTCCCCTGTACAATTCCATATAGCACATCACATACATAGCTAGTCTGTGTGAGATTCTACATAGCCATCTATGGGAAACCCTTACAAGAAATATAGCATATTTGCATGGCAAGATGACACCAAACTGCCTTAATGAAGTTTAGAGAAGTGAGGTCCAGCTTTTGAATGAGCTAACAATCGATGGATTTTAAGCAGAATTGCAAAAGTTATGGCTGTTTTTAGATTGCAAAATCCTGTCTCCAAGATCTTGGGCCAAATTTCAGGTATTGTTACAAGTTGTTATTGGATGATTCCTCACATTTATTGTTAGTACATTGAACAATATCTATGTCTAAAATACAAAAAAATACTCATCATGGAGATCCAACATCTACAAATCAGGCACATATTTGTTTGGATTTTTTGCTCTCTCCTGTGTGTCTCAGGATTTTTCTATGTCAATACTTTTCTTTACCGCCTGGAAAACATTACGTTTCTTGTAGTGTATGGAGGTGATGGAGAGAGATTCAGGTCAAGTGGTCCTATGAGACTGGGGCTGAAATCAAAAATGGTCAATGTGGGGAGCTCTAAACACCATTTTTCCTAGTTCTTCAGGGTGTTTGGGATGTTTTTATTTGCAAACATGACATTTGGATTGTCATTTTGAGTGTTTGAGTGTTGATATGATGGTGAAGGAGTGGTGATAAGGAAAAATGGCAATATAGAACTAGGTCTGAAATCAAATTTTGTCATCTGGGGGGGCTCTAAACACCACATTAGTTACATCTTCAGGGTGTTGTGGCTTATAGTATACTTGATTTCATCTGAGGATGTGCTGTGCACAAGTTTTCCACAAAACATGGAATCATGTTTTGATGTCCTGAATTGAACATAAAATTATCTCAACCACCCTTACCCTCATAAAATAGGATGCACATTGGAATCCTCAGATTGTACAACAGGCAATTGACCGCCTCCACAGAATAGGTCAAACCAAACCAGTGAAAGCATATCATGTTGTGGCTGGTGATTCAGTAGAGCAACATCTCTTTAATGTAAGCATTTGTTTCCAGAAAAGGGCCTAGTCACTGTCTGACGGACATTATGCATCATAGGTTCAAAAGAAAAAGGCTTCATTGGCAAGGAAGGTTATTACACTATCAGTGCCTAAGAACCGTCTGCAGGATTGTGTCAGGGCCTTTGACACTATGGAAGGCCAAGTGGAAGATGTGGGGGATGTTGACAAATGCTATAAAGCTGGGTTTTAAATGATCAATGTTGTCCTTCTTGCAATACGTTGAATGTGTCTCTTACACATTAAACTTGATTAATAAATAATTGCACATGTGTTTAATGTTCATTTGTTGAGTGAAAACCACTACATGACATTCGAAAACCTCAATCTCACAGGTTCTCCCATTGGTCTTTACAACTAAACAACCCACTGAGAGGCCAATGTCATACACAATACCTACTGCTAAATATACAACTTGACTGAACAGCATTTAAAAATGTGTTACTATCCTTAACACCTATCTGAGTAGAAGTCACATATGTGTGACACTGTTTTACACATGTGTGACTGTGTTTCATACAAATCTGCCTGTGCTTCATGTGTGTGACTTCCATTTCAAAGTGAGACCTTTATGAGTGTCTATAGCACAGTCACACATGTGCTCAACACATTGACAAATGTGTATGTGAGACACATTCACACATCTGTGAAACCCATTTACAATGCATTTGAAGTCATGTGGTGACAAGGTGACAATTCCCATACAGCATGATGGGAAAGATGACTCACAACAACACATGATTTTGTGAATCAAAAATCCATCTCCATCTGTGTCAGCATGAATCATGTTAGACATTTTTTGGCCCAGGGATGAATTTTGTTTACAGATGAGTTGAAAAAATGTCATATGTAACTGATGTGTGTTGATATGTTGGTATGAGTCTATATGTATTCCGTAAGTGGTGAGAGAAAGATGTAGGAAGGCATTGGGGACAAATCTGAATTGGGAATTTGACTTAGATAGTATCTGAGTCTGAGACCCAAAACCTTGAATTACACTTGTTGGGGGCATGGCTAACTTCATCCACTTCTGCTCATTTGTAAATAAAAATAGAAAAAAAAATTTCACTTCAATGTTCTTTTTTTGCCCACAATTCATTCTATATATATAATATATATATCTTTTACAAAATAATCTTTTTTTAATCTTTTCTACATACACAAACAAAATAGAAAAGAAAATCATCAATCATGATAAATTATTCATCAATCATTATAAATTTAATCAAAATGTAAAAAAACAAGATTCATCATGATCACTACTTATAATTCTCTCTCTCTCTCTCTTCTGCTCTTTGATCTTCCCAATGAAATAAAAACAAAAACATCTTTGAAATTCCTGAAACCTTCCTTTTAAATTTCCTTCATGGACACAATCTACCTGCGCATTGATGTAACAAGTGTGATTTGAAATTCCACATGTGTGATCTTGGCCGGAACTTGTCTGTGTAATATCTTTGGTATGTGTACCATTTTTTCTTGTCATGTTTGTTGCAGGAAGGTTTTCTTAATATGTTTGTAAAGCATCTGTATCCAAAGGGGCAGGTAGCCACATGGGATAACCAGGCCTAGTCGTGCCAAAAAACTGCTGACACATTCATATTCTGAGAAACTACAACAAGGTCTCACAAACTGACAAGTTTTTTAACACACAACTATGCAATTCACCAAATTGGAGTAATCAATCAGTCATCAATGACCATGGTATCATCACCTGCCACACGGGCAAAGGGTGTGTTAACCCAAGAAAATCCCTTGATCCTGGCTAATACAATATCAAAATGCTGCCAAAAATTGACTGTGGTCAACATTTGTTGCTGAAATCCAAGTTCATCCATGGCTTGATCAACAACTGGTGAGAACCACTCCGGGGTAGTGCTCCACAAGTGTTCTTGATCCGGGTATTCGTCTGCAATAATATTGTCCACTTCCTCTGCAGGTACAGGGATAAGGCGGTCAACCCCACCAAACTCATCATAGGGGTTTGTGTAGCAATAGTTTGCAGAGCATCCAGTTGGCAATTTAGTACGCTTATCAGAGCGTCTGCGAAAACCATTGTAAAACTCCACCCATTTGTCCAGAGCTTTCTGGAAGCAAGGCAGGAAGAGATGGAGAAACAACGTCCTACAAACACACAACTCATCAGCTCAATGTGGATACCTTGTATAAAAAAGAAGTATCTTGACCTTGACATAGGATCTTCATCATCATACAGTCCTTCATCAATGCGCGCTTGAATACTAGCCTTGATGTGTCCAGTCAGCCCACAGATCATCTTGTCCCAGAAACATTCAATTTTCTGGTTGCGGGTTGATTTAACGTATCGGTGATAAGGCCAATCTGGAACTTCAGATCCATAAGTTTGGCCAAGATATATTTGATGACCAGCAAGGTCTACAGTCTCAGTGCCTCAATCTGTAGTGAGCTTTCTTGGAATGCCACGATGTTTCTTGACTAGCCCAAGATACCAAAGATCAACATGTCGGGGGTCGC
The DNA here is from genome assembly GCA_022264835.1 of Melampsora americana. Taxonomy (NCBI): domain Eukaryota; kingdom Fungi; phylum Basidiomycota; class Pucciniomycetes; order Pucciniales; family Melampsoraceae; genus Melampsora; species Melampsora americana. The sequence goes on along the minus strand of JAIFHY010000050.1, from coordinate 163,043 downwards.
TGTTGGTGACATGAGCATGAAGTCCCAAGATCTTCCGAGACCAGCAATCAATAAACCCATATATTGCAATTCCGAATGGGAACAACTTGTCATGGCCATCGGAAGCCCAAACCTCATTGGGACCTCCTGCATAATATTGCCGTCTGACCAGTTTACATGCAGCTCTCATCTTAACAGCATCCGGATCCATCGCTTTCAGAATGGCTGTAATTACATCACTACATAAACAGAAATTAGTGTAAGAATGAGACTAGAATGAAGAGAATATAACTTCAAATACCTACCGGTGAATGTGAAGCTGGTGTTCAAGTGCAAGCTTAGCTTTCACACTCTTGATTCCAAGTGCACCTCCATACTCATTCTGGAGCTCTTCAATCTTGGCACAAAGAGCAGAATAAGTAACCACACCCAAGTCAAGGTCGTCCTGTTGACGGTGAATATTAAGCTTCTTCTCATATTGAGCTAGGGTGGAACGGCTGATGATGATGTTGTTTTCATTTTTGAGGGAAATCAGAACTCTTTTTTGATCAAGAGATTGTTTGTACTTGTCTAACACCGCATCCTGTACCACCTCCACATCATAATTAACCCGTTGCTTCAAGTTCCATTCTTTGATTCTTCTCCTAACTGTTCTGACACAGACTCAAATGTTGTGCCTTCGCCAAAGAGTGTCGGAAACAGTTTGTGCTGGCCAGTTGTTGGCCACAGCTTCCTCAACCAGGGGTCGCAAGACTTTGTCAGAGATTTTGGCCGGCATGTTGAACAGTTGGACTTGGTATTTGCGGTTTTCGAAGTGAGGGTTATAGTTAGTATGAAGCAAAAGAACTTGATGGTGTGATATGATAGTTAGAAGAAGCTGTCGGACTCAATATAAAGCAAAGAGATGATATGAATGACAGAATGAAGGCAAAGCAAATGAAATATCAGAGAATAGGCTTTTAGAGGTTGTGAAGGGCTATTGAAGCTATACTAGGCAGAAGGAAGGCTTTTTAAGATGAAGCAAACAGTTTGTTTTATGTCTTGAGAGAAAGCAAAGCATAAAGAATTTGAGAGAAACAAGTCTTGAGGCTTCAGGCCTTTTGCAGATATAAAAAGGGGATGATATAGTATCCTCCAAGAGTTTAAGGAGTCACAAAGAAGAAGAAAAGAGGAGTAAAAATAGAGGTGGAAAGTTGAAAAGGCTACGATAGAGGGAACATAAACTGGATTTTTTGGAATTACATGAGCTCCGGTCAGGTGAGGGTTCTAGTAGAGATGATGTGAGATGCTTTGGTTGACACATGCCTACTTCTGGTTCCACCTGTTATAGAATTGAAAATGTTCATTTCTATGTATCGGGCACCTGTGGCGCACCCTCACTTCGACTGTACAGTGGATGAAATGAAGTACCGTTTCATCGACTTCGCAGTCGATGCTCTGCGCTAGATCACGCAAGTTCATCTGGATCAAAGTTCGATCCCCATTTTTTCACTGCACAAGTCATCAGTAAGTTTGGAACCTGTTCCAGCATGTGTAAATGAGTCTATTATGTGCTTTTTCTGTGATTCATGTGGAATCTCAAGTCTTTTTTTCAAGCATGCAAGTCATCAGATCACTCAGATTGATCTAAGACATACTCAGACCAATCTGTACGCTCAAATTGATCTGAGTCTGTACTAGATTGATCTGACTGTGTCTCGGATCAATCATACAAGATCGATCTGAGACACTGAGTGTACAGATTGATCTGAGACACAGGCAGCTCAGTCGACGAATCTGTCTGCCTATCATCAGATCAATCTGTCTCCGCTCAGATTGCCTCTGAGTACATTCAGATCAATCTGAGCTCACTTAGGTCAATCCGACTTGGTCTCAGAGCACTCTGAACCTCTCATACCGTATCAACTCGTCAGTGAGGTTCATCATCATCACCCGATCAACTGGTCTGAGGATCACCCGTGCCCAATCATATCTCAATTCATTCCCCCATCATTCGCTTGCCCTCTTACTTTACTACACTAAGATGACTGACTAACTAGACCACCAGATCAAGATACATAAGCGTAAATAACACTTTGCCGTGAAATCAACCAAAAAGCCCGTCGCTCGAAGCCCACCCGATCTCATTTGAATCACAAATTACACATAATTGATCACATCGAACCAATAAATATTATCTCGATACCCAGTTTCTCTGTGCCTCTGCATCACCTCAAACAGCTTTCACCCCTATCTAGCATGTTTAGCATGTTTTGATCGATCTAACAGAATGTTGGATAATATCATGAGTGCCTCGGTCATACGGATTATAGAGAAAAATAGTTTAATATCAATAGCTCAAACACTTGCTTGAGCGAATACTGCCAAGGTCCTTGAAGTGACAAGTGAAAGTAAAGATAAAAACCTTGATTTAGTCAATTATGTGTACATAAGTAATACGTCTTTCGTTCATTGAAGGGGAAAGACACAATCAATACAGTACAAGATCAGGTGTAATACAAGGGCTGATTCAATGGTTTGAATCGAGCAGAGCACCGACAGGCTCAACTACATACATACGTATGTTTAAAATTTCTTTGAACTTTGACAGGGATCCGTTGGAAAGAACGGACATGTGAAAATCAAGTAAATATATAGATCATACATGTTCAGTTGAAAAAACGAGACATTGAATCATGAGTTCATTGAAATAGAAGATACAGAAGAATCTGACATTCAAGTTTGAAGTCGAGGTCTTAGGAGGTGATTCAACAATAATTGAAATTTCAAGTGAACTCTCAATTTATATCGAGTGGAAAGAACGCGTTGAAAGAATCTGACATTCAAGTTTGAAGTCGAGGTCTTAGGAGGTGATTCAACGATAATTGAAATTTCTAATCAAATTTCAAGTACATTGAAAATTGGCCCACTACTTGACAGTAAAGTGAGAAACAAACAAATCTTGTTCAATCCAACTGTTTCATTTGTGAGTATTAAGTAAAAAAATATCCTGCGAGTCAAAAAACAAGCAAACAAGGAATGTGAACAAGACGACCATTTTACACAAAGTAGAATCGAACTAGTCATGATAAATTTTAAGATGGGATGATTCTGGTAAAATGAGACGGTAAGATGAGACGATGACATGACCAACTCAACAAAAAATAAGTTGAGCGTATACATCTATGTCATTGAGTGTTCACTAAGCAAAAAAGGGACTCGATCAATTAGCAACTTACTTTATTAGACCAACTTAGATCGGGCTATATCATACCTTGTGTGTTAAGAAGACTCGGACTCAGATCCAGAGGAAGCTTTGTCCGACTCGGACATGTTACTGTCATCTTCATCTTCATCATCGATGTTACTGTCACCTTCACCTTCATCATCGATAGGCTTTCGAGCCTTCTTCGTTTTCTTTTTTGCCTGTGGACCCCTTACCGCCGAAGACATCCGGTTATCAGATGTTTCAAGTGCATTCGATTGTTTCTGAGTCTGAGTGTTCTGAATTGTGGGAGTCGGACTCTGAGGGTTTCCACTAGACAAAGTTTGATCCTGATTATGTTGATTGGTGGTGCCTAAGGATTGAGAGTTGGAAACGGTGGTGGAAGCCTTTTTGGCGGATTTCTTTCGAGGTCTCGGAACCACTTGTTCGGGAGGGATTAGTTCAATGTAAAAGAAACCTTTTTCAATATCCGATAACCATTTTCGCTTTTGCGCGTCGTCACAACCTCGAAAGCCCAGAGATAGCTCTTCAGGTAAAAGCAAGCTTTCAGGTCTCTTGAGGACAAGTCGTACAGGCCAGCCTTTGTCTTGAATGAGCTTGGCGGGATCTTCCTGTTTGGGGAAAACCTTCTTGTCAGGCAGTTTTTCGGCTGGAAAGTCGTTCAAAAAGCGTGATATCAAGGTAATGTCAGTATAAGTATGGAAGATTGTGATCATTGGTGATCTACTCACTGATAAGTCTGTTTAGCTCTCTTGTAAGTTTGCCCCGGCGCGCATCAACTGGTTGAGGCGCTTTTTTTTCAATCTCGGCAGCGACTTCCTTTCCATGCACATAATACCTGAACTTGGTTGTGAATTGTAAGGAATCTTCGGCCCACTGAGAGAAACTCTTGCTACTCGAATACACTTGCTGCCAGCCATCTTGAATGTCGCAGCTAAGTGCAGAAAGGTGGTAGTGAATGTGAAAACGCTGGCAAACTGTGGCAAACTAAGATCGAATTTAATATCAGCAAGCTACACAAAACGATTCGCAATCCAGCTACATAAAATGAACTCTTACATCGTGATGTGCCTTTCGAAAAGAAGCTAATGACTTGACTTGCAATTTAGCCGCTGAGTCGTTTGCTTCTGGTCGTCCATGGTTGAGGTGAAGTTTCTCGACGTCGACCAAGTTGTCAAATAGTGGTCTGAGATTCCTCTCTTCGTCTTCTGAGAGCTGATGAACTTGTGGTGCCGAAATTTGAGTGACAAGATCTTCTTCCTCGTTGCATTCGTCGTCAACGGTGGGGATCGTTTGTTTTGACAAATCCGGAAGTTTCGCCAATGCAAAGAAGAATGGGTCCTCAAAGACCATCTTCTCATCTATACTCCGTTTGTCCCAAAGGTCCTTCAACTCTTTGTTGCGGATCTTCCATCCTTCTTTATCGTTTCGATGAGGAACTAACGAGAAAAGATTATAAATACATCATCAGATGTGTTTGATTAAAATCTGAAGTTACTTACCTCTCACAGCTTGAGCATCATGAGAGAATGAGACAAATCGTTGCCAGCTGTTTAATTTTTTCTTTTTGGGACCCTCGTTTCTTTGAATTGTACCAGTCAGTATTACTAGTTTAATGAGAATGAGAGAAGACAAACTTACACAAGCGACCATATCATGTATTCACTAATGCCCCCCATCAACGCTGCCATTAACATTCGTTTCTCGTATCCCATTCGGATGATCTGAACAAGTTTCTGGATGTCCGGTGGTGATTGATTCTTGTGTCTCGACTTCTTGTTTTTCTGATCCACAAGCGCTTTCCTGAGCTCGACAAGAGTCCAATTGCTGACCTGTTCTTCATAATTTTCGGGTGTCAAGGAAGGGAAGCATGATATAAACTCTTCGGTGTTGCGATCCTTCGAAGTTGAGTTGTTTTCTGAATCATCATCACCATTCAGGTTGGGTGATTGTTCAAGTTGATTTAAATTCGATGTGGCCGCATTAGTAGCATTCCTCTTGACAGGAGCTTGACGTTTACGTGATTGCTTTGAAGGGCGTGTTGAAGAAGGTGATGGGGAAGTCCGGACCCGTTTTGAACGAAGATCCACCATGGTCCAATTGATTACGGAGTGAGGATTGTTTTGGAAAGGTGATGATACTTAAGTGTATTGGGAAGAGAGGTGATGATCTGAAAACAAAAGAAGGGGTACATACGTATGCCTGCCTGTCCTTTAGTGAAGGTCTTGTGACATCAAGGTGAAGTGTCACCAAATGGTGACATGTGGTTATCTTTAACCCCCGCGCTTGACCCATAAAACTTCCAATCACTTGTTGAGTAGACTCCTTTCTGGTAATGATTCTTTAGAAGAATTGCACCTCAAGACATGGTTCATTAAAAAGATATCAGTGATAAAATTTAATTGAATCATAAGAAAAATACCATTGAGTCATTAAAGAAATATCATAGAATATGCCTGTGTAAGTTCAATACCAAGTTTAGCATACCAAGACTTTCAACCTCTCAACCACTGTCATTGGGTGTCAAATAACAAAGTATTCACATCTAGCTGTTGGACTTGGGACATTGGTTCTGACCACGGCCATATAAGCACCACTTATGGCTGCATCAAAGCTCCCGGTGGAACCACTTGTGTGGTTTGTGGCTACACGCTGTGCAATGAAAACTTTTTCAGTTGATGTGCAAAGCTGAATGTCAAAATTGCAACATATTATTCAAGGTTCAATTCATAATCTAGATGCATCACGGTTGTCCCGGGCCCACTGATGCACCACTTATGGCTGCATCAAAGCTCCCGGTGGAACCACTTGTGTGGTTTGTGGCTACACGCTGTGCAATGAAAACTTTTTCAGTTGATGTGCAAAGCTGAATGTCAAAATTGCAACATATTATTCAAGGTTCAATTCATAATCTAGATGCATCACGGTTGTCCCGGGCCCACTGATGCACCACTTATGGCTGCATCAAAGCTCCCGGTGGAACCACTTGTGTGGTTTGTGGTTACACGCTGTGCAATGAAAACTTTTTCAGTTGATGTGCAAAGCTGAATGTCAAAATTGCAAAATATTATTCAAGGTTCAATTCATAATCTAGATGCATCACGGTTGTCCCGGGCCCACTGATGCACCACTTATGGCTGCATAAGTAGCACCCGTAACCGTAATTTGACATACCTACGGGAACAAATATGACAAGTAATTTTTTATTAATCTGGTTCCAAACCAAAAATTTACTCTTGATTAAAAAATTTTAACAATGAGGCTATAAACTGAATACCAACAAGCATCAATTTGCCCACCTAAAACCCCATTTATGGCTTCAATAGTGGTTTTCAAGGCTTTTTTTGGAGACACATCGCATAAGGAAAACTTCTTTGTTTTTTGTTCAAATTGAAAATGTGAAGCTGCTTTATGATTGCAGAGCATAGGCCTTTGATTTGACCAACTTTTTTTTTTTTTAAATTTTTTTGGGTCACATCATGTTTTTTTGTTGCAACTCCCATAGTAGGTCACGTAGCAGGTCACATATTTGCCAGTGAACAAAAAGTCAACACTTTGAAACCTGTTCTATTTCTGCATGCAGGTTCGAAATTCAATTTCAAGATGAGTCTGTTAAGAAACAGACTTGATAAAACCATTCCTTCCTTGTCAAACTTGCTGTTATTGATCCTTGAAATCACCTTTTCCCTCATGTGTAAGTAGAAAACATCTTCCAAACACCCTGAAGATGGCAAAAAATGGCCATTTGCTCGGCTAAAAATAGAAATTGAATTTCATGTTGAGTTTATTAAGACACTTTTTGAATAGCACCATTGCTTCCTGTTCAAAATGGCAAATAGTCACTCCAAAAACCACCTTCTTCCCCCCGCTCAACCACAAAACTCCATAAAACTCTATCTTAATAACGTAGTGTGACATCCTCCTTGTCTGGGAGTACTCAGATTTTTCATAACAAACTTTGCCCTAGGAAGAACTAGGCAACAGCTGTTTTTTCTATTGTTGCACAAAGATCAAGCGTAAAAAGAGTTACTTGATCAAGCGTAAAAAGCGTTACTTTCATGACCTGTATCTGATGCCGTGAAGAATCCTGAATTTATGACTAACACAACATTGACCTGGTTTGCAATGTTTTATCTTTAACTGGTCTCAGACACAGCACCCCTGATGATCACTCTTAAAAAATGAGTATCGCTTATTATCGACAACCATACCTGTTATATCAAAATTGCCACCTTGGCGAACACAACTGTCTGAAAGGGCCCTGTCACATGTCCCATTTGAGCCAGTTTAGACAGTTCATTATTGTATAATTAAAATGGTAAGAGACGAGACTAGTCGATTTTCTTCAAATAAGCCTAAATAAGCATTTGATGGGGCAAGTAGCTGATATTGGTCCATCCCTTTTCTATTTGATCTCCGTACGTCAACTTCGTTTCACGTTCTTGAAATGGCTTTACCGGGACGTCAGATCGAGCCATCTAAACCGAAGCGTAAGCGCAAGAACCGAGCTAAAAAGAAAACCAAATTGTTTAAACAATTAGACAATCTTCACTCACAAGAAGCCGAGGCGACTGCTTCACTGCTCAGCTCTGTCATTGAGCACCAATTGCGTGACGACCATATCAACCAAGGCGATAATGAACAACCCTACCAACAAACAACCCACAACAACATATCTGATGATGATGATATGTACATATCCTTCAGAGACCGGACAGAGCGTGAACAAGAAAATTGGAGAAAGGTCTTACCTCTTATGTTTCCAACTTTCATGCGATGCTCCAAAAAAACCTTTCAATGGGGAGACGAAGTCCTTTGGAATCGAGATTGGAAAAAGGGTTGCAACTGCACAGCCTCCAAGAAGCGGCAGAGGAAGGTGGATGTTGTAGATTTGCTGAGTCAGTATCGATTGATCAAAAATCTTAAATGTAAACGATCAAATACTCAATTTTGAGAGTTCATATTTTAGGTCGAAAGAAGATCACGATCAACTTTTGTGCATGTCAACCAGACTCGGTTCGGCTTGTCCAGATGGGATTGATTGGAGGTACCCCACAGAATCCAGTCACAGCTTTTTCAATCCGATTATTGCGATTCCATCACATGCTATGGAAGCTGTGCCGAGTTCGAATTCAACCATTCTGCTCAGCACTCGATGAGTTCCTTGATGGATCAAATCCTATAATTGTTTCGGCTTCTGGTGACCGAGTCAGTAATTTGATTTCTTATGACACTAGCAATAGGCTCACATCTGAACATCTATGTACATATTTAGGTTCGCGAGTGGCGAAAAAACTTCTCGCCCGCTGTTGATGCTTTTCGAGAAATGTTACGACTTGAGGGTGAGCTGAAAATCAAAGCGTTGAAACTTACACAACGACAGCAGTTAGCAGCAAACTGCCCTAGATGCTTTGGTCCACGAGTCAAAGGGAAACGAGATGCCGAGCCAGACTTTATTGTCTGTCTCGATGGAAACTTTCAGCACCGACGTCACAAATTCGCCAGCGCCGAATGGCGAGAAGATCCCAAATTACCTTCTCTGTTTCTTCCTCAAGACGCCATTGACAAATGGGACAACAAAATGAATCCAAGCAATCCAACTCAAAAAAAGAAAAGAAAAGGTACAACAGGTCAGAATGATGATGATGATGAGTTGTTAGTGAGTCGAGTCCACTTACATTGATTTCCATCCAATTTTTGTGATTTAATGACTTTTACTTCCATTTATTAGGACCCATGCAGTGTGAGCCACACAGCTGCTGACGACGCCAGGGGTAAGCAAACATGGAGTGGCTGTGATGAGACCGGGTTGTTTGGCATGGCATGCCGACATGACCACGTGTTGAAATTCATCAACATAGTCCAAAGTGGTGAACGGTGAGCAAACCCAACACTTCAAACATTCTTACATCATTTGGTTTTGAAACCGCTCACATCTTTGTTTTTATAGTGGCCACTTCCCTGTGGCAATGCTTGATTGGTTAAAGACCGAGATTTCGAAGTTTCAGGAAGATCAAGGGGAGAGCTTAGTCGATTGGAACTATAGGGTGCTCTACGACATTGGGTGTAACCTGGAAAAGGCAGTTCAAAAAGTGAGCACCCACATCAAATTTGTAATAAAAATGTATGTACTCATTTCATCTCATCAACATGATCCAACAGAGAGACATCTTTCGTAAGGAACGAGAAGAAGGTCGAATGAAATTTGGCACGGGGGCATGGCACTCGTATGCACACCAGAGGTCTTGTCAAATCAAATATAACCCTCGATTGAATCCAGACTGGGGTATGTCTGACGGGGAGGGACTTGAGCGCATATGGTCGTTTTTATGTGATCTGATTGCCCCTTTGAGACACTCGACTAAAGAACATCGGCTCTGGGCCTTGCACTTTCAAGCATTCTTTCACAACGAGTTGTCAAAAAATTCCAGCGGTTAGTCCACTTTATATAAAGTTAAACCATCTTGATTTACATAATGCTAACTATACTACTGTAGTTGATTCCATGAGTCGGCGCATGAAGGAAATGAATACCCTGATCTCCGAGAGTAGGAAAAAACTCGATATTCTGTTTTTGGATCCAAACTATAACATGGAAAAGATTGTGGAGCAATGGGACCGCCAGCGTACTTGTCAGCTCAAGGTGATCTGCACAGAGAACATGAAGGCTTTGAATGAAAAGTTGGCGCATTTGGTTGACCTGGAGGAAAAGTTTCACGAATCACAGTATGGCCTTGTACTTCTTTCTTACTTCCCCTCCTAATTCGAAGTAAAATAACTAACTACTAGTACCTTGTACGTTTCCAGTGAAGAGTTGAAGGCTACACGACGTAAGCGTCGTCGCGGCCGAACTGAAGCAGACGAAGCATGTCTTTTACGTCTTCCCGATACATTGATCGTACTTGAGGAGGAGATTAACTATGTGATTGACGAACTGGGAGCCGATGAGTTTCGTAACATACCTGGAGCTTCGAGTGAGTTGATGAAATAGCACTCTGACATGCAAAGTACAAGCCGAAAGTATTAACTTTCTCAAAATTCAGCCCCTTTGGGTAAGAGCCTCATCAGATTACGAGTCTCAAAAGGCAAATTATACGAAGCAAAGGTTGGCGTGATAGAAGAGAACAAACAAGGAAATTTAAGAGCAGGTTTGTGTATTGCAAGGATGATTGCGATTTCAAGTCATTAATTTAACTACCTCACCAGGAACCCGTCATTTGCAGAGGCACCATCGTTTACTAAAATCAAAAGAAGCGGAGTTAAAAAAGAAGTTCAAGACTTTCGAGCGACAGGTTTCAGCATTTAATCTTTCTTATCGCAATCGACAACCAATCGATTGTCCCACTTTTGACGAGGTCAAGGCTATGGCCATTGACAATTCGTTCTGGGATTTTGGTGGAATGACTCATCCAGAAGAGCCGTGGGCATGTGATCCAAAAGTGCAAGAAGGGATCAAGTCTTACCTTGATCTTACTCACGCCGAAGATGAGTTGCGTAGGATCGGTCGCGAGTGCAGACAGTTGATGAATTGGTCTGCACAAACGCATGAAAAGATTCGTCAGCTCAGGAAAACTGTAGACACCAACGGTAAGCAACAATCTTTAGATCTCTAGTTGTTGAGTTGTGGTCTAAATACCCCAACTTCTCTCCTGATTAGATAACTCACTCGAAAATGCGGACAACAAGTGGATAGTGGGTCTTGTAGGTTCCGTTGAATCAGCTGACCCAGTTGAATGTCTTGCAGACAGCAGGGAGGTGGTTGAGGCCTTACTTTGTAATCTTACTCAATCGCATTGCCGATTGTGGATGAATTGGAACAGGGGCTTATCAACAGTGTTATCTGGAACTGTACATTGCATGGACCTGGCGGTGGGTGAAGAAGAAGCTCTCAAACACAGATGGAATGTATTGATTGAAGATACAAAGAGTATGTGGGAAATCATCGTCAAAGCGCCGGTGATCAGGGGTGAGATTGATGCTATGGAAGACGAAGACAACAATATTGATGAAGCGGACCTCTTCAATAACAATCTTGATCAAATAAATGATTTTAATTTTCCTGAGTATTATTATGATTATTGAGTAGATACATCGAGTATTTCATGTTAAAAGTTGATTGAAAATGAATAGTATGTCCTTTGTCTAAACCATATAGAACACCTTGTGTGCTTGACCGACCATATGAGCTAAAGAGTATATTGATAAGATTGTGAACATGTTGAGGAGTCTGTTTGATGTTTGAAGAAGGTAGGCGTAGCCAATTTTGATTTTGATATTGCTAGAGTTGAGTGAATGTCGGGTCAGGGGGTTGTTTGAGTGTGACTGCGTTCTGAGGTTTGAGGTTTTGAGTTATGAATGAGATTATTGACTTATATTTGAGCTTGAGTTCAAAGATTGTACCATAGTCCGAGCCTCTCTGGAATCGACACCAGTTGAGAATCGTATATCGAAGTTGTTGAGGTTGAAAACCGTATGTTTAATAAGTGTTGAGTATGTACTTTGGGGTTGTTGAGTCGTTTCCGTTTGTATTTGAGCTTGAGTTCCATTATCGTACGATAGTTCGATTGCCTGAGTGAGTTTTGATTTTGCGTACTTGAGTGCTTCAGTTGCGAGTAGTTCTTATAAAGGCCATTTGTACTGATACAGTACAGTGTGTATCTTTTATTGGGTAAGGTGGTGTATGCTGAGTGTACTTGGTCTGAGCTGACTTTGTCTCAGATCGATTGAAGACAGGGCAGATTGATCTGAACCGGTCTCAGATGAATCTAGTACAAAGGCAGATTGATCTGAGTATACAGATTGATCTGTATCTGTCTCAGATCAATCTAGTACAGACGCAGATTGATCTGAGTGTACAGATTGATCTGTATCTGTCTCAGATCAATCTAGTACAGATGCAGATTGATCTGAGTGATCTGATGACTTGCATGCTTGAAAAAAAGACTTGAGATTCCACATGAATCACAGAAAAAGCACATAATAGACTCATTTACACATGCTGGAACAGGTTCCAAACTTACTGATGACTTGTGCAGTGAAAAAATGGGGATCGAACTTTGATCCAGATGAACTTGCGTGATCTAGCGCAGAGCATCGACTGCGAAGTCGATGAAACGGTACTTCATTTCATCCACTGTACAGTCGAAGTGAGGGTGCGCCACAGGTGGTATCGGGATCAATTTCCTTTTCTGTATCTTTACTTTGAAATTTGCTTTTTGATTTGTGAAATTCAGTGGTAGGTTTTTTGGTTGTTCATTTATGAGTTCGTGCTGGTACTTTTTGTCCAAAGGTGACAATGCATTGACAGTGTTGACAACGGGTTGAAACATGTCAAATGCAGGGCTTCTTCCCACGTTTTAAGCAAAATACAGGTTATTTTGCCCTGTATTTTGGGGGTTTTCTACAGATCTTTCACTTTCTCACTAAGAGTTTGTGCTTTCGGTTGTTCAAATCATGTTTTTGATTTTTTGGTTTTTCACATTGTCACTTTGGAACGCCTCGCATTCCGTAGTCCGGCCGCGCCAGAGGATTTGCAAGGAGGTCTGGGATGATAATGTGAAAGTACTGATGGCTCTGCACGAGAATCTGCAGCAGGCTTATTATCGAACTTGGATGGGGTGGGATTCAAACATTGCTGGTCTTCTTCGAAAAACGGTTGGGCACACAAAGATGACAGTTGATGCCAGTGAAGAGCTGATCGTTTGCTGGAATGGGTTGATGGAAAGGGGTAGAGACATCTGGAATTGGATTGTTCAGGCGCGTAATGTACAAGCAACCGGTCTTGATGAACTAGAAGTTGTAGAACAAGCTATGTTTGTTGATGATACCTTTGAAGAGTATACTGGTCAGCCAAACGAAGCTGACATTGTAGATGAAAGTGACAACGAGAGTTGTGATTGACTACATTACCATGTGCTGTCATTCCGTTGTGATGAAATGTGAGATCAGCCGTGCAATTCCCACTGTACATTCATTGCATTATAAAGTAATCCATCATATGTATTATTACTTATTTGATGGACTTCGATACAAGGGAGTCAATGACTTTGCAGTCGATAAAACAAACCACTGATGTAGCTCAGCCTAGGTGTGATCGGAATCGAAAGTGATTTTGTCGAATGTGAGGATTCTGATCGATGTGGTTGGTGGTGATTGTTGGGTTGAGAGAACCAGGAAAGCACGTGAGGGTTTTGGGTGTTTGTTTGAACCAAGGGTGGTAGATAGCAAGAGTGCAGATTGTGAGTCAATCTGGTGAGAAGTGAGGTGAGGAAACCAAGAAAGTACTGACTCGAGGAATATGGGTGTTTGTGTTGGGTTGAATTGCTGGGTGTATATCGCAAGAGTTCAAATCCTGAGTTAATATTGTGAGACATCGATTTGCAAGTTAAGAGATGCTGAGAGGGTATGAGTGAAGAGTAAGAGTAGCTTGGGAGAATTTGTACTTATCAGGGTGGTGGTGTAGATGATGAGGAGATACAAGGGCTCAGCCGGTTTGGCTGAGGTGAAGACTCGTCTATGGGGCTGTAGAGACTCGTCTATGGACACGTCCATGCTGTAGACGCGTCTGAATGAGACGTTGTGAGAGCGGGTGTTTGAGGACGGAGTCTACAGACTCGTCCGGCGTGTCCATGCGTCTATGAGGGGAGAGACGGGCTTTAGCGGCCAGGAAAGACACGTCTTCCTTTGGGTATTACTCTAGGTGTCTAGTAGCCAAAGGTGGATGTACAATATGGATGATCAGCTTAATTCATATATTTGTAAGGGTGAAATGTAATTAATATATGCAGATATTTCAAAGATCATCAAGCAGACATGTATGAGACTTGGATAGTAAGCCCATTACTGGGATGTATTACATCCTGATGGGATAGATATGGAAACAATGCATTCACACCTCAACTTCACAAAGGTGTAATGATGTGAAGTTCAGATTGATATAATGTGATTATGTAAAGCTCAGCTATTCTCAATTTCTTACTATAACTTTAATCTCACCAAATCAAAAATTCACATTGGTGTGATTCTGATCACATAAATGTGAATAAATTATGTAACGCTCAGCTATTCTCATTTTCTTACTTCTTTAATCTCATCAAATCAAACAATCACATTGGTGTGATTCTGATCACATAAATGTGAATAAATAATATTGGGACTATAATAACTCAAGATATATGATCCTCAAATGGATATATATACGTGCCTGTGAATCTGTGGAGTTCAATCTTCACATAACTGTGAAGATTGGAATTTTAATTATTTCATTCATAAGTTGTAATATCAAAGATTATCTGTTCTGCAATTCTCACCACAAGAACATCTTCATAAAAAAAAGTATTTAAATTACAAAGTGTTCAATACCGCATCTTTCCTTTGCTCTGGAATTCCAAACCTTTTTGAGCATTCTTCAAAATCTTTGAGTTCAACTTTGTCCTAGCCTTCTCCATCTTATCATTAAACATCTCCTCGTATGATTTGACCCTGACATCACAATGCTGCTTCCATTTTGAGTCAGTCATCCAATTTTTCTTCTCACCTAGTAGCTTGATCCGGTTGACCAGAGCCTCAGATATTTGGCAGGAGGATCCATACAAAGTTACTTTACTTTTTTTGGCGTCTGTCTCCATCCCTAGAGCATCGTATGCTATGGAGGAAGTGGTATAATGGGGAATCTAGATACCAAATGAAATCAATCCAATTTTCTAAGATTTTAAAGAAATCAATAATCATCATCACTAACCGTAGTATCCCATAAAATATCGTACACACCATTACACACTCCCAGTTCTACCTCAATTCTAAAACTGTCAATACAAAATCGTGAACCTTTAACATCTCCAAGCATCATCCCATTGTTTTTACCAAATACAATCCCTTTCTCCTTATCATAAGGCACACCAGTGCCACGCTCAATCAAAGACCACATCCCAAAAGCATATCTTGTATGATCTTTGTCAGTGTGTGCATGATTGTGAAAACCATCACAGGTAACTACAAGATTAGTAGCAAATACTCTACCATTTATGGTTGATTGCCATTTTAAATCATCAAAACCTGGCACCTTAGCTTGTGCGCCTAGTGCAATATTAGTCTTGAACACTTTTAAAGACAAAGACGAAAATTGCTGGGCCCAGAAATCTTGTATATGATGGAACTCCTCCATCCTTTCTTTATCAGTCTGAATCCGCCCAATATTGGCTGATGTGAAAGCACTTAAAGCATAAATACCTAAGTAATTACCCAAGGATATCAAAAACCAAAGAGTTTATTAGTATGATCAGAATTATAATGAGTGAAATTGAGTAAACTACTAATTACCAGCTGATTTATTTTTATCACAACCACCTCGCCAACCACAACAGCCCATCCAACCACATAAGGCTTCTTCCTCCTCTTCTCCTTCTGCTGAATTGTGTTTTCTTAAAGAGCTATGTATCTTACACTGGTTTCTAGCTTGTGCATGAAGGAAAGTAGTAGATATAGAATGATTATATTTATCCCTAAGTTCAGTATCCATCTTTTCAAACGTAGTACATCTCACGATCAATACAATTGAAAGGTCCTTCTTATTAATGACAACTACAGTTCCAGAATTAATTGTTGTTTTAGTTGGTTCTGCTAAAGGTTGATCAAATATCGAATATCGAAAGATGAATTTGGTATCCAACGGTAACCCTAGATCTTCAATAAGCTCGGTTTTTAATAGAGTTCGCTTGGCGTGATGACGAAAATAAGGCTTTCCAATCATTTGTTCTTTTTGATAATCATTTCTGGACTGGTGATAGCTTGGTGAGGTTCTTGACTTGAAGCCTGGAACATGAATTCCTGCTTTTTTCTTTTGGATAGTCGATCTTTGACGTGTCATGATAAATATTAGCAGAGGTGACTATTGAGATATGTAAGCTGGCCAAAGATATCAAAAATGAAAGAGAGCAATTAAGAAAAACTTGTTAACGTTGAACTCCCACCCTTAGATGGCCAGATTCTCCCGGTTCGTAGCACGGAGTCCTGTAATAAAATTGAATATTTTGACCTTTAATAAGGTGAACAAGAATAGTTCAGCTTTAATGTGTTGACAAGACACAGCTGAATCAAATAAAATAAACAGAGCTCAACGCTCAACAGACCTTTAATAAGTTGAACAAGAATAGTTCAGCTTTAATGTGTTGACGAGACACAGCTGAATCAAATAAAATAAACAGAGCTCGACGCTCAAGAGACCTGAAGAAAGAAAGTACTTTAGAATCTTTTTCTTTGATCATTAAAACACTAACACACCTTTAATAAGACGAACAAGAATAGTTCAGCTTTAATGTGTTGACAAGACACAGCTGAATCAAATAAAATAAACAGAGCTCGACGCTCAACAGACCTGAAGAAAGAAAGTACTAAAGAAACAGAGAAATAGAATATATAGATATATATGAAGATCACTTTAAGGCCCCGTTCGGTAGCGCTTATTTATACTACAGTATGAGGTTTCATAATGTAGTATGCGTTTCAATACTACATTATTCAACAAAATGCTGCAATACTACATGATATTGTACAAATCTTGTATACCGTCCAAATAGTGTTCGGCCAAAATCTGTCCAACCTGTCCAACCATATACATCCAACTATATACGCACATGATGTCAGACATCAACTCACCTTCCAACTCAAGTAACACCACTTTCTCACTTTCAGACAATGATTCTTTGTCCACTTCTTCGCCTATCATATCTAGTTCTGATTCTGAAGCCTTCACATCATCCGATTCCGAGTCAGAGCTCGATGATCTCATCCAAACTGCTGTAGAAGAGCTCGCCAGCAGCCTCCGTCCGAAGATCCCTTGTCGAACTTCAGCCCTCACTGGCTCGGCATATTGTCAGGAGGTGTTTAACGGCAGCCCGGTCCGTTTTGGCAAAGTGTGCCGGATGGACAAACGCACCTTCTTGAACCTCATGGATATCTTGAATCCATACCTTGAAGACACCATCCATGTCTCGGCACGCGAACAACTCATGATGTTCCTATATACTGTAGGAAGTGGTGCAACCAATCGAATGGTTTCAGAACGTTTTCAGCACTCCGGAGACACAGTTAGTCGATACTTCAATATTGTTCGACGTGCGTTGGACAACCTCTCTAGCGAATTCATCATTCAACCAGGTCCTAACGCACCTTGCCCTCTTCAGATCTCTTCTGACCCCAAACGCTTTCCGTGGTTTGAAGGATGCCTTGGGGCCATTGATGGAACACATATACAAGCTATTGTTCCATCAAATGAAGAAGATTTGTACCGAAATCGAAAGGGCTTTCTCAGCCAGAATGTTCTTGCCGGCTGTTCATTCAACATGACCTTCAGCTTCGTGCTTGCTGGTTGCAGAGGCTCGGCAGCTGATGCTCGAGTGCTTGAAGTGGCAAGGCGGGAAGGTCACTTTGTAGTTCCACCAGGTCAGTATTGCTCTTGATCATGATTGGAGTAACAAAAAACTGACTGTTTCTGCTCTTTAAGACCGATACTATCTAGCTGATGCTGGGTACGCAAACGAGCCAGGTTTCTTGGCTCCGTATCGTGGGGTGAGATATCACCTAAAGGAATGGGCTCAAGGCCGCCAGGGTCCTCAAGACTACAAGGAACTTTTCAACCTTCGACATTCTTCTCTACAAAACGTCATCGAAAGGTTATTAGGCGTAGTCAAAAAGAGATTCAAGGTACTTTCTGATATGCACTCATATCCTATCGCGTCACAACCATCACTAGTAATCGCTCTTTGTACCCTTCATAACATTATCAAGACCCGAGGCGAAGACTGCCTTTTTGATGAATATGATGCGGAACATTTGGAGAATGATCAAGCCTGGCTAGCGGCAAACACCAACTTATACCGGACTGCCACTGATCAAGTCCGTAATCAAGCAAAGGATGCAAGAGACCGTTTGGCTATGGCCATGTGGGATGACTATTTAGCTCATCATCCATAGCCTAGATGGAATTTTTTGTATTGTAGAGTCTAGAAAGTAATTCAAATAGAGATACTTTTTCTTTTAAATTTCTCACTTTTGTATTGTAGGATTTAGAATGGAACTTTTCTACTTTTGTATTGTAGAGTCTGGAATGTAATTCAAATAAAGATAATTTTTCTTTTAAATTTAATTCATTTGATTTCAAAATGATTGAACGCTTCAAAAAGACTGCAAATACAATTAAACTGAGTTACAGCAAAAGTATACTTAAAAAAATACAATCGAACTCAGTCACAACAAAAGTATACTTAAAAAATGCCTTGAGCGATCTTAAAAAGATAGGAAACAACAATTGTAGGAAAGGAAAAGGAACAATTGTACTAAAATCATGCTACATACTAAGATACGTTTTCCTGTAATTGTAAAACGTCAGGGATGAGAAACACTGGTTTGAATCAATGCTGAGCGGAAAGGGAAATCTCTTCTAAAATCCAAGGCCAACGTAGCTTGTCTTCTAATTGAATGAAGAATGCACAATTATCCTCGGTGCGTAAGACTTTTGAGCCCGCAAGTCGAATCTTGTCATCTTGTGATTGGATTGTGGCGTCGGCTTTGAAAATTTCCATAGCTTGTTTTAACGAAGGAGTGGCCGATTGTTTGAGGGCTAAGCATTCTTGCTCGAGTCGGGCTGCTTCTTGAGCACGGCTGGCCTTGCGAGCATCATGATCAGCTGATGATTTGGCACGGATCATCTCACGCTGTACTGCACCGTTGATCCGGGTTTGGCTCTGACTAGCGGCGTTATTGAGAGCCGTTGCGATGTTGGCTTTGCTGGCTGGGCGGTTGCGAGTACCGACCTTGGGTTTGGCTTGGCTAGGAGGATCGTGAGCAGGGATCGGAGCGGTTTTACGCTTGGTCTTGGAGGTCGTATCGGGACTAGAGATCGAATCTTGATCTTGCTCCATGACATTTTCAGATTGCTCTTTTGTGATAATGAGTGAAAATCATGTAAGTTGAAAGAGAAAGAACAGATGAATGAAATGACAAGTTCGGAAAACTTACCAAGAGGGTCAAACAAAGGAAGTCCTTCCTTGTCCGAATCATCAATTATCAATACTGCCCCTCTGACATGATCTTCTTCTTCCCGAAGTTCCTCTTTGTCAGAATCGTCCACGGCCAACTCCTCCGGAGTGAGTTCGTCTTTCTTTGGTCGAAGTTTCTTCGAACTTGGTCCAGTAGCGCAAATCCCAGTAACTGCCAAGTTTGTATCACCGACTAATTCACTCATGATGTTATATAAGGGGAAGGGTTTATCTCTATATGCTAATGCACCCTGGTTACGCTGGTATTGGTTGGGTTTAACAAGTTGATGCAACATACATCAGTTCAATCGACAAGAAGATCATACAAAGAACAGAAATGACTTACTTCAGCATAGCTTGGCCAGCTGAACTCTGGTTCGACCTCAATCATGTTGGTTTCTTCATTCCAACCAACACCTGAAGTCGATCGAAGTTTATGTACGATGGTGTATTGCTTTTTGGCCTGGAATTAGGTGAACATGCAAGGTCAGTATTTGTGAAAAAGGAAGCAAAGATCACCTCACCTCATTAAAACGATTCTTTATTTGATCCTTAACTAGGTTGGTTTTGAATTTCTCGTTGTAATCTCTGACGACCTCATTCCAAGCCTCGGATTTGAAGCCTGACTGTGCTTTCTTCCCCTTGAGTTTTTGTACAATAAGCGCATTTAGGAAATACTGAACTTTTGCGTTGGTCCAGTTTGGCGGGGTTAAGGGCTGGTTGGTGTTTGATCTACCCATATTGAATTATGATCGAAGTAAGAGAAGAATGTTGAATTTGTGAGAATGTGTTGGAAGTTGAAATCGGTGGTTAGTTGAGCAGTGTTGTGGTGTTGGTGAGTAGGAGTGGTTCATTGGACAAGTCGAAGTTACATGAGCGAAGTTACATGAGTGACGTATGAAAATGACGTATGATTGGATTACAGTGTGGTATTGGATGTGGTATTGGATTGCATAATGCAGTATGATACCACAGGCCAAAACAGGCCGAACATGGTATTGACATTCTACATTTTTTTTTCCAATACTACATTTTTCGGTGGTAAAATAAGCGCTACCAAACGGGGCCTAAAATATAATGATTATAAGGGAA
Organism: Melampsora americana; assembly: GCA_022264835.1. Classification (NCBI taxonomy): domain Eukaryota; kingdom Fungi; phylum Basidiomycota; class Pucciniomycetes; order Pucciniales; family Melampsoraceae; genus Melampsora; species Melampsora americana. Next base: position 142,733 of record JAIFHY010000050.1, on the reverse strand, counting down.
TTGTTAAAAGCAAAATTTAATCCTTACCTTTAGAATCTTTTTCTTTGATAAGGGAAAAAGATTCTAAAAGGTGGATGAAGTAAGATATAAAAAAAAACACACAAACTACACAGTAAACACAAAACACTCTGATCACGCCAAATGAATTGAAACACAACAACTTTATTATATTCGACCTCGAGTTATAATTACTACTCTTGGCCTTCACACGCTATCCCTTCAACTACTTCATGAATATCCTTATAGTTCTTGAATATCCAGTCAATTTAAATATAGAGAACATATCGACGTCGATGCAATAAATAAAACTAATGTATTTCAATTTTAGTAACTAGAAGATCTTGACATACGAACACTTCTAATCTTCATCATATATTTCAATAAGTACAACAATGTAGGAGAAAGCAGCTCAGTCTGAAAATGGAGAGAACACCCAAGTTAAGCTGAGTGATTTAAAAAAAAAGTTTAAAGAGGTGATTAATTGATAGATCAAGGATTTTTGTTTGTATTGCAATTACAGTTGGAAGGAGTGGGATAGGTCGATTGTGCATACCTATGTTAGGGTAAGTATAGGTATGTACAATTCACGGTTAGGTTTGGGCATATCATATTGTAAGTGCTACTCTTGCAATTGTACATACCTATGATAGGGTAAGAATAGGTATGTACAACAAACGGTTAGGTTTGGGCATACACTATTGTAAGTGCCACTCTCGCTTCTTTTGCTCCCTCTCACTCAGAAATCACCAAATTAATCAACCCAACCTCTTTGCTTTTTGTCGCTTCAATACATGTGATTTCCATAATGGTGTCGGGGAACCTCTTACGCTCAACAATTATCAGTTTGACAAGTCATTGAAATTGAACCCCTGGTATGTGGAAAAACCCAAGCCTCCAAAATTAATTTACAGAGAGACGCTGCAGAGACATTGGTCAAACTTTCCACAAGATAATCAGGTAAGCAAAATCCAGTTTCAAACACATTTTAAATAATAATTTCGTCATTATCTGACTGCATATCTACATATGTAGGGTCAAGCTCGTCATTGGGAATTCCGCAACACCAGGTGGGTTGCTTCCAAGAAGAAAAAACTACAACACCTTGGTGCTGCTCAATATCCGCAAAGCACTCAATTGCATCAACATTCAACTTCATTTTAGCATGAGGAAGCCAAGTGGAGATGAATTTTTCAAAGGCTTTGAATTCATGAAATTATTTGCTTATATCTTATCCTTTTGAAAAGTTGATATCTTGAAATCAGTTTGAATTATGAATTAAAAAAATGGAATTTTTCTTTCATATCTCACTCTTAGTCTTTTGTTGACACTGTTTTTAAATCATGAGATTTTAATTTTTCACTCCAAATCGGGGAGAGAGGGTGAGAGATTTCCATCACTTATATGAGATACATTTGATTACCAGTGAAATAATATATCTATATATTTTGATTTTCAATGATAGATCTCTAATTGTGATTCACGCATATGTGAGGCATAATCACCTATATGTGAACTGGGAATATCAGAATCACACATATGTGATTGATATACACAGATATGTGAATATAATTCACATATGTGTGAAAGAGGAGTTAAGTATCATCCATCTAATTCTCTCAGATATATTCAATTATGATTCGCAGATATGTGAATTATTTTCACGTATATGTGATTATTATTCACACATATGTGAATTATTTTCACGTATATGTGATTATTATTCACACATATGTGAATTATATTCACACATATGTGAATTATATTCACACATATGTGAATTATATTCACACATATGTGAATATAATTCACATATGTGTGAAAGAGGAGTGAAGTATCATCCATCTAATTCTCTTTCAGATATATCCAATTTTGATTTGCAGATATGTGAATTATATTCACACATATGTGAATATTTTCACACATATGTGAATTATATTCACATATATTTGAATATAATTCACACATGTGTGAATCATCAATATCAGAATCACAAATATGTGATTGATATTCACACATATGTGAATATAAATCACATATTTGTGAAAGAGGAGTCAAGTATTATTCATCTAAATGTCTTTCACATATATATATGTGATCATGATTTCTATCTAATTGGGTTTTATGTAATTGGCTTTCCCATATATGCGATTGTCATTCACACATATGTGAATTATATTCACATATAGGTGATTAGATTCACATATATGGATGTGTGAAAAAGGAGTGAAGTATCATCCATATAATTGAAGATCTTTCATATACTTTAAATACTTCACTCCCCTTTCACACATATGTGATTTATATTCACATATGTGTGAATTACAATCTATGTGTGAATGAGGAGTGCAGTATGATCTATCTGTTTGGGGTTAATATATATGCATTTGTCATTCACCCATATGTGAATAATATTCACATATGCGTGAATACAATTCACATATATGTGATGTGATATATATTCACATATATGTGAAAAAGGAGTGAAATATTATTCATATATATGAAGATCTTTCAGATACTTTTGATAATTCACTCCCATTTCACACATATGTGATATATATTCACACATATGTGAATATAAATCACATATGTGTGAAAGGGGAGTGAAGTATTATCAATCAAATATCCGGATTCGACAATATGCAAATGTGATTCACACATATGTGAATGTGGTTCACATATGCGTGATTACAATTCACATATATGTCAATCGGGATATTTTGCCTTCACATATGCGTGATTACAATTCACATATATGTGAATCGGGATATTTTGCCTTCACATATATGTGAATAATCCACGTATTTTCTGTAGAAGTTGTGCCCAGATTCTGCCATATCACATATATGTGATTGAGAGTCACATACGAGTGATATGGCCAAGCTACATATGCTTAGCTCTGTCACATGTGGGTGATTACAGAAATCACGTATATGTGAAATTTATGGGTGGAAATGATGAGGTGAAAAAATTTTCACCTCATCCAAATCACCCCAGAAGTCCTTTCCTTTCTTCCCCATCAAAATCAAGATGAACCTAACACCAGGAGTCAATACCATGCAAACGCCTAACAATACCAACCCCAGTAATGCTCTTACCCCTAATCCTACTCCCCAAACGACTACTGCCAATAACACTCTTGCTGATCCGACTTCCACCAAATCAGAACTTCCTTGTCCTCCTGCAGGAGGATCCTATGAAAGCTGTGCAGCGGTCGAGATCTTTCTCAAGAACTTCGCCAGTGCTAATGGTTACGCTTTATCATCCCTGGATTTGAAGGCAAGGTTCAAGAAGTGGAAATGCATCCAAGGACCCAATCAAAAGCAAATCCTCAAGCTTGTCAATGATCCTCAGGCGTCAATCCCCACTTGCCCTTTCTCAGTTTCCGGGAAATATGTCTCAAGTAACAGAATGTGGACAATCATCATCAATGATCCTAATCACGACCATGGCCCCATACCAAACTTGAAACCGCCTAAGCTCCTGTCTCTTGTACCAAGCCAGCCTAAGAAACGAAAACAACGTAGCAATGCGATTGTTCTTGATCTTACATATGATTCTGAAGGCCCCGATGAAAGTGATAATGAACCCGTAGAGGATTACAAGACTTTAATCAGCAAATTGAACAAACTTGATGATAATACCCGTCGATTGCTAATGGGACAATTCTTGAGAGATTGTGAAATTGCGCTAGGTATTTGCAATTCAGCAAAAGTCCACAAAGTCCAAGCCAGGATCGTGAGTCATCTAATTTTCCTTCTGAGTCATCTTTATCATGAGAAAACCTTTCAATAATCTGATCCGGATCACGGGATGAACTCTATATTTACTATGTTTTAGGAAGGCACAGATAAAGTTGAAGATTGCACTGAACCTCCGACACCTGAAGAAGTTGAAGAGATTGGAAAGGTTAGTGTATCCTTTTAAACCAATCAAGGATCTTCATTAGTCGGATAGCTGAATTTTTGCCTTTGATAGGGAGAAACAAAAGCAAAAGGCCAAGATTCTATAGAGACCAAAGACCTTGGAATCGACTTGGGCAACTGCAAAGTGGATCATGCAACACTTAACATTCAGCGGGATGATACTCAAGATTCTAGCTCTGAGAAAGATCAAGATGATCGATATCAGCCTTATCAGCCTGAACAAGCTGACTCCCCCCTCACCCCTCAACCAGAGAATCCATCGCCGGTCACCACTTGTACTCGGAAAGTGGCTCAACCAGAGAAAAGGAAGCGCTCTGATGACATAAGTGAGTTACATCCTCAGCCTCGTAAATCAGTGAGAGTTACCTCACAAACTTTGGATAATAATGTGAGTGAATATTTCTAAAGAAGCCAATTAGCTGACACTCTTACTTTGATTGAGCAGGATCAGCCAGCAAGCAAGAGGCCAAAACGGTCAGAGGTGCTGAAAAAGTCAGGAGTGGCGCCAAAAAAGCCTGAACCTGTAAGTCATTATTTGAAGCTGAGATTAATCTGCTAAGCTCAATATGGATCTATCAATTGGGATTTTGCTAACATACCAACTAGTTTTCCCTCCAAAATATATCCTCCGTAGCAAAAGAACAACTCAAAAATCAAAAAAACAAAAAGAACAAGACCTCTTGAACGCCAAACCAGAAGATCAAGTGTTGATTGTGAGTCACTCAACATCTCAGTATTGGTATTACAATGTTTAATATACTGATTGACCAATCCAAGCAGAAGTGGTATTTTCTAAAAATACTCCCTAGGATACTCTATCCTTTTGTCAAATCAGCAACGAATGTTAAGGGAAACGGACTTTGTGCTTTTGCATCTGTTGCGGTATCACTTGGATGGCCCAAAAATGAAGCTGTGAAGGTTCGAGCAATGATGGCTGCCAAAGTACAAAAGAACTACGAATGGTACAAGGAGAACTTGCCAATACTCAGCGCCTGTGGCACGACTATCAGCCAGATGTTGGAAATTCTGGAATTTCCTAAGGGGTATGCACCACGGCGGTTGTGGTATCCAATGCCCGGTGCCTGTTGTGTTATTGCAAATACATTCAAAAGACCCGTTATTTCATACTCTTCCTCTGTTACTGCATCATGCACAACACTCCCTTTTTTATCAGCAGCTTTAGGAACTACTCGACCAATCATCCTTGCTGTCATATGGAATTCTCACTGTATTTCTCTGGATCTTGAGTTTACTCCAAAGCTACCAATTCCACATATCCATCCAGATTGGCCGACTTTGTGTCCTCCTAAAGCAAAGGCTTGGGAATCTTTTTTTGCTGATAATATTGAGGTTTATAGAAAGTGGCGCAAGGAGTGCAATTCAATCACTCATTCCAACTCTGAAAAACATGTGATCTCGGATGATGTTGAGGGATGAGGTGTTTGTAGAATGGAATCTTTCTTGCTCTCCAATCTACCTAAGCTATCAATCAAAAAAAATTAAACAAAATGGGATTTGTAGATGATAGTGGACTTACAGCGAATCCAGAAAAGCTTGAAGAATTTTACCCACCTGTGGCTACTGTATAACGACTCTATATACAGGAACAATTCTGCATCCCTGGCCTGTTGATAGATGCAAGAGTATTCCACTCACATCCACTCGCATCAAATTACACAACACACAACTTACATACAACACATAGCTCGAAATTTCAAAATTACAAGTCATTAAGTCTGACTATGCTTAAGAGCCCTGTTAAGTAGGTAGGTGCAGAATGAGCTATCCGGCCTTGAACAATTCATTCATCCTCCAACAACATAACCCAACGACATATCATCGCATCATCAGACTGACTCACCTTCCACTTCACGCATTGACGATCACGAAGTACCCCATCATGGCACGTCGACGTACGAGGCTATGTTTGAATCCGTCCAATAAACCTGAAGTCAACAAAAGGCGGCGTATCAAGAGGGTTGAAGATGAGGAAGGTCAAGCCCGATTCGAGAGAGGAGTAGCACAAGCACGCCGACTAATTCATGGGCACCTTGCGAAACCTGAAGATGATGAACCACGTCAAGATGGAGATGACGACGTTTTGGACCATTTTATCCCTCGTATGGATGAGGAACCCGAACAGGAAAACGACGAAGCAGGATGGGTTGACATGGACGCGGAATTCGATCCAGATGGAGGAATTCGGCGTTTTGTTCAGCAGCATCGAGGCTACCGGTACGCACATCAGCGCGACAAACTTCGGGCTCAATGGAAAGGTATTGAAGACCGACTCGCAGCCGCTTACCTTGAATGCCAAGTTACAACGTTGAACTGGACCAGCAAAGCATCTTACCTCAACAAACACAGTAGCGACTGCCAGTGTACTCAATTCTACTATCGAAATATGGATTTGATCGATGTACTTGGTAAGTGATCATCTAAATCGGCAAGTTTTCAGCCAAGGTTGTTGTGTGAGACTGATATCCATTAAACGAATGTGGTTCATTATGAAGGTAGATTAGTTTCCGAGCCAGTCCGATTCTGCCAATGCCTTCCCGAACCGGTTCAGCTCGTCTACCAAGGATACCTCCCTGCTAGCCCCAAACAACCTCGTACCGCCTTCTCCATTATTCTATTACAACTGTATTATCAAATTTGGCTTTCCTCGGTCACGGCAGTATCAAGTTTCATCGAAGGACTCAACACTTTCCACGACGGGCGGTCACGCAAGCCTATGCTGAGCCGAGGGACACGAGGGACACGGCGTCACCTTGGCCAACCGTTTTCGAATGCGACCCATATCTACGGACATCTCATGGTGATCTCCAAGATACTGCTTCAAGAAGGCCTCAAAATGACCAACCTGGATCGTTGGGCCGACCGATGCCCCCGCTGCTTTGGACCGGCACAAGATGAGCACAAGGGGTCAGTCGCCGAACCCGATGTCATAATTTGTATGGACGGCAACTTTCAACATCGCCATAATGTCCTTGCTAGTAAGGATAATCCTACTGAGGATGAATATCCTGAGATCTTTGTTCGACCATCTGAAATCGAAAACCAGAAAGTGACCGTGGCCACGGCTGTTGCATCAGCACTGGATGGGGACGCCGAGGTAAGTGGCTTCCAAACAATACGTACCCAAGCTACATTATATTAACATGATCATCACAACAGGACCCATGTTCTCAAGCTCACAAAACCGCCAATGACACTCGAGACTCATCAACTTGGGACAAGTGTGATGATACAGGGCTTTTTGCGGCCGCCTGTCGCCACGACGTTACTTTGGCATTAGCCAACATTTTCAAGAGTGGTGAAAAGTAAGTCCGTCTTTTGAGTGTTGAACTCCACTGATCTTTTCATGTATTGCCAACCAAAAACCCACAGGCTAGCTTACCCACTCAGTTTACTGAAGAAGATCCTCGATGAGATACCTGGCCAAAGATTTGGTATACTGTATGACATTGGATGTCATTTGGACAAACATATCAAACTTGTACGTCGCCGCTTTTAATTTCCTGGAATTTCCCGTGACTGACGTCTCTTTATACAGCACAACCACCTAGCCGAACATCATGAACGGATCGCGTTAGGTACATCAGTTTTCCATGCCTTTGTGCATACGTGGGCGTGTCAACTGTTCTACAACCCCCGCTTCCTCGATGGCTGGGGCCTCTCGGACGGTGAAGGCCTCGAACGCATTTGGTCTGAGCTATCACCGCTGATAGCTCGATTACGCACTTCCACTCGATTCCATAGGTTTGAAGCCATTGCGTTGCGTACCGATTACCTTGGATCTCGACACCTAGCAACCACGGGCGATTGGCTCGCCCGACGTCTCTCCAAGACAAGAAACACGATTCAAGAAGCTCAAACATTATTAGATGAGTGGTGTCAAGAAGAGAATCCGTATGATCCACAGGAAAAGTACACACCCAGTTTCTTTCGAAGGCAATGGCAAGCTGAACGCGCGGCCAGTATATCAACTGCTAAAGACACCAAGGTTCGACAGCAACTTGAACTAGGCAGGTTACTCTGTCTAGAGGATCTGGCGCTTCAGACTTGGTAAGTTATACATGATCTCTTAATTCTTCTATCCCACTCAATTCTACAAAATCCATGTGTAGGTTAGGGGATGCCAATAATGAAGGGGCAGCGTTTGCACGACTTAATCGAGTTCAAAGTATCACTGAGGATATTGTGGCCCAGCGCAAGATAGTTGGCCTTCCAGAATGTTTTTCAAGCCTAACAAGTGAGCAATTTCAAATCTTTCTTCCCAGGAGTACTACCATCTCCTTCTCAAATTAACATCAAAAACCGATAACTTAACAGGAGAAAGATTTGATCTATTACTGAAGGTCTGGTACACAAAGACCGAGGTCCGCACTCGTTACCTTGCTTTGAGGTTGGAAAGCCAGCCTCTGGACCCTGAGAAGAAGGCCGGAGGAGGTTCAACACTAGGTAAGCTTTTGCGCATTGCCTTACTTAATCATCAGGTGTACAGACTTAATGTACACCTCAGGTACCCATGAGAAGGAGCGGATCATTGCTGCCATTCAAAAAAGAACACGGACTCTGAAGAAACACCTCACCAGCTACAACAAATTCGCCCAAAGTTTTCGTGATCTTTTCCCCAATCGTCCCACCTCACCAGTCATCGAATACGCTGACCTGATGGAACTTGAGGCTGACGATCCATTCTGGAATCATGGAATCTTTACTCACTCCAACGAGGCTTGGGCGGTGGATCGCGGTACTCAAATGGGCATGCGAGCCCTGGCTCGGTTACAACGAGGAGAAGAGGAGCTGCGGAGGGTTGGATGGGAGGTACGACGGGCCATGAGATGGGCTACTAACTTACACGCACGCCTGTGGACTGTTGTGCACCATCTCACTCACTCTGAAGAAGTCACACCCGCTTCGATTACAACTTTTATACACCATAACATACTTCGAGATGTCTCATCACCCGCCAAGGTAAGAATTGTCAAAGGTTTGCTTCACAATGAATATACAAGAATATGTCAGTTGCAATTACGATGGCATGTGAAACTTGTGGAGGTATTTATGAACACGCGTGCTCAGACAGGTGATGAGCAGTTAATAGAATTGTGGATGTTACAAGGCCGACGTATCCAAAAGCTCAGGTCAATAGACTTTGGCTCCATCAGAGGTGGAGATTTTGAAAATCTCATGCCACTCGTTCCAGTTGATGTACACGAAGAACTTAATGATGATGAACAGGTGAATGACTTACCGCAAGCCCCGGAACCACAGGAAGATCTGGCTTCCGAAGTTGATGAAGATGAATGGGAAGATGTGATTGACGAGGGCATGTTACAAAATATGAACAATGAAACTGAAGAACCACGGTAAAATCTCTTTTAACCTCTTGTCTATCCAATTAATGTATGTATAACAATGTATATATGTATTCATATTATATTCATATTATTATAAAATTGAGATATGTATGAAATGCAGTTGAGTTATGTCCCACATCTTTTATGAACATGGTCATCCAGTGAGAAATATAGATCTGAAGAATGCCACTTCATGATGACAGTAGTGACTCATGAATCATGTCTCTAAAAATTACCACTGTCGCATTACACACAGTATAAAATTGGGTCCAATACGCCAATGTATGACATATATACATTGGCATTCGAGGCTCGAAATCGAATTTGGCAGATGAAGGGGTGGAGCTAGCAGCGAGTGTCAATAATGAAAAAGATGCGCGCCGAGATTCTGAACAACAATCCAGAAGGACATCTCCATTGGACCACGGCGTGGAGGTGTTAGAGACAGTTTTAAGGCTCAGCAACACCCCCAAGCACATGTTTGAGATTTCAAATTAATTTTTACATATGAAGGAGTGGTGCTGGCATGAAATGATGATAATGAAAAATGTGCGCAGTAAAAATCTCAATAAGACATCCGCGAGATGAGCCGTTTGCAGGACATCTTCCGGGAGTTTAATGTCTTTTAAGAGGTGAACACGGGGATAATGCCTAATCTTTACAACTTGAAATGGGGTTTTGAAGATGAAGATGGGCAGTTGAGCAGAAAAGTCATTAATGAAAGATGACCGCGCTCACATTCTGAACATACATGAGGAGTGAAAGCCATTAGGCCCCATCTTCAGGGTGTTATGAATGTTTTTATCCAATAATTTGGGGTCAAATAACGAAAGTGACTTAGGAGCAACTTTCTCAAAAATCACATTCCTTAGATTTGAGAGTCCAATTTGAAGACAAAACCCTTCATAACACCCTGAAGATGGGGCCCAATGGCTTTCACTTCTTATGTAGGTTCAGAATTTGAGCGCGGTCATCTTTCATTAATGACTTTTCTGCTCAACTCCCCTTCTTCATCTTCAAAATCCCATTTCAAGTTGTAAAGATTAGGCATTATCCCCGTGTTCACCTCTTAAAAGACATTAAACTCCCGGAAGATGTCCTGCAAACGGCTCATCTCGCGGATGTCTTATTGAGATTTTTACTGCGCACATTTTTCATTATCATCATTTCATGCCAGCACCACTCCTTCATATGTAAAAATTAATTTGAAATCTCAAACATGTGCTTGGGGGTGTTGCTGAGCCTTAAAACTGTCTCTAACACCTCCACGCCGTGGTCCAATGGAGATGTCCTTCTGGATTATTGTTCAGAATCTCGGCGCGCATCGTTTTCATTATTGACACTCGCTGCTAGCTCCACCCCTTCATCTGCCAAATTCGATTTCGAGTCTTGAAAGGCCATGCCATAGGTATTACCTTTGTCTATGATGGTGACCATCAGACCATCAAGTATTATGACTTGCAGTCTCTTAGACACGACTCATGACATGATAATCAATCGCCTTTTGATTATCATTGATCAAGGTAAGCAAGCAGAGGTGACACGCTCATTACACGCTTATATTTCGGACCAATCTCGGTCGGTCAACTTTGTAAAGCATCATGACCGAAGCCGCTTGGTATGTATATGATAAATTACAACACTCGATAGAGGTGATAAGCAGGCAGGCACACTTCCAAAACGATTGGAATTCATCTATCCTTGTGTATAATAAGGTTGAAGGCCATATAATCATCTCACACAAATTGATAAGATAAGAGATACAACAAATTGGATAAGACACAACACAGATGAAACTTGACAAAAACAAGCCTAAAACACCCAGACTGAAAATCTGGCAGCAGGTAAATCAATTCAAGGCATGTGAAATGAACATCAAATGAAATAGAAACTCGCGCGTACCTTGTTTCTTTGGAGCGTCATTTAGGGGGGCGAATGAGACATTGCACGACGGTGTCGATCAGGAGTTGGGCCACTACACTCACGATGTTTGCAGCCACTGAAGCCGCACGGCTGTGCCTTACTGAAAAACAACCCATGTTAGCTGTGAAGTAAGGATAGTGAGAAATGATCTTTACTCACGGACTCCATCTAAGAATCCCAATAAGATCTTGGCGGGTTTTGGAGCTTGAATTGGCAACAGTCGCAGTCGTACGCTGCGATTGCTCTGATGAAGGCAATGCTGATCCCTGTGAGGCATTCGACACCAAAGGGGTAGGAGGTGTAGGAGGGGTAGGATTTGGGTTACGCTTCTTCCTAATGATTATCACAGACGTCAGTCGTGGCGGGAGAGTAAATCGATCTCCCTTACTTACCGGATGGTCCGTCCTTGTAGCGCCCTCAAGCTATAAGTCTTGTTGATAGGCATGACTCGGCGCCAATCACTTTTTTTTTCGGTTGGAGGATAAAGCGCCTCTGTCCGAGAGGCGTAGAAGGCGCATTTGGTGTATACGTGACCAAATAGGCTACACTGATAGCATTGATCTTGTCCTTCGGCTACCCGAGGATCAGCTGTTGGGGGGATTGGGACATGGTTCAATTCGGAATGGAGCCGTGTCATCATTTCAATTGGAATGGACAATAAGTCCTCGCCGATTGGTTGGCTTGAGAGTATGGTGTCTACGTCTGCGGAGGGAGTTGATTCGGGCGTCATTGTTAGGGCGTGCGTCTCGGCTATTGGATGATGGTTCTAGTTTGGAATGTGATGAATTCAATCAATCGTTGATCGATAGAAGGATTGAGGGAGGTTGTGGACAAAATAAATGAAGTTCGAGGTGGTATATATACTCAATGCACGGAAGGAGATTGGCTTTCGCGATCTTCTCTCTTTCACTCCGGTTATCGGAAGGATCGCGTTTGCACAAGGTTTGAAGCCACATGTCATGTATGTTCTCTATATCATATCCCCATGTCATCAGTCCTCGCGAGGCCAGTACTGATGGGACAACCATCAGTACTGGATATCTTCGATACACCGGTGCTTCAATAGAAGCGAGATGGGTGATAGAGTGGAGGAGATACAAATTACGCACGTTTGTGTCTTTGTGTTCTTTGCACATATTGGGTTTGGAATACATATCAAATTCTCTCACTTTCACAGTTTCAATATAAGTGATGACTATCTTACAATCAATCGTGCGGAGATCGTTTTGTTCCAAATGGCCATTACTCAATTCGTATATGTATTGTTTGGCTAGGAACACTCACAAGTATGAAATACGGGTATGGGAATAGCTAGATTCATTGCGGCAGCGCTTATCAATTGACCAAGTGTCAAATTTTGTAAATACAACATTTTTTAAATACAACGATCCTGAATCTAAAAGAGAGACGGGTCGAAATTCATGGGTCTGTGATTGTTTTGAGAACGGTTGAAGTCGAAGTCGAAGTCAAAAGTTGTGTTTCCCCTACATGCTGGGCCGGGATCTCGCAGGTAGGGATTCGTCATTGTTGTATGATTGATGGGTTGAATCCTGTGACTGTCGGTTGTACTGTTGCAATTGATTCCAGTGTATGTGGTATGAGTTTGTGTTGGAGCCGTACTGACATCAGCCGTTCTGACTAGGTGTATCATATTATCGTTGAGGTCGGATTCGAGAGCCAAGAGTTTGGCCTGGTTCAGGGTGTTGCTAGGGGTTTTGAATGTGGCAAGCTGTGATCGGGCGCCGGGAAGTAATTTCAATTCAAATCCAAGATCGCCTAGGGTTTTATCACACCTGCTCCATGGCCAATGATTCAGTCCCGTGACTCCGTCTATAGTATATAGGTAGGGGTCAGTTTCAGTTGGTCTTGTACGTTTGGATGCGAGAATTTACGTAAAAACCTGGATAGTGATTTGACAACTCGAGCGTGTAAGCCATGTGCGGTTTTGTCTGACTAAGTGGGATGTGAATGAGCTGCTATGATAAGACTCAGAGTGGGATTGTTGAACACTCACCTGCCAGATCATCTGCCAATTGAAGGGTAGTCTTTCCTACCAGGAGAGCTTGTAATTGTGCGGGAAAGTTCTGGACCCCTTCAATGTCGTATATCATCTTGACTGGCAAAGTGACACCTGCGGTATTGCGTGTGATCTGGAAGTTGTGTTTGCCGATGTGTGTGGATACTGCTATGAGAACAACTTCGAAGTGATTGGTTTTAGCCACCGGGATGCACTGTGCCAAGATATCAATGCCATCAGTTGAACATCAGTTAAACAAATCTAATGAAGCGGGTGCACAAGACTTACTTTAGCTAACATCTCATCCATGAACGTTTCAGCGTTATGCTTGTATTGTACAAGGTTTCGGGGATTGATTACCACGTTCGAACGAGGGTGGAGGATTGCTTGACGTCTTTGAGGGCCAACTTGCACTTCTTCAAGTCCTTGTTCAAGGGTGTTGAGCGTAGTTGAGTCTGCGGCTTGAGTAGCCTCCTTATACACATCTTTCTCCTCTTGAGTCATGTTCTTCCACACCTGGCTGAGTAACTTCATACCTTTGCCATCACCGATACCTCGGGCTTTTGGAATTATAAAATTAAGGAGTGTCAGCTTAGAAATGTTACCTTGTGGACAATACACGCACCTTCTTTGAAAATTGCCCTAGCATTTGGACTTTGGAGAAATCGGTTCCATGCTGATGGGCGACGGATGCCTACATACTTCCCACTACAATCCATACGTATGTCAATCTAATGTACATGTGATGGATGAGAAGAGATAAGAGACCGGATGAGAAGAGAGAAGTGACACTTACAAAACTTTCTCGATGTCAGACACTGTAACACCAAGCTCAAGAGCTTTGATCGCAATCATTGTCTCTATCTCTTCGTGGAAAGCGAGCACAGATTCGAGGACCGTTTCTGTGAGACCGGACATAGCAAACTTAACGGCTAAACATCGGAGCTCGATTGCTGTCTTGTTGGAAGCTTTCAACTGGGCTGGATCAAATACTGGTTGTTCATCACCGTCCTCTTCCATGCCAGCGGTAGTTGAGTGTTTTGATCGTTTTGACTTTTTCCATTTGAGGTGGTTGGTCGGTCCTTGACGTTTGTTAGTGCTTTGTGTAGAGGCAGCTACACTTCCGGTATTTTGAGTAGCGGGGGGAGTTTGAAGCTGAGTAACCCCGGCGGCAATCATTTCGAGATTGGAAACAACTTGACTCCCACCCAGGCATAGAAGGTTGGGCTGGGTCGCAGTGTGAGCATGCGATGCTGGCAGTGGTCGTGGTATGTTGCCTATAGTTGGGTCGACCGGAGCTACGGGGTTGGAGTGGGGTGTGTGGATGGCCATTGAGGGTAGTTGATTGGTGACTCGTTGAACACGGGAGGTGATGGGATGGTGGTAGGTGAACTGGAACAGGTCGCCGTGATGGGTGATGCGAGCCACACTCAATCGGTCTTAAGTCTTTACGCGCTTGTAGGACGGCTCTTAAGCATAGTCAGACTTAATGACTTGTAATTTTGAAATTTCGAGCTATGTGTTGTATGTAAGTTGTGTGTTGTGTAATTTGATGCGAGTGGATGTGAGTGGAATACTCTTGCATCTATCAACAGGCCAGGGATGCAGAATTGTTCCTGTATATAGAGTCGTTATACAGTAGCCACAGGTGATTTTACCCGCAAAACTTGAGCAAATCAACAGGGAATTTGCGGCAAGCTTTTCAGAAGTTTCTGTACAACAGCAATGGCAATTGCCCACATTCAATTGCATTTTCAAAAGACAGAAGATTTCTGAAGGCATGGGTTGGAAAGGCTTTCAATGAAATTGGATCGTGATCAATATAGTTTTCAGGGGCTGGTTGTGTGTGAATTGGGATTGGGCTGGGGGCGAATTGAAAAAGGATAGTTTGGGAAGGCGAGTCAAGGTTGCGTCAGGCTCGTATGGTGTTCCTTTGTTAAAGAACTGATAACTGTCCATCTCGAAAGGAACCTCCGTGATATTCAATTTGACACACTCAAAAGACGGCTTTCTGGCGATGTGGGGCAGCTATTCGGCTAGACCAGCCGTCTTTAAACTTCCAATTTATAGCTCTCCATTGTATGCATACTACCGATTCATCTTGGACCCATGGGGGATGTATGTCAAACTTGACCAAGATCAGGTGAATTTTGATTGTTATGAATTCCTCAGGTTTATTTCGAAGATATTGAGTGATCGTAAAGATAGATACGAGGAGTCGAGGTATTGCCACTCGAGAGCACCCCCGGCTGTGGGCTTGTGTTAAGCCAGGCGAGCAAGTGGACAGTGACTGTCTCCATGATCTTCTCCAGTGATCTCTTTGGCGCGATCCATACGAGCATGTTCTGGTGGTGCGCGGAAGGTGGTCACATACCGTAGCAATTTGTGAATGAGGCATTATTTTTAATTTTTGAGTGAAATGGTAGAAGATTTCGGACGAAACGAGAAGAGAAATGAGTGAAAGGTCAGAAACTCACAGTTTTTGATGTGTGCGGTACAACAATAAATAGGAGATGATTCGCGCATTCCCTTCAGACCTCCAGCATCTCAGCTTCAGGAAGCATAATTTTCTCTCACTATCGTTAACAATACCGGTTCATCGCCAGTCCATTCTTTACTAGAAAAGCCGCGATAATATGGAGTGGCAGGCATTCTTTTTCTTACTTCTCAATCTTTATCGCTGCGTTGACGCATCAATTACCTCGTCTTCCTTGGCTTTCGTCTCGGATGTCAACTTTTCACTCGAAGCCCTCGGTCCGAAACATACTCGGCTGAGAAGCACAATTCGCAAAACATTCAAGCACCCTGGTTTACTTCACACAAACGAAGACTTTGCAAGAATCAAGCGTCAGAAGCAGCACGGTGGATGGGTTGAACAGCGCGCTTACAATCAATTTGTCAAAGATGCCTTTTCAAATCCTCATCACGCGTTGAATGGGCCCTACGATCACGTTACCCGGGGATTCATCGGAGATTACGAGGCTAGCTGGTACGCTTTCGTGGGGGATAGCCAAGCAGCTCGTCAACTCGCTTTATTGTGGGCTATCGATGGCAATCAAAAGGCTGGACGAAAAGCGATCGAGATTCTAGACGCATGGGGAAGTTCTCTTAAGCAATTCAAGGGTATGGCTTCAGTGATTTTTTTCTCGTATTAATTAAGCTTCAGTAGAGCTGGTAACTTAATTGCCATGTTTGATGACAGGAAATGGCGCGCAACTCGCCGCGTCTTTAAGCGGAAGTACTTTGATCCAGGCAGCCGAGATCATGCGATATACAAGTGACTTTTGGAACCCGGCTAACGTCTCGAGATTTGAGACTATGGTACGAGAGGCTATCTTACCCGCTGTATCCCAGACTCGACCCAACGAATATCAACAATTACCCTTCTCAGGAAACTGGGGCACATCAGCCGAAAAGGCTTTGATAGCAATTTCTATTTTTCTTAATGATCACCACCTTTACCAGCTTGGCCAAAAGGCTATCCAGTTTGCGCCTTGTGCCAATCTCACCGGGATCATCCATCCCACTGGTCAGTCTTCTGATAGCGGGAGAGATCAACAGCACACTCAGCTTGGACTTGGGAATTATGCAGAGGCTTTTCAAATGATGTGGAATCAGGGCGACGACTTTTACTCGCTCGCTGACAATCGATTACTGGCTGGACTGGAGTATACGGCAAGGTTTATTGGTGGAAAAGATGTTCCGTTTGAGACCAAGTATTAGATCCACTTTCTCTCAAATAATTTCTCGTTGGCCCGGGAGTACAATTCACTTACACATACGCTTCTCTGTTTCACTTATCAGTTTTTTCACTTGTCATTGCTCGGTGGTTGGAGGTCCTTGGAAAAAAATCTCTCAAGAGGGAAGATCTTCGGCCCGTCCGATTTTTGAGATGGCCTACGCACATTATACGGTCATCAAAGGTCTGAAAATGCCTTGGACAGAAAAACTCGTAAGTGTATTCTTCTTTTCCCTCATCTAGCGTAATTAGGTAGACTCTTTCTGAAAACCAATTCATACATGGGTGTACCCTATGAATCGGTCTCATCCAAAAAATCCGTAGATCAAAAGGCACACACCGGACGGTCAAAACACTGAAAATACCCTAACAGATGGTAGCTCTTTCCAAACCCTCCTCTTTCGTCAAGAAGCCTCAACAGAGTTAAACCAGCCTTGAATCACACACTCCTCTGAGTCAAGAACAAAGCTTTGATACCCTCTCTTTTGTCTTTGTCATCCTCACTATTTTGTCAGCACAGCATTGACTGCTAGTGTATCACACTTGATAGACGTTTTATTTTATTTATTATTGAAGCTGCAACACCCAATGTTTTTGGTGTGTTACTTCATCAATATACTCCTTTAGCCGAGTAAATTTATTTCCTACACAAGTATTTAGCTAGGATCTTGCTGAGCTAGATTGAAGCCAAACAGTGAAACATATGGGAGAGCCTGTATGCAAAGTGAGCAAATTGAAATCAATCAAGTGTCCTTACTTTACAAAAAAATTACTTATTGTGCCTGTGCAAAATGATGCCAAAGCTGGTCATCATGTGCATGTTATCAACAGCATACCAGTAAGTTTTTGGCACAGAGCATTGCAAGAACCCTGTAATGGCTTTTCCAGACCAAGCGATGTGAAAAGGGTCCAGGCAAAAATTTTCAGATGTTTGTGTGATGACAAGAGATGCTGCAGTTCTCTAGGGCCTTTAACAATCAACAACAAAGAATGCATTTGACCAAGAATCAATACAAAGATAATATGGAAAAATTAGCTTGAAGATGTTGATAATTGCGATCAAAAAGATATAAAGTCACTCAATAAAGGAAAATGAGACACATACCAGTAATTCCATTACTTATTTCCTTTCTCCTATCATCTTCTCTATCTCATGTATATGGTGTGGGCTGCTTCTCCTTTCCAATGTGTGACCAGCCAATAGGAAATGTGCAAACAACAGAAGAATATCCACGTAAACGTACAACATACTCTATTGGAAATACCTGACCAAGAGGAACATATGTTTCAATGGCAGAGGCTCCAAAAAGGTGTCAAAAAGATGACTAATAAGAAAGTACTTGCCAGTACAAAGCTCACCCCATAACGGTGCTAAGGCCAAAATAGAAGTTCCCATAACAGGCTCAGACACAAGGTACTACAGTGATTGTCATGATTCATCTATCCCTGTTACAAGCCTTTCCTTTCCACCAAATATTTCATTCCAATGAGAAAATTCTACCAATGAAGATTGATTCTCAGCCATCCCTTCCCTTTGTACTGTTTCAATATATAATCAAGGAATTGACAGCAACAATCCCAAGAAACACAGTGATTTAATGACAGTGTATCTCCTGAAATACAAACCCAAGAAGATAAAGGTCCTAGAAATTAAAAAGGCAACCAGCAAGAGCTGTTTCAGATGGTAGCAGACCAACAAACCAAACAACCAGACCCCATCCCAACTCCAGCTGAAACTGTCAATATGGATGCTTATTGAGCAAGGAAACCAATGTGCAACAATGATGAGATCAATGTTACAAGATGATTACATATGTTTTACATATATAAGACAGCGCCTAACAAGAGTAATCAAGTGAAAGAATAGCAGAAGAGAATCAAATCCGTGGCTACTAACTGTAAAAGGGCTCAAGATAACTTGTAAGGGCTTTTATAGGATGATATGGATGGGCTAATTGATTGGTGAAAGCTATTGTAACTTGATTGGTTATTGTAAAGGATAAAGAACAAAAAGAAGAGACAAGATCAGGGGTTCATATACCCACAAATAACAAGAATATGCACCCATGATGATGAAAGAATTCTAAAACAAGGATCACTGTAGAGAACAGGTCCTGTGATCAACTAGTACCTGATCTATAGATCATCTAATAAGATCTTTACAAATAGATGTTCATATTGAATCATCTGATTTAGTGTGTGTAATTTTTAATCCCATTAACTCCTGATTCACCCGTGTGAACTGTTTACTAACAACCCTTCCTTTTAGCATGTGAACCCACCTTGTGTGCACTTGAATCTCGGACCCAACTCAAGGATACCAGTAGACGTATCCTTGCAGTGGATCCGTAGGCAAGCGCGCAGATGCATCTTTTAGTAACTTCCCAGGCTTCAAGTCCCACTTCATTACCCACGTACAAAACATCTATCACACCCCTTCACACATTGTTTAGACATTATTCCCGCTATTTCACACATTTCACACACCTCTCATTGTCCCATCACCTCTCATAATACTCATCCACATCACATGTAATAATACTCAGTAATAATACTACATAATGTCACAACCATAAATTCATCTCCACATCATCACTCATCTCATTGACCACACCACATTTGACTTGAAAGTATAACATCAATGGTTCTACCATGGCAAAGACCCGCAAGCAGAAAAATCCCCAACAAGTCACTCACACCGAGACAAAGACACCTGCACCTGCCCCACTTTTGCGTGACAATCAATCCACTACTAAAAACACCAATCAATCTGCTAACCGCAGATGACAGCCCGCTGAAAGGCCTGACCAACACACCACCTTGTTGACATCGTCAGACCAATCTGAAGATTCACCAGAGGATGCAAGTGAAAAGCGAAAGAACCCTGTCAAGTATACTCTGATACTCCGTGACAAATTCTTGAGGTGAGCCTCTGATCACCTCACGTCACAAAACCTGATAACTAACCTATAAGGTTTCAGGACAGATGAAATATAAAGGAAATATGCAACGCTTAGTTCAGCGTGTTGAATCTTTTCCTCAGTAATAATTTCGGATAATCTATTTCACCTGATACTCCGTGACAAATTCTTGAGGTGAGCCTCTGATCACCTCACGTCACAAAACCTGATAACTAACCTAAAAGATCGAACAATATATGAAAACACAGCGTAAGGAAAAATTAGATAGAAATGATAACAAGAGAATAATAAGTCCGACCTATAAGGTTTCAGGACAGATGAAATATAAAGGAAATATGCAACACTTAGTTCAGCGTGTTGAACTAGCGTTGACATAGTTGACAAATAATCACAAGGGATTAGTAACAAACAAAGAAACATGAGTAAGTAAAAAAAGATAGGTAAAGGCAAGGTGCTTACTCTTTTCCTCAGTAATAATTTTGGATGAGGAAAAGAGTAAGAGCACATCTCTGCAAGACACACTATATAATGATAAGATGAGATGTGAATTAAACTGAATGGTGTAGTTGAGTTTCAAAGGAGATATTCAAGAACTGGTTCGAGGAGGATATTCTAGAACTGATTCGAGGGAGATATTCTCACTAGTTTGATTTATTGAATGGTGCTGTTGAGATTCGAAGAAGATATTCAAGAACTGAAGAATATGTGATACGTCATAATTTGAATATAGGATTGCTTCCACTTTGTTAATATCTTTGTCAAGGTAATCATCACGACATCTGAAACCCAGGACAGAGAGACGGGTTGTCTCTCAACAGCAAGTGCTAGGGTGGATCAAGGTGAACCAGCCAAACGGCCACAAACACAGACTTGTCACCCCTCATCAAATGCCAGGCTCAATCACCAAATCACACTTGAAAACTACAACGATCTTGACTTGGACATTTACACAATCAATGAACTCCTTTCAGCGTCTGGACGCAAAACTCACAATTGCATCCCATCTGATATTCAAAAAGAATTGAAGAATCTCCAGTTCATCTACCGGCATTCCAAGAAATTGCTTGCATTAGCAGCCAAATGCAGCAAAAGGACAGTAAACAAATTTCTGTCAGTCTGAACCTTTGTAACAACTCTTCATGTTTCTTATACATACCTTACGTCAACCTACTACAAATGGCAGGCATGAAGTGAGTATCAGAACCAAACGAAACATTTATCAAAATTTTCTGAAGTATAGCGTTGGAAGTTCTAACACAAACAGTGAGTAGGCTTTGAGTCCTCAATTTGCAAACTTTCACTCATGACTACCCTCCATCACAGTGCCACCAAGGAATACCCAAGAAGGGTTCAAAGAGCGCAACCAATACTTAGGGACAACTTGGACCAACCTAGAACCTGAAGAGAAAGATATATTCAACGGCCGTATGTTTTTCTCCCTCGGATACCTAGCCTCTGGATGGGATCAGCCACCTATAGAGCCTGGGACAGTCCCACTTGATGCGGACAAAACTTATAAATATCTTACAATCTTCAAACGACTAGTCAATTTGGATAAAGTCGCACGTGATCTAGGGCAAGCAAAATTCGGTCCACATCTCCCAACCACTAGACAGAACAAGGGTATTGAAGAGGTGGAACATATTGAACATGAGGTAAAGCTTCTCACCCACCACCCATTTCTTCACTAACTGAAAAACTACATCCATTTCAAATCAATCAACCTAGCTTCAAACAATTCACATCCGTTACAGTGTACATTACAACCTCATGGCAACCTTGTGGAACCCCAACACTCACGATGAGAAAGGACAATGGCAAATGCAGTCATCATCCTCTGACGACTGGACAAGCTTGACCAATACTAAACGGAAGCTTCTCACGCATTTCGTCCGGCATATCACACAATCTGATCTCAAAACCAAACCCACCCAACCTAAGAAACCTCAGGCTAGCAATTTGCTTAAATCTCAACTCACAGCCAAGTTGAATAATCTTGTCCGTAAGTTGATCACCTTAATCAGCGGCGAATGCTGAGTTCCACTCACATTCTCACTTACTTCATAGGACAACATCTCAAGAATTGCGAGTTGGCTATAAGACTGAGAGTAATATGCTGATTTCAGCTAGAGAAGAGAGAAGTATCTCTGTGACCGATAAGAGCAGGGAAACAATACCTGCTCAGAATAAAAGTAGAAATCAGTATTTATATCAATATAAAGAAATAAATAATAATGTAGAAAGACAATAACCTGAGAGTAATATGCTGATATCAGCTAGAGAAGAGAGAAGTATCTCTGTGACCGATAAGAGCAGGGAAGCAATACCTGCTCAGAATAAAAGTAGAAATCGGTGAAGAAGAAATAAAAATAGAGAAACAGCTACACTAATTTATACCAGAGAACGGTCACAGCAAAGTACAAGATTGATATCATATGATTAGTAATAGAATGATGTCATTGGTATCAAATGAGAAAAGAGAAAAAGAATACAAATAATCTTAGATTAGATAACCCAAATTACATAAACTTAAACGTCTAAGCCCCCCCTTTTGAAACATCATTCCTGCAGCATTTATGCTAAAGGAGACTATGTTCCAAAGGTGGGTCTTAGACGTAAGTTGACACATTCCGCTTGGAGGCGTTCCAGAGGTCATTTGACCTAAGGTGCCTACGGAATGGCCTGGTATGACGGAAATTCACATTTCTAATGCCCTCTATTTATACCTTTTTGCTAGCCTCCACTTGCACTGGTTTCCTACGATTCACTTGCGCGAAACCCTCATCCTTTTTTGAAAAGCATGTAAAAAGTGCCATATCCATTCATGCTGCTGAATAGTCTCCCTACAAGTTCGGAATGAAAAGCCCACTATTCATTCTTCTACTTTTTCCGTTTTCCTCTGTTTCAACTGGTGTTTACCATAAAAAACTTCATCGTGATAGCTCCCATTGTCATCTGAAAAGCACATAATGAAAAGCACATTATTTATTGTTTTCCATAAATGACTACCTATTCATGCTGCTATATTTATGCCCTCAACAGTCCGCATTAAAAAGCACTGCCAATGCTTTTACCATTAACCCTTCCCTCCCTTTCCACCGGTTCCGTACAATAAAACTCATCATTGTCTCCCGCAAGCTCTCAATGAAGTGGACACTATTCTTGCCTGCAAAAAATGCATTATGTATCCAATTTTGACTTACTTTGCCCTCAAAAGTTCACCACCGAATTCGTACTCTTCATACTTTCTTTAAAAAGAAAAGCACAATTTTCTTTGTCCTGTCCAGTCTCCTTATTTTTATACCCTTTCGCCTCACCAGATTCCTCCCCAAACTTCCAGAACCATTTGCTATTTAATCCAAGTGCACTAAATACCCATTTCCTTATTAGTATTTGCCTCACCTCTGCTATTATTACTCACCCAATTTTTATTCATGGCCTATTCATACATTTTTCTGCTATAATTGTTTATTTTAAACGCCTCCACTATTCCTCCTAGAAGTCGTTATGAAAATCACATTATTCACTCTATCATTTACATATGCTGTTTCCAGCTCAATAATAAACATTTCACTCGCATGTATAATCCTTCAATCTTATTGTTTTAAATACTCTGGAGGTAAGTCGTCACTAATTCATAACTTAATACTGTTCTTCCAAGTATAGTACTCTCGAACAAAGTCTCTATTACCCTTGACACTGTACCTGGACCATACACCAATACCTGACATGGAACTTAAACCGTAAAACTCTATTAGCATCTCCTTATTCTACAAAAGCAAATATTACTTACTTCCTGCTCTACTCAATGGGTGACCCATGTCCAGCGCAAATATATAACAACACATATCTCCCTCATTACTTCTTGCATAATAATAAGCAATATTCTTATACAAGTGGACTTTGATAATCGTGCCTCTTCCAAGATTTAAAACTGATTTTCCTTCAATAGCTATCAATTTGAGGTATCAGCTATAAAGGAATCTTATTATAAGGTCACTTCAAATCTGACTTACGGTTCTGGAACCCATGAGAAACTCTAGACATTAGGCCTGGCAAGTCCGTGCCACTGGGTATTTGTGTTAGTGGACTTCGGATTGACATTTTCTATACCTATCAAGTTAACACTTTAAACTGGAGGGCTCATCCTCCTCAGCATCTCTCTCCGAGTCTTTATATATGCATTGTATTCGATTGTTTACATGTATTTAGTGTCTCCCCTGTGTTGTTCGTCGGCACCTACACTTGGGTAGTGTTGTATGCAGGCAGTCACGATCTCTTTCCCACTCCCCCTTAAGCGCAGACCCTTACTGTTTGTTTCCATCAAGTGTTTACCAATGCACTTAATCACTTAGCGCAAGCTCAATACTCCTTCCACCATCCCCAATCCTTGTGCTTGTCCCTTAATCTAGGAAGTTCAGAACAGGTGTTCTTCCCCTTAATTTCCATCAATATCAAAATCTCATGTTTTATCAGTCTTTTTATGTATCCCTAGCCATTTAAATGTTTAGTACCGCTTACGGAGATGTTAGTCGCAACATAAGTAGTATTAAACTCCATGATTTCAAGTATTCATGAACAATTGTTCTTTCTGCATATCTTCCCTATTTGTAATGTGTACATTCTATGCCTCCCAATAAGAGATTATGATTTCACCATTCCTTTCAACATATACATGCCCTTGGCTTCCTTGTTGTACACTGCCTAAGCCCAAACACACTAAAACTATGGATTTTCATTCTGCTGTATCATGTTCCGTATAGGTTTCTATTTGCAGAAGACTGAATTTATATATTTGTAATAAAATAAAATCTCAATACCCTTCTATCTACTAACTCTGTTCAGCTCAGTTTTGCTGCCTCCTTTCTCAACCTCAGGTATCAATTTCTTTTAATGGAAATGTTGCGTCTTCGCTATGAACGTAAGTAAGCCCCTTGATGAAATTCTCCTGCCCTAGACCCTACGTTCCATGCATCACCTCCGGTATAGTAATTTTCTAATATATATGAATCTGAATTACAATAAATTTGAAGCTATGCATATCATATGTGTATAATTCTGAGTTCAACAATACGCCTAATTACCCCCGGGACTACATCTGCTTATGCCACCTTTTTGCTACTGAATTTATTATCTCTGGTATTGTAATCCTATTCATCCACTTTGCACAGACTCATTTCATTGAGACCACAATTGCCAAAACCTACCTTCACATAGTCTATGTTGCCTTTTTCATGATCAATGTGCTTATTTTCCTTTTTCACTCGTCACCGGTATTTTGATCTTTCCGCCATTCCTTTTGCAGCTCAGCTTATCCTTAGAACCTATTTTCACGTTAGACGGTGTTGTCATTCCCCCCGCGTTTGGAAAATTTGAACCCGGATTGCTATTCAAGCATTCTTTTTCCGCTCCTATCATCAGTTCATCCTATACAATATAATGAAGTATATATAGATGTATATCTTGACAAACAGTGAATGTTTGACTCACATTTTACTCTCTTCCGTCTTCCCTCCTTCATTTGGACCTAACAATTTATCAGCAACTGCCCATGTTTTTGTCAACTGCTTTTCCACATTCTACCTTGCCTAATTTTGATATTTATGCACTGTCCAGTTTAATTAAAGATCAATTTGAGAATCGTAAGTTTACCACTGCACCTATTCCCAACGTATTCCTAATCCAATTCTCATCAGCTACCAGAGGTGATTCTATCCTCGTATATCCCGACGGTCAAACTCTTTATGTCCATTGTTATGATTGTGTCACCTACCACATTGTCGATCGCAATACCGCCGATGCCAGATGCGTAATCACTTGTATGGTCTTCATTGATGCGGAAAGTAATCATAAACGTAAGTCTTTGCGTCTTACTTGTCGAATGCATGGCGTCTGATCTGAATCCTCCAACCTTAGTGAAATGCCAGCTCAGTTACTATACAGCCGACCTATCTGGTGGCCTGACTATACCACAATTTTGGGATATCATTGTCAAGGATCAAATGGTCTTGGGGCCAGGAGATATGTATGAGCTGTTAATGTCCCATAGAATTCACAGTCATCTCGTTGAGTTTGACTTTGCTTAATAGTATTATCACCTACGTAAACCTCAAACAAACTTCATCACATTACATGATGTTTTGTCTTCCTTCTTTTTTCCATTGTTTTTTCTGATTATATTCATGCATGTTCTGGTTCTAATATTAGCCCCTTTCCACTTCCAAGGAAGATTTATTTCCATTTAACACCTGACAGACGCTCCTCTCATCTTCCTTTACTTATATCCCCCCTACGTCCATAAACTATACCACTTCTCTGCCCTTCCGTTCTAATTGTTCATGAGGTTGTATTCTGTCTACATTACTCTGAGACAGCTTATCCATATAATGTCCCGCAAGCTGGTAATGTGAAATCGGCCGCATGTATTCTTAGCTCTACGTGTTGCTTCTATGTAATCATGACTGCTGATCCCTTATTCTCTAAATCTTTGTTTCCGTTGGGTTCTTCTTGCAAGCCATTGATTGGGAGCTACATGTTCTTTGAGACAATTCAGTTCCATCAGCCTTTGCGTTCTTTGGCAGGCAATGCCGCCAATCTGGCGTTCCTGTCTTTGTCATCACGCAGATCTCTGTAAGGAAGAGATGTTCTCCGCAGATTTAGTCTATGCGCCTTCCCCCTTCAATTATTTGTTTCCGTCCGATGCTTTTGCTGTATGACTCACCCCGATCACAACTGTTCCATGGACTGAATTATATCCGATTCATACTTTTACTTAATACCCCTTGCGTTGATAGACCTTGTCTCAACTTTATCAATATATCATCTTTAGATCTATTTGTTCCCATCTTTCATAAATTTTTCATACCCTTCCCCAATAATTCAGTCAAATATATGAATCCAAAGCTGAAAATATACGGTGAATCCAGGCCTGCACACTAACAATCACTGCGTCTGACAGTCTCAAACACCTTCATGAGAGAACTCCTAACCTGTTGATGCAGAAAGTGAAGCCGAGTCCTTTCTTCCACAGGATAACGTCTTAGGCACAGTCACTGTCTCGTTAACATCCTTGTTGCAATATCAAGCTACCCCTCTGCTGGGGCTTACGTCTACTTCATAAGTTGGTCCCTCACTTGTTAGTTGCGTCATTGATCTTCGTTAAGACCAACCAATGTGTCAAAGTAAGGGGTTCCTTTCGCTAGCATCATTGTCGGGTGTTATCCACAATGTGACCATCTCCCTACGGTCACCTGAATCAATGTCTCCCTCTTTTGGCCTACTCTACGGCCATTGGCGCAAGGCAGTTCATTGTTGGAATTTGATTCTATAAGAACTACCCGCAACGCTACTGGGTACGCCTGGGGAATGCCTGATTCCACCTAAGCCCAGCAATCAATTTTGGCTAGACTCTCACTTCGATTTCTCTCCCTCTCCTATTTATCTCAGTCAAACCCCAAGCTTTGAAGTCTATTTCCTGTGCTGGGTTATATCTTATAGCTATGGCCTCTTCAGTCACTAATGCCAGCTCTCCTAATCGCGCAGCGAGAGCGACAGTTTCGCACCCTCGCGAGCGGAACCATCCGTTCATTACCTCGGGACTCTTTGACATCATGTCCAAGGCTAGCTATCTATCTTGGTTTTAGTTTCTATTTAACTTACGCCAATTATTCACATAGGTCGACGTGGAATTTGCTGGGAACTACGGTCCAAGGGAAACCATGACCACTATCCCAACTATGAATCTTGACACTGGAGAGGTCTTTGAATGTGCAATTAAAGTGTCCGGTTACGGTGGCCCAGATGATGTGCTCTCTGAAGGAAATATTTATACGCTGAAGTGTAGACTGGTTGCCTTGAACAAGAAAAAACTTCAAGGATTTTACTATGAAAACGAGACAGCTATACGTGTATCTGCATCCGATTCCTTCCGTTCAAATCTCACCAACAAGATTGCTGTGACAGGTTTAGGCTTGATTGTTTCTTGCGATGTGGAAAAAGTTACCCCTGAAAAGGATAATGTTGCAATCATTGTTCGGCACAACGACTAAAATCCCGCTCCCGGGGTAAGACTTTTCCTGGTTAGCGTATTGTTTTTAATACTTAATTGAGCTTTTGTTGTCTCCATCTTCTATTACAGTCCAGAGAGCATGAGTCCTTTGATGTTGAATACAAATGTAATTGGTCACCTCTGATGGTGAAATTGCAACCTCTCTTGGTTCCTAACCAAGAAGCTCTGATTACTGGTTGTATCATTGGATTCAGTGTCTCCAGGAAAATGTGGTCTGTTGAGGTGAGCTGTTTCCTAAAAACTTCATGCGCCTTTCCTGACATTTTGTATTAGATTACTGGTGTCAACATTACATCAGGACATGAAAATCCGACTTCCTCCACTCTCCCATCCGCGGGAGTTACCCTTGGCACCCCTGGAGGCTGAGCCAGAGGAAAGCTGTCAGTTTTTTTCTGCTCTCTACCAACCATCTCAATCTAATCCAAACCATATAGTTTCATCCCCGGCAATGCGGAGCCAGAGCTTACCCAAGATACGGTTCCTTTGAGCTCCAAAGGCAAGACTTGAGGAAAAGCTACTTATCCAACGCCTCGCCAATATAATAAGAAACCCCGTGGTATTACGGCATTAGAAGATAGCTTGATTGATCCCGCTTGAGGAAATTGAGCGTAGAAGTTTGTTTCTTGCCATTTACTTCCATGTGTACTTCAATTCATCTGCATTGAAGCAAAATGTCAAAACTTTTGGCGGAAAGTTAAGTCGGGCCGAAACATGCTCCGTCCCTTCTACTTATACGTACAAGCAAATTGGAGTAAACATGCAGACTTCATTGCACTCCCTAAATTTGTGAAGATTTGTTAGCCACTTGGAGTGTAATACCAATGTCTGAATCTTGGCCAAGTTCATGAGCCCTATTTCATTGTAATTGAAAAGACATCTCAATAAAGTTCTCAACTGCAAAACAATAACCTGATCAGTTCTCCTGTTGATGACTAGCGTTAAGTCTAAGGTCACTCACCGACAGATAAGCCTCTCAGTTGATACTCGCCTCGATGTGATTATGCATTGTGTGGTGATATATATATCATATTTGCCTATCTCAGCTACAATAAGCGGGTTTTTTTCTCATATCCTTTTGCACCGATGAAGTTCAGCGGCATTTATAGGTTCAGATTTTATATAGCATCAAATTGAACTCCAAGGTAGGCAAATTATTGCATATTGATTTGATTATCAATTTGTTCAAGTAGCTGGAAAAGGTACTTAATAAAAATAATTACCAGATTTAGAATCTGCATTATACCAGTGTTTCTCTATCGTGGTCTGTTTGCCATTAACGTTCATTTAAATTTTTTGAATTTATCCAGTTTCATACGATTATACTATCCACATTTTAATCTCTCCACACCATCATCCTGTGCACCCGCATCCATCACTGCACTTCCTGAAGCTTCCCTTTTCATTTAGTATAGACCTACACTGCATCCTCATCGACCAAGTTGAACATCAGTCAGTTCAAGATGCCAAAAGGTCTAGCCGCAGTCAACAACATTCAGAACAACGAGGCTGCTCTTATGGCGAAGTTCCACGGGCAACTACCTTATCGGTTAGGTCCAATGAACCATGCTTGTAAGAACTGTAGAGCGTTGCGTTGGGGTGAAGAAAGAAACAGGGAAAATATCCGCCTTGGTTCCAAATGGTATCTCAACTGTTGTCAATACGGAGCTGTAACCCTTCCGTTGCACTTTATGCCTGGCGGGCCACTGCCGCCTGAACTAATGCGCTTGTATACTGGTGCAGACTCAGGTGTGTTCGAATTCGCATTGTTGATTTACATTTTACTGACTCGTTGTTCAGTCACCAAAAACGTTCAGCGGAATATAACTACGTACAACAATGCATTATCTTTCACTTCAATGGGAATCAAGCGGGACAAATCTATTAATGAACAAAACGTAGGCCCTTACGTACTACGCGTATACGGCCAAGGATCCCATTTTATACCCTCCATTTATCCTCAAGGCAACTCAGCTGAGACCTGGGCTCAAATTTTCATCGGTGGCGATGGCGGACAGGGTAAGGTGGACATGAGGCTCGCGCAAGTCACTAATTCCGATGTTCACCCTGATCTTCTGCTCTTTCTTCAGAATATCATTCACAATGTAAACCCATATGCTAAGTTCCTAAAAGACTCGGCAACTCGACTCTCTCAAAATCCCCAATTGAAGATTATATTAAAATTGCTACCCCCTGGTCCACGCAAAACAAAAACCTACAATAAACCACAACCAAACAATGTAGCGGCCTTGGTTGAAGGGGACGAGTTTATGGACAAGAGGCCTTGACATATTGTCTTGGAACGTCAAGATAATAGTTGTAAGTTTATTGACGACTTACACACCTCTTACTTCCCTTTGCAATATCCCCTCTTGTTACCTTATGGATCTCAACAATGGAATAATCATTATGTTTCCCTGACAGCGCACATTAATGGAAATCATAAGTCAATATACAAATTACCAACTCACAGTTCATGGGCTTAGATAGCTTCTGTTTGGTATCGTAGGCAAACTGAACAAAAAGGTCACCGGTCTTGAGTGGGCCGCATGGTTGCTCTTTGACAGAGCGGATCAGTTTTCCCCATTCATTCATGCTAAACGTCTTACACAGACCTTGATAGTGGACCTTTACTTATGTGTTGAATGCGCAAACTTACGTTGGATGCAATATAACCAGAAGACTATAGAAGCTGAACTATATCAGGGCTTATGTGAAGCTTTCGAAGATAACTCATGTCCGACTGGGTGCAAAATTGTATTACCTTCAAGCTTCCAAGGCAGCCCACGTGATATGAATCAGCTCTTTCACGACACCATGGCACTTGTCCGCGAATTCGGGAATCCCAGCTTGTTTATCACCATGACCGCTAATAAAAACTGGACGGAGATTCGAGAAGCACTGTCCTACGGTGAACTTGCGGAAGACCGACCGGATATCACCGCGAGAGTTTTTGACCTTAAGCTTTCAAAGCTGATAGATGAAGTTGTGAAAAATGGAAGGCTTGGAATCGTCATATCTAATCTCATGGTTGTTGAGTTTCAAAAGAGGGGCCTTCCTCATGCTCACCTCCTGTTCATCCTTGACGAGAAATCAAAGCCAGTGACTGAGGATGACGCCGATTTGTTAGTCAACGCGCGCATTCCGGATCCTGAGACGGAGTCGAAGCTTTATTCATTGGTAACTAAGTTTATGCTACATGGACCTTGTAAACCCGGCATGCAATGTTACCTGGATGGACGGTGTTGCCTCAACTATCCAAAACCATTTGCTGAACACTTGTGTTTATCTGACAATTCCTTCCCTACGTACAAACGGCCCAATGATGGGAGGAAATTTCGCAAAGGCACTACGGTTTTCACAAATGGACATGTGGTTCCTTACAATAAATTTTTACTTCTTTTGCTGGAATGTCATATCAATATTGAGATACCAATTGGGACAAAGCCAATAAGATATCTGTACAAGTATTTAACAAAGGGTCATGATAAAACCCGAGTCTACATGCAAATGGATGATGGAACTAATCCCTCAGGTGTGTCTAAATCCACATTGCATCTGAATTTGAACTAATGACATACCTGCATGCTTAGGGCCAGCCCAAATCCATGATGAATTATTAGAATTTTAAAATTATAGATATATCAGTGCCCCAGCAGGTCAGTACCATATCTTACTTTTAGTTTATCAGTTGTATACTAACGCGTCAACAATTCAGCTGCCCATAGACTACTCAAACTACCCATGAATTCCTCCTGGCCCCCAGTCATGAGGCTTCCCCTCCATCTTGAGCATTAACAAATTGTCTATTATTTCGACGACAAGGCTGTTCGAACTCGTCTTGAAGTAAACCCTCCACCTACCTCTACACTCACTGAATTTTTCAGATTGTGAAGGGAGAATGTCGTAGGCCATGATAACATTCGTGCTAGGGACCTACTGTATGTTCAAGTTCTGCGTTATTTTTGATGGTTGGACGGAAAATTCCAAAGTCGTGTTAGAAATATCCCAACAGTAGGAAGAGTTCATTTTTCGAGTTTAACTGACGGCGAGAAGTACTATTTACGGATGCTTTTGTTTCATGTATAAGGTCCTCAGTCCTTTGAAGACCTAAAGACAGTGAATGGAAGAGTTTGTTCAACATTCCGCAAGGCCGCCGATAAGTATGGGTTATTGGACTCTGATGTACAGCACGAAAAAGCATTGACTGAGTGCAGCCTTTGGGCCTCAGCCCATCATTTACGCCAGCTGTTTTGTCTAATATTGGTATATGGAGACGTTGCATCTCCAGTCAATTTATGGATTAAATTCAAAAATGAACTTTCAGAAGATTGTGATAGAAGGCTTGAGGAATTGGGTGCAAGGACGGCCATCAGTGAAAGTCTTTGTCATACATTCGCTTTAAAGATAATATCTGATCAAGTCAAGGAGATGGGCAAAACAATGGAAGACGCAGGCTTTACTCAACTTGAGATCAGTGTCTTAGATGAATTGGCGTCACTTCCAATGGCTCCTGAAGGTCATGACGCTGTAGCAGCGGCAGAAAGTAGAATGATTTTTGAAACTCAGGAGAAGAATCTGAATGAAAATCAACGTTCCGTCCTTGCTCACATATTAAAGTACTTCGATGAAGGCAGTCAATCGATCACTTATCTTGATGGACCTGGAGGAACCAGAAAGACCTATACTCTGAATACAATTCTCCACTATTTCACAGGTTTTGTGGCCAGGCCAATTGCCGTTTCTTCGTCAGGCGTCTCAGCAATTCTCTTATTGAATGGAAGAACTGCCCATTCTACGTTCAATATTCCGATTGATTGCAACAAAGACTCAACTTGCGATCTCAGCGGAAGAGACAAGAAAAGTCAAGCTGTTATTGACGCTTCTATAATCATCTGGGATGAAATTTCAATGCAACATAAGCATTGCGTTGAAGCTGTTGATAGGAGTCTTCATCATATTTGTCATAAAGATTTGCCGTTTGGCGGTAAGAGCTTTGTTTTTTTGGGAGACTTTAGGCAGACTTTGCCAATTGAACCAAACGCTTCATTAACTGGGCAGCGGAAGGCTTGCCTTAAGCAGTCGGCCTTATGGAAACATGTTATGCCTTTCCAGTTGAAAACTAATTTACGACTGCAAACAATATCTGAAGAGCAATCAAGCAACGTTGAGGCCTTTGCCAAATGGTTATTGGATGTTGGGGAAGGGAATCTTCAACGCAATAATTGTGGTTTGGTTTCCCTTGAAAAGGTTCACACTGAAATTGTACCTCAATTTACCCCTGTTCCTCGCAAACTTATCGACTGGGTTTATGACTCTTTATTTGATTTCACCGGAAGCAATAACTGGCATACTATAGCAAAGTACTACGCTGGCAGAGCCGTAATTACTCCACTCAACGAGACGGTCAGAGAAGTCAATGAGGCAGTGCTTAAGAAATTGCCTGGGGACCCATTCATTTCGATTTCTATCGATGAACCAGATCCAACTTTCAACCAACCCACCTCAATTGACATATTGAACACCTATGATTTCCCAGGATTCCCTGAACATCGATTCAACCTGAAGATTGGTCAGCCCATTATGTTACTCAGAAACCTATCCTTAGCATATGGCCTAAGCAATGGCACTCGATTAGCTGTGATGAGTGTCTCCTCTTACGTGTTGCGCTGTATAATCTCCACTGGGCCGAAACGCGGTGAAGTTATTGCAATTCCCCGCATGAAAATGATCCACCGCGGAGACCTTGATCATCCTGTGCCTTTCAAGAGGAAACAATTTCCTGTAATTGGCGCTTTCTGTTGCGTTCAACTAGAGCGCATGATAAGAGAGTAGGAAAGGGTTAATAACATTTCATCACATACAACGACTATCTAGATAAAAGACCTACCTAGAGCGCATGATAAGAGAGTAGGAAAGGGTGAAGAAGAAGCACCTTTCCTACTGCGACTCTAGGTAGTTTATATACACAAGATGATTATGTAACTACTATGTAATACACATAAAGACTGAGATGAGAGGATCAACTGATCTGTCGAGTTGATAAGGACAACGGATCATAGACAGTAGAAAGGAAAACATAAGATCATTTGGATGGGAAGCTAATAGATGGTAAGCACACTTCTTGATTAGGAACTTTGGGAATATGAGGTATTATTACCTAAGATGTACGAGTATTCCAACACCCCCCCTTGCGTCCAACTAGCTCCAACCAAAGATAAAAAAATTATACATGACAAGGTATCACAGATACATCAAGCATACAGCATGAGTGAGAGGATGAAGAGAAAGAAAGATAGAGAAGCAAGAAAAAGAGAGAAGATCACATAAGTCCAAACATACGTCTGTGTCGTTCCAATAGAACACGAGGGAGAGGTTTAGTTAACATATCGGCCAACATATCCCGTGAGGAGACATGTAGTACCGTGATGTCATTGTTGTTAACGCATTCGCGAACAAAATGGAAACGGGTGTGAATGTGTTTAGTTCTCGAGTGGTGTTGCGGGTTTTTCGCCAACGCCTCAGCAC
This sequence comes from Melampsora americana, assembly GCA_022264835.1. NCBI lineage: Eukaryota > Fungi > Basidiomycota > Pucciniomycetes > Pucciniales > Melampsoraceae > Melampsora > Melampsora americana. Next base: position 108,248 of record JAIFHY010000050.1, on the reverse strand, counting down.
CTTCATTATCGACATGAAGTGGTATAGCTACTGGAGGACGAATATTGAGTTCGGCGAGCAAGTGTTTGAGCCACAGTCCCTCCCTACATGAATCCGACAATGCCTTGTATTCGGCTTCAGTACTGGACAACGAAACAGTAGCCTGTTTACGAGACTTCCAGGAGAGCGGTCCTACCCCAAAACGAAACGTATAACCGGTGGTCGAACGGCAATCATGGCGGTCTTCAGCCCAGTCAGAGTCAGAGAAGCCAGAGAAAGTCGCCGGTCCACCCAGAGTGAGACGTAGGTCCGCGGTGGTGTTTAAATACCGGAGAACCCGTAGGGCCGCAGCCCAATGAGAGATTGAAGGATCTCGTAGAAATTGGGAGAGACGGTTCACGGCGAAGCATACGTCGGGCCTGGTACATTGTGCTACCCAAAGGAGAGCACCCACGAGGCTTGCATAGTGGCCAGCGGAAGAGGCTTCACCTTCAGCCCTAGGCTTGAGATCCTTAAAGGCTGCATCAGTCGGTGTGGGAGCTGAGAGATCGGTAGGAGAGAGAAAACGTTGAGCAAGATCACGTATATAGTGAGATTGAGATATGAAGAGCTGCCTAGCAGGGATGTTCCGGCTGATGTCGAGAGAGAGGAAATGAGTGAGTTCCCTATTCGAAGAGATTTCAAACTTGCCCGAGATAGATGCAATAATTTCATCCACAAATGAGTCTTCACCGACAATCGCCAAGTCATCAACGTGCACCGTCAGTGCTCCTACTAATTTGCCATCTACAAGCCGAAAGTACAGGGTCGGATCATATTTGGATTGAATGAGATTAAGAGTGATTAGGACCTTGTGTAATTCAGCATTCCATAGTCGAGGCGATTGCTTCAGACCATACAGCGAACGCTGAAGTTCACAAACCCAGTCGGGGTGGTCAGGGTCCTCGTAGCCTTGTGGTTGAGTCATGAGGATGGAATCAGTGAGTAGGGAGTTAAGAAATGCCGATTTGATGTCGATTTGCCGACCCTTCCATTTCTTACAAGCCAACAAAGAGAAAATGAGACGCAGAGTTTCGAGGCGAGTTGTAGGGGAGAATACCTCAGAATAATCGATTCCTGGTACCTGAGAGTAACCCATGGCCACCAGGCGAGCCTTTAATTTGTCCAGAGAACCATCGATGTTTCTCTTTACTTTAAAGACCCATTTCGATTTGATAATATTTCGTTTAGCAGGCCTAGGGACCAGCTTCCAGGTCTGCATGCCAATGAGAGTCGAGAATTCGGTATCAGCGGCTTTAAGCCACTTATCCTTGTTCGGCGAGCGGAGCAGTTGCTTCCAAGTGCGAGGGGTGTCAATACTGTCATCAACAGCAAGACCAGCCCAGTTTCCGAGTCGATCAGGTGCCTTAGTGGTTCTTGTGGATCGTCGAGTGGGTTGAGTTGGGGCCTTCGAAGCTTTCCTGGTCGGCTTAGAGCAGGCTCTGGATGGCTCATCGACAGGGGGAACTAACTGAGCTGTACGGGTGGCAGACGGTCGAGAAGGTACGGAAGGATCCATAAGTGGTTGACCGTCATTATCAGAGATCCCGGTGGGCTGAGACGGAGGAGTCGACACGGTAGGGTTGCTGGATTGAGGCGCAGGAGGATTTGTAAAAGGCGCATGATGGGAGGAAGCAGGAACTGAGGGAAGTGGGAAGGATGTCCGAGGTGGAGGGGACTCAGAGGAAGACGGTGATGATGAATCAACCGTTGACGGTGACGTCGGAGGAGAAGAGGCTGGCTGCTGAACCGGAGGTGAATCGCCGGGAGTTCCAGGTGGAGTGGGGTCGGGTGTTCTGATGGGACGACTTCTAGGGGCGTGAATGGACTTGGACAACCGTCGCTCCCGCAAGGCACGGCGTTGTCCCTCAGTGAGTGAGGGCAGCAGAGAAGTTACATGATCAGTAGGCCAGGGGATGTCTGCTTCTATGGGAGGAGGAGAAAGATGAGTTAAGGCGGAGGAGTAAGGGAAACAGTCATGCCTGAAAAGCACATCCCTGGACTTTACTACCTTACGGTGGCGGAGATCCCATAGCTTATATCCATTACCATCAGGAAGATAAGACAGAAGCACAGAGGCTTGCGCTTTGGGGTCGAGTTTTTGCCTATTAGCCTCAGGTACCTTGTAGTACACTTGACACCCGAAAGGATATAGGTTAGATATGGATGGATCAGGAAGGGAGAGAAGCAAGTTTGGAGAGTGGAAACCGGAAGGTGTATGACACGGTATGGAATTGATGGTATGCGTAAGGTAACGAAGAGCATCTGCCCAAAAAGATTTTGGCATATTAGCTGTAATAAGAGAACAGCGTATGTGATTGCCTATCGTCCGATTAGAACGCTCAGAGACTCCATTGAGTTCGGGGGAATGGGGGGGACCCGGACTATGAGCAATGCCTTTATCAAGCATGAATGATTGCATTTCCTTACTAAGATATTCGCCTCCATTATCCGAGCGTAAGGATTTCACATTGTGAGAAGTGAGATTGATAAACGAGGAACAGAAATTACGGAAACAGTTAAACACATCTGATTTCAGCTTGATAGGGTAGATCGTAGTATATTTAGAGTAATCATCGATAAAAGTAACAAAGTATTTGAATCCTTCCCGAGATGTTGTTTCAAAGCTAGCAACATCGGAGTGTATAAGATCTCCAGGTTTGATAGATCGATAGGGAGATCGAGAATGAAAAGTCATGCGTGACATCTTGCTTTTAACACAGACGGAGCATTGCTGAACCTCAATCTCATTTCGGATTGATGGATTGATGTCATGAGATCTGAGAAGCGCCTTCAAAGGGCGAAGTCCAATGTGACCTAACCGAGTATGCCAATCAAACAGAGTGATATCAGCTTTACTGACAAAGCATGATACAGACGACGAGGATTCAACCTTTTCGGGAAGGTAGTAGAGGTTACCTCTCCTGACACCTTTACCGGCTGGCTTAGCAGTCGATAGATCATCACCCGAGCGATGAATCATACATCCGTCCTTAGTGAATAAAACGTTAAAACCATCATCGCATAGCGACGACACCAAGAGTAAAGGTTCTTGTAGATTTGGAACAAGTAACGATTTGTGACTATTGAGACCGGAGATGCCAAGCTCGGCTTTACCGGTGTGGGTTGCATGTATGAGGGAGTTATCTGCAAGATGAATCGAGCGAGTGGAGGGTTGTAGGTGAGTGAGAGAGACTAGATGAGGTGTCATCGAGGTCGAACACCCTGAGTCAATGTTCCATTCCCGCAAACGAGATGAATTTGCCACCTCGGTAGACGCAAAGTTAGCCTTAGCATGGGTTCCAGCACTTTCAGACTCATCTTCTGAGTCACTAAAATCAAGAGAAACGACAGAAGTTTTTCCAGCTCTGGAGGACTGATTTCGAGGCCTAGTAGATTTTCCTGAGCGTCTGAGACCATTAGACAAGGACTTTCTTTCATTGATAACCTTTTCCAGAGCCCAGCAATGTTCTACGTCGTGATTGGTACGATTGCAATAAGAGCATAACTTAGTATTCTTTGGTCGTTTTTCAGATCCCGAAGAAAAGGAAGGCTTCGAGAGGTGAGTAGTTGCTTTCGAGGCTGAAGATACAGAAGAATGGCCGGAAGACTGGCGACGAAGTTGTTCATTTTTGATGGCTCGAACAACAGATGCTGAGTCAAGATCCTTCCGTTGCATAAGCGGTGTTACCACGTGAGCCCAGTCATCTGGAAGTGAGTTAATAAGAGACGTGGTGAAGATGTCGTCGGCTGTCAGCGGATGTTCAGTCGTGATTAACGAAGAGAGCTTTTCGAACAGTCGATTCATTATGAGAAGGTGAGTATCAAGATCATTTCCGTCCATTTTCGACGTAAGGAGATTGTTGAGAATCAGCATACGCCCTCCAGAGGTAGAATCCTCGTGAGCGAGTTTGAGAGCTTTCCACATCCCCGCCGCATCGCGCTTGTGCGGTTTTATGAATTGATAGTTTATATCTTCAACAGCCCTGCTGATCAGAGAACAGACTCGGGCATTATCTTCCTCAAAAGTTGAGGATTTCTCCTTTGGAGAGGTTGCCGAGATAGTATGAGTGAGTTTCGCGTCCGTGAGGTACAACTCCACTGCAAACTCCCAATCGAGGTAGTTAGAGTCAACGCCGGGAGCTTTGAGCGCAGTGATACCCGACATCCTTGTGACTCGTTCCTCTACATTCTTAGTCGATTCCATGATCGTTGACACGAATGTAGGTATTGAAGAAGGATAGAAGTCGTCGAGAAGATCACTAGTGGAGTCTAGTGTGTGAAGCTATGAGAAATGTGACGAAGGTGATGAGTGTTATACGAGTAGAGTTGAAGGGTACGTCGAAGACGAAAAGTAAATGATTTTGGGAATAGAAGTGAGGATAAGATAACAATAGTACACTGAACTACTATGTCAGTATTCAGGGACCCTGAGAAAGTGGCGCAAGATAGTTGAACTAGGATAGAGTTTTCGGATCTGACAGAACTACGATAGTTTAGTCGAGGTTTTTAGCAAAGTTTTTCCGACGCAGTTGGCAGAGAAATGGTGCTCATAACCTGTTGCGTTCAACTAGAGCGCATGATAAGAGAGTAGGAAAGGGTTAATAACATTTCATCACATACAACGACTATCTAGATAAAAGACCTACCTAGAGCGCATGATAAGAGAGTAGGAAAGGGTGAAGAAGAAGCACCTTTCCTACTGCGACTCTAGGTAGTTTATATACACAAGATGATTATGTAACTACTATGTAATACACATAAAGACTGAGATGAGAGGATCAACTGATCTGTCGAGTTGATAAGGACAACGGATCATAGACAGTAGAAAGGAAAACATAAGATCATTTGGATGGGAAGCTAATAGATGGTAAGCACACTTCTTGATTAGGAACTTTGGGAATATGAGGTATTATTACCTAAGATGTACGAGTATTCCAACACTTTCTGCCTCACAATCAATAAATCACAAGGGCAAACTTTGGGAAAGGTAGGCATATTCTTATCCAGTCCTGTCTTTTCTCACGGTCAACTGTTGTAAAATTACGATGTCTTAGACTGTCGAGACCGTGAAGGAGCTTTTAAGATTACAAATGGAAAGCCTGAAGGCACAGGTTCCGTGTTAGACTTAAAGCTCACAGCTAGTCAACAACGAGAACAAGACAACTGACCTGAAGGCACAGGTTCCGCGTTAGACTTAAAGCTCACAGCTAGTCAACAACAAGAACAAGACAACTGACCTGCGAGCTTGAATGAAAGTGAGGAGCGCGTAAGGATCAGGATAAAATAGAACAGACAATAAATGATGATTCTTTTCAACACCCACCTGAAGGCACAGGTTCCGCGTTAGACTTAAAGCTCACAGCTAGTCAACAACGAGAACAAGACAACTGACCTACAAAGGTTCAGAGAAGACAACATAAAAAGAAATAAGAGTGAAAGGTTAGGAAAATAACACTGAACACTACACTAAAGAAAAAAAAATAGTCTCTACCTGCGAGCTCGAATGAAAGTGAGGAGCGCGTAAGGATCAGGATAAAATAGAACACACAATAAATGACTACTATATCCCAATGATATGTATGGAGACTAATTAGTTTAAGACTTTACAAAAGAAAATGAGATTGATAAGATGAAGTGACTCACTGATTCTTTTCGACACGGAAAAGAATCAGAACAGGAGGGAGGAAAGAGAGACACCCTCTAATAAAGACGAAAAACAAAAAGAGAAAAACCCAGTACACCTGTTCCCCTTGCTACACTGCATAACACTAGTTCAACGTGCAGTTTGACAGCACAACCAACCACCTAACACCATTCTTCCTAAATTAGTAATCACCCCGCTACACAACACTTTCACCAATAATACCTACACACCACGGTCACAGTAATGATCTTTGACTACTAGAGATCAAATATCTCAACACACCCCCTCCAAGAGCATTACCCCAAAAATCTCAATCCTAACTTCTTTCTAAGATTTGCAAAATGTTCTTTAGGTAATTGTTTAGTTAACAAATCCGCCACCATGAGATGAGTAGGACAGTGTCTTAGCACTAGGTCACCTTTCTTTACTACCTCTCTAATCCAGTGGTAGTGAATTTCGATGTGTTTAGTTCTCGCATGAAAGACAGATTTTGAGGTTAAATGAATAGCACCTAAGTTGTCGCTTTGAAGGATAGTCCGATTTGTGTCAGTGAAGCCACATCTGATCATCATGTTCCAAAGCCACAGTAGTTCTTGACCAGCCTCGGTGATGGCTCGATATTCTGCCTCTGTAGAAGACAGCGCCACAGTAGGTTGAAGCCGGCTCCGCCACAAAATAGGCCCACCCGCTAAAACAAAGACGTAACCCGTGGTAGAACGACGTGTATTGACATCACCGGCCCAGTCAGCGTCGCAGTGAGACACAGGGCAATCAAAACTTCTTTGACCAGACACCACTTTCACCTCATTCCCAGAATACACAATGCCCACGTTAATGGTATGATTTAAGTACCGTAGAACATGTAAGGCAGCTTCCCAATGAGGTTTACCGGGATGATCAAGATGTTGAGAGAGTACACCAACTGAATGAGCTAGATCAGGACGAGTGCACTGAGCTAAATACATTAGAGATCCCACCACAGAACAATACGGTAATTTTTGTTTAGCAAATTCTTCAGCTTCATTGTCAGTGGTTTTCAGCAGTTTGACATTTGGTGCAAGAGGAGTAACTGCAGGCTTCGAGTTGAGCATATTAAATCGCGACAACACTGACAGGGCATATTGTTGCTGAGACATTGAGTAAGTTATGTCATCAATACGTTGGATTTGGATACCAACGACTGTGTGAGCAACACCCAAATCCTCCATTTCCCATTTAGCGGAAATCTCTAATTTGGAAGTTGTGATATCGTTGCCGGTGATAGCTAAATCATCCACGTGAACATATACTGCAGTAAACAAGTCACCCTTTGAGCGTATGTAAACACAGTGATCAATTTCGCATTGATAAAATCCAATACTGATTAAGAATTCTTCAACCTGATCTTGCCAGATTTTTGGAGATTGTTTGAATCCATAGAGAGATTTGAGCATTCTCCACACTTTGCCAACTGTATCAGCCGTACAATACCCCTCAGGAATTTCAACATACAGTTCTTCTTCGAGTTTATTGTTGAGAAATGCAGTGACGGCGTCCATCTGTTCTATGGGCCAGCCGTTAAAAGCAGCTACAGCCACAATGAGACGAAGAGAAGCAGGTTTCCCTGTGGGAGCAAAAGTTTCCCCATAATCTTCTCCGGGTACTTGAGTGTTACCCATCGCAACGTAACGAGCCTTGTGTTTGACACCACCGTTCACCAAAGGTTTCTTCCTGAAAATCCACAGTCCTCGTATGACGTTACGATCTTTTGGACGATCCACTAGAACCCACACGTGTTTATCTTCCAGAGATTTAAACTCCTTATCACATGCTGCTTTCCACAAGACGCTGTCAGATGACTCCATTGCCTTTTTGTACGACTTAGGATCAGGTAATTGATTGATTGCAGATGAATGACACTCAGGTGGAAGACAAGAGAAATAAGAGTTAATGACAAAGCCGTCCGCAAGCTCGGCCACAGAACACATTCCTCGAAGAGATTCGTGTTGTTTCTTGGAAGGTCGAGTTGAACGGCGAGGAGCAGAAGATTCAGTATCATCACTGAGAGCAGGCACAGGAATGACTTGTGGTTCCGCTGGTGGATCTTGAATTGGTTCAGAAGGTATTTCTAATTCAGAGTCACTGTCGTTGTTGAAAAATTGAACTTTGACAGTGCGACTGGGAGCAGAGGACGGTCGAGAAGTTGAAGAGGGAAGAAGTTTCAATGGAAACACATTCTCATTGAATGTAGCATGATGAGTTAAATAAATCTTTCTTGAGGAGAGATCATAAATCTGATAATTGAAGTTGTCGGGTTCATATCCCACAAGCACACCTTCTGAACTTACTGGCGAGTATTTAGAGTCTCTCAGTTCTTTTCGTATTAATCAAAAAGTTTGGCAACCAAACACTCTTAGATGAGACACAGAGGGTTTACGAAAATTCCACACCTCAAAAGGAGTTTTACCACCTTTGAGGGCAGAAGTTACACAGCGATTTGTCAAGAAGACCGCTGCGCTGCACGCCAGGTACCAGAAACGTAAAGGAACCGACGACTCCAACATCAAAGAACGTGCCCTGGTATTGACTATGCGCATACCACGTTCTGAGACTCCGTTTTCCTCAGGAGCATGACCAGCTGTAAGATGAAGGGTGATGCCGAGCTCCTTGAGTTTAGGACCGAGCAAGCTATTCAAAAATTCACTGCCACGATCCATGGTGAACTGCTTGACAGAGCAGCCAGTCTGCCGTTCGGCAACAGCAATGTACGCCATAAACACGTCATACACTTCTTCTTTTGATTTGTCAATTAACGGATAAATATGTCGAAAGGCGGAATAATCATCACAAAACAAAATAAAGTAATTTTCATTGTTTAAGCCTTTTGTCCGAATTATGCCACTCAAATCTACATGTACATTTTCAAGGAAAGTACGAGCACGAGGTCGGGTTTTGTTATGAGGTAATTTGGTATTTTTAGACAAGGAACAAATTTCACAATTTAAATCTTCATCCAAATATTCAAAATTTTCCACACTATCCAGCTTTGCCATGACTTTTAGGTACTTTGAGCTAACATGACTTAAGCGTCGGTGTTGTAGTGACGAGGATACTTCAGTGACTGATGCTGAGGTTGAGGAAGAATGATCTTCACTCACTGGTTTGAGTAGAATGAACATAAGGTTGTTGTCCGACATGAAACCGTTGAAAATGGCCAGATCATTAAGAACAAGTGAAAAATTCGTGTCGTTGTGAAAGATTTCTCAAGCTCCCTTCTTCTTGAGAGCACCACCGGCTACGAGGTTTCTTGTCAATTCAGGAACATACAGAGAATTTTTGAGTTCGAACACAGATTCGTCTCCTGCTATAAGCTTAGCCACACCTTGACTGTGTACCGCTAACGAAACATCACCCCCAGCAAGTTTCAATCTTTTGCTTGCATCATCTATTTTAGATAGGGAATTTTGATCAAAGAATTTTATATCCTTAAACATATGATGAGTCGCTCCAGTATCATGGAGTGCCCAATCACGAGATGATGAAAGTGAAGCTGACACCGAAGCACTGATGTCCGGATTATCTTCAAATTCGGATGGATGAGCAATCGGACATGGTGAGGTTGTGTCGGATTGATCTTCAGAGAATTCAACATTCAGTGACAAGAAAGCCACACTAGCTGATGCGGAATTGACGCTAGAATCGAATACTTTTTGAACACCGCAAACTAAAGACGTAGACCCCTGCTGAGATTGATCTCTAGAGTTGGAGACACCGGATTGTCCTCGAATTTTAGCTAGAAATGCTAATCTCTTTTCGGTGTTTTCCGGCTTTGACCAGCAGTTCTTTGCCATATGGGGACCCACACATTCGTCAGGGGTACACTCCTTGTTAGAACTTTTCTTGGAAGATTGAACCGACACGGCATGAACCTCTTTGATAGCTGAACTTGTCCAACCGTGACGTTCTTCGAGCTTTCGAAGATAGCTTCCGACTCCTTCTCGAGTCAAAGGTTTGACTGTGTTGTGGATATACTCCTTTGTCTCAATCGACAAAGAAGGGATAGCACCAAGGAGCATCCGAGCAGATTGAACATCAGAAAGTTCGCCCTTTAGGCGGTAGAATTCTCGAACAAGATTTTCAAATTTATCGACAAAGGTGGTAAGCGTATCCGTTTTTGAAATTTGACACGAATACAAGGATCGAGTAACCGACTCTAATTTGTCTTCCGACACTCGATGATGATAATCCTTAAGATAGTTCCAACATTGATAAGGATCATAAATGAGTTCCGTTGGATCAGACGGGTCGGTGAGATGGTTACGAGTTCTAACTTTGTTAGCTGAGTCAAGACGGTTAAGTATGTACGTTGTCAGATTGAAACGTGTCTTTTCCAGTTCTTCAGGAGAAAGATTGTTGTTCTTGTAATCTTTTACTTTGACATAATGATGTATTTCCAACGATCTAAACACCTCCATAAGAGTTTGACTCCACTCTATGTAATTGTCGTTTGCCAAATCCTCAGTTATGGCATACTTGCTTAGTGCATTGGTCATAACTTGAGAAAATTTCTGAATGGGATCACCAAACGTTCTAGAGTCAACGTTTTCAGGCATGACTGACGAAGTGGGGTGATGAACTGTCTCAGAGGACACAGAATTAGAACTGATGAAAGATTGATGAACCGTTCCGCTGGAATCGGTAGTACTTGAGATGCTTGAGTTCTTGGTATCGGTAGGATTTTCCAAAGAATCGTCGATGTTTTCGATGTCTTCAGAACTCATACAAGCAAATGGGTCAATAAGATCGTTTGCACTCTCGCTACCATGTAAAATTACGATGTCTTAGACTGTCAAGACCGTGAAGGAGCTTTTAAGATTACAAATGGAAAGCCTGAAGGCACAGGTTCCGCGTTAGACTTAAAGCTCACAGCTAGTCAACGACGAGAACAAGACAACTGACCTACAAAGGTTCAGAGAAGACAACATAAAAAGAAATAAGAGTGAAAGGTTAGGAAAATAACACTGAACACTACACTAAAGAAAAAAAAATAGTCTCTACCTGCGAGCTCGAATGAAAGTGAGGAGCGCGTAAGGATCAGGATAAAATAGAACAGACAATAAATGACTACTATATCCCAATGATATGTATGGAGACTAATTAGTTTAAGACTTTACAAAAGAAAATGAGATTGATAAGATGAAGTGACTCACTGATTCTTTTCGACACGGAAAAGAATCAGGACAGGAGGGAGGAAAGAGAGACACCCTCTAATAAAGACGAAAAACAAAAAGAGAAAAACCCAGTACACCTGTTCCCCTTGCTACACTGCATAACACTAGTTCAACGTGCAGTTTGACAGCACAACCAACCACCTAACACCATTCTTCCTAAATTAGTAATCACCCCGCTACACAACACTTTCACCAATAATACCTACACACCACGGTCACAGTAATGATCTTTGACTACTAGAGATCAAATATCTCAACAACTGTATGTTGCGCTTTCACGTTGTAGCTCACTAGAAAATATAAGAGTCTGCCTAGCTTCTTCCCGTGAAGAGCTGGCGACCGTTAACATTGTATGCAAAGAATTGGTGAAGGAGAGATAATCTGATTATGTTTGAGGTAACAATTGGAGGTCTGGACGTAGTTTGACTTGATGAGGCTATGCAATTCTCCCTTCCATTTTACTTTAATTGTTTGTTCCTGATTATAAGTTTTAATTTGTGTATAATTTTGCATTAGTTTTTACTAGAAGATTCTTGGCATTAATTTTCATAATAGAATTAAATATTGTATTAATATAATTGGTCTTCTAGACTCATATGCATTAAATTGAGACGCTATCTGCCTTTTAATGTTTCCCTGTCTAAAATCATGATTTGGTCTGGGCGTAAGTTGTTTACCGCCTCATTTTGTACCTGCTGCAATGATATCTGTGAATTTTCTATGTTATTCAAGTAAGAATGACATCTAATATGCTGATGCTCAAGTTAGTCACTCAAATACATCATAACTCGTTTGTTCGATTGCGTTGACACTAATCATGTGGAGAAGGAGTATGCTTGACGGTTTTGCTTGTGCTTCTTTTAGTAAGGAGCAGCATTTACGCTTAACCTACTTATCATAAAGGGATGAATGCAGTAAGTATGATTGGCAAGGATCAACTGGTAGATATCATGTCATGTACGTGATGACATGCATTAGCTCAATTCCGTCAAGCAAAACAGAATACCTCAAGAGTAGTTCTGCATGCTCTGATCCAGAGGCTTATCTAAATAGGAGGGAAGGTCTAAGTTAAATGGTCGCACTGCTCATTTATCTTCCTTCAATGCAATGCCATCTTCTGCAAGAGTACAACGCAGGGCAATCAACAGTGATACCATCAACTTTTTAAGACTCCTCTCAGCAGAATTCAATAGAGGTATGAATATTGAAGTTGACACAGAGATTCAGCTAATTTGATTGTCCTTTCTAGGCTACGTAGGTGATGCGACTATGATCTATCGTGAGGCTATAATGGCCGTCAATTTATACGGGATCCTCGCTTACCGCCTTCTGGACCCAGGCACATTGGCCGCTTGCGCTCAAGTGTCAACACTTTCATTTGAAGTTGTTGAGGATCATTCTGCTCGTGGGTTTAAACTTTTCAGTTGTATTCGAGGAACTAATCAATTTCCTCCAGACACGGCTAGGATTATTTTTGCAAGAGACCACAAATTAGGATTCATGAGAGGGGAAGAAGTTAGAGTTCAGGTCTTAACTCAGTATACGGTCTCCTTTGCATTGCTCTCTCAAACGTTAACTCGGTTTTCTGAGTAAAAATGGAACAACTTCCACTACAACAAAGCAATATATATTTAGAGAACATTGTTGATCTTATTTCCCCAACTATGTCTTCAAAGTGATAACTTTTTTCATGCGATTGTATGTCTTGCGAAATATCATCAAAGAGTCTATCTGTATATTGTCAGGCGTAGGGGCTGTATTGTTTGCCTAAGTAATATTTTTCCCAGGAGACAACTAGACATTATATGTAACCGGACTTCATGGTGATAACCTCCCCTTAGACCAGATTAACGGTGATCAAATGTAGAATTCAGTTTCAGGCCGTTAGAGTTGTGACCAACGGAAAAGGCAGTTTAATGGTTGAAACAATGGGAGCTTTATTTTTATGTCACCATATGTGGAAATTACCATTAAAGCAACTTCCTTCATTCCAGGATCGCAGCTTGCGGTTAATCTCAATATATTGTCAAATTAAGATTTCGCTCTTGCCCTCTTCATGGATCTCAATTTTCTGGAAAATATAACTATTTCGATTCTGTCTGAATTCTCGGTCAAATTTGCCTTAGGTAATGCTGATCTTGCTACGCTCACTTGAAGTGCAATTAATATATTCTTTCTGTTCTGTTCCAGGTGATTTCAATAGTGATGGGACACTTAATCATCGGAACGGTTCTACTCAAGTCGTCTCCCTGATAGATAACCTTGCATATTGGGTGCCTCACACTACTTTACCAACTCAGTTCATTAGAGTCATTGTTTTGTGCTCGAACGACAATTGCAATGGCGTAGATGGTAAGTCAATGTACTTTTGACATTAGAATCCATACTGATGTTGGATCTTTTAGAGCATGAGTATAAGTTAGATCTACATACTGATGTCCAGACGCTGCCCCTACATTCGGGAAACTTCTGGTTAGGTTCAAAAGCTGTCTATTGCTTTACTCAAGACCAAGTGAATCATATTTTAATGAGGAGAGTCAGGTACTCCAATGCATTACAACTCAGCCAGCGGGTGCAGTTCTGAGATTAAAGAATAACGGGCTCAATTGAAAAGATAGAATTGGTCTTCTCGCCAGTGTAATACAATATGTTGTATCATTGATAGCTCATTGCAAAATTATAAAGCATTAATGAAAAAGCCAGGTGGACACCCTTTGGGATTGACCAATATGTTCTTCATTAAAGTGTTGAATGGACCATGAAAGTAACATACCGGTGACCAATGTTTAGGATTATAAGGATGTCTAGGAAGAAGACTTAAGGAGACATGAGTTGAATTTTGCTTGATCCGTTGAAGCTCAAGCAAATGACATTCGATGTACGAGAAACTTGCGTTTAATGTATGTGTCTATGTAACTGTACTCGCGGTACTGGACGTATAAGGTGTGTAGAGCTGTTCGGGTCCTTTCAGCGGCGGGCTCGCCCGCATATGCTCTAGTAATAATGTATGTCAATACTTCAATTTCAAGCCACCCTTCAACCACTTAGACTGTCACCCCAAGACTCCATCATCTCACGTAACATTAAAAGGTCGAACTTCTAAGTGAAATACATGCCTGGAGGTCATACAACATAGCAACTCTTGTATGACAGACGCACTCCTGGCAACTGCTTTTGAAAAGATGGCTGCCAGGACACATCAGATGTGGGTATATGACATAGAAGATGATTATTATGCAGTTGTTAAAAAGGCAGTTGATGATGAGGAGGACTGTAAGAAGGATCCAATTCCAGAGGATGTTGATGGCGACACCATGATCAATCACAAGGAGGAGCAGGGAGACTAGTATTGAGAATGTTGTATTTGTCCCGATAAAACTTGTGATCTTGTACAATGGTATGATTCAATTCACATGTCTGTGCGTGAGATAAGAATGTAATTACATATCCCCATCGGGTAACTTGAAATCTTGGCAATGGAGTGAAGTTGCCAAATTCAGTTTTCACAGACTCACACCAACTGGCAAAGTGAACCATGTACCCGTAAGCCTTTTCATGTAAGTCACTTATACCCAAATCTTGAGGTAGAAGACCTCCAAACCTCCCCAACACAAATAAAATGCATTTTCACACCGTTGTATGACAGATCATCAAAGGGGGTGTAATTTGTATGCAAACCAAAAAAATTGCATCCCCAAATCCAGTGTGAAGATTGTGAAACACACCCCATCCACGTTTGTGAAGAGTTGTGTAGGGTGTGAATTTCACTTTTACACATAAGCATTCCAAACCATAACATCATATGCAAAATAGACTTTCACAACGTGTGAAGGTAGTGTGAAGAGTGTGAATCACATCCCATTCGCACTTGTGGAGAGGTGTGTGGGGTGTGAATTTCACTTTCACACATGTGCATTGCAAACCATAACACCATATGGAAAAATGACTTTCACAACTCTTCACAAGTGCAAAAGTGTGAATCACACCTCATTCACACTTGTGAAGGGTTTTGAAGGGTGTGAATTTCACTTTCACACATAAACATTCCAAACCATAACATCATATGCAAAATAGACTTTCACAACTCATCACAAGTGCAAAAGTGTGAATCACACTTCATTCACACTTGTGGAGAGCTGTGTGGAGTGTGAATTTTACTTTCACACATGTGCATTGCAAACCATAACACCATATGGAAAATAGACTTTCACAACGTGTGATGGAAGTGTGAAATGTGTGAATCAGACCCCATTCACACATGTGAGGGGCTGTGTAGAGTGGTAGAGTGTGAAGTTTACTTTCACACATGTGCATTCCAAACCATAACACCAGAGTGATGAAAGTGTGAAGAGTGGAAATCACACCCCATTCACACCTGTGAAGAGCTGAGTGGGGTGTGAATGTCACTTTCACACATGTCCATTCCAATCCATAACACCATATGGAAAAATGACTTTCACAACATGTGATGGAAGTGTGAAATGTGTGAATCAGACCCAATTCACACTTGTGAATGGCTGTGTAGAGTGTTAATTTTACTTTCACACATGCCACAACCCATTCTGCACCAAAGGGTCTCGACAAAAAAGGAAAATTGAAAGTTTTAGGTGTGAAGGGTGGGAATCACACTATGCCTATGCTTCCTAGGCATTCCGGAGCAATGCGAGGTGTGAAAAAAAGGCTCATGGTCACACACATGAATTCACCCGTAAAGAGTGGGAATTACACTTTCACTTATGCATTTTTCCACATGCATAATCAAGTGTGACAATGATGGAGGTGCAAAGGGTGTAATGTGCGACTTTCATTATCACACATGTATTTCAGATATCAATCTATGTAAACTAGATAATCAAACTCATCTTCATCATGCTCAACCATTTCATCATCACCATCATCATCCCCAATCTCATCCTCTTCAGCGACAATGGTGAGGACGTGTACCATCATTTCCCACTCAGCAAGACACTTTTTAACCATGGTTCTCCACTGGTCTTGTAATTTGTCATCACTGCCTGTTTCACAAACATTGTAAGGCTCTGATTTGTGCAGTAAGCTTATGATTTTCCCATTCCAGCTGAGCCATAACCGCCAAGCTTCCCGTGATAAATTAGAGGTGATTGCCAGCATCACGTCTTTATTTGCCCATGTTGGGATTATGTCTTCAACGTACATAATTCCAAGGTTATTATCAAGCACAAATAATCATTAGGGAAACATAACAACTCACCATTGGTGTTATTTTGACGTAGTTTTTCAATCTTGGCTTGATACAAAACAGCCCAGTTCAGCATCTGCCTAGCCTCTTTTGCAATTTGGCAAAGCTCCTCTGTAAACCAACAGACATTAATGTAAGCTTCCATCCCTTCCTGGGGTGCTTTGTGTATGGCCCAAGGTTCAGTCACTAAAAACACCTACATCAGATTGCAAACAGCTGACCAAAAATGCTTATGTACTCACATTGTTTCCTTTGGTTAAGAATAGAGGATTTCCTTTGTCCAGGAATTCGTTAAGGGCCTCTGAAAATGCTAGGAAACGCAGGCTACAATACTTCCACACTATGTGGAAGAATCACAGAAGACGTATGGTAATGACTTGCTGTGGCCTGACTGGTGTACCACCAATGCAACCTGCTTGGATTAGTCGTACTTGATTGTTAGGTGAAAACAAACACATCTTCAACTCAATCTGTTTACAAACTGGTTTGAAAAAGCCTGAGTTAGAATTAAAAAACACTCCTTTACTACTATTGAACTGACACGTAAGGTCAAGAACATCAAACGTGCAAAGGGTTCCTGTACAGTTACACCGTTCTTTCCAGTCTTTGATATTGGTCCTCACTGCCAACAAATTTGGCTCGGATAGCAAAATCCAAGGAGTCCTTGGATTTTGTGTCCAAATTTTCAACCGAGTTATTTCAACCGAAATAACACCGACTTGATCATACCAACTTAACATGACTGACTTAAGAATTCGACCATGAGCCGAGTATTTCTCAAACCAATATATCATGCAATCCAATCTGCCCGACTAGTCACCAACCTATTCACCAACCCAATCTCTCCATCCGAACCAACACCGCCAATTCATCAACTGACCGAAGATTTTGATTTCCGAGGTATCCAGGTAAGCCAATTTTTTGTTTGGTCAAGCAATTTACTCATTTGGCTCGGAAACACCAGTCCTAACCAAGATTATGCTGTCCTCCACCGACTCAATACTCAATCTCACCGACCCAAAATCAGCTCGAGCCGAGTCAATCATATCCAAATCTGAGTCAATCATATCTCAAGCCGAGTCAATAACGTCTCAAGCCGAGTCAAACAATTTTGAAAGAATCAAAAATTGAAAAAAGTTAGATTTTAAAATTTGAAAAAAGTTAGATTTAAAAATGAGCTTTCAAACTTCAAAGTTTATTCCTCAGTCACACCTCACCCCTCCCTAGTTTTATTTTTTGCATTCCCCCTTTATTGCATCATAGAAGTCTAAGAATGCTATTTTCATCTTTTGACTCATGTTTCCACAAGACCTGATGCTATTGTTTCATCATCTCCCCCTGTCTCAATTCTGACTCATCACTTAGCCCTCCACATTTGTTATACATCTGTTCCCCAAAAAATCATTTTTTACATACGCATTTGTCATACAAGCACCACAGAATCTCCCAATAGAGTTCAATTGGTTGTTGACCGCACTATCAATCAGTCTCTCTCCGTCTAAATTCTCTACCCCTCTCTGCTATCTTTTGGTTTCCATTTCAAGAAATACCACGTCTTCCTAAACACACTCAAGTATTTCCTTATACCCCTCCAATTCGTCACCTCCTTCTTCAGCTTCACTCTCTATCCATCATCCCTACCACCGTTTCCTTCTCAATAAAAATCCCTTGCCCTCTGTTCATAATTCTACTATCTCTCTTTGCTTTCATTCACTATCCATTTCCTGATGTTCTTGGAGTCTCTGGTCTTAGTATTTGTACACGAGGATCGGATCTGGAAGCTGAATTTGGTCGATATGGCAAAGTGGAAAAAGTCGTAATTGTCTATGATTGGCGAGTTTAGTTCATTTTTTTTTGTTTAACCTTCAGCTTTGTGAAGCTTGTTTTACATTTCTTGCGTTTTGAATCATGTTCTTTCACATGTGATTATCCTAGCTTGGCGCTTCATGCTGACAATTTCTTTGCGTTTCAATAGAGTGACCGTTTGCATGGTTTTGGCGTTTTTACCATGCGTGATGTTCAAGATGCCTCGGCTTGTACATCCAAGCTGAATGGACTGGTTTGTTTGAAAACTGTAGCAGTTTGCTATCTCACCTGCTCCTGGGGCTAAGTTCAATGTTAACCTATATGGGTGCATCACCTAGGGTATAGTCTTTACCACTGAGGCGGGTGTTGCATCTATCGTAAGCAATATTTGAGGAGTACTGAAAGGGTGAGAGTACTCCAGGGTGATGTATGGTGATGGTGATTTTGTATAACATTACATACATATGTACGTAGTAGAATAGTTAGACATAAGCTTGAGTGTAATGATGGTACCTGGGAAGTGTACATGTGTATGTAGTAGGATACTTTGTACATTCACACTTGAGGAAGTGTATGTAATGATACTCGGGAAGTGTAATGGGAGTAAGATTGAAAGAGTAAGAGAGTGAGATTTTTGCAAAAGGCTATAAGATATAAGCTACAATCATTGAGCTGCCTTCATTTTACAATACTCTGAATAAGCCCCCTTTGAACAAAATCAAGCTAACTCAATCTCAATTTCAATCTTAACTCAATCTATCATTCAGCTGGCTTCTTTACAATACTATAAACCACCATATTCAAAATCACAACAAAACTGTTTTAGAAGATTTTGGTCATAGAGTCTTACCTCTGACTATGATTAAATCATTCTTGTCAGATTTCAATTCAATACCTGAATCCACTGTTAGATTCCCACTGGCAATCAAATTCACAGACACAACTCACCTCCTTATTTGATCCAAATATTCTTGAACTACTTATTACCTATAGGCTTTCTATGAGCTCTTTTCTTTTATTTGAGGACACCCATCTTCAAAAAATTTGTCAAGCCAATCTCCGCTTTGTTTGTTTTTTGCTATTGGCTTGGCCTTCAGCTTGCCACAGACAAGATCATTTCCTAATTGATCTTCTGCACTACGGCAATCCATGCATGAGGCTTTAGGTCTTGGAGAGGCAGCTATCAGAGTGATCACAAGGGAAGTCCTTTCCCAAGGAAACTCCTATGTCAGCCAATTATGGGGAATGTGGATCCCTGTGCTTCTGACGTCAATGAAATCAAAGCCTCCCATTGCAAATTGTTCAATGTATGACAAGGTTGAGGTTCAAAGGAAACTTTAACCTGTACTTGATGTTGATCATGATCAAAAATTTCACAAGAAACAGGGTATTGAGACCCCTTACATGGTACCTCTCAAGGTAATCTAACCCTTTGCTTGAATTTGATCACCTTCAGGTGTTGATCAGCCAATCAGTACAAAGAATGCACCAAATATATATACCTTTAAGCCAATTGACATAGGCTTCAAAAAGGATTTGAAAACAATAGTGGTTAGCCCTCTGTTTTGATTTTATTGCTTGCAAATCTTGCACACAGACTTGGACTGTTTGATGTATATCATTGTTTCAAAGGGCATGTACATCTAATCCAAATTAGAGATGAAAGCTGAAATAATAACACAAGTATGAGACAAGCCTAGAAAGCGTAGGACAGAGCAAGATGACTCTTAGATGAATGATGATGGATTTTATTCAGAGGGTGGATTTATAAAAAATTGGGTTTCCTTGGTAGGTGAGTAATTCAGAATCATTGAAATCTAAAGTGTGTGAGTTCTAATGTGAGTGTCCAGAGATTGAAGGATAAAGGTCCACAGTTGTTTCAAGGTACTAAGATAGGTTCACAAACCAAATAAACCAATTCCTATACAGCTAATGTAGGTTTGATATGAGGGGGTGCATTTTGCTAGCACGCTTCTGTATATATATTCTATTCTCCAGTTCAAGTCTACTCAAACTACCCACAATCACCACTCTATCCAACTCACTATCCCTCAAGCTTCAGTTTCTTTTTAAGAACCTTTTTTGGCACCTTTGAATCCCTAACAGCTTGTTTGAATTCATTGATGATATGTCTCATTGAACAAACTTCATCTTCTGCGGATAATTGGTGGTCAGCAATATGAAGACTGATAACAGAAGCCTGAATTCAATAAGTCAGTACTATATCACAGTTGAAAGATATGATGAGTCACAAACCTTGCAAAAAGCAACATTATTTTGATAAGCCAGCAAAGTAGATCTCAACTCTTCAAGTTTTTTCCATATACACTTTCAGAGGTGAGAGAAAGATCTCTTGCTAATTGCTGTTGAGACCATGAACCTTGTTCCAAGAACTTCTTCCAGAGTGGTGTATCCTCTTTGATCTTGAGCAACTTGGAATATGATTCTAATAGTTGGCCAGTAATAACGGTACCTAAGTCAGCTGCCTGAGATGTTAAGGGTATAGAAAGCTCAATATCATTTAATAATCTGGCTAAGTCTCCTGAAATCCTTTCAAATAAAATGCCTAGGTTATGGGAAACTTGTTGAGTTGTATATTCCCCAGAACCTTTTTGAATCAATTCAATCAAGTCCTGAAGCCTAGAGAACTGGGATGTATGCAATCAGTTAGTTTTGTAAAATCTGTTTACAAAAATCTGGGAATTCTGACCTCATAAGCTATAAATGAGAAAGTATTAATCCCCCGACTGTTGATACCAATGATTTGATCCTTGATGTCTCTACTCATCTCACTTAAATCTGTCAGTTGAGAGGCTAAAACCTCTTTTCCTTCAAGTGAAGTTGAATATTGTACAGCAATTGCTAATTCTAGGATGTCGGCCTGATGCATGTTAAGGTTGTAAGGATTGCCCAGCCCGACCACAGACTCAAAGATGTCGGAGGCTAACTTGGCACTGTCTGTCACTGAACGTGTGATCTTAGATACATCCGCTGATTTTTCTTTGCAGAAAATGGGACCTTTGAGGACAGCACAATAGATGAACGTAATAGGATTCTGAATTATAGGCATTGGGATAGTGATGAGTTGGAGGAGTTTGGCTGTTGAAAAGTGGTCAATAAGATACTTGAGAGCTGTGGGAGTGAGCAATACAATGATGATGGTGATGATAGGAAAGCTGATAAATGGTCAAAACAGTATAAAGGAGAAGCTTGACTTGATTGTATTGGAGAAGAAGCAAATCAAAAACATAACCAGATCAATAAGACTTGTCAATTATTTTGGGGATTCTGATTCTGGTGAAAGAGGTCCTGGCCTAGTGCTTGATTCTCTCAAAATCGTTGAAAGTGTTTGATTTGATACAAAATCTTCATTTGGTTGTTGTTTCATGTTTCTAGTAAATTGGTGAGATGATGGGTGTCAAGAGCAGAAGAAAAGAGCACAAGAATGTGAGTGTGGAGAAGAATCAAGCAGAAAAAAAACTGGTTTGTGTTACACCCACCTCTGGCTACTAGCCTCCTGGGATACTATCCGGAGAGAAAACAGACATTCTGGCCCGATACTATCCGCAACCTCATAGTAAGATGTGAAGACTTATAAAACATGTCTTTTCGCATCTGAAATTCAGTCCATTTTCACAAGTCCCCTTCTCAGGCTTGTTCAACCCTCAGACTCGTCTGGAAGCCAGCGTCAGACACATCAGACACAACCCACCAATCCTCTTGTACCCCCTCAGACTTGTCTGCAAGCCAGTTAGACACATCTGACACCACCAATCCTCTTCCCTCACAGCTGGAAGACTTATCTGTCCTTCAATTCTGTTACCAATTCTGTTTCTCCTACCATACACACTCCTTCCACCAATTCACCACCTTTGTCAACGTCATGCAGAGACTGACTAGACATTCAACATTCCAACAACTTTTTTCAAACTCAGCAGGACTGACACGACCCAGCCCACTATGTATAAGCACAATTGAGTCACATCACATGAGGATTGAAATGATCAAAGCTCATTGACAACACCCCATCTCAGCTGCCTCCCCTTCCTTGTCCATCACAATCACCTTGTCGACTCGTGCGATTCAATCCTCCAAAGATGTCTCTCACTTAGCTCTTACTTTGGATCAAATCACACTCATTTGTTATCAAAGTCTGGGTTCAAAAGGTCACTCTTGATTCAAAATTGGAGCAACTACATTCATATTTAATCTATCCCTTTTTAATATAATCCAAGATTTGTGTATGTCATCAGACCTTCTTTTACTCTTCAATCAAGATACATAGGTGTATTTCCCACTCTTGAGTTGAGATTGGTTTGGTTGGTGCAATGAGAAGCTGAATGATGAATAACTGACCTTAACAAACATTCAATGTGAGAGTCACACACACCTATAAAGGTCAACAAGTCTTGATTTGATATGAATGTGATATCACAATCGAGGTCAAGGGATATCAATTCATGACAGCTGTCAAGTGATCTCAACTTGCCTTGACCTGACATTGACTGATACACATTGAGTAATACAAACCAGCTTAGTACATACTTACCAAGAGACATTTTGCTATGTATGTCATTTCGATTTTCATCAAATCTCCCTTCTACTTTCAAATTGATCAAGTTTCTTGAACGGTCAATTGTATACAGAATTGTATACAGTAGTCATAACTTCTCCTACAGAGCTATAACAAAGGTTGCCAGTACCCCATACTTGAAAAGAAGCGCCTTACCTGTGAGGTGTACACACAAACATACGATTTACTCAAGTTCAACTGTGCAAGAGTAGATTGTATTTGGTTTACAAGCACAAGGCAAGGTACCAAAGAGTCATCAATTGAGACACAAAAAATAAACATGGAATTTGAAACAAAAGCTTATTATGAAAACCATAATGTAGACAATTCGATTTCTTTCTTGGAATTGTAGGCGCAAGCCGAATGCAGTTTACAAAAAAAATATTTTCAAGATGAAAAGAAACAAGACTATATTGAAGAACTTTTTCTTTTTGAAATTTGATACAATATACATTCATTTCTTTTATTTGGTAAACAGTGCTCACGATGTTGAGTGTGAGACTTTGGATTCAATTATGGCATAAAAAGAGGAAAGAGATTTTTTCAGAATGATAACGTGGAAATCAAAAATCGACCATTTGAGTAGGAATAGTATGAATTTTCTGTTTTTTGACCTTGTTAGGTGAAAGACTGATGTAGTTTATGTAGTGGAGAAAGGGTTAATATTATTTGAATAAATGGGAAGTGAAGTAATCGATGCATAATTCAACTTACTGCAATCTACTTCAGTATCAACATCGAGATCAGCTTTTGATGAAGAGTATCAAATCGTTCTCATCAGGGCAGATCGTCATTATCGTTCTCATCAGGCAGATCATCATTGTCTGATGCCTGATCATGATCAATATTCCCCTGTATATTGTCCGAGATACCTCCCCATTCATCGCCTTCTCCTTGGGACTCTGCTGCATTGTCTTCTGCTTGGATCTCGGCTGAGCCAACGCCGCAACCGCTACGCAACGCAATGGAATTTAGCTTATTTCCATTGTGTTGCGCAGTGAGCGCAGTATCACGCTACGCAACACCTGTGGCTACCCGACCCCTTGGGTATCAGTCGATAGGAAATGTCTACTTCCTATCAACTGATAGCCAAAACCTCACACACCGCTTCCTTTTTTCTGCATGAGCCACTTGCCGGGTACAGGTGGAGACCGGTGATGGATTTTCCGGTTGAGGGGTGAGGGGGGAGTCAGCTTGGTCCGGCCTATCAGAATGATATGGATCATCTTGATCCTTCTCCGAGCCAGAATCTTGAAGATCAACCCGCTTAATGGTAACTGGTGTGTCATCTACTTCACATTTTCCCTATCAAAGCCGAATATTCAGCTACCCAAGTAATGAATATACTTGATTGCTTTAGAAAAAGACACTAACCTTGCGACTATCTTCAAGTTCTTCAGGTGTTGGAGATTCAGTGCAATCTTCAACTTCATTTGTTCCTTCCTGAAACATAGTACATGAAGATTAGATGGATTTCACTCATAAAGGAAAGATAGATGACTCACGATTACGGCTTGGACTTTGTGCTCTTTGGATGAATTGCAAATACCTAGGGCAATTTCACAATCTCGCATAAATTGACCCATTAGCAACCGACGGGTATTGTCATCAAGTTTCTTCATTTTGCTGAATAAGGTCTTGTAATCATCTATAGCTTCATTATCAGTATCGTCGGGGCCTTCAGAATCATAAGTGAGGTCAAGAATGATCGCATCGCTTTGTTGTTTTCTTTTCTTAGGCTGTGTTGGTACCAGAGATGGGAGCTTAGGCAGTTTCAAATGGGGTATGGGGCCATGGTCGTGATTAGGATTGTTGATAATGATTGTCCAACTTCGAGTACTTGAGACAAATTTTGCGGAAACTGAGAAAGGACAAGTGGGGATTGACGCCTGCGGATCATTGACAAGCTTGAGGATTTGCTTTTGATTGGGTCCTTGGATGCATTTCCACTTCTTGAACCTTGCCTTTGAGTCCAGGGATGATAGAGCGTAATGATTAGCACTGGCGAAGTTCTTGAGAAAGATCTCGACCGCCGCACTGCTTTCATAGCATCCTCCTGCCGGAGGACAAGGAATTGTTGATTTGGTTGTAGTTGAATCAGGCAGAGTCTTATCGGAAGTAGTCGTATCAGCATAAGTTGGATCAGCAGTAATCGATTCATCAGTAGGCTTAGGCGTAATAGGATTCCTTGTTTCGTTATTGTTAGCGGATTGAATGGTATTGACTTCTGCTGTTAGCATCATCTTGATTGAGGTGAGCTGTTGAGGTGAGATTTATTTTGATGGCGAAGAAAGGAATGAACTTCTGGGGTGATTTGTTTGAAGTGAAAAAATTTTCACCTCATCATTTCCACCCATATATTTCACATATACGTGATTTCTGTGATCACCCACATGTGACAGAGCTACACATATGTAATCTGTCATATCACTCATATGTGACTCTCAATCACATATATGTGAACCAGAAATATCACAATCACATGGTGTGATTGTGATTCACACATATGTGAATATATTTCACATATATATGAAAGAGCAGTAAACTATCAAAAATACGTGAAAGATGTTCACACATACGTGAATTATATTCACATATATGTGAGTCATAATCACGCATATGTGAATCATATATATTTCTGCTTCACATATATGTGAATTATATTCACATATGTGTGATCATCTTTTACCTACATATAACTCTTAATCACGTATATGTGAATTCCAATCACATATATGTGATTCTGATATTTCTGATTCACATATATGTGAGTCATAATCACATGAATATGAATCATAATCACTCATATGTGAATATGTTTCACATATGTGTGAAACACAATCACATATGTGTGAATGACAATCACATGTATGTGATTGTGATATTTCTGGTTCACATATATGTGAGTGATAACCAGATAAATATCAATCATAATCACCCATATGTGAATACGTTTCACATATGTGTGAAACATATTCACATATGTGTGAATCACCATCACATGTATGTGATTGTCATGTTTGCGTTTAACATATATATCACTAATTATCACATATATGGGACTCATAATCACATATACGTGAAACATATTGACATATGTGTGATTGTGAGTCACATATATGTGATTATGAGTCTTCTATGTGACTCACAATCACGCATATGTGAAATATATTTGCATATTCACATATGTGTGAATCACAATCACAGATACATAATCTGGATTTGAATTACATATGCTTGAATGATAATTAGAGATTTATAATTGAAAATCCAAATCACATAGTTATATGATTTCACTGATTATCAAAAATATCTCATATAAGTGATGAAAAAGTCTCAACCTCTCTCCCCAATTTTGAGTGAAAACTTAAAATCTTATCATTTAAAAACAGTTTCAATGAGATACTTTCAATAAGATATGGATCAAATATTTCAAGGGTTTTTCATTTTCTAATGCAAACCTATCTCACAAGATCTCAAGCTTTCAAAACCATAAGATCCAATCCAAGAATTTCAAGTTTTCAAAGCCATTTGCTTTGCGGATATCGAACACCAAGGCTTCGTAGTTGCCTTTTCTTGGAAGCAAGCCACCGGCTGTTGCGGAATTCCCAACTACGATGATGAATCTACATATGAAGATATTAGTACATGAGCAAATGGCTATTCCAAATGTTTTTGAACCAAGAATTTACTTACTTGATTATCTTGTGGAAAGTTTGATGGCAGGTTCAGACGAGGCACAATGTTTGGACCTTTGTCTACGGGGTGGAGTATGTGCTTAAGGGAGGAGTAGCGATGGGTACATAGGACTTAAGGCCTATGTACACAAAGTGAGAAAACTTTGAGTTTCCAAATACAGGAAACTCTAAGCTTCTCTGTTCGCTACTCCCAAATTATAGCTCATACGGGTATTTGTTAATATATCAAGAAAATGTTTCGATCTTACTACAAACATATAAAGAAGATCGTCTAGAACAACAATGGCGGAAGAAAACGCGAATGAGCTATTTCCAGAAAGTCAAGATCCAAAGAGGAAGCTAAGAGGTTTCAGTAGGGCACCGTTGGTGACAACAGCACCTGGTCAACCAACCAAGCAACAGGTAAAGAAACAACCGGTTAAAAAGAAGCAAGGAAATGCAGAACCAACGCAAGGAGCAAGACCAAAGAAGATCGTTGTAAAAGGCTACGAACAAAGCAAAGCGGGCCAGGGAACCAAGGGAATTAGACAAGAGAAAAATGGAGACCAACAAGCAGACTGGGGAAAAGTGGTTGAGGTAGGACTAGGCCAGGGGCCAGCGGCGAACCGGAACACGGCAATCGACCAACCTACAATGTTGCAGAAGGAAATGCAACCAAAGACCCATGCAAACCTAGCAACAATAGACAAAGATTCGATCCTGCAAATGAAGATGCCACTTAGCGATAGTTCACTGGAGTACTATGGGGAAAACCAGTATGTGTCAAGTGAGGAAGATAACGAGGAGTGGGTGAAGTTCAAGAAGATAAAGAAAGAACCGGTGAATGAGGAGGAGAGAGGTGGTAAGATGCTTACAGGATTAATTTCAAGTCCTTCTTTAGACAAAGGTGAGAACAACCCGGTTTTTAAGAAGGGGCGCGGGCTACTTTCCACTTTAAACCCTATCACCCCCCCCTTTTCTTGTCCTACCCTTCTTGTCCTACCCATAACCCCCCCCCCTCCCTCTACTACAAAGGCTCCCCTGCGTGTTGAAGGTTTGTGGTGAAAGTTTCTGTATACCGGATAGCACAAGATCTAGGATAACCTCAACTACACCACGAGTCGCGCCCAACGTAATCATTCCTAACCTGGACTACACGTTAGTTCCAGAGGCCCCATAAAGGCTGGTCAAGAAAGCTTGACGAGAAAAATATTCTCAAACCTCACTCCATAACAGTGAGAAGACCCACTTGATAGTCCCCATAACGGACTAGGGTAGAGTCGTAATATCCCTACCGTTGTCCCTATCGTAGAACCAGACCTACCGTGCAAGAGAGGGAAGACAAGTACTTACTCTTTCGTTGTCATCGAACGTCGTTTCAGGGAAAAACCACGAACCAAGGCAGCTATCAACAGGCCCTTCGCAAGCCCAGGCATCTGCCCTACTCAAAATCAAAGCTGCGCTTGAAGAAAGCGATTTCGAAAGACACACGGAGCTTATGACAGCATATCTTATACGTTACAACCCGGAGAAGTTGAGGGTGTTAGCCGTAGATAAGCTGAAGCCCACGGGGAACGAAGGGGTTCCACCAACGCAAACAAAGCCCATGCAGAACTCACCACCCACCCCCGAACATGAACCCACTGTCGACAAGTTGAAGCAAGTAAAGGTGACGGCCAAGAGGATCCCGCCAGGACGACCTCTTTCGGATCATGATACAGAAGAGCATGGAGGCCAGAGTGGAGGCGGTTTTGTTGAAAACGGTATAGAGTTTGCCGACGGACTGGTCCCAAGCCACCATATGATACAGCTTACAGTTTTTTGGGACAACCGAATCCGAAAAATAAAGGGTTACGTACCTGTTTTGATGTTCAACAAAGCCTGGTTAGAGGCCAATAGAGATATTGAAGGAAGAAAGTCCTCAAAGAAGAGAAAGGAAGAAGATGACGACTCAGATGAGGAGAAGTATGAGGGTTTATCTTACCCGTCAGAGTTGCGCCTGACCTATGGGGATTGGGTAACATGTTTCAATCTGATGATCGATTACTTGAAGGCTTGGTTTAACTTCGAAAAACTGGTGATAAAATTCGAGAACCATAAGAAAAACGTGGATGCGGTTAAGGGCGAGAATGACGACAATTGGATGGTCGCATTGAGATATGATATAATGATACGGCGTCAGTTTTGGACTACGAGAGTCGAAGGCGGGAAGGTGGGCGATCCAGCAGTCCAACAAAGAAAGATAGAGGAGCAAGCAAGACGTACAGTAGATATGTTCCGAGAATGGGATTGCCATGACACTCCATACGCAAAAGGTGGAAAGCGTCAAGATCAAACACCCCACCTGTCAAAAGTAGCGGTGAAAGAGAAGATGGAAGTGAGCGAAAAGTCAGAGACGAAAGAAGAGACAGCCAAGACGTCAAAAGAAGAAACCTCGAACCAGAAATACAACAACAGGGGGGGTTTCTATGGAAGAAGGGGACGGGGTAGAGGTAGAGGAAATCGGTCCTACTACCTTTCGGGTTACGATAGGAACTACGATAGGAACCGGTACTCACAACACACGGACTTTGATCGGGATGACCATCCTGCTGGCAGATTCAGGGGGGGCGGCAATAGGTGGTCCCCTCAAGGGGATGACAGGTCAAGGTCCCCAGTACGACGAGATCGATCTCCTAAACGTTTTGACCGAGATGACAGAAGAGACGACTACAGAAATGGTAGATTCGGACAAGTGAAGTCAGCGCTGAAAGACTCTGTGCAAAGCACTAAGAGGAAGTAAGTAGAGATGTATAGCTTACTTTTACCCATGAGATGCAATGAAACCAGAAAGGCAGATCTGAACCGAGTCCACCACCTAGTCCCAAAGTTTGCCTCAAAGGACTGAGCGTCTCATAAGCGAGGAATACTAACAGTGAGATAGGTGAGAAGAGATGCTTACCTGAGAAATTGCCTTGCCTACAGCCATCACAGATACGGCAATAAGGAGCGCCCGGAAGACCAGACTGATCCAGAAAGAGCCTATCACAATTACAGAAAGGAAGAACGTCAAAAACATCGGATAGAATCAGCGAAGGAGGAAGCCTCGGAACTCACAGATTCAGGCATGGAAACCCAGCCTGAGAAAGACTTAGTAGAAAGTGACTGCTGTAGTGTGAATTGGAGCGAGTCAGACGTGGAGGTCAAAGGTAGGGGTCAGTGCGAAACCCCAGAAGAGGCCGAGGCTAGGAGAGTTAGCTTGCACGTCAGGAAAATCCACCGGCCGGAAGATGGGAGGCCCTGGCCGTGGAGAGTGAGATGTGAAATGGACGTCGAGGAGTGGAGGAGGCAGTTAGAGGAGAACAACTTACTAGAGAAGTATGCAGATGTGGTAGACGGCTTTCAGTATGGTTTCCCGCAGGGGATACCCAAGCATAGGGTTGGAAATTGCCCATGGTATACGCCCGACAATCACGCGTTGGCCTCAGAAGTACGATTAAAGATACAGAGGACTCTAGAGAAAGAGAAACAAGAGGGTAGGATTTACGGACCATTCTCTCACGCCCAAGTGGGGGAGTGGTTTCCCTTTTTCCGGTCCAGCCCAATGGGGAGTACGATTAATGGAGACGGCAGCTTCAGGGTAATTCACGATTTGTCCTATCCGAGAGGGAAGAAACAAATACCATCAGTAAATTCCTTTGTAAGTAAAAAGCACTTTGAGACAACGTGGGATGACTTCGAAATGGTTGTACAATTCTTCAAACAACACCCAGGGGAGTGGAGGTTAGCAATATTCGACTGGGAGAAAGCCTACCGTCAAATCCCCACCGACCCAGACCAATGGCCATTTCTAATACTCAAAGACTTCGAAGAAGGCCTGTGGGTAGACACCAGGGTTGCGTTTGGGGGCGTAGCGGGGTGTGGCACCTTTGGGCGCCCAGCTGATGCGTGGAAAGAACTTGTACAAGCTCAGCTGTCGATCCCAAAGATTTTCCGTTGGGTTGACGACAACATGCTCCTGAAACGACCTAGCGACCCAGTGACAATGAAGCACGTAGTCAATGTAAGCAACAAGCTCGGCGTCAAAACAAATGAGACAAAATATCATGAGTTTGGGGAGGAGCAGAGATATGTAGGATTTATATGGAATGGGACGTCACATACAGTCCGGCTCCCCGACGAAAAATTAAGGCAACGGAGGGAAGAAACGAAGCAGGCACTGACGAATGACGACAAGTTGTCCTTCAAAGCTTTTGACCGCCTGATAGGACGGTTAGGCCATACGTTGCTGATCCTTCCCCACATGAAACCCTATATGAGAGCGATGTACCACTTTAAGAAAATGTGGGGTAATCAGTGGATAAAGCGAAAACTTTCAGACGAGGTGAAAGAGGACTTACAACAGTGGGATATAGCGTTGAATAGTTTCAAGAACCTACAACTTTTGCCGGATAAGACGCCGTTCGACCCAGAGTGGTACGGGGACGCATCCACATCCTTTGGCCTAGGTCTGAAAGTGGGATTGTCTTGGGCGATGTTTCGGCTAGTGGACGGGTGGGAGACATATAGTTTGAAACTCCACGAGACGACAAGAAAAATAGCCTGGGCCAAAACAATCGTCATTAGGTTGGGTATCATTATGTTACGAAAGAAGTACAAAACTGAGGGCCAGAGGTTCGTAGTACATACCGATAATACGACGACGGAAGGGGTAGTACGTAACAGAAAATCAAGGGATTGGTCAGTGAATGATGAGTGGAAAAGAATCCAAAACCTCCTAACAGAGTGTCAGTGCGATATAAAAGAAAGCAGAGTAACGTCAGAAGAAAACCCGGCGGACGCGTTATCGAGAGGCAATAACTCAGGAGAGGATTTAGAACAACAAATTTACATACCGCTTCCACCAGATCTCGACGGCCTAGTATCACAAGAGTTCGTCGGAAATGGCCCCATCAGGCAGCCCGAGACACCCAAAACCAAAACTACCACCGAACCTAGAAGAATTGAAAACAGGGCCGGATGGGGTAAGGCAAGTCTCTGACGAAAGGTTGATCAAACACATAGTTGGAGGTGGTTGGGTAGAAGAGACAATGAAGGTGTATAATTCAGGAGTCAAGAAATTTGTCAAGTTTAACGAGCAGAAAGGAAGAAATAGGGAGAGGTGCTTACCAGCCGAGAAGGAAATGATATATGATTTCATCCTATGGGCGTGCAAAAGGAAAGACCCGAGCGAAACTTCGGCAGAGGCGGTAAAAGCGGACACTGTGAGGAAGTACTTAGTGGGACTGAAAGCGTGGCATAGATTGCATCAGCAACGTTTCCCAGAGGTGGACGAGGAGGTGATCAGGCTAATGCTAAGAGCTTCAAAGAACTACGAAGCTGAGAGGAGACAGAGTGGGAAACAGTCAGGGCCGAGTTCAGAGCCAAAAGTAGAAAAGAAGAGGATGGGTGAAAGAGAAAAAGAGCCGGTCTTAGTATCTCACCTAGCTCAGATAGTGGAGGAGAATGCGAACGGAGGAAATCGAGAAGTAGCGATAACAGCAGTAGCTCTGGCAGCGTTCTGGGGTCTGGCCAGGCTGGGCGAACTGGTTTTGGACAAACCGGAAAAGAGGGTACCGAAGTTGAAGGATCTAGTGTTGGTGAAGGAAACAGGCAACTTAGAGTTAGCAATCCATGAAGCAAAAACGGCAAAAGAGAATGAAGTACAATACCTTATTTTGAGAAGGCAACCAACAATACTCGACCCGGTGCAAGCGCTCAGACGCACAGTGAAGTTGAATAGGGTACAACAGGACAACCCTCTGTTCTCATATGTGAGGGATGGTCAACGCTGGCTGCTTTCAAAGTCGGAGGTCATGCAGGCGATTGTAGGAATCTGGCGAAGGAAGGGCTCAGAAGGCCCTACAGGGCACTCTTTCCAAGTAGGAGGAGCGTCCTTGTTGAATTTCCACGGGTCGTCGATAGAGGCAATAAAAGCGCAGGGAAGATGGGTTGGTAGTTCTTACAAGCGCTACGTAAAGGAGTATTCGGAGGAGACAAAGGAAGAGACAATAAAGGTCCTCTGTGAATTGAAAAGAAAATAGAAGCGATTAAGTTTGAAATACAATACAGAAGATCAACATATAGAATTGTACCGGAGGATACCAATATAAATGAGGGTGAGTACACAATCTTTATTAAGGTTTAAACACACGTTGAGCAAGCGCACCCTGAGAGAGCCAACCGTGAAGGTTTAGGGGGCACCACATCCAGAGGAGTGGGGACTTGTCAGTGCTCTAGACACAATGCCCAGAGGCTAGGGGTCTGACAACTCCCCTCCTCAACATCCGGTGAGAATCCCCCCCTTCCAGTCTCTCCTCATTCACTAGAACACAAAGGGTTTTCAGTACCCTGAGGTCCGAAGTGAATCCCCGGGAGAGACTCGGAGGGGCCCCCCAAACCACTTGTCCCTCCCCTCTAGACCGGGAACGGTAGTCCCAACAGAGGGATGGCAAGTGTAGGGATTCCGGTTAGAGAGGACCGACAGAGCCATCCCAGGCCCCGTAGAGAGCAAGCTCCGACCTTGCAAAACTCCAATAGAGGAGTAGACCAACAGCACATTGGGTTTGGATGTTTAGGTTTTTCCACATACCACGGGTCCAATCTAAATGGGTGGTCAAACTGATAATTCTTGAGCGTAAGAGGTTTGCCAACACCATTATGGAAATGACGTGTATTGAAGGGAACAAATGGAATGTGCATCTGTTGATTGATTTCCATGTTGTGGTTGAATAGGGTAATTAGTTGTACTTACAATTGAACGGTTAGGTTTGCTGCCCAAACCTAACCGATCCTTCTACATACCTATCCTTAACCTAACATAGTACAAACCTATCCAACTGGATCTGATTTGTAATCATCCCATCGGATCCGTTGTGTAATCACAATACAATCCAAACTGCTACCGATCAATCACCTCTGCAAATCCCTTCTTTTTTTTTTGCTCAACTTAACTTGCGTGTTCTCTCCACCTCCAGACAGAGCTATTTTCTCCTACGTTGTCGGACTCCGTGCTACGAACCGGGAGAATTTGGCCATCTGAAGTAGGGAGTTCAACGTTAACAAGTTTTTTTAATCGCTCTCATTGATTTTGATATCTTTACCAGCTTACACATTTCAATATCCATCTCTTCATCTTCAAAAGTATCATGACACGTCAGAGATCAACTATCCGCAAGAAAAACGCTGGAATTCATGTTCCAGGCTTCAAGTCAAGAACCTCACCTAGCTATTTCAAGTCAAGAGATAAATATCAAAAAGAAAAAACGATTGGCAAGCCTTATTGTTGTCATCATGCCAAGCGAAGTGAATTAAAAATGAAACTTATTGAGGATCTTGGGTTACCTTTAGATACCAAATTCATTTTTAGATATTCTGTATTTAATTGACCTTTGGGTGAACCGACTAAAACTTTAATTAACTCAGGAACGGTAGTGGTCATTAATAAAAAGGACCTTTTGATTGTTTTGATTGTTAGATGTACCTCTTTTGATCAGATGGATACTGAACTTAGGGAAAAATACGTCTACTACTTTCCTTCATGCGCGAGCTAGAAACCAGTGCAAGGTACACAGTTCTTTGAAAAAACATGATTTAGAAGAAGGAGAAGAGGAGGAAGAACCTTTATGTGGCTGGATGGGCTGTTGTGGTTGGCGAGGTGGTTGTGATAAAAATAAATCAGCGGGTATTCAGTAGTTTCAATTTTTGAATTCTTCATATTTGAAATCATACTGATGATATCTTATTTGATATCCTTGGTTATGTATGATTCATTTCTTTGCTTAGGTCCTTATGCTTTGAATGCTTTCACATCAGCAAATATAGGCCGCATTAGGACTGATAGGCAAAGGATGGAAGAGTTCCATCATATACGAGATTTCTGGGCTCAGCAATTTTCCTCTTTGTCTTTGAAAGTGTTTAAGACAAATATTGCACTAGCCGCACAAGCTAAGGTCCCAGGTTTTGATGATTTAAAATGGCAATCAACAGTCAATGGTAAAGTATTTGCTACTAATCTTGTAGTTACCTGTGATGTTTTTCACAATCATCCACACACCGACAAAGACCATTCAAGATATGCTTTTGGCATGTGGTCTTTGATTGAGCACGCAACTGGTGCTCCTTATGATAAGGAGAAAGGGAGTCTATTTGGTAAAAACAAAGGGGTGATTCTTGGTGATGTTAAAGGTTCACGGTTTTGTATTGACAGTTTTAGAATAGAGGTAGAATTGGGTGTGTGTAATGGGGTGTACGATATTTTATGGGATACTACGGTTAGTTATTATCATTGTTTCTGTGTTCAATATCTTAGAATGATTGATTGATATCATTTATTCTCTAGATTCCCCATTATACCACTTCCTCCATAGCATATGATGCTCTAGGGATGGTGACAGATGCCAAAAAAAGTAACGTAACCTTGTATGGATCCTCCTGCCAAATATCTGAGGCTCTGGTCAACCGGATCAAGCTACTAGGTGAGAAGAAAGATTGGATGACTGAGGCCGAATGGAAGCTGAATTGTGATCTTAGGGTGAAATCTTGCGAGGAGATCTTTAATGATAAGATGTCCAAAGCTCATACAAAGAAGAAATCAAAAGAGTTGAAGAACTCTCTAAAATGTTGTGAATGACAGAGCAAAGAAAAGATGGGTTGATCATTTTGTAATTCAGATAATTTTTTAAGAAAAGATGGGTTGATCATTTTGTAATTCAGATAATTTTTTAAGAAAAGATGGGTTGATCATTTTGTAATGCAGATAATATTTTTTTAGCAAATGTTCCCATGGTGAGAATCACAGATCAGATGAGCGGATTTATTACCACTTGGGAATATGCTACTTAAAACTCCCCGCAGATTCACAACAATGTGAATTTTCTGCTTGATGATATATATATTTTTAAGTTGTTATATTGCCAAAATTATTTATTCACATTGATGTGATCAAAATCACACCAATGTGATTGTTTGATTTGTAGAAATGGAAGTGAAAGAATGGGAATAGCTGCGCTTTACGTAATTGCATTATATCAATCTGAACTTCACATAATCACACCAATGTGAACAATTTTGTGGTGATGCATTGTTTCCATATCTATCACATTGTGAGGTAAAAGATATCAGGCATGAGCCTGCTATACAAGTCTCATACATATCTGCTTGATAATCTTTGACATATCTGCATATATTAATTACATTCCATTGTGACAAGTTTATGAATTAAGTTGATCATCCATATTGATCAACTTAATTCATATACTTCTTACATATTTTTGAAATCAAAGAGCTTGTTTTACTTTATGTTGATCCTTGTCAGTCACCAGCTTGAGGATGTCTGAGGGGAGTTGTGTCAACTACATATTATATCAAGAATACGCATCATGAATGATATTGAAAACCTAAATGTAATATGACACAGCTTTGACACTTTTCAAAATCATCATGATCTGATTACATTTTTGAAATCAGAGAGCTTGTTTTACTTTATGTTGATCCTTGTCAGTCACCAGCTTGAGGATGTCTGAGGGGAGTTGTGTCAACTACATATTATATCAAGAATACACATCATGAGTGAGATTGAAAACCTAAATGTAATATGACACAGCTTTGACACTTTTCAAAATTATCATGATCTGATTACATTTTTGAAATCAGAGAGCTTGTTTTACTTTATGTTGATCCTTGTCAGTCACCAGCTTGAGGATGTCTGAGGGGAGTTGTGTCAACTACATATTATATCAAGAATACGCATCATGAGTGAGATTGAAAACCTAAATGTAATATGACACAGCTTTGACACTTTTCAAAATTATCATGATCTGATTACATTTTTGAAATCAGAGAGCTTGTTTTACTTTATGTTGATCCTTGTCAGTCACCAGCTTGAGGATGTCTGAGGGGAGTTGTGTCAACTACATATTATATCAAGAATACGCATCATGAGTGATATTGAAAACCTCAATGTAATATGACACAGCTTTGACACTTTTCAAAATCATCATGATCTGATTACATTTTTGAAATCAGAAAGCGCTGTTGCCTTATGACAATGGTTAATCCTAAGTTACTTGACAGATCAAATCAAGTTGTCTCAACATCATATTATCTCAACAATACAGTAGACTCTGAGAAAACCAATAATCAAAAAATTTGGACCAAATCTATTGGTTTTGACAGAGTATCTGTTTTGTCAATTTTCTGAGAAAACCGATAAAAATCAAATTGCAGCAAAGATATTGGTTATGACAGAGAGATATTTGTATTGTATTGTATCATACACATTTTCTCAGAATTTTTAGAAAAGAAATTTGTAAGAGTTTGCTGCTTGGCACCTTTGACCTGGATTAGGCGGTAATGTCTCACTGAGGCCCTGATGACGCGTTCAAACCCTGTCACTTCATCTTCTCCATCATAGGCCATATATCTCAACATAGTCTCTGAAGCTTTGAGAAACTCACGATGAGTTGGTCGAGGTGGTGGTGGTGTTTCTTCAACTGCAACTCTCTCTTTCATATCTTCTTGAACACTTTCAAAGATCTCTTCGGGTGTCCATTCTTCTAAACCACTTGAATGCTCGCCAATTGGATTCATGAGCTCGGATAAGGACATTTGATTTGGTTTATGGACAAGATTCAAACTTTCAAGACTGTCCAAGTTGGATGTCAAAGTGCTTCTAGCTTGATCATCAATTATTGGATCCAAATCGAGATCTTCAAGATCAGTGTGAGTGTCTTCATTCTTGATTGATCCATCTGGATTGCGAGCGGAAAGAATGCCAGACTTTCTCCAGCAGTTTGCAATTGTGGTGTCAGAGACCCTAAACCAGGCCTCGGCTGCAAGTTTCATAGCATCCAGTTGATGAATCTTGTAAATCTCGCCAATTGGGATTTGGAGCTCATAACAATCAATTGCATAGTTGATAAATTCGGATCGATAATAACACTTGAAATTGGCAATGATGCCCGCATCAAGTGGTCGAACGTGAGAGGTAAGATTTGGGGCAAAGAATTCGAGGCGGATGTTTGTTAAAGGTCTCTCTGGGTTGACAGAGTGACCAGAAAAGTTGTCAACAAGAAGTAGTATATTGTGACCCTTCAATTTGAGCTCTTGGTCCCAGGATTCAATCCACTTGCAAAAGATCTCGGTCTGCATCCAAGCTTTCGTGTTGTTCCGATAGTAAAAACCAAGTTGCTCGCCGCTCCTCCCGTTAAAGCACGCAGGTTTCTTAGATTTTCCTATGATTAGAGGACGTCGCTTATCGGATCCATTGGCATTGATTGCAAAAGCATATGTCAGACGACACTTGTCTGACTTGATCCCAGACCTTGCATTAAAAGCTAAGCCCTTGTCCGGTGGCATTCTACAAAAGGGTGATGTACAACATAAGCAAATTGAAACAATGTTCAAATTAATGTAACACAGACGTACCCATAGAACAGGCCAGTCTCATCCATGTTATAGATATCAGCAAGATCATAGAGATCTGTTATAGCACGCACACGGGACCTCTCTTCAGCAACGGTATCAGCTGAAGCTGAACCAGCTTCACCATGACGTTTAATCGAACGTAGACCCGTTCGGCTTTTAAAACTGGTCAACCAACCCTCAGAGAGATGAAGCCGGTCTTTGTCTGGTACCTTGAAGAGGTCCGCAAAGCAATTCCACATCTCACGCATCACTGGGCCAGTCAAGATAAGACCCAAGTGTTCAGCCTGAGTCACCCAAGTCTCAAGTGCTTGGGTCACTTGAGGATGCTCAGTCGTAGTTATTCGCTTCGAGTGAAGACCAACACCTGATTCGTAATTGGCTCAGAACTTGCTCTCTGTCTCTTCTTTCAACCATTCCGAAAGCCGGGGCTGTCCAAATAGCAGCTCAGGATACAATTCTTTAAATCTTTGAGCAGTCTTAGTTTGCTTGCCCCCATTAGCATGATGCCAATCTAGAATCTCAATTCGCTGAGAGAGCGTCGGGTTGACCTTCTTCACGACTTTTGCCTTTTTCTTTTCATCCTTTTTTTTGGTTGATGAGTTTTGCTGTGAAGTCTCCGTATGTTTACGCTTCTCTGAAAACAAAGTTTGACAGTCAACACATCGTTCATTTGAGAAAGCGAGCTCCGATCAATTACAATAACCCACTGTTCAATGCTTTCAACAGCACTGGACGTGGCTGATCAGCCTTCAGAATCAGCACCTCCAATGCGGCCTTTTCCTCCTTGTTGAGGTCAATGGCTGCCCGAGCAACATCCCCAACTTCTCTGATGCGCTCAACCACCTTCCACTCATCAACAAGGTTGGCTGCTTGATCGATGAACCGTTCTTCAGCGTCGGTAAGTTTCTTTCCTGAGCTCATCAACTCTTTCAAAGGTTTTAAGCGAGCGTCGTTCTCGGATTTCAAGGTTGCAAATCCCTTCTCAATGTGAGAAATCGTGTATCTTCCAAGGTCCTTGGCAAGCATAATGTGTATTAATATATGATTTTGATTGTGAGGTGAAAATGCTGCAATGAACAAGGTTATACGATGAAGTTTGGAGCAAAAAAGTACAAAACGACGAAAACCACAAGTCGCACAACCCCCTGAAATTATCGGTTTCAAAGCTGGGATACCAAAAAAAAGTATCGCTTATTGGGTTTGACAGGTTTATTGGTTTTCCGATCAAATTTACCGCAAATAAAAAACATTTGACCCAAAAAGTATCAGATTTTTGAGAGTATTGCTTTTGACACATATCGGGTATCTCAGAGTGTACTGTACAAAAGATTTATCTGAAGATTTTGCATGATTACTGTGTAATCATATTATAGTAGTTCATATATCAGTATCTATATATGAACTGACAAATTCAAGAGATTTTCAGGCAGGTACGTCAGATAATGTACCTCATCTTTTTCACCTGTGGCGCCTAAAACCATCGAGTCTGAGCCCGATGAGCCGCGGTCCCTTTTCATTGGGTGCTGACCCGATAATCTCCGCCAGATCACTACAGATGATCTAGATCAAACCAATTCCGCCTCATCAGCAATGTCCAAGTCAAGTTCAAGTCCAAAAAAAGTTTTGTATGTTCATTACGGTCATATTCCTTGCTATACATCTAATATAAGAAGAAAAAAAAACTTGAGTCTACAAATCCAGAGGTTCCCAGATCACCCAGATCGATCTGAGCAACCTCAGATCGATCTGAGCAACCTCAGATCGATCTGAGCAACCTCAGATTGATCTGAGTTCTCTCAGATCGATCTGAGAAACCTCAGCTTGATCTGAGAAACCTCAGATTGATCTGAGCTTTCTCAGATCAATGAGAGAAAACTCAGATCGATCTGGGCTTTCTCAGATCAATCTGAGAGAACTCAGATCAATCTGAGAAGTTCCTCCCACCAAGATCAATCTGGTGACTGGCTTGTACTTCCGTCAAATCATGTACCATCAATCCTGACAAGTCCTTTGCTCCATCGTCAACTTCATCCCCTTTACGCTTCACCCCTCTCAAACTCCATAGCCCTCAGAGGCACAGTGAATATCCCTTGCCACTCTTGCAACTCGGGGATGTAAACAATCTAACACAACCTGAGCAGGCACTTGGATCGAGTGTTCTAAGAAATTGCAACTCCTTTGTCTCAGGTCCAACAATGTTTGCCTGGGATACAACATGTACCTTCTGCTCCAATATTTTCAAAACTATTTGATTCCAACTTGGCAATCGTTAGTTACTCTACACCATATAGGGTTTTTTGATAGTACATCATAATCCTAGCTACATTTTCTCAATAGGGGACTTTTGCTCAGTTTGATAGTCCATAGTCCTTGCTAACCTGAACATCGACTCACAGTCTCAATGCGACTGAATAGAATGGTTTCAACAAATGTAAAAAGATAAACATATATTGATTTGATTAATTCAAATGGGTGAATTCATTCAATGAAATGAAATCATTCAATGAGGCGAACCAAATGACACTTTAAGCAACGGAAAGCAAATTGATCAATTGCATCGGATGAATTCATTCAATCGAGTGAATTCATCCTGTGTCCCAAAAAGTGATACATAAAATTTCAATCAATTCATTGGATTGATGTATTCAACATAGTACTTAAACCAATGAATTGATTGAAAATAACCAATTCAATCCTGTGAGCCGACCCGAAATCACCAAACAAATCAATTTAATCGATAGATAAAATTGATCCTTTCAATCAATCCAATTGATTTGATCAATTGGTCCAATTGGTCCAAAACAGTCAATTCTATAGTCGATTCTTTCAATTAATTCAATACTAGAGCAAACAATCGGATCAATCATCAAATATACCAAGGTTAAAATGATTCGATTCAAAACAGTTTGTAAATGATCAAATCATATAGAATTGGATCAATCACATTTCAGATCAAATATGTATGTATGTAGTTATGTGAATGAGCATTCAATAGAGAAACGCTCGATTCACATAGTTAAGTATTTCATATTGTCAAAGATTCACAACAAGCAATTGAGATGGAAGACAATTCACATGGTTATAACATTTGATATTGTAAATATCTCATCCTGCAGGCGATTCATAACATGCTTGTGTGATCAAAGATATTGATTGTGGTCAGAGAAGAGTAAAACTATGTATACCTAAAGTATAGTTTGAATTGCTAAAGAAATTGAGGAAGGCCTAAAACAAAACGGTATTCCTTAAATGAATGGATATAAAGGGGTATGATCCAAAAGAGGAGGGAAGAGAATATCATAACTGGTGAATTGTGATCATCATGGCTATTCAGGATTCTGACTCAGATTGAGATGGTGTTTCATACTCAGTGGATTCGTCTTTGTCATCCCCGTGTGTCTTTGTCTTGTGAGCTTTCACATGTTGTGATTGAGTTCGATTAGAGGTGGTTGTGTTTCGAGAAGTTTCAGCTTCACCCGAGGTTTGTTGGATGTGATTGTTGACTGATTGCAATCCACCTTGACTGGAAGTTTGATAATTCGGAGTGATTTGTTGAGTAGTTACAGGAGAAGCTGTTTGTTGTTGAGAGGCGGCAATCGATTTTGTTTTGTTTTTTTTACTTGATTTGTTTTTTTTACTGGGTCTTGGGACAATTTCAGAAGCGGGAATTTTTTCAATTGTGAAGTGTCCATTTCGAATGTCACTGAGCCATTTCTTTTTCTGTGAGTCTTCACAATTGCGAAAACCCAAAGCCAGCTCTTCCGGTAAGAGTTGGCTATCTGGTCTTTTGAGGATGACTCGGATTGGCCATCCTTTGTCTGCAATGACCTCCAGAGGGTTGTTGGATTTTGGAAAGGCCTTACCGGGCATGTGTACATCTTGAATTGTAATCAAGGAAAGATACTAATCAGCAGACTGGATCTGTGTAAAAGACGGAACTTGAAGTTCTTGAAACCCACTTACCTAGCAATTTATTGAGCTCTCTGGTCAATTCAGCCCTGCGCGCATCAACAGGTTGAGGTACCTTCCTCTCAATTTCCTGAGCCACTGCCTTGCCATGCACGTAATACTTGAACTTCTGCGACAATTTCATATTCTCGTCAGCCCACTTTGAGAACGACTTGTTTGTTGAAAAAACTTGAACCCAGCCATCTTCAACATCACAGCTCAGTGCAGTCAGGTGATAGTGAATGTGGAATCGCTGGCTGACGGTTGCAAACTTTCTATTTAATGTAAGTCATGGATACCTTAGCGTGCACCTGAGAAGACTACTTACATCATGATGTGCGGCTCGGAACGCAGCTAAAGACTTGAGCTGCATAGTTGCCATCGAGTCGGTGGATTCAGGCTTCCCGTGATTGGCATGAAGCTTCTCAATATCTACTAATTCTTCAAAAATTGGTTGATACTTTGCTTCATCGGCTTCAGATAGCTGGTGAATCTTAGGAGCCGATACTTGTGCTCGTGGATCTTCAATTTCATTCATCTCGACATCTTCATCTTCCAGTTCAACATGCCCGCCTGTTGATGATGATGAGTCCGGAAGTTTTGCTAATGATAAATCCGGAAGCTTTGCTAAAGCAAAGAAGAATGGGTCTTTGAAGACCATACGTTCATCCTTAGTCTTTGCATCCCACAAGTCACCCAAGGCCTTGTTGCGACGTCCCCATCCAGCT
The DNA here is from genome assembly GCA_022264835.1 of Melampsora americana. NCBI lineage: Eukaryota > Fungi > Basidiomycota > Pucciniomycetes > Pucciniales > Melampsoraceae > Melampsora > Melampsora americana. Next base: position 65,978 of record JAIFHY010000050.1, on the reverse strand, counting down.
GTATCACCACGAGCAGGTACTACAGTCACAGTACAACACCACGAAAGTTACAATTATTCAGGTTGCGAGACAATTGATATTCAATAAACATATCCATTACATACCTTCGATCGCAAGAGCCTCCTTGCCAAATGCCAAAAAGCGTGCATAGCAGTTCAAATTTTTTTGTTTCTTGGAACCCTCGTTTCTATTAGCACTTGGAAATAGTAAGTAAAAATATAACAATATCGAAACTTAAAACAACTAGAATAAAGCCAGAGGAAGATCAAAGAAAGATGAACATACACAAGTTCCCATATCATAGTTTCGCTGATCCCACCAATGAGCGCTGCCATCAGCATCCGTTTCTCATAGTCGCGCCGGATCAACTCCACAAGGGTCTTGATTTCACTTGGAGTTTGATTTTTGTGTCTAGACTTTTGTATCTTCTGTTCCATAAGGGCAGTCCTGAGTTCTACAAGTGTCCACTTGCTGAGTTCGGCTTCAAGGTTATCGATTGTCAATCCGGGGTAGTTCGAAGTGAACTCTGGTTGATTCTCATCCTCGCCATGGTCATTGAAGGTGCGTGAGTCTGCCATACCATGGTCAACACCACGTTCTTGCTGATTGGATGTGTTGTTTTGTTGAAGTTCTTTGAATCGCTTTGATCTATTGTTGGTATCGGACTGATTCCGAGCACCACTCTTGCGATTTGTGGACTTCAAAGGTGCAGTAACCAAAGAAGAGCGGAGACGTTTACCCGAGCGTGTTGACATTTTAGGGGATTAGTTGATAGGTGATTTGATGATCTGAATGAAAAGGAAAATGTGATAGAATTAAAGAGTATGAGATGGTAGATCGCGTTGTTGAGAGGTGGATATCGCAAATGGGTTCTTCCAAAGTTCAAATGTGTTCATTACTTAAATCCAAAAAACGATACATGTAATGTATTGTTTTATACCTCAGCCCCAAACATGTTGTTGAACTTCAAATCATTCCCGTTCTCAATACCTTGAAGATTTGATACCATCCTCCTGAACCTGAAGAGGTATTCAGTCCACCAATTTCAAGACCGTAGAACCTCGAATCATTCAAGATCTCAAAGATGTGACACTGCAAAAGGAAGTTCTACGTGCCACACCAAAAGCGAGAAACATGTTATTAGTTACATCTCATCTTGACTGAAATTATAGATTACCAGATAGATTTCAGATAACTTCAAGTGTAGGTCACATCCATCTGATTTGGGGCCTGACTCAACAGAAAGAAATCTGTAGAGTATCTTTCCAAGGTTGAATTAAATGTAAACCTAGCCAAAAGTGGACTCCGGGACAGCTTAAGGTAGCATATCAAGGAGAAGCAGAGTCCCTAAGTGGTGGGTCAATAAGGGAAAAGTGAGCGCCATTCATGGGATAATATAAGGCCTATAACATGAAACTCCATGACTCTGTCATGAAAGAGTTTGGGTCTGTTTGTTGTGAGAATGTGATGAAAAACACATCTTTTGAGGGTTTAATCTGAAATAAGAAGGGCAGGGAGGGGAGATAAGTGTAGGGTCAATACCAGAAATAAGTCCGCCATCTATGGCAGAATCAATGATCTCAACTATAAAACTCCATGACTTTGGCATCAATGAGTTTGTGTGTGTTTTATGCCAGAGTGTGGGTGAAAAGCATAATTTTGAGAGTTCAAGTGGAATTATACCAATGAAGGAGTGGGAATGAGACAAAATGGCATTATGAGACTGAGGATAAAATTTCATTTTGTCATCTGGGGGGACTCCATTCACCATGCTTGCTGCTCCTTCAAGGTTCATGGAAGGTTTCTTTTTGGGAAGGCATGTCAGAACTTGTCTTTTTGAGAGTTCAAGTGGAATTATGCCAATGAAGGAGTGGGATTGAGACAAAATGGCATTATGAGACTGAGGATAAAATTTCATTTTGTCATCTGGGGGGGCTCCATTCACCATGCTTGCTGCTCCTTCAAGGTTTATGGAAGGTTTCTTTTTGGGAAGGCATGTCAGAACTTGTCTTTTTGAGAGTTCAAGTGGAATTATGCCAATGAAGGAGTGGGATTGAGACAAAATGGCATTATAAGACTGAGGATAAAATTCCATTTTGTCATCTGGGGGGGCTCCATTCATGAGATTTCCCACCTCTTCATATGTTTGGGGATGTTTTGATGTGAAAATTGGCGCACAGAATCATGATGCACAAGTTTTTGGTAAAACTTGCAAAAACCAGTTCCTGATGTCATTTTGCATATATATTCAACCCCAAACATATGAAGAGGTGGGAAATATGGTGAATGGAGCCCCCCCAGATGACAAAATGAAATTTTATCCTCAGTCTCATAATGCCATTTTGTCTCATCACCACTCCTTCATTGGCATAATTCCACTTGAACTCTCAAAAAGACAAGTTCTGACATGCATTCCCAAAAAGAAACCTTCCATAAACCTTGAAGGAGCAGCAAGTATGATGAATGGAGCCCCCCCAGATGACAAAATGAAATTTTATCCTCAGTCTCATAATGCCATTTTGTCTCATTCCCACTCCTTCATTGGCATAATTCCACTTGAACTCTCAAAATTATGCTTTTCACCCACACTCTGGCATAAAACACACACAAACTCATTGATGTCAAAGTCATGGAGTTTTATAGTTGAGATCATTGATTCTGCCATAGATGGCGGACTTATTTCTGGTATTGACCCTACACTTATCTCCCCTCCCTGCCCTTCTTATTTCAGATTAAACCCTCAAAAGATGTGTTTTTTTAGAGAAAGACTTACGAGTACACTGAATCTAGAAGTGGTACTTAAGTACAACTTTATTATAATCAATTTATTGCCACAGCAGAGTATCCGCCATAATGGTCTCATTACGCTTTCAATGCTAAATGTGTTGTAAAGGCACCTTAAACATGTTTTCTTACAGCAATCATTTTGATTCATTATATCTCAACATGTCCTCAACAGGTATTCCAGCTCAGCTGGACTATAGAAGGCTGAAATCAGACTAAGCAAGCTTATATTTATTGAAGATACTTTTTGTATTGGGGGTCATAGGAACAGGATAATAAAACACAAGAATATCATTGAGGTCATCATCTATCCAAATGCCTGATATATACTGATTTGGGGTATGTCCTGGTAGGTCACCATTTCAATGTCTCAGCTGTCCCAATGTCTGATACGTACCAAATTGGGGACTGGCTGATCCATTTTGATATATCGTTTTCTCAATCGGACTGGATCCTGCCCGATTGAACTCATTCTAATTTGACATTGTTGACCTCGATTTGACTCGGACTAATTCAAATACTTACATAATCGTAAAGACTAGGTCATTCGAAAGATATTGATAGGATGGCTGTTAAATGATCCTGTTGAATGATTCCTTTCAAGGTTCACACACTATTTAAAAAGTGTTAGAAAACATTTGAATCACCCATAATGGCCTTACCAGCACGCCTCATCCGATTCGACAAGAAGAAGAAAAAGAAACCGAAGAAATCGGCGCTGGCAAGGAGGTTAGATGAGCTGAATTCTCAAGAGGCAAAAGCATCAGCGGCAATCATGCACAGGCTGGTAGGTGGGAGTGGCTCAGATCCAGTTGATAATCGTCAAAGCAGAGACTTTCATCCATACGAAGCTGCATGGATCGATGTGGAAGAAGAGGATGATCAGCCGGCTTCACACGAATATGTCACGTATAGAGAAAGAACTCAACGTGAACAAGAGCAGATGAGACGCGCGGCCCCATTCATGTTTTCTGAATTCATGAGGTGCTCCAGGAGGACGCACCAATGGGGAGACGAGGAAAGTTGGAATCGGGACTGGAAGGTTGCTTGTAATTGTAAAGAGCTTCGTGAAAGAACGATAGATGTTGTTGATATCACCAGTCAGATTCGCATTTCATGCTTTATAGAGCGAAACACACGGTTGACTTACTTAATCTTTTTACTTCATCTAATATGCCACTCTGTATACCAGGCCGAAAGAAGATCAATGTGGTCTTCTGCTCGTGTCAGCTTGACTCTGTTCGACTAATTCAGATGGGCCTAATGGGATCAACAGCCAAGAACGCCGTAACGGCTTTTTCGATTCGACTCTTACGGCTTCATCATTTGATATGGAAACTTTGTTGAGTACGAATCAGCCCGTTTTGTCTAGCCCTTGATGAATACCTTGATGGACGAAACGCGATAATCACCTCGGCCAATGGAGATCGAGTAAGACCAGCTTACTATAACGATGTGCCGTATGCTTATTGTATGGTATGTAATTATGTAGCCTCGCGACTGGCAAAAGCCGTTTTCAGCAGCGGTTGATGCTTATCGAGAAATGCTACGTCTTGAGGGAGAACTTAAAAAAAAAGCGCTCAAACTCACCTCTTTGCAACAGCTGGCGGCCAACTGCCCTCGCTGCTTTGGACCTCGAGTCGAAGGGAAAAGAGAAGCTGAGCCAGACGTCATTGTCTGTATGGACGGAAATTTTCAACACCGACGACATAAAGCGGCAAGTGCGGAATGGCGTGGAGTTTCAAATGTACCGTCTCTTTTTCTTCCTCAGGGCGAGGTTGACAAGTGGGATGATCACAATCAAACCAATGTTGAGACCAACAATGACAACATCGTAAGTCTCAAAGTCAACTTCCCATCAAGATACTGATGGTTATGTTCTTTAGGACCCCTGTACAGCCAGTCACACTGCAGCCAATGACGCCAGGGGATCCCAAACTTGGAGTGCCTGCGACGAAACAGGTTTGTTTGGGATGGCCTGTCGGCACGACCACGTGTTGAAATTTATCAGCATTGTGCAGAGTGGGGAACGGTGAGTGTCTTTGTTTTCTCGTTGTCTATTGTAGCATCGATCTCACTAATTTCTCATGTACTTGATAATCAACAGTGGACACTTTCCCGTGGTCGTGATTGACTGGTTAATCAAGGCGTTAAATCCTTCAGGAGACAATATAGAGACAAAGGTTGCAATATTATATGATATAGGTTGTACTTTGGAAAGGGGATGGGAGAAAGTGGGTTATCAGTTCCTTTATGATCTTATGGTTCTTCAATATTGACTTGCACTTACTTTGACCAGAGGAATCTATTTCAAAAGGAACGAGAAGCCGGTCAATTCATGTTCGGAACTGGAGCCTGGCACTCGTATGCCCATAAAAGGTCATGCCAAATCAAATACAATCCTCGATTAAATCCGGACTGGGGCATGTCAGACGGAGAGGGGTTAGAACGTATATGGTCAGACTTAAGTGATTTAGTAGCAGTGTTACGATATTCCACTGCGGACCATCGCCTGTGGGCGTTGCACCTTCAAGCGGTCTTTTATAATGAACGGGGGAGACTGAATAGCGGTATTCTTTGATAACTCATCATCTTTCACTTGCATGCTTGCTGAATTTGATTTGATTTTTTGTTCAGTCGAATCAATGATCAGGCGCATGAGGGATATGAAGAAGCTGTTGAGAGAGAGTCAAAACAAGCTCAATCAGCTACTTCAAGATCCTCACTACACTATTGAATACATCAAAGAGCAATGGAACCGACAACGTGAATGTCAGCTCAGAGTCATTGGCTCTGACAGCATCCAAGCTTTGACAGAGAAGCTAGCTCATCTAGTAGACCTAGAGGAGAATTTGCACGAAGCACAGTCAGTGTAGTGTCTATGCTTTCATCTTTCACCTCTCGATTCTAACCATCATCACAATAGGCTTGAACTGAGGGATCTGCGACGTAAGAGGCGTCGCACTCGAAGTCAAGCAGATGAGCAACGCATCCTGCGTCTGCCTGACACTTTGACCATTATTGAAGAGCAGATTGATTTACTGATTGACGAGCTTGGGTCAGACGAGTTTCGAAACGTTCCAGGAGCAAACAGTAAGTGCAAGGTATAAACAAGATGCACTGTGATCATCTTTCTAACTTACTTTTGAATAATTCAGGCAGTCTAGGTAGGGCTCTGATTCGTTTACAAGTTTCTAAGGGAAGGCTTTATGAGGCCAAGGTTGGGGTTTTGGAGGAGGCAAAACAAGTAAACGAGCGGGCGGGTGAGAATCATATTTTTGATACTATCTGTTAGATGAGGGTAATTCATTTTGTGGATTGTTTTTAGGAACTCGTCATCTACAAAGGCATCTAAGGCTACTAAGATCAAAGGAATCCCAACTGAGAAAAAAATTTGTAACCTTTGAGCGTCAAGTTTTAGCATTCAATGGTTCTTTTCCAGATGCAACTCCAATGGAATGCCCCGAGTTTAATGAAGTAAAATCCACACCAATTGAAGATAGGTTCTGGGACTTTGGTCGATTAACTCATCCAGAAGAGGCTTGGGCCAAGGATGTGAAATTACAAGATGGAATCAAATGGTATCTTGAAGTGACTCACTCCGAAGATGAGCTACGTAGGATTGGCCGCGAGTGTAGACAATCAATTGAATGGGCAATCAAGACATACAAGAAATTGATGGACCTCAAGGAGGTCATATTCAGCAGAAGTAAGTTGATTGAGTATGTTTTAATTTTGTCGTGCTGTTTTCATCTCTTTGTTCTCAACTTTGTTCTCAACTTTGTTCTCATTGATTTCCATGTGGCTTAGATGACTCTCTAGACGATGATAACAATAAGTGGGTGATGGAGCTTGTAACCCCAAATAAGACTCATTGCCTAAGGCTGTTGTTGGAGAGCAGGGAAGTGCTCATCGCATTGTTCTCTAATGAAATTCAAATGCATACTCGTTTGTGGATGACATGGAATTGTGGAATATCAAGGGTACTCTCTGGTACATCATATTGCACAAATCTTCCAGTCGCAGATGAAGCATTCCTGAAGACAAGTTGGACCAATTTGATGCGACAAGTTAATCATATATGGGGAGATCTCACACAAGCTCGAGTTATCCAAGGAGAAGAATGGGAAGACGGGATGGAGGAAGCGGAAGACAATCCGGATGACTTGAATGTGGATGGTGTGGATCCAAATTTTGTACCATTCTAATCCTACATGATAACTTGATCGCAAGACCTGTTTTTTGATCTGACATAAGATATTGGGAATTGTAATCGTGGGTAATGGCTTTTGAAGTGAAGTAATTGAGCCGCAAATCTGAGGTCCGTAAAGCTTCAAGAGTGAAGATAAGTAGATCTGGTGATTTTTGAGCTATTGTTGGTTTTGATGACGATGTTGGTGATTGATGTCTGGTAAACAGCAAGATGTCGATTAGTTATGGTTCTTTGAGTACAATGAGAAAAGGAGTAGTTATATTATGAATACCAAGTAGCTCAATATAGAGTGTGCCATACGTGACTTCAGCCAAAGTCTCCAGGTTCATTTAATAACAGGTGTGCTGTGTTCTGGTTGAAAGACTAGATGCTGAGTTTAGATCGATGGTACCTAAATGACTTATATGTACTACACATAGGTAGTATGAGAAGCACGGTGCCAGATCAATCTCAGTCGGGTGAGCGAGAAAGCTCTTAGATGGATCTAAGTGTGAAGACCTTCTCAGATTGATCTGAGAAAGCCCAGATCGATCTGAGTTTTCTCTCATTGATCTGAGAAAGCTCAGATCAATCTGAGGTTTCTCAGATCAAGCTGAGAGAACTCAGATCGATCTGAGGTTGCTCAGATCGATCTGAGGTTGCTCAGATCGATCTGGGTGATCTGGGAACCTCTGGATTTGTAGACTCAATTTTTTTTTCTTCTTATATTAGATGTATAGCGAGGAATATGACCTTAATGAACCTACAAAACTTTTTTTGGACTTGAACTTGACTTGGACATTGCTGATGAGGCGGAATTGGTTTGATCTAGATCATCTGTAGTGATCTGGCGGAGATTATCGGGTCAGCACCCAATGAAAAAGGACCGCGGCTCATCGGGCTCAGACTCGATGGTTTTAGGCGCCACAGGTGATCTTTTTAAGACTCCAGATTCACATTGATGTGAACCTGGATTCACATTAATGTGAATATGAGCCATACAGATTCACATCAATGTGAATTGGATTCACATGAATGTGAATATGAGCTGTACAGATTCACATCAATGTGAATCTGTATGGTTTGAAATGTGAATCTGTACAAATCCGGATTCACATTAATGAGAATTCAATTCACATTGATGTGACTCAGTATTGCTCATATTCACATTGATGTGAATCCAATTCACATCAATGTGAATATGAGATTCACATGACTGTGAATCTGTACAAATCCGGATTCACATTGATGTAAATATGGATATCTCTCAGGACATCAAATTGTAAAAATTAAGGTGAATAAGTTTCATGCATAAAATACTTTGCACAAAATTTCTTTAAATTTTGTGGGAAGTTAAATAATTAAAAGAAAAAGATTCATAATAGATTACGGATATCAAATATATTTTGTAATTTTTGAAAAAAACATTTTTTGATTCAGAATCATCAATATCTCAAAAGCCATTCATTTTTTGGTTCAGAATCATCAATATGTCCAAAGCCATTCCACTCTTCCTCTTCTATATGCTCCAAATCATCATCAAAGCCCATCTCTAAGTCATCAATAGCTGTATTCTGATGGATAACCTGTGTCATTGTGACTTGATCTTCCACATCTGACTCATTACCGTGAATATCATCCTCAGTTGTAAGATTAGGCTTTGTAATCTTTTCCATTCTAAACATGTTAGCCTTGATATCTTCTAGCCAAAGATTTCGACCACTATTCATCCTATTGAAACCAAGCTTCAAGGCATTGCTAGTCAGTTTGGAACCTGGGATTTGGATTATCTTGATATCAAAGTTATCACGTAGTATAGACACTGGGTCAGGGCCACGGGGAAATCCTTGGTCTTTTCCAATTAAGGTAGCTAGAGTATCAGATTTCCAAAAGTTAGTAATCAAACTTTCTTTGTGATTGCCTAATGGTGAATGATACTTACAGAAAGCAGTCCGTAGTAATGCAGCCAAATCACGCTTCACTAGTTCGCCAGGATCAGTCTTTTGTGCCTTTTGGGTGTTTGACATCAGAGTTGATCCAATGGTTTGCGCAAAAACCTCAGCCACTGAGAGCCCTTGGGCACAGGATGCAAAGACCCTTGCAAAGTTGCTTTTAGTATTAACATATACCGCCATCTCATCATGTGAGGTAAACTCTCTACACCATCCAGGTGAGGCCAAAGAAGCCTCAGTTGATGCATGAGTGCTGCAAGCCAGTAGGTAGTAGGAGAAGTCCATGTTGTTGGCCTCATTTTCAATCTAAGTTACGACCAATTAATTGTCAGAAGAAAAGAAACTGAAAGATAAAGCATGAGATTAAGGGAACTATGATACCTGAGTGTGAATACGTTCTATACATTTGAGAGACTGCCGATTGTAGTCAGGGAGGCTTGGTCCAGATCTGATTCCAGCTGCCACCTTTGCATACTCTTTTGCCACCTTATCCTTACAGACTAAATCATCATACAGAGCTTGCAATTGGCCCCAGTGCTCCGGCTCCAATTCCAGTCGTACCTGTTCAGCTTCATCATCAGCATCTGTTTCACCAGAAGCTGGAGTTAGACCAGATAAAGTGTAAAAAACAGAAGGATTGAACACTTCTTGGTGTTCATTGGGCAGAGCTTTCCAGATCTGGCCCAGCTTCCAATTGCGGTTTGCTAATATGCCTGTCTGACCGCCTTTAAGTGGCACTGTTTGATACCAAGATGGTACATTAAAAACGGTGACCATTTGTTGCCAATATATACAAATAGGAAGAAAAAAACTGCTTACTCATACGGTTTTTCCTTTCTTTGCTGTACTTTAACCAAATTTGATAGCATCCAGGTTGTCGGCGCCCACCCAGCTCACCCCTGTGATATTGTTCAAAGTTAGTGTAACTTATGATGAGGTTGGAGGTTGAAAGATGAAGGTCTTTAACTTACAGCGCTTTGTCTAGAGTGAACTGACTGATATTACCCATAATACTCAGCATTGCCTTCTGTTGTTTGTAAAGTTTCTGAATTGCTCTTGCTTCAATCAAAATCAGTGGTGGAACTGCAGTTCCTTTTTTCTTCTGAGAGCGATCAACAACCGCAATTCGATCAGGTGGCCACTGATTGAGTATGTTCTTATAATCTTTGATGCTTGGCAGAGTTTCCGTCTCAACATAGTTGGCAGAAGTGGAAGTGTTGTTGGTTTGGGTAACAGGACATTTATGGCGATTGGTATCTATGCGATTGGCGAGGTGGTTGAGAATTTCCTCAGAATCACTGTCCTCCTCCTCCTCCTCATCATCATCAATATTATAATTGAACTCCGGCACTTCCAAAGAATCATCATCTTCTATTTTGTCCACATCCTTGTTGTCAAACGTTTGGTTATCCTGGTGAGCTGAAATAGCTGGGCAATGTGTAGAACAAGCAATGGTCTTGAGTTTTTTCCGATTAGAATTGGAATTCCTTGACTCTATGGACACTTTCCGTTTGGGACGGGAGGACTTGGTGGTGGAGGTGATTGTTCCTTGGGTTGATCTTTCCACTGCTTGTGATCTTGTCTTACGCATTGTGAAGGGGGGAATGAGATAATCAGACGAGGCCTATGTATGATTTCTAGTGGAGATGATAGTCGGATGTTGATTGAAAATGAAAAATGTCAGGGTAAACACTTGGTTTGTATATGTGATTGAATCCATTAAGAGACAGGTGTCACAGCCTAAAATGAGATGAATTACAGGTGTCGTTGTAATGTAATGATTTGACGACTTTCAGGGTACAAAAGAATGACAGGTGTCATTGTAATGTATTGATTTGTCCACTTTTGGGGATGCAAAATTGTATTTCAGTCTGTATCCACCACGGCCCATTCACAGACAGATTTTAAGAAGATACAATGATGAGATAGGAAAATTGTGGCTTGGCTCATAAGACAGAGACACGTTTTTCCATATTGGGAAAAATTGACTGGTATCTTTTGGTAGACAGGGGCATAGATTACTGTCCGATTGGGGCCTACTCAAAGGTGGGGGCAGTAAAACAAAACATAGTTCCCTTCTTTGTCTTAGTTCTATCATTGTGCCCTCTCCATCCGTTTTCCTTTTTTTAAATTGATTCATCATTTTTCACAGTATCCTACTTACTTGAATAGAAATCTCAAATTTAATCAAGCAATATCTTTCTTGAACTCAACCGGCTATGGGAAAATGCATCAAGATTGAATGCCCACTCGGTGGTTCAGCCAAAAAGAAGAGGCGTACCCAGCCAGAGCCTCAAGGGGCAGCAATAGTGGCTGGAGAAGTTGAAGCTAGTGATGCCCAATATGTCAACAACCACCTCAAAGAGATTGAACAAGCACTTTTTGAAGCTGGCCAAGGGAATGAGATGCAAGTAGATGGACCTCCTGCAAATGCAATCAATCACGCCAATCACCCCAATTCCAACGCTCAGCTTGAGGATAACTACATCAATAATTTTATTTCAGCACCAGATCCTGAGGTGGCCCCGAATGTAGACATCAATTTTTCTGACTATGTCCAAGGTCCATATTACAAACGCAAACAGATAGCAGAAAATGCAAACTGGAAGAAGGCTATACCTAAGATGTTCATATCTTACATGAAACTGGCGCAAACAACATCTCAATGGGGAAACATTTCAAACTGGAACCATGATCACAACCCAAAATGTTTTTGCGGGGCAGGAGACCTGAGGAAATGTAACATTGACATAGTAGACATATTGGGTGAGTTCCTGATTATATCAACAAATATTACAATGATGAGGAAGCTAATGTCCAATGTAATGTTGTATATATCAGAATGTCGTCCAGTGGAAATTCAGTTCTGTGGATGTACAATGGATCAAGTACGGCTCATCCAGATGGGATACATTGGAGGATCACCAATACATCCACAAATAGCATATTCTATCAGACTACTGAGGTTACACCACTGCTTGTGGAAATATTGTACAGTTAGAACCCAAGGTTTTACGCTAGGGCTGGATGAGTTTCTTGACCCAGCTAACCCCTTGATGTTGGTTGCGAAAACAAATCAGGTAATTAAACAAAAGATTCCTCATCTTTTACCACCATATTTTCTGTGCTTGTGTTCTGATGAGAGATTAGTGCAGCCTCGAAAATGGCAAAAGACCTTTGCATCAGCTATTGATGCATACAGGAAAATGCTACGGAAGGTAAAGGAACTCACCATATTTGCATTAGATCTCACAGCATTGGACCAGCTGGCTATGAACTGCCCACGGTGTTTTGGGCCGCTCCAAGCAAATGAACATGAAGATGAGTCTGATTATCATGTTTGCACCGATGGAAATTTTCAACACCGCCGGCATCTTGCAGCAAGCTGTGAGTACGAGGAAAAAGGAATGGAGACACCTCCTCTATTCCTGGATGATAAGAAGGTGGAAGAGTGGAAGCTACGAGTTAGTGGAAAGCCCTCAGTTCGTGATCCAGCGGTGAGTTTTTTTAATTCTGACATCATTCACATGAGGTGATTTGAATTCACATCAGGTGTTTCCCATTCACCTCATGTGATTTGAATTCACATCAGGTGTTTCCCATTCACCTCATGTGAATCCAAATCACCTCATGTGAATTCAAATCACCCCATGTGAATGCATCACCTCATGTGATTTGAATTCACATGAGGTGATTTGGATTCACATGAGGTGAATGGGAAACACCTGATGTGAATTCAAATCACCTGATGTGAATGCATTCACATCATGTGAATGAAATTAATTTACCTCTCTTCAGGTAATAAGAGGACTGATGTGATTCTGTCTGCTTAGGACTCTTGTGCAGCAGCACACACAGCTGCTTCAGATGTACGGGGAAAATCTACTTGGAAGGGGTGTGATGAAACTGGCCTGATGGGATTGGCTTGTCGTCATGATCATGTCTTGAAATTTGTGAATGTGGTCCAGAGTGGAGAGCGGTGAGATTTTCTATTAATCTAACTTAATCTACTTGGCCAGTGGTTCTAATTAATTCTGGTGACTAATTGTGGCAAAATCATTAGTCAGTATTTTGTACTGGCGTTGCTTGATCAGTTAATCCAAGATACGGCAAAGCCAGGGAAACCAACAAAAAGCCACACAGTTTTTTATGACATTGGTTGTACACTAGAAAAAAGTGTTCAGAAGGTGGGGTTCTGCGTTTCTTACTAATACACTATCCAATATCTGATGTAGTTCTTGATTCCACAGAACAACTATTTCAAGGAGGAATACGAGCGTGGCAATCTAAAATTTGCAACTAGTGCTTTCCATGCATATGCACATAGATGGACTTGTCAGCTGAAGTATAATCCCCGGCTGAATAAGGGCCATGGATTGACGGATGGGGAAGGAAATGAGAGGATCTGGTCTGATAATGATCCTCTTATAGCACAAAATCAATGTGCCACAAAACAACACCGGGTTGACGCAATAGACCTGAAGTCCAGTCATGGAAATGAAACAAGATGCAATAATGCAGGTATGTAATATATTGCTCAACATAAACATCAATGTAGGAACTGAAATATAATCTCTTCACAGCACGTTCAACTGAGGTGAAATTGAATAGAGCACAAGGAAGAATCAAGGCGGCTTTGGATACACTGCAAAGGCTTCAGTCTCAAGATCCTACTTTCACATATGGTTATTTTTCCAGACAGTGAGAACGGCAGAAGGCCACTCAGCTGGCTGCAATGGACGCCTGTGGTGCACAAGAGAAGCTGGAGCAGCATTTGATTGCGCTTCTTGATTTGGAAGAGCAGGTGAAAGATGCGCAGTGAGTGGGGATGTTTTGATAACATTGTGAATAATTTGGACTGACAATGGACGAATTTAATATCTATGGATATCTCAGCAATGAGCTCTCTCGTCTGCGAAGAAAGAGGAGAGGAACTCGGACAGAAGAAGATATGGCGCTATTCCTCACATTGCCAGCCTCAATTGTGGAACTCGAGATGGCAGTTGAGGAAGTGAGACAAGAGTTGGGAACCCCTGAGTTCACTCGACTTCGAGCCACTACAGGTGGGCAATCTGATTGCATCAGACCCTATGTATGTTCACTAATGCATTTGATTTAAAAAGGTCTTAAAGCCGAAGCGCTCATACGTGTACGTCTGGCTAAGATGAGGCTATATGAAGCAAAAGTGGGTATAGTTGAAGCACAGAAAAAGTGGGACAAAGAGGGTCAAGGCGAGTTTTTATTTTTTGCAAATTCTGAAGCATAAATTCATGTTAGAAAATTGTTTTACCTTAGGCACAAAAGCACAAAAGGGTCTCAAGATTCTAATGAACAAGAAACAGTTGATCTTTAAGAGGAAGTGGACTTGCTATCAAGATCAAGTGTCACAATTCAACAGTATTCGGCCAGTCAGCCGTATGGTTTGTCCATCACTTGATGAAGCCAAAAAGCTACAATTTGAGGATATTTTCTGGAACGTGGGGGCGCTTGCTCATCCTACAGAGAAGTGGGCTGTAGATCCAGGAACAATTGAAGGTATCCAAGCCTTTTTACAACACAGGTCTTGTAGTGAAGAACTTTGAAGAATTGGACGAGAGACTCAGCAGATGGTACATGAGGCATTGAAGACTGAAGGCAAGCTAGATGGCTTACAGGCATTGTGTAGCAGTGGTAATTATTTCTATCATTTGGTTTCAGTGATATGTTTTCTAATCTTATTATGGACTTGTGAATATTTAAGATTATGATGCTGTAAATGGTGGAGGAGATCTAATTGAATTAGTGCAGCCTGGTCAACGTATTGCAAAGGATGTTTGGGATGTAAATGTGGAAGTCTTGAAATCCCTGCATGACAATCTTCAACAAAAACATTGCAGAACATGGATGAACTGGAATTCAAATATTGTGGAATTGCTACAGAGATCCTATGTTTATACAAGGATGACAGCTGAGGAAATAGGCTTATTGATCAACCGCTGGGAAGGATTGGTTTCTAGGGGTATGTCAACCTGGGAGAGTATTGTAAATGCTGAAAGTGTAGAATCAACTGCGCTGGATGAACTTGAAATATTTGAGCAGGATATGCTGCATGGGGAGGAGGATGATGTAGCACAGCTTCATCAACAGGTGGATCAGCTGTACATTATGGATGACACCACTGATGAAGAGGATCTTTGGAGTGAAAGTGGGATGGATGGTAGATCTGATCAACTATATTGGGAATCAATGGCTTTGTTTGCTATTGTAGATTACAAATAATCATTATCTTGGTATTTTCTTACTATTCATGTTGTATGCCTGTGGATCTTACATATTTGTTTCTGAAGTTTAAGATTATGAAGAAAACTATGAAGCTTCAAATTAATTCTATTATCATCTCTGATGGATAGCATATATTCACATATAGGTGATATGTCTTCACTTATCCGGCAAATGTATTCACATATAGGTGATATGTGTTCACATATAGGTGATATGTGTTCACATATAGGTGATATGTATTCAGATATACATTCAAATATAGGTGATATATGTTCACATAGACGTAATTTGTATTCACATATAGGTGATATGTCTTCACATATGTGGGAAATGTATTCACATATAGGTGATTTGTATTCACCCACAGGTGAACCTAAATCACCCATATGTGAATGGACTTCACCCATATGTGAATGGACTTCACCCATATGTGAATGGACTTCACCCATATGTGATTATGTTCACCTATGGGTGAATATCATTTTCACATATGGGTGAACCTAAATCACCCATATGTGAATGGACTTTACCCATATGTGATTATGTTCACCTATGGATGAAAATGATATTCACCCATATGTGATTATGTTCACCTATGGGTGAATATCATTTTCACATATGGGTGAATATCATTTTCACATATGGGTGAATATCATTTCCATCCATACGTGAATGGACTTCACCCATATGTGATTAAGTTCACCTATGGGTGAATATCATTTTCACATATGGGTGAACCTAAATCACCCATATGTGATTATGTTCACCTATGGGTGAATATCATTTTCACATATGGGTGAACCTAAATCACCCATATGTGAATGAACTTCACCCATATGTGATTATGTTCACCTATGGGTGAACCTAAATCACCCATATGTGAATGGACTTCACCCATATGTGATTATGTTCACCTATGGGTGAATATCATTTTCACATGTGGGTGAACCTAAATCACCCATATGTGAATGGCCTTCACCCATATGTGATTATGTTCACCTGTGGGTAAATATCATTTTCACATGTGGGTGATTTAGGTTCACATATGGGTATTCACATGTAGTATACATTATGTGATTCATATACATGCAAATCCAAACATTCATGGAATAAAAATAAATTGTGTGATTCTGGTTCACGTGGATGTGACTCTGATTCACCTATGTGTGGATTTTTATTTTCATGGGCATATGGAAGTATCATAGTCTTTCATCTTATGATCACGTATATGTGATTGAGATTCACATACAGGTGAATCTGAATCACATTAGTGTGAATTCAATTCCTAAGATTATCCATGGGTATATTTTGATCTGCACTATATGCCTTTATTTGATCATAAGCGGTGTTAAAGGTGCTCCTAGCTCATGTACTGGTGGAAAAAGTACTGAGCGGTGAATTTGAGTCCGACGCGTCGGGGCGGCGGCGCGTCGGACAGTGAGGTTTTGGCTATCAGTCGATAGGAAGTACACATTTCCTATCGACTGATACCCGAAGGGTCGGGTAGCCACAGGTGCTACGCAACCACTCCGCAATGACTCATTTATTTTCTACCTCAACATTGTGGAGCGCTGCGAGCACAATTCCTCCGCAATAGTGTCGCAATATTGCGCAGAGCGCAATATCACCGCAATATCGCGGAAAATTGCGGTATAAGCGCAACATTCGCAATATTCTGGTGATATTGCTCAGTTCACCAAAGTCAAAACCAAAGAAAAAAAAATTTTAATGTATAAAAGGAGACATTGAGTGATTTTAAAGGAGATTACGTTTATTTTAAAGAAGACAGTTTTTTTTTATTTTAGAGGAGAAGGATGGTTTTACTTTAAAAGAGACAAATGGAAAAGATTACTTTTTTTTTCTTTACACTTGTAATATAAGATTGATTAGCATTGGATGCCTCTGTGAAATCACCATCTGGTATGATACCTTCCTTAAGCCATGCTTGGGAGCCTACTAGCCGTTCCATAGTTTTAGGCAGCATTCCACCTCGAGAAGGAGTGCAAACATCTGCAGCTGCTGAGAATGTTCGCTCGCAAGCGCATGAAGTGGCGGAGATCGCTAGGTAATCACGAGCAACATGTGCCAGAATGGGGAACTGATGTTGGTGTTCCTGTGGAGTGACAACATTAGCAAAGTTTGATGTTGATCAAGGATGAATGAGAATAAATACATACCTTCCACCATGCAAGGGGGGTTTGATTCTTATCCTTCATTGGATACTTCCCTGCCAAATAATCCTCAAGCTTGGATGTAGAAGCTTTGTTCACACTGGAAGTTGAAGGTCCAAAGATGTCAAAATTGAAAGCATTGGGGTCGGCATCGGTAGGAGCTGGATCATCTTCTGGAGTAGGGGAAGGCTCTTTCTCCTTAGATTCATCGAGTTGTAAGTTGAAGGCATGCTCAATGGCTAAATTAGCCACGATATCTTGCTCAGGATAATGAATAGAAAAAAACTTCCCTCAAAATCGAGGGTTGAGAATTGTAGCTAGAACAATGCTGTCACATTCGACAGCTTCATTTTGATACTTAGTGAGCCAATCGATCATATTGGCGATCGCTTTGTCAAGACTTGCATAATCGAGTGATTCTGCTTGAACAGTTTTGAGCTCTGAGATGACCCGCTTGTATTCTTCTAGAAATGTACATCCGGTCGGTCCATTCCCCTCAACTCGAGCCGTTGCGTCTACAAATGTCTACAAAGAAAGAAGTGCCTTTAGTTTATTGATGTATCAAATGTAATTAGAAGATGTTATAAAAAAGACATACCTTCAATACCTTGTTCACTAATTCAACTGCATGCCATTCTGCAGGTGAAATGGTTATGCCCTTGAAAAAACAGGCCTTGCGATCGGCTGCAAGCATCGAGTTGATCACCTGCATATCAATTTATAGTCAGCATACATACTCAAAGATGGAAATGAAATTAACCCAAACTTGGAGCGTACCTCATGGGCCTCACAGGCAATCTTCCGACTATTGTAGTGGCTATTCCACCGCGTCTTGCAAGGTCGCTTGAGCATCTTACCTTGATATCCCATACGCGTGGCACGAGCTTTGAAATCGCTTTGCCTGGCCGCACTACTAGCGATTTGACCGCTGACGGTATTGACCTATATAAGTTACATAGAAAATTAAATACTAATCATGGTGAACAATATACAAAAGAGAAAGATTGAGAAAGATTGAAAGATGAGTGGAACATACCTTAACAAGTGCTTGTGCGACAATATCTGATTCTGTACCAACAGACTCTTCTGAGTTTTGATCCGTACTATCATCCTCATCATCAACGCCGTCAGGCTTGTCAGGTAAGCCATCTCCCTGATCATCATCAGATTCCGATTCGTCTATCTCAATGCCATCCTCGCCGCTATTCACCTCAAGTACTGGAATCGGAAGAGGAATGCCTTGTGGAACACTTGGATTTGAAGTGTTGACTTTCTGGCCAAGCACTCTGAGTCCATGCCCCACTGTGAGGTTCAGTTTATGGGCATAGCATCGAACGTGGTTCACTGAACTGTCCCAATGAACTGGACTGTCAGCAGATATAAACATGTCTTGAAGTTCTCCAGCCATTGTTGGATTGTTGCCTCCACTGTCCGTAGTTTGGGCTAACATGTAAGTAAAAGCAAGGAATAATTAGTTGTTGAAAAAATAGTTGATGATTTATAACAAGGATTGAAAAGAAATGAAAAATTGGACTTATCTTTTCATGAAGACCGTGACGAATCAAGAATCGTCCGATCGGTCTTGCTATGAGAGCACCAAAATGTCTCCATGCTACCATCTTGAGGGTCAGGTGAGTCAATTTATAAGTCCAATTGTTGTCGATGTAATTGGCTGATGCTCCAATAAAAGCAAACCGGTTCCCTTTTGTAGTCCAAACGTCGTGAATCAAACAGAACTTACCTATGTTCGTCTTTTCAAAACAAAGTGAAATTAAAAAAATCAGTTGAAAAGAAAGAACAAGTAAGATGAAAACGAATCACTTACTTTGACATTCTTGATGACTATTTTGTGCAATGACAAATGTAGTATTACCGACTGTTGTGCTGCCCATGTTTTTGAACGGACAATAGCACCTCGATTGACTGTGTGGAAAGCGGCTCAAAGCGCCGGGTCTTCAAATCGGGGCCAAGGCAGTGCGTGACGAACGATCCACATGACTAGAATCATGTTCAAGAGATCGGCTGTGAATGTTGGCCCGCCTACAAATGAAGATAATATACCCTTGTTGTCTTTCTTGCTGGCCAGTTCTTGCTGTTCCTTGTAAGAAGGTGGGAGTATAAAACCAGCAGCTATTGCCTGGTGTCGCATCTTGCAGACCGGACGGGTGGCGCTGCCGTCTCGATGGCCCCGTAAGTTGAAGTATGATACTTTACTTTTTCCACCTTTGAACGTTTTCTTGCAGAATTTACATTTGTAATCACGGTCCTATAAGTTTGTAAATATGTTAGTCTTGCACATTGAGATAAGTATGAACGAACACACTTACTTTGGGTGGATCGAAATACTTGATGAGGTCTTTCACATCGATACTTCGAGCTTCGTTGTATCCCGGTTCGTTTGACCCAACCACCGCAACATCAGAGTCTTGCGAAACATCCAACTCAGCGGGAACCTCGTAAACCTAAATTCAAGGAAGAAAAGAGAAAGGGTTAAGATGATAAATGATGATATAAAGTTAAAAAAAAGATCGGCTTGGATAAAATGAACTTACGTTGTTTTTGAATCACTTGAATTGGATAGGGGTCCCACCTGGTGAAGCAGAAGCTGCTGAGCCTGTCGGAGATTTAGTACGACGGGTAGATGAGGGCGACGCAGCTGACGGCGATCTAGCACGCTTGCTAGTTGAGGAGCGGGTCTACACATAATGAAAGGGATCAAAGTCAGTACTACAAGACTCACGATCGATCACATAATGAGTTGAAATTCACTTACCTTGCCTTGTGAATTTGGCTTAGCCTTATTCACAGCGGCTTATCCTGAAGCAATCTTGTGTTTCACAGCTGGTGGTCGAGGTGAAGGAAGCCGACTGGAAAGTGGAGCTGGAGTCCCATCAACAGGTGTTGATGGACAAGTAAGGGTGATACGAGAGTCGTCGGGAGTATTCACAAAACCCTGCTGGGTTTGAGAAGGGCTAGGTGGTTGGAGAGTCCTAGTGGATGACTTACCCGGAACTTGAAGGCTTTGAGAAGCGTTCTTGGCAAGAGGCATCCTGAAGAAAGAATAAAAATAAGTCTTGATGATGTACTCGGATATAAGGATTGAAAAAGACATACCTATTTGTATAAATAAGCGTCGTTTGATTTGATGACCCACAGCCGCTGGTCAGTTGCAGGTAAAATGTCGTCCAGGGGCTGTTGTTCAGTGTTCGAGGATCTGTCCAAGTCCCAGCGCCACATGCCATTTTGGGTCGTGCGTAGTTGTATGGTGGTAAAGGATGGATTGTGGGTTATTCAAGGAAGATGAAGGGTGGGTAAAGGGTCATTACACCGCTATATTGCGTGTAGTGGCGTAAACCCGCCATTGCGGAGCGGTTTCTCGAGAGCCCGGGTTATCAATCCCGGGTTGCGGAGCGCTGGCACCGCACTAGATTGTGTTGCTATTGCGGCGCCCAAAAGCACTACACAACCGCAATATAGTGCGGAGCTCTTGCGGTATTGGCTGAGCTTGACACCATGCCGTCGTGTGGACCATTGGTGTTGTTTGATGCATTTGAGTCCTTTGTGATCTTCTTGAACTTGAATAAACCCGCATTTAAGTCACTCAGCCAGTTAATTTGCTTGCTGTTCATTTTGTCAAAACCTAGAAGCAAATCGTCATGCCGCAGTGTAGATCCGGGCAGCTGGACTGCTTCGACTGGAAAGCCCTTTTCCCTGAGGTATTGAGCAGGGTCAGGCTTGCGAGGGAACCCTTGCTCGGGGCAGTCACCAATCACCTTGACTAGACAGAAAGAGGGGATTTCTTGTAAGTATATGACAGATCAAAAAGATGTTTCAACATATAGAGATGTGACCCATAGATCTTACATAAATGATTACGCAAGAGCGAACTCAGTTCAGTTTTCATTTTGTCTGCAGCCTGAGGTTGCTTGGAGACTTTCGGAGTCGACTTGAAACCAATAACAGCTGCTAGTGCTTCCTCCACCAAAGCCCCTTGATTACGAGTGGCAAAGATTACCGGGAAGTTGCTCTTTGTACAAACAAAGTCGGCCATGTCTTGGTGTGAGGTATACTCAACACACCAGCCATCAGAAGGTTTCCCTGCTTTGGTGTGGACATGGTACCAGCTGCATAAAAATAGTAAGCGAAGTCCATCCGGGTCAATTCGTTCTGGATCTGTCATCACCCCACCAGTCAGTATTGACCATAATGGAAGGGAACTCAATCAACGTACCAGAGAGTGTATTTCATTCACATGCTTCTGCGAGAGTTGATTGTGATCCGCAAGTGTTTGACCGCCTGGGTGCCCTTCTGCCACGCTGGCGTGGACCTTGGAAACTTTTCTGATAGACACCCATTTGTCGTAAATGATCTGTAACTTGTCGCAATCGGCAGGTGACAAGTCAAGCGGCTGTAACTTTTTGGGCAAGGGTAATCCAGACAGAGTGTAGAATATGGCGGGGTCATAAACCATATGTTCCATATCAGATAGAGTGGTCCACTTATTGCCTATGATTTGGTTACGTTTGGCAAGACTGGCTGGAGGCACTTTAGTCAAGAGTAAGCAACGTATACACATGGATTTTAGAGGTCAGAGTGGGATGACTCACTATGTGTGTCTTCAACAAACTTTGAGTATCTCATCCAAAGACAATAGCCATCTGCCTTACGCGATAATCCAAGATCCCCACTTACAAAAACAAAAAAAATTCACTGATATAAGTGATTTTGAATTACACATGCAAGTAAGACTAGAGTTACTGAGAAGGGCTTACATGGCTTTGTCAAGGCTGAACAAGGTTACAATTCCCATCAGCGCAAGAATCTCCTCGTGATGATTGTAGAGCGCCTTGATCACTTCCCCTTCTTTTTGGATATGAGGAGGTACCGCTGAGGCAGTCCTACCATATTGACGGCGTGCTTCAGCAATCTTCAAGGTTGACCACTCTTTTGCCAGGCTTTGGTAGTTTGAGACTGTAGGAAGGGTCCAATTGTCATTTGATATGCTGTTTACTGAATTCAGGGTGGTGGTGTTGGTGGTGGTGTGGTTTGAAGAATTGGCAAGTTGAGTTCAAGGACACTTAGTTGCCGGTGGTTGAGAACAATTGGAATTTCCAAACAGTTCCTCTTCCTCTTCTCGGGTTGAACTGGTCACTGAGATCATCATTGCTTTTGAGGTCCTGGTGGTCTTCATTCCGGCTCCTCTTGTTGGTTTGTCAAAGATTGCGTTTGGGGTGGGTTGCAGCCGTATCAATCTGAGTTTGGGTTTGATCAGATGTTCTTCTTTCTGAGTCTGCTGTAGATTCATTCTGTGTTTGGGTTTGATCAGACAATCTTCTTTCTGAGTCGGTTGTAGATGTTGTCGTGGTGATGGTTGTGGGTTTAGTGGCTTGAGGGCGGGGAGGTCTCTTCTTGGTCTGGGGTGCTGGTGGAACAGTCTTACAAACTTGACCAGATTGGCTGACACTCGTACTCAATTGGATAGACGTCTGGGATTGTTGAGATCGGGTGCTTGGCATGCTGGGAGGAAGTAGTGATTTTTTTGATTGGGATTAGCTGGCTGGGTGGTGTTAAAAGAAAAATGAAATTGTTAATTTATACACGTAACATATGTATGGAATCAACTCTTGAGGGAGGTGTGATATCTGTATGTATGTATTAACTCTTGAGGCGCTCTACTAAAATTGATAATTGCTGGGTTTTTGTAATGCAATGATTCCTTCATTTATCCTCATTTTTTCTCGTAACCCACCACCCTTCACTTCATCACACATTACAACCCTCAAAACGCAACAGACATTCATATCAACCCAACAGAAATTTGTGAAATCAGCAACATGTTATTGATGATCATGTATCTCTTTTTTCTTTGTGTTGATTTGTGATGACTTGATTATTTAGCGAACAAAAGAAAGTACATTCGCAATGTGTACAGTCTTGAATGTAAAATCTTGGTTGGTTGCTCAGCTGTGTAATTGCAACAATTGTCTGAGAAAAATCAGATCTAAACTGTGGAAATGAAAGGAAGTCTATCAGACTGAATAAAACTGGGCAATTGACTATGTCAATTCTCTTTCTTCGATTAACTTGGATTGTTGTGATAACTTTTAACCAACCAAGGAAATAACTCATTTGAAGCTGTTATAGTTTCATTCTAGATAAATATCTATATGACACCTTTATTGTATCCTTTATTGTATCAGAAGAAGATTAGTACGTAGGTTTAACCAGAAATGGAGTCAAAGATTAAACGCCATGATGCAACTTTTGCCTTTGTGAATCTGGTTGTACTAACTAGAATGATGGTGAGATGATCTTATATGTGAGACAGGATATTGGATTGGCCAAAAGATCAATTAACATAATCTATATAGCCATGTAGGTATAATACCTTTAAACAACCCTTATGAGGTTTGGTGTACGGCCCAATATGGCAACGAAGACAATGCAAAGTAATTGATGTTTAAAGTTGTCACAACTTGGGTTATGACATCAAGTGCATGCATTAGTATTCACATTTAATAGTAATGCTTCACGCATCCCTCAAATTATTGAGCTTCAAAATTAAGTCATTTGTTAATACCTAATCCGTGTTGCCGCATATTACTTATATCTGGAATATATATGATCTCTTTTTGTGAGTTTGTATCTGTGAGGATTACATTACCTCATCTATTTAAGGGAACTCAAAGTTTTGAATTAGTGAAAGACTAAGCTTACCACTGTGAGTGTTGTATAGTTAGTGGTCTTGATGGGTATATGTTCCGTTATAGAGGTATCTGGGCAGAATTTTGGGGGAGGGGACCAAAAAAAAAGTTGAAATTTGTGGCTCAGTCCATAGGTTTATGTGAAATTAGAAAGTATTTTTTTTTTGGTTTATATCAAAAAACAAAAAAGTTTTCCTTATACACCATTCAGAAAAAAAGGCCTCAAATCTCATTAATCAGGATATAAGTGGTTCTTTGAGTGGCGCCGAGGTGTCCTTGATGGTTCTTATTGATAGCCCAATCCAACATGAATGGAAAACTGCTTCAATTTTTGGGTTTGTACAAAAACTCTAGAAGTTTTACTTAGGCAATGTGTTTTGGTGACATGGTAAATGTAGGGTCACAAATGCCACTAAAGCAGCCATAAAGTGTTCTGTGAGAGGTGGGTGGGTGTCCATGATGGTTCCAATTTATAGCGCAATACTCCAGGAATCCAACCCAGGTCCAACTTTTGAATTTGCACCAAAACTTCAAAAGTTTTACTTATGCAATGTGTTGCCGCAAAACAATTGAAATAGCATCTATAGCTACAAACAAGGCTATAGATGATCCTTTTAGTATATTCAGGGCTGTACTTGTGAACATGATTGAAATATCATGTTCTTCTCAGTGATTAAACAAAGGAAGTAGGGAAATGGATCAAGATGAAAATGACATCACAATTAAATATATGTGATAATTCATCAATCATTCACCAATGGGGATAATGAATTTTGGGTTCATATATTATGACTCACCTTTCAATACCATAAAATGGGATGATTGTTTAATAAGGATCACTTGTTCACCCTCCTCTTCTTATTTTTCTCCTTCATGATCTCTTCTTCTTGTTGCATCATACTTGCCTTGCATTAGTCTTTTCAAACCATTCATTTAGAATTTCTGCAGCATATTCCACAATTCTCTGTTGTCTCATCTTATTGAGTACTTTCCAATTTTTCTAAATAGGCAAGAAGGGACGAGTCATCAAGGGTCCACTAGGTCCCAAACCAAAGCAACAGAGAGCCGGTGCAGAACCGTCATCTTCATCTCAGGCTGTTTCTGCTGAGCTAGCTGCGGTTGAATCACAATTGGCACTCGCAAACGCAGAAGAATTGAACGGTGCCCTTGCTGGAAGCCAGCAACAGCAAGCCACTCAAACCAATCCAGATTTAATTCGACAAGGTCATGTAGACAGTCCGCCCTCTGATGCTGAAATCAATTGGCCTGATCCAAATTACGGCGACTTAGAACCAACCTCATCTCCGTCATCCTCATCAGACAACAAGGAACCTTCTACACCTCCTACACCTCTATGTACAGGATTAACTATGTTGTTCGGAGAGTATATCAGAGGAGCTTATTACAAATCAAAGCAGCTAAAGGAATATATTTGTTGGAAGAAAGTAGTAGGACCAATGTTTGCTACTTACATGTCTCAGTCAGTCAAGACCTCTCAGTGGGGAGATCGGCAAAAGTGGGATCAAGACTTCAATGAGCCTTGCGCTTGTGGAGTTGGAGATCTTAGGCCGTGATTGCTTGACTTACTTGATCTTGTTGGGGAGTCTCTACCCTCTACGTGAAACAACGTACATTTCATAACTAATTGCTATCGAATCTATTTACGCAGATCGCAAAAAGAGAGAAATCAAATTTTGTAAATGCACACCTGATCAAGTGAGGTTAATCCAAATGGGATACATTGGAGGTGCTCCGGTTCATCCTGAAATAGCATTCTCAATTTGACTTGTTCGCTATCATCACACAATGTGGAAGCACTGTACAGTTTGTATGCAGGGTTTTGCTGCGGCTCAAGACAAGTTTCTTGACCCCACTAACCCCCTCATTCTAGTACCAGGAACCACTCAGGTACGTTCTTTTCATTTCTGGTACTGTTTTTGTGTAATTAATCAAATTTCATCATTTGTACCCGTTTTATTTTAGCCACGTCTGTGTCGGAAAACACTGTCCAGTGCACCTGTGGCTACTAGACCCCTGGGGAAGTACCCGGGGAAATTCGAGTATTTCATCTCGGCTTTACACCGTGCCCCCCCTGTAAGACTCAAGGACTCTCAAGACAGGTCTTGAGAGCTTTTTTCAGGCAAGTCGTGTCTCACAAGACACGTCTGACTCTGCAACCTCAGATGTGTCTGGAGTAATATGCCTATAGAGCCTGCCAGACACATCTGGAAGATTTTTTTTTCCCGCCAAGTCCCACTTCCAGACACATCTGGCGGATTTCTTTTTGGCTAAGTCTCACTTTTATATGTCACCACTCATCTCAATTCTCATCCCTCCTCACCACCATTCTCTCACCTCAAATTCAACAACTCATCAATCTTGAATTTTCATTATTGGCACCTTACATATTGGTCACTCAACAACTTACTGAAGGAATCCAAATCACCCAAACTATCACCATCACATCACTGAATTCACTCGTTTCATCACGTTATCAGATTTCCTTTGATTACAATCACTCACACTCAACTCAATCGTGAACAACCAATCTTTGAATCCATGATCCAAGAGTCCAACTCAAGTTGAGACTCCGGATAATGGATTTGAAGATTGGTTGTTCTTGCTTGATAATTCAAAGAACATTACGAACTTATCAGCAAAAATAAATTCATTTGAGTATTTTCAATGGGTATTGGAGAAAGAACAGTGTTTTATGGTAGAATTGAACTGATGAGGATTTCATTTATAATAATCAATCAACTTGCATTATCATCAATATCCATTTCATCATCACTATCATCCATTATGTACAACTCATTCAATCGCAACACATCATTAACATCATCTTCTTCATCGTTGGCCAGCATCAAGTTTTGCTCAACAATCTCCAGTTCATCAAGAGCTGTAGCTTCAACACTTGTTGCATTCACAAGCACTTCCCACAACATCTTACCTAGCTGCAAAGCTTGCCATTACCAACACATATTGTCACCATGTTCAATCTTGGGGTATGCCACGTCAAGCAACAGCTGGCCTCAATGGAGCCAACGGCGAGCTTTTGTACATGGGGCTCACCAACCAGCGCACAAGACCAAAAGCCGTGA
Organism: Melampsora americana; assembly: GCA_022264835.1. Classification (NCBI taxonomy): domain Eukaryota; kingdom Fungi; phylum Basidiomycota; class Pucciniomycetes; order Pucciniales; family Melampsoraceae; genus Melampsora; species Melampsora americana. Next base: position 38,810 of record JAIFHY010000050.1, on the reverse strand, counting down.
CATGCCCTGTGCAGCCATGTCACACACCCAACACCCCTCACTTCACTGTCACGAAACCTAATATGATGAGACCCATCATATAGCCTTGTATCATTCGCTCACAGTTCAAACATTCAAACTGACATTCCACATTCCACTCACTCACTTTTATAATCTTCTACCAATCTGCTCAAACGTACTAACCATCAAGATGCCCTCCGTAAGATCCTCCTTTCCATTAGTCCACTCCACTCCATCCCATCCCAACTCACTCATTTGCATTCTGAATCCAAGATCATCTCACTGTCATCAAATATCTTCACCTCCATCCCTTCCAAACATTTCTTCACCACTTTTTTCATAACCGCGAGCTTTCGTCATCCGTCAAAGTGAAGTACTAAAGCATCACCTAGCTACCGCCTCCCTGCTTCGAGACCTCAGGGCAGGGGCGCACGGGGCGCATTTTGGTGAGGTGCGCCCCGGTCCATTTGCCGCGAGCCCCGAGCCCTAAAACCGGGGCGCACCTCAAAGCATTGTCCGCCGAAAATGCATTTTTGGCGGACATCCCTTATGCAATTTGGTCCGCCAAAAAATGATTTTCGGCGGACCTCATGTCATTTAGACTAATACCAAAAACCGCAATCACTACAGCAGGTATGTAGGGCATACGTCACCACCCTCCACCATGCGGTGAGCAGCTAGTTCTCATATCAAGATACTGTCAACTGCAGCAGACCACTCCATATGTGTCCAAACTGTAATGCAGAAGTCAAACAATGCAGATCCCTGATGAAGTGACAGCTCAACCCATGAATGCATCACACTGGCACCCATACGTGTCTCCCAGAGAGTCATACGGGAGCGCGTGGAAGCACTTGCAAGGTATACCCATGCAAGGTACACCGCAATGGAATGTGGCCTTCACTCCACAAGCTTGATACATGCATATACACACTTGAAAGAGTGTATGAATGAGTCACATCCCCAGAATTCACAATGAGGCATGCAGGAGCCACTCCAGCGTCCTGACTTTCTACATGTACAGATACTCAACACTGGGGGTGCAGCACAGTGGATGTTACCCAGTCACCACACTGAATACCACCGCAGCTGCGCCAACTGTCATGTATCACACAGTCACATGAAATCCCTGCAAGTACTTTCACAGGCTCAGTATGTGATGTCTGAGGCAAGGTGCTCAATCCACAGCCACCTGGTCAAGGGTAATGTTTACCAGAAGCCAACCCTTGCAGGGCGCAAGCAGATGTCCAGTGGGAGGCCCAATAAGTGACTAGTTGATTACTGTGCAAGGTATGGCACAGGGACTATAGTCCAGCGGTATAAAGCGCCGGTTTTTGGGTCTTACAGCCTGACACCCTGGGTTCGAATCCCAGGTATGACCATTTTGTCACACAGGTGTCCGGTATGTGAAAGGTCAACCTGAGCATGTCACAGACTCCTGGTTGTCACATGCGAACCAAAACCTAAGTCTACCCAAATTGATGATAACCAGTTAGGTTAACAGGACATGAGGTTCTGGCTCAAGTCGAAATTTGATTTCCAATCTCAACCACTGTTGATCAACTATCAGCTTCATTCATCCAAGTCATCATCAACACCACATCAACCTCACACTACCTCCACATTTCCAGCTCAGCATCAATCAAGATACTCGATAACCCTGAATTTTGAAGGTAGGTTATCCACCTTGTTCAAATTCTCTCCTAACCTCACTTGTTCATCTTCATGTTTCTTCTCTCCTTCCCCAGACCTTGAAATCATAAAATCGATCAAGTCAGTCCTGTTCAGATTACTTCAAGTATCCACTTACTAACCTACCATGTCACAATATAACCTCACCAGCATGTCTCAAGTGAGTATCTCAGTCCCAACCATCTTCCTTTCAGACAAGGAGCTAATCGATTTTCAAATCGATTTCAGGGAAGTAACTCCCAAACCAGCAGCACCCCTGCTTCTCAACCAGGATCAGGCCAAAGCAAGGTAAGTTTGTTACCTCACTGCAGCAGGCTACCACATCAAGACTCATAATCGATTTCAACAGATCCTTGCTGAGGCAACCCCCTCACCTCAAGCTACCCCCAGTCCACTCAAGGAGGCAGAGGTGGATGTAGAGATGGAGCATCAGGTACGCTCATTCCAGTACATCAATCCTTTACAAATACTGATTCACATGTTTGAGAAAGGTCGCAAGTGATCACGATGATGCTGATTTCGAAGAAGGGGAAGATTACGATTCCGAAGGTAATGATGCTGAGGCAGAGCAGGTAAGGGTGTTCAGCAGGATTCAAATGCAATAATGCCACTGACACACACATCACTTGCAGGCTACCGAGTTGAATGCTCTTGATTCGAGATCCCAGGCTCAGGTTGAGGTATTCAAGGGTGTCAAGATCCCTAAGGTGGAAAAGGACCCAATTCAAGTAAGTTACATCATCATCAGCTTTCTCCGCCGAGATTGCAATCTCGGCGGACCTCAAGATCGATCATCCTAGTAAGAATCAGTCCGCCAAGATTGTAATCTCGGCGGACTCCTTCTTGGTCAGGTCACGGCGTAGTCAAAGACCGCCGAGATTGGAATCTTGGCGGACTGATTATACATGTGGTGCTGACCGACACATCTTCTCCATGCGACACAGGAACCGGACTTGCCTTCACAAGCTGTTCGCAAGATGAAGGTCAACTCGGCGTTGAAGTGATACCAGAAGTGTAAGCAATAGTAAAGGTTGATAGTCTGCAGGTGGCTGATAAGTGGTTTCATGATAGTCAAGACTATACACGAAAACTCTCTGAAGGCCTTCAGAGAGTTCCAAGAAGAGCGCGAGGCCGAAGACAAGCCGGACGGTTTCTACGGCGAGCTGGAACTGATGATAGGCGCTCTCTCGCTTTCCAACCAGGCTCTCAAGCGGCAAGAGACTAAATTGAATGAGGCCATAACTGAAGGCCAAGATGAGATTGAAATCGTACCATTTCGAAACCCGATGCCTACCCTTCTTAGGCCGTTTACTAAAGCTCCAGTCCGCAAGCCTCGCAAGTCTAGTAAGTACATCTTCTTCTATCTAAATCCCATCATTCTCACTGGTCATTCTCTTCTCTGTAGGCGCGAGTCAAGGTGTGAAGCAATATCTGGACTTGGAAGCTGGGGTGAGTGAGAGAGAGGTGGAAGCGGAAGGATGTGGAGGCAGGAAGCGTAGGAGGAAGGAATACAAGAGTAAGGAATATGTATTTGACGACGAAGAATTTAGTATTCCACTTGGCGATAACGATACGACCGACGGAGGTGATAGCAGCAGTGGTAGTAGTGGTGATGATGAGGAAATGATGGGGCCAGATGCGACTCCGATGGTCGCGGAGGTGGTGATTGCGAGCGATGTCATAAAGAAGAGCAAAGCGCCCAAAAAGAAAGCGGAGAAAACCCCTCAACCCGCTTTGGAGCCGCTTCCCATTTCCAAGGAGTCCATATTTCACAATTCAGACTCCATTCTTGATGTCACCAGTGGGTCTTTTTTTCTTTTCCATTTCTACCTGATCAATCCTTATAGTCCGCCGAAGTGCGTTTTTTGGCGGACGACTATATATCATCCTATCCTCCAAGAATCTCTGCCAAAATGTGGTTTTCAGCGGACCACTATACTTCATCTGATTCTTCAGGAATCTCCGCCGAAAAGCATTATTCGGCGGATGACATCCTCTCTCAAGCCAACCTCTCACTCGTTCAATCACGCAGTCCGCCGAGATATACAATTCGGCGGACTTTCCTTTTCCTCTTTGATCTCTCTCTTCATTTCTTACTTATTCTTTCATTGAAGCATTCGCTGACAAGGCATTAATACTTTTGCAGAACTTCTCAAGTCTCCCACTAAGGCGGAAATCGAGTTCTTGTCGAAGGCTTCTAGCACGTTGACCAATAACATCTTCGACTGGGGCGAAGCCTTGAAGGACTCAGTCGTTCAGGTTATTTCATGCTGGAAATATCATGAAAATAGCCAGCTTGGCCAGCCGAATCAAGAAACCATCCAGCCTTTGGTCATCTTAATGAAACAAACTGTTGAGGGTAAAGAAATCAAAAAACAAATCAAAACTTGTAAGTACCTATTCTCAACTTTCAATTTGTATTCTTTTATTTGCTACCCTAGTATTAAATGATACTTTTCGAACTGTAGGTCCCAGGCTGATTCAAATCGCCACCACCGACCCCTACCTGACTGAGGAGTCTATCAACTGGTCCCTCATAAACGAATCAACTCGCTACCCATGGAAAGATCAAAACCGAATTTTCCGAGGCTTTCACTCAATGGCATGTCAAACTGGGAAAGATCTGGTCTGGACACCTGAGAAGGACATCAAAAACAAGATTAGAACTGCTCACAAAACCCTTCATAAAATCTTAGAAGAATCTGTAGACATTATATCTTATAATACCAAATCAGATCAAATCAAAATTCAAACTGAAGGGGAACATGAGGTGGTTGCTAGTCAAGTTCCCATGTCCCAAAGTATTGCTTGGGCATGGCAGCAATGTATGATCAAAGCTCAGGAGGAAAAAGAAAATAAATCAAATAAAGTTCATCATCAGGGTATGAGTTGGCTTCAACAGCGGTTTTTACTGATTATCTCAGGAGTGATGTTAGTTCATGAAAGGGATGTATACAATAGGGCTCTTCAGAAATATTGTAAAACCCCTAGAACTCCAGAACAAATTACAGCTAGAAAGAATGAATTAAAAGGAACACTCTTAAACCAAATTTCATTAGATTATGTTAGAAAAAATCCGCAAAAGGCCTTGCCTCCTTCAAGAAAGAATGAAGCTCAATCTGAAGCTGTAATCAAGGTGTCTGATCAGGAAATTCAGCTGGCTGCAAATGATGAAACCTATGAATTCAGAAGACTCTCACTTCAAACCTTAGCTTTATTCTTGATGTTTGGCACTTCCGGATTATTTCATGTCTGGGTGTGGAAAAAGGAGCAGAAAATGACTGATGCTGCATCATTGATTCATTTAGCTAGTGTCTTGGCCAATCGTAGAAATGAAATTTCGACCTCAGAGCCACATGTCTTTTACCAAAGGGCTTGGAGTAGACTGGATCACCACATGTTTAGTATCTTGAGGGAATTTATCAATGACAAAGGTGATTTCAAGCGGAACCTGGACTGGCCCACCTTAACTAACAAGTTTCATGACAGATTTGCTCCATCAACCTTATGCTACCTCTACATTTTAGATTTATGCTTAGAGATTCATTCACCTTTGTCTACAAGAGCTCCAGATGGCTCCAAAGCTCCAGATTTTGACATCAATCAGAAAAAGCGTGGACCAGCTCTTATCCCAATTACAGAAACCTTCAAGTCTGTGTGGCCAAGTACATCTGGTGAACCTGTCCCTGTAACTGATCCCAAACAGATGTATATAGAGTCTAATGGGTCTAGAGTGACCAAGAATAATCCACTCAAGGCCATAACTCAGGCCAAGGAGAATGCTAGGAAGGAAAAATGAAATGATGTTGTACCTACTGTGACTAGTGCCAGTACATGATTTGTTGTATTTTCTTCTGTTTTCTTTTATTCTCTTTGTCTACCTCGGGTCTATTCTTGAAATCAGATGCTGTGTTGCACTTGAAACCCATGATTCCTGGGTTCTTGACAAAATCACTTCATTTCATTCTGCTCAGCCTTGCCCCTAGTATGCGCACATTAGCTGGAGTCCGCCAAAAACCATTTTTCGGCGGAAACCATGTTGGTATTACTGGTATTACTAGAAGTCCGCCAAAAATGGATTTTCGGCGGACTCCTTGTTGCGTCCTCAGTGTTATATGTAAGGATCCTCATGTAATCATATGAAATCACATGTAAATATGTATGTCTCCATATATGCCTCTACAAGTATAAATGTAGGAGGCATGTCTAGCTCTACATATACATATGTATTGACATGTGACATGTGTGATGCTACATATCCTTGCATCATAGACACCTATGTAGTATAGATATCTATGTGTGTATATATGATTCCATATGTAGTCATACATGTACATTCATGTATTGGAGTGCGTATCATGTATCTATGTATGTGTATGTGTGTACATATCTGGTATAATCCAGATATGTACCCATACATATTGTATTGAAATGTTACAAGTAGCAAAATCTGATATCATGTCTATATGTAGTGACTCATATGTAGCATACATGTATGTAACATGATACATGTAGTATATGTAGATATGCATGGGAATGTGTACATGTGTAGGGAGATGTATGTATCTATGTATGTGTATATGTGTGTACATATCTGGAATAATCCAGATGTAGCCATACATATTGTATTGGAATGTTACAAGTAGCAAAATATCATATCATGTCTATAGTGACTCATATGTAGCATACATATTAAAGTATGTGTATATACATATATGTAGCACTTATGTATTGGCATGTTACATACATGTATCAGGATCTATGTTTAGCAATCTACATGTAGTATACATAGATATGCATGCCTATGTGTAGTGCAGGGGGATGTATAGGTAGCCAGACATATACATGTATGCGAAGTGATACAGCATAAGTGTACATATATATATGTACACGGGTATTGCTGGCCTGGGACAGCCACCTGTGGATCCGAGTGTGGAATGTTATGACTGTTTCTACGGTCGTCCGCAGCCGCAGCCGCAGCCGCAGCAGTTAGGGTTAGGGTAGGTTTCAGATGATGATACTTAACCATGACAACCCTTATCATCTCTTCATATTTGCTTAGAGAGCACCTGTGCTATACAAAGTTTATCTGACCTCAATTGCACAATTTGGGCACCCCTCCTGTGACACCCACGTGATACTCGAGCGACAGCCGTGTGAAACCCTTGTGAAAGGCTTGTGACAGGTGAGTCTTGGTATTGTGGTGGCCTTTCCTTCCTTCACCTCCTGGATTATTGCATGAGGTCCGCCAAAACTGCGTTTTTGGAGGACCCTTGTCCTTGGGGGTTGTCAAAGATGGGCTCCGCCAAAATCGCGTTTTTGGCGGACGTTTTCTGCGCAAGATACTGCTCCGGTGTGCTCCTTTGAGCTGACATGTTTCATCGACATTCATGAAGAATGTTTCCTTGCTCTGGATGTGATTCAACGTTCGATACTAGAGGCAAAAGAGACCATCATGTGGCTGCGACGCATCGTGAGACCATCAATGTCACCAATGGACAAGGTGATGTCATGGAAGTTTCCCGCAAAGATGGAGTGTTCCGCTGTCCAATGGGTGACTGCACCTATCAACACAAAAGACCAAAGTCTTTGGGCGCACATCTGGCGGTCTGTAAGGGTACTGGTCCCCGTGATAAGGTTCGTGCGCCTGATAAGAGTGGAGCAAGAGTGGTGCCTCTGGGCGAAGACATAATAGGTGAGCTGCTCCTCTTCATATCTTTGCTTAGCTGTCTATTGACTGGGCCATGGGCTTAGCGTCCGAGGCACTTTCCGAATACGGCTTGGTTTGGAATGAGCGCTGCTCAATCCTCATCTGTGTGCAGTGCCATAAGGGTGTGCCTCCTACTGAGGTAGCTGCACATAGAAATGCTGATTTGAAAGGGACTCACTTCAATAAATAGCAGGCTTTGGATGACTTGAGTGCGTACACTGAGGTGGCTGTCCAACCCATCTCTCCAGTTTTACCCCCTGGGTATGAGCTGGGAAAGCCATGTGAGCCAGTCCAGGGTCTCAAGATCTACAACGGATTCAGCTGCACACTCTGCAATCGTGCTTATCCTGAATTGAAGACAATCAAGGAGCACTTTTGGAAAAAACACAATGGTATTGGGTGACTCTCTCCTCATCTCCGCATCACAAACTGACTGTGCTTGCCCTGATTTGCAGACATTTACACTTCAAAACTTGTAGTCCAGCACATCATAGCCACCAAGTGTCAAAAGCTTTACAGCCATAATTTAAGATACTACTTTGCCGTTCTTCCTGGCCTGTCACGCCCAAGACATGTCTTGCCTGGTCATGATCGCTCTCCCTCTCCTGAATTAGAACACTCTGATGCGGTACAGCTCTTGGTCAGCAAACTGGACGCTCATGCTTCTCATTCTCCTTTGGTTGCTGATCCGGAAAAGGATAGTCAGCTATCAAACTGGCTCTACGTCTCTGGCATCCATCACTACATTGCAGACCTCATACATAGAGGTAGAACTGTAGAGCAAATCATCCTTCCTTCTGAAGAAATAGAGCCTATTCAGGCAATGGTGCCTTACATCTCTCATTGGATAAGTACAACAATGAAGAGATTGCACCAGACAGGTCAGTTTCTCAAAAGGCACTGTTTGGCTGAGACTACGTAAGCTTTCATCTTTTACCTTTTGTTTGCCTCACTCTTACCTTCTCTAATGACAAGTGTGTCCCAGCGATGTGGAAGACAACAAAGGCCTTGTGAGCCTACTAGCTTCTGTCTGGCTAGTAGAGTCAATAAAAAGGTGGTAGAAGTTAGTTAGACTTCTACTAGGCTTGTAGGGATTGCTATCCACAAGTACAATGGTATGGGATTTGGGCGAAAGAGCTTTACTTGAATTACACAAGTAAAGACTCCAGTTAGATGACCTTTGAACAAAGGATTTCGCCCAGGGATTTTGGGTTAATTATTGTCTATTACAATAATTAAAGATTGGAGCAACTGATGCACAGTTCTCAGTCCCAAATTGATTCACTTCTGACACAGAATGATCAATAAGGGTAGTGTTAATGTCTGTCTTAACACTGGGAACTTTATACTCTGACTGATAGAGGTTCCCCGTAGGTTTAGAGTTTCTTATATCAGATTAATCCCAAATCTGATGTAAGCCTTACTCAAGGACTACTTCCTTTCAAGTAATTCCACCTGATGGATATTACTGATTTCACTGATTATGGTGTCTAATCAGGCAGAAAATAAGGTTGGATGTAAACACACAACACTCAACAAGACACAAAGTTGAAAGTTATAAAGAAAGCTGATATGATTTATTTGTAAAAGTTGTTGAATAATAATGTGATGATGTGATCAGGAGGAGTGGATTCTCAGGGTTTATATACTCCAGACCTTGAGAATCTTTACACTAGGAGTGCGCACAATCTGTGGTTGCGTGGTTAGGTTATTACAGTTATATTGTTATAAACTGTTTGAACATACATTTCATTTGTTACGACCTTGTTACGGCTGTGAAATATATGTAGCATTGGTTCACATAAAAGTTGTGTACGTACACACTCTTTTATGTAAGTTTTGCACATGTTACATATGCTAAATCATATGTACTTGACTCTTGAGACTGAGCCATGAGTTGTAATTATTGTTTTTATGCTTATGTATTATTATACGTCGCCCATTGGTACTACTGGTTAGTACTCAGGGCTGACAGGCCTCATGCCTTTACAAGAGCAGTCTTTGGTTGATAAATACGCCAACACTCTGGCTAGGCTCATGTGGTTCATGATTGAGGAATCTGAAAAGAAAATAGACAGCAATACTCAGTTCTACAATACTCATGTAGCCATGCTATCCAATCTCAAGGGTGCAATAGAATCAATCACTGTCAATCTTCACCAACAAGATGAAGACAATAATCGACTTAGAGATCCTGAAATACACGATCCAATCTCAGGACGGGTATCTAAAATACTCTGTGCACTCTTTCAGCTCTATTGCAGTGCTGCACATTGTCAATACTGGCTCCCTGCTCTACAGTTCCTGGCTCGTGCAATGCTCAAAGCTGACAAATCTTACGATCGACCTGATAATTTCACTTGTCTCATCGCTCACATTCAATATGGTGTTCGAATGGCTTTTGCACAACAATTCATGGATAATGCTGCTGAGCAAGGCCCTTTCGATCCTTCCTCAGACCCCACTACTTCTTCACCTGACGACTTCAGCAAGTTTGACTTTCTTCACAAGAACAAATCAGCGCCATTCAACATCATGCGTCAGCTCATGCACCTCGCCACCACCATCTACATGTCTGAGACAATGCCCGAGTCTACTTTTTGGGCTGATCATCATCAGGAAACACTAGAGATCAACAACAAAACGGTCACTCTCTCTGGAATACATTCTTGCATTCAGTACCAGGATAAGATGGTGGAAGCTAATCTCCATGAAATTGTAAAAGGCTGCAAGCTTCCGCACTTTGACCCTAGCTACCGCCTCCCCGCCTTGAGACCTCAGGGTTGGGGCGCATTGGGGCGCAATTGGCCGGATGCGCCCCAATACTTTTGCCTTGAGCCTTGAGCCCCTAAATATTGGGGCGCAATTTAAAGAAAGTCCGCCGAAAATGGATTTTCGGCGGACTTTCTTATGATCACTTGGGGCGCAAGGTCATCAGTAGCATTAACAATGAAGTTTAGCACTCAAAGGACGCTGAGTTGTCACTTTTGGCAGACTGTCGTCACGCAGCCAATATGTCAATGAGCTGAATTTGTACATGGAACATATGAATTCCATCACCCTAGTTATGTAGGCTGCGTGTGGTCATGGTGAAGTACAACACCAATCCAAAGATCATCACCAGGCTGTGTCATATAACGCTAAGCCCAATGCACCACCCTAACCCCACGCGCATCAACAGTAAGCGCAAGTGGAAACAGCATGCCAGGTCACATCTCAGGGTCAGTAACTCAATAGATGAGATGTAGCGATATTACACTTAAGCCATGTATACTTCCACAGGGACCATAGTCCAGTGGTTAGAGCGCTTGACTACCAAACCAGACAGGGAGAGGACCTGGGTTCGAATCCCAGGTGTAACCTTTTTCCAAGTTCGCATGTCACATGTGTGAAAGGTCCGGTACAGGTCTGAATGTAAACCTAAGATGTCATGTGTCGAGCAACCACAAGTTGACCCAAGTGGATGAGGTGTCCATTTATGTTTAAAAGCGGACCACTCCAGGTCTCACCTCACATTCGATTCCAATTCCCCTTCGAATTTTCATTTCATCCACTTCATTCTCAACTAAACCAAACACCTCCACTAGTCATCATCATCATCATCAACACAAACACCCAACACACCAGCAAAGCCACCTCATCATCAGCATCAAGTAAGTCATGAGTGCAAATATGACACTACAAAATCGGACTAACTTTCATCAAACTATACCTTGTTGATACAGATAATGCCTAAGGTGAGTTTGATCAATTCTAATGTAGAAGCAAGAAGTCTAACTTTGTGATGATAGATCCAGCAAGCCCCAAAATCAAAGGTCCAGGAACGACCAGTGACCCCTGCAGCACCTACTGGCCACCAGGTAAGCCTATCAAATGAATCACCTGGAAGTCATAGCAGCTAAAAATCGCTCACTTGTGTATGCAGTCCCCTGGAGACTCTCATCAAAGACAAAAAGAAGATGAAAACGATCAACATCAAGAGCTGGATGACTCCAAGGCTGATGTGAGTTGGCTGGAGGAGTGATGTAAGTACCTCAATATGATTGGATATTAACTTATTTAATCTTCTTAGGAGACTGGAAACGGCTCAGGAGGAGAAATGGAGGTCGAGGCTGAAGCTGATGGGGAGTCCGAACATGTGAGTTCACCTGGCATCTGTAGCTGAACATGGTACTCATGGTGGATTCATGGATTAGGGCTCTGACATCGAAATCGAAGCTGAAGGTGAAGAGGAGGAAATGTCAGTGGAAGCAGCAATGGACATAGAGATGGATGTCACCCCAGGTCAAGTGAGTGCCACCTGAGCGAAATCTGTGAGGTCGATCGCTGATTGATTCATCTCATCAACATAGGCTGTTCCGAACCCAGGACTTCAATCCGCTATCGACAAGCTTAACAAATACAAGATACCCAAGGCCGAGAGGACCCCAAGCGAAGTGAGTGACTACATCATGCGAACTAGAAAGCCCGCCGAATATACGTTTTCGGCGGGCTTTCTAATGTCTCTCTTTCCTTTCTCATCTCTCTCTTTCATTTCTATTACACTTTCCTTTTTATCCCACACGAAAGCCCGCCGAAAACGTATATTCGGCGGGCTTTCTCCACTCCTTTCTTTCATCTCCGGTTTCCGCTTCTCCATCTTAAACCACATCATACCAGAAAGCCCGCCGAATATACGTTTTCGGCGGGCTTTCTTGTCTCTCCTTGTCTATCCTATTCGACATCATACCAGAAAGCCCGCCAAATATACGTTTTCGGCGGGCTTTCTCGTCTCTCCTTGTCTATCCTATTCGACATCATACCAGAAAGCCCGCCGAATATATGTTTTCGGCGGGCTTTCTGGTTTCTTACTCTTATGCTCCTCTCTCATCCGGCTAGAAAGCCCGCCGAAGATACATTTTTGGCGGGCTTTCTCATCATCTCATTTCATCTACATACCTGATTAAAACCTGATCATTTCATCCACTATATCTTCCGCCGACCCTACAACTGACTATCTCTGGCATGTTCTTTCACAGGAGTTAACTCCTTCCCAAGCTGTACAGAAAATGAAAGTAACGAGCGCGTTGAGTCGTTATCAACGATGTAAGTGATCACCACCGATGTACAGCTTTATTAGGTATGAGAGCTGATTCGACTGTTCTTTTGTAGTCAAAGCGATACACGAAGAGTCTTTGAAAGCATTCAAAGACTTCCAAGAAAGTACTAAGGAAGAAGACGATCCCATCGACTTTGATGGTGAGATAGAGTGGATGATGACAGCCTTGTCCATCCAAGATCAGGCTCTGAAGAAGCGAGAGGAACGACTCAACGAGGCAATAACTGAGGGTCAAGATGAAATTGAGATAATACCCTTCCGTAATCCAATGCCGAAAGTTCCTCGACCAGAAAGTAAGGCTAAGGTAGGACTTCACACCAAGCAAAGTGAGTCTACTTGTTTAACCACCGCCTTGCTGATAATAGGCTGACTATTATTACCGGTCCTTCAGGTCTTTCCAAGGCCGCTAAAAGATATCTTGACTTGGAGGCTGGGGTCAGTGAGAAGGAGATTCAAGAGGAAGGGTGTGGATGAAAGAAGAAAAGGCGGAAAGTTGAATACAAGAGCGCAGAATTTGTGTACGACGAAGACGACGAGGACGACGAGGACTCCGAGGAATCTGATGAAGATGGTGAGGAGGAAGAAGAGATCCAAGGACCTGATGCGATTCAGAATCAGGTGGTTGATGCGAAGAACTTAGCAGCTAAAGGTAAAGGGGCTGGTAAAGATACACCTGCCAAGGCGGTCGAACTTGCGGTCGAGGAACTCCCAATCTCCCCAGACTCAATTTTCCATAACTCTGACTCGATACTGGACATCAGCAGTAAGTCTTGTAACATTCACGCTCTCCCCTCTTCCTTTCCTCTATCTCCTTCCCTCTACCTCAAAGTAAAAAGCCCGCCGAAACTCAGTTTTCGGCGGGCTTTTCCTTTCGTTGTGCATTGAATAAAGTCCGCCGAGAATTTACTTTCGGCGGGCTTTCTTACATTTGAGCTGCTTTACTGACGTGTTTTATGTCTGTAGAGCTCATCCAGAATCCTACAGCTGACGAGATCGAATTTATTCGTACTTCGGCTACAACTTTGAGCGCCACTCAATTCGATTGGGGCGAGGCATTGAAAGATTCAGTTATTGGCGTTATTTCGAGCTGGCAGTATCACGAGAATAGCCAATTGGGACAGCCAACTCATGATACCCTTCAGCCTCTGGTAGTCTTGATGAAAAGGAAAGTAAATGAGAGGGATACCCCAAAAAACATTTCAGCTTGTAAGTTCTCGTCCCCTGTGGTTTTTTTTCCTAGTCATTAACCTTTTGCTGACACTTACGCTTCTGAATCAGGTCCAAGACTTTTGCAAATCGCTGCAACGGACCCTTACCTCACTGAATCTTCGATTAAGTGGCCACTTATACATGAGTCTACTCGCTATCCTTGGGACTCCAGGCACCGTATTTTTCGAGCTTTCCACTCTATGGCCTGCCGGACTTCGAAATCAACTGTTTGGACATCTGAAAAAGACATCAAGAACAAACTGAAAACCGCTCACAAGACTATCCATAGAATATTTGAGGAAAGTGTAGAGCTAATTTCTTATAATGCTAAATCGGAAAAAATTGAAATTAAGACTGAAGGTGAACATAAGGTGGCAGCAAGTATGGTGCCAATGTCTCAAAGTATTGCTTGGGCTTGGCAGCAATGTATGATGAAGGCTGTGGAGGAGCAGGAAAAGAAATCCAGTAAAGTTCATCCTTTAGGAATCAGTTGGCTTCAAAAAAGGTTTTTACTAGTGCTTACTGGGGTTATGTTAATTTATGAGAGAGATGTTTATAATAGACAGCTCAAGTTGTATTGCAAGGTCAAGAGAACTGCTACTCAGATTACAGCTAGAAGGAATGAGCTCAAAGGATCAGTATTACATCAACTTTCATCAGATTATATCCGCAAAAATCCTGTCAAAGCCATTTCTGGTCTGAAGAGGAATCAAGTTCCTTCAAGTGATGCATTGGCTAAGGTGACTGAGAAAGAAATTCAATCTGCAGCAAATGATGAAACTTTCAATTTTAGAAGGCAGGCTATTCAGGCTTTGGCGCTTTTTCTTATGTTTGGAACTTCTGGTTTATTTCATGTCTGGGTTTGGTATAAAGAGCAGAGAATGACAGATGCAGCATTATTAATTCATATGTCTAGTATATTAGCTCAAAGAAGAAATCAAGCTTCAAAGTCAGAACCACATGTCTTTTATCAAAGGTCCTGGAGTAGATTAGACCATCATTTATTTACTATACTTAGAGAATTCATTGATGATAAAGGTGATTTCAAGCGCAAAATTGATTGGCCTCAAATGACTAGAATGTTTCATGATAGGTTTTCTCCCACTTCTCTTTCTTATCTCTATACTTTAGACTTGTGTTTAGAGCTACATGCTCCTCTTTCTTCAAGAGGTCCTGATGGTTCAGTGGCTCCTGATTTTGACTCCAACAGCAAGAATCAAGGTCAAGCTTTAATCCCAATCACTGAACCTTTCAGATCTGTTTGGGCTTCAACTGAGGGTAAGGCTACTCCTGTAACTAATCCTCAAGCTATGTATAAGGAGGCTGATGGATCAAGAGTCACCAAGAAGCATCCTTTAAAAGCAATCACTCAAGCTAAGGAGAAGGCTAGGGAGGAAATAGTTGATGGTGGTGGTGAGGAGGAATCTTTAGCTGAGGATGAATAGTCTTGTGTTTTGTTTTTTATTGTTTTCTTTATTCCTGATTTGTTTACCAACTTGTGTCACTCTTTAAGTTCTTTTTTCTTTGGTTTCATTGATGGTTGAAGTCAAATATTACATGTAGTGATCACAGTTTGACAACATTCACCCAATACTCTGGGCTGGAGTGCACCACATTTCCAGTTCATCCTTTGAGAAGGTACCCTTGGTTTGAAGAGTGGTAAATGAAGTTGAGTGGGTTTCAGCTGGGTGCTTGTATACATTTGGGTCATGATAGCACAATTACATGCATGCATCATGTGCATACAGCTTGAGCCATGAATGACCTCACCCAGGTGAGCAAATCATATATAACACAGTATAGAGCTGTTTCCACCCTGGAAAAAAGAAATGGGGCTGGACTACATATATGGGCACTGTAGTTGAGACAATGCACTAGGGATAATCCCACAGTAACAAATGAATTGCTACATGTTGTTCAGCCTGGTCAATTACCCAGCACTCAGAAGTACAGGTCATTGTAGTTGAATTTTTAATGAATGTTCAAGTGCTTCATGGAGTTACATGTGTCTACACCTCCCTCACTCATCTCAAACAACTTGTCCATCCTGTTTAGCACATGTACTGTGCCGTATTGCCACCCATGTGCAGTAATTATCTCTTGATAGCCATTGTAACTGTCACTGAGGGTGTCCCACTCAATTCCAGGCACAGTGCCTGATGTTTGAGGAGTGGGCGCGGATGACAAGAAAGTCCGCCGAAAAATGATTTTCGGCGGGCTTTCTGGTGTGAGCATGGGCCACTGTCGGGTGCCTGGTTCTCAAAATTGAATTAACATCACTACATCTCATACTGCGGCCGCAGCCGCAGCCGCAGCCGCAGCAATTAGGTTTAACTTGATGATACTCATTGTATAAATTGGTTTTGATTCCTGCTTGGCTTGGCTGCTACAATCGTAACGAGTTATTATCCGTTCCTCTTTGTACTTTCCAACTTCGACTTCCAGTTTTGATACTCGTTACACCCCACCTACACCCTCGTGAACCCTACGTGATACCACTGTGACACTTCTGTGACATGTCTGAGTATGTCACTGTGCTCCTTTGCTTCTTTTCCTCGAAAACGCAAAAAAAGTCCGCCGATTTTCGATTTTCGGCGGACTTTTTGCGTTTGGGTAAAAATCAGCAAGTCCTCTGCTTGTGCAGAAAGCATGTTTTTTTTGGGTGTTACACGTTGCTGACTGCTCTGCCTTGCCTGTAGAACGTATCCTTGTACCTATTGCGACTCGACCTTTGACACAAGACACAAGAGGGACAAGCACCGTGCACTTGCACATCAGGATGTCCTAACAATGACCAACATTGATGGCGAGAAAAAGACTGTGGTCCGCAAGGATGGGTTTTTCTACTGTCCACAGGGGGCTTGTGGTTACAAGTCTGATGTGCCTAAGTATTTTGGTGTCCATCTGGCCGCTTGCAAGGTGGCTGTCCAGCATATCCAACCCCCAGCTCCTAAACAGAATGCCGTAAGGGTTGTCCCTCTTGGTGAGGAAATAATAGGTACATATAGCTGCTGTTAAACCCTCTTCACAGGCTGGCTGACACTTTCTTACCTGCCAGCATCCGATGCATTGTCCGAATACGGCCTAGTCTGGAACAGTCGTTGTTCTATCCTGATTTGTGTTCAGTGTCATGTAGGGGTGCCGCTGGATGAAGTGGCCACTCATAGGAACAGTGACATCAAGGGTGTTCATGTTCATAAAGAGCAGGTCTTGGAAGACTTGGAGGCGTACTCTGAGATAGCGGTCCTGCCCATTGCACCTGTGCTACCTCCTGGTTATGAGCCTGCAAAGCCTTGCGAGCCTATTCAAGGCCTCAAAATTTACGATGGGTTTGGTTGCAGATTGTGTCATCGTGCTTATCCAAAGATGAAGTCAATCAAGCAACATTTTCGCCTAAATCACAATGGTTGGTGTCTGCACTCTCACCCTCTCAATGTCCACCTCAACTAACATTTAGGGTGATTTAATAGAGGCATACAAAGCACAAGATGTGGTCCAACACATCTTGGCTACTAAATGTCAGAGGCTTTATAGTCATAATCTTAGATACTACTTTGCAGTTCTGCCAAACCTGTCTCGCCCAAGACAGGTCTTGCCTGGTCACGATCGCTCACCCTCCCCTGAGCTTGAACACTCTGATGCAGTCAAGCTCTTGGTCAGCAAGCTGGACGCTCATGCTGCTCAATCTCACCTGGTCGCTGTTCCAGAAAAGGATAGTCACCTCTCAAACTGGCTCTACGTCTCTGGCATCCATCACTACATTGCTGATCTCATTCAGAGAGGTAGAACTGTAGAGCAAATCATCCTTCCGTCTGAGGAAATCGAGCCTATTCAGGCAATGGTGCCTTACATCTCTCATTGGATAAGTACAACAATGAAGAGATTGCACCAGACTGGTCAGTTTCTCAAGAGGCACTGCTTGGCTGAGACTACGTGAGCTTTCATCTTTTACCATTGGCTTCACTCCGGCCTTCACTAATGACAAGTGTGCTCTAGCGATGTGGAAGATAACAAAGGGTTGATGCCCTTACAAGAACAGTCTTCGGTTGATAAATACGCCAACACTCTGGCTAGACTCATGTGGTTCATGATTGAGGAATCTGAGAAGAAAGTAGACAGCAACACTCAATTCTACAACATCCATGTAGCCATGCTGTCTGATCTCAAGACTGCAATTGAATCAATCACTGTGAATCTTCACCAACAAGACGAAGACAGTACTCGACTTAGAGATCCTGAGATACACGATCCAATCTCAGGACGTGTATCTAAAATCCTCTGTGCACTCTTTCAGCTCTATTGCAGTGCTGCACATTGTCAATACTGGCTCCCTGCTCTACAGTTCCTGGCTCGTGCAATGCTTAAAGCTGACAAATCTTACGATCGACCTGATAATTTCACCCGTCTCATTGCTCACATTCAATACGGTGTGCGGATGGCTTTCGCTCAACAGTTCATGGATAATGCTGCTGAGCAAAGGCAATTTGATCCTGCCTCAGATCCCACTACTTCTTCACCTGACGACTTCAGCAAGTTTGACTTTCTTCACAAAAACAAATCAGCTCCCTTCAACATCATGCGTCAGCTCATGCACCTCGCCACAACCATCTACATGTCTGAGACAATGCCCGATTCAACTTTTTGGGCAGATCATCATCAGGAAACGCTAGAGATCAACAACAAAACAGTCACCCTCTCTGGAATTCGCTCTTGCATTCAGTACCAGGATAAGATGGTGGAAGCTAATCTCCATGAAATCGTAAAAGGCTGCAAACTTCCACACTTTGATCCTGCTCTCTACTCCGACAAACCCAACAACACTGCACCTGGCTTCAATTATCTAGTCCACTCTGAGCTTACTCATAAGCAACACACCTTCCTCCTCCTCAAGCAGTGGACAACAAAAAATGATGTGCATGGCTTGATGGCTGACACCTGGCTGGATGACTTTGATGAAGACACTCCTACAACTGACCCTGAGCTATGGGATCAAAGGGCACTATGGAACTGGCTGGCCAAGGTGGATAAATTCATGGAAAGGTTATATTTTCTTTATCATGTTGCTTCTGGCCAGCCATTACGTGGAACAGAGGAATCGGGTACTCTCTTGGTCAACACTCAGGTAGCACCTCGTGGTATCTACATGCGTTCTCTGGTCTTCGCAATCCTTTCCTTCTATCATAAAGGTAGAAATATGACTGGCAAGACAAAGCCTCGCATGACTTTTCTAACGGAAGCACACAGTGTGCTCTGGCATTACTGGAATGCCTACATCAGGCCTGTGGCTGTGTGAGTCACTTTGCTTTTTTGCTTGCTGAATTGGTTTGTCTAATTTGGTATTCTCCTCCCAAAGTTTTGCATTGGAGGTCCTGGGTGAGCGTGAACGTGCTGCTCAGATGGCAACCTATGTCTGGGTCCATAGTGAAAAGGGGATATTGGATACTGAGGACTTTAGCTCAATCCTCCAACGTCTCTTTCATGAGGGCGGAGTAGCCAAACTTGGTATTCGTGATTGGCGTCAGGCTTCTGTGGCAATTGTAGACGCACACATCAAAATTGATCATGTCTCAGAGACTTCTGTCTTTGAGGCACAGAGGGGTCACAGTGCCCAAACTGCCAACATGCATTATGGTGGCACCGGTGGTTTCAATATTGATCGGGACTCTGAGACTAGGTATAGAGCAGCAAGCCATGCCATGCATAAGTTCTGGGGTGTAAGTCTTTATTGGGCCCATACCTTCGGCCCATATAACTGACCCTATCCCCCTTCAAAATCAGATTGACAGCATCCGCACTTCAGAATTTGTCCCACTGCCTCAAGAAGAACGACTCGAATCCATCGATTTGGCTAGAAAAGCATTGAGACTGTACACAGAGGACCAGGACGCTGAATTCCGCACTACCTTCCAGGCGGACTGGATCAAAGGCGTCTTTGATCGCAACAAGGACTACTTAATCGTGGCTCGAACTGGAGGGGGCAAGTCCCTCGCCTATACACTTCCTCCGATGGTGGAGCTCAAAGGAACAACTGTCGTCATTCAGCCCCTCAAAGCGCTTGTTGCGGAAACTTCTACTGAACTCAGCAGAAAAAATATTTGACATTTAGTTTACACCAATCCAAGATACGATGAAATAGAACCTTATCATCGTGTGGTAGTATGTACAACCGACAAGGCAGCCGAACCATCCTTTCATAAACGATTACTTGCAGCCAAGGATCACATCAATCGGATTATCATAGATGAATGTCACTCTTATGAAGACGATGTTGATTATCGCCAGTATGCATCCAGAGTAGCCAACCTTAGAGACATTGATACACCCTTCTTCTTCATGACGGCTACAATGCAAGTTGGCCACAAACAATCTCTCATGCAGCTATTCAACATCCATAAAATAGAAACTCTGCGTGAAGTCACTGCTTGACCTGAACTGTACTTCAAAGTCAACCCTGCCTGTCTTGATCTCCCCAAGGCTTTAGCTCAAATGTACTGGAAACTTGTCCACAAGGACTTGCACAATCGTGACCGAAGCATTGTGTTTATCGAAAATATTGAGCTCTGCTCTGACGCTCTGGATATCTTGTCTAAGAAGGACGTTCCGGTGGCCATTTATCACTCTGGTCTGCTAGACCATGAAGCTGTAGAGCAGGTCGCCAAGTGGCAAACTACCCCGAAATGCGTCATGATTGCAACTAGTGGCTTTGGTGCTGGTATCAACTACAAGCATGTTCGTAACGTCTTCATTTACGGATTACCAAAGAACACTGAAATCAACAAAGCTTTCCAAGAGGCTGGCCGAGCTGGACGTGATCTTCAACCTGCTTCGGTCGAATTCTTCCCTTCTCATCTTCCTGAAGAAGGCACCTTTGCCTACTTCCTCAAGAGCAAGAACAACTGCATCCCTGGAATCTTTGCTCAGGCCCTTGACGGCAAGATGCTTACATGTCCGGATTTCTCTGCTATCAAACTCTGTTATCACTGTGATCTCCTCAAGAAATCCACCATTGAAAAGCGGAAAGAAAGTGACATACTTGACTCCTCCATTGGATACAGCATAAACGTGAAAAAGTCAAAGGACCATCAAGCAATGCTCTCAGCTTTCTCTTTGTCCATCAATGACATGCGCAAGGGTTGTGCAGGCCTATGTGGGTGGTGTCTGGCCATAGATGGGAAACGGGAAACCCATATGAAGTGCCCCCGAATGACTGGATGTCTCATTTGCACAAACAGTAAGTCTATGACACATTTCTTCATATGTTTCATCCCAATGTACTGACCTGTATCACCCTTCAGCCACGCACAGTTACAAGCAGTGCAAGGCCACCCGCTTCTCTGATTCTACCAAAAAGTCCGGAAATCAAGACCAATGGAAGTGTCCCTTCTGTGGCCTTCCAAAGCACTACGAGGAACTAGCCCCGTTCCACAAAGAAAAGTATGTGCCTGGCGCATCCACCTGTGACAGTGGCCTACAAAATGTCTGCGAAAGGTATTGTTGGTACATGTGGTGGAACCAAAAGGATGATCTTATCAAGCTTGTAGGCCCCAAATTGTATCTACCCACTGGACCTGTTGATACCCGCATTGCCACTGCCGAGCAATTCTCCGTCTGGCTTGGCTATCACAACTGGCTCAAGTGTCCTTGGGCCAATGCTGTCACCTTGTTTGTTGTAAAGCGTGATATTTCAATACGTACCTGGTTGTAGATTGACTGGCTGTATTACATACTCTACATTGCTTAGTATGACTGTGATTTATTGATAATTACATCTGTAAATGTCTTTCTGTTGTCCTCCTGAATACGTACATGTCCCCAAATCTCCCCCCCAAACACACACATAGCTCCTAGGTACCTTTGATTTGCACCATTATGTCGGAAATCAGGGTATCTCATCCCGAATGCCCGCCGAAATAGCATTTTCGGCGGGCTTTTGTCTAAACAAGCTGAATCAGGGCCAGTCAATAACAAAAAGTCCGCCGAAAACGCTATTTCGGCGGGCTTTTGACGGGCCACGTTAACTCTGGGCCCGTTAATATCAAAAAGTCCGCCGAAAATGGTTTTTCGGCGGACTTTTCGATATAGTGGCGACTGACACGTCAGCTGCATCTGTTCGAGTGTGCCACAAGGCGCAGAAGTCCGCCTGGGCGACGTTTTTCATGTAAATGGTTGACGGGAAGACTGCTGCAAAAGAGTGCGTGCATCCGCAAGCAACCTTTGTTGCTCACAGGCGGGGCTCCGTGGATTAATTTGAGTGCTACGAGGTGTCCGGGGCTATTGGGCCACGTCTTTGACTTGTAGGCATGATCTACAGGCATTTGTATCAATGCTCAGTGTGTCGCAGATTCACATACAAATATATCGACTTGCCTAGTGTTCACAAGATTGCATCACGTGGCGTCACACTGGCCATACATGATCCCTTGAACAGTTGCTCTAAATATGCTTGTACTGAGGGCAGTAGCTTGTATCTGTACATAATTATGCTTATAGAGAGGGAGCTTAACAAGCCTACACATATATATGCTTTTACACAACAAGTACCCAGCCATCCCAGTGTTGTGAATAGTGGTTCTCGTCAGAAGGGGGCCTCAGAAGAACATCAGCTCAGAATGGCATATTAGCAGGTTCGGGCAATGTCCCCACTGCTTCAAGATGAGGTGCGGATATCGATCTCAAGGGGGTGGGACGCTGAAAGCACATCAAGCTCTGGGGTCTTCGTCCAATCACCTGCTCTCAGATAATGTACACACCCTGTAGCTCAAAACCGTCTGGGCGGTGTAGTAAGTCTCAGCTGGTTGTGTAATTCATATGTGACACTTGGTGTCACTTGACAAATGGCACGCAGTACTACATATCACTTCTAAGCTCCCAATGTAATATCGACATGGAATCCAACAGACATAATAGGTGTTACATAGAATGACACTGGTTGTTACAGGTAGGGCAGTGGATGTAGCTGGACCAAACCGTTGTGTCAGTGTATGTAGTCAGTTTGTTGGATTCTTTGGCAGTACTGTAAATATGACTGCTGGTATTACATATCATCAAGCTGTTCACATCAGCAGTTACACTGGTTCGCATCTGCTGTGAGCAAACATATCTTGGGGTACAAGATAGCACCTGTCTTGTACATGTCGTGTATGTAATCACGTATTTGACTCTTATGTAAATATTAGAAAATATTACAGGTTGTATTACATATGATTCAGTCTTTCACAAGGGCCTTTACCTGAGCAGCTCTATATGTACAAGCACCTGTACAGAACATACGGTGTATGTAATCACATATTTGACTTTTATGTATATATTATAAAATATTACAGGTCCTATTTCATATGATTCAATCTTTCACATGTGCCATTAGCTGAAGCTCCATATGTACATACGGAAGGACAGGCCCATCCAGGTGCACATATGTAGTGTGGGTGGTATGCCTCCAGTGTGCACTGAGTGTTCAATTTTTGATATCTGCATATACTTCCTATGATTTTCCAATGCTCAATTATAGGGAAGTTGGGCATTGTTTGCACTGACAGTTACAGTGAACTCATTACTCAGTCTCATCTCAAATCATAAGGTCAATCTGTCACCTATTCAAAGCATTTTCAGACCCAGGTCAGGACCTCCAAGTGAAGGCAATTTGGCTTTGGAAGGTAGGGGTGTGTCAAGTCAGGTCAAGGTGAGTTATCACAAGGACAAGCCAGACTGACCAAGGGTCACATGGGAATTTCAGTCACGGGAAATTGAGCTGACTGCTAGATGCAGGGTTAAGCCATGACTCTTTGACAAGGTCAGTAAAGTCCAACATCATCAAGTGTCATGTTGACAATAGGTGCCAGATACAAATCATTTGGATGGCCGCAAAAATAATCCTGTGATTGGAGTTTGAGCAATACCTAGAATGGAAATCAACTGCAGGACAAATGTCAACAGCACAACTGCAGGTCAAAGCACAAGGTTAGACCAAATGCATTTGCGAAGTAATCAAATACCATCCAAGCGTTGACCAAGATTGTTTGGAGCAATGTTCATCACCAATGGTCACACCAACGCCCTTGTTTAGTAGTAACCAACTATGAATGTTGACTCAAAGACAATATTCTAGGGCACAAGTCAGATACCTGCTGAACTCAATGTCAGTCCAAGACAGATATCCAAGTCCACAACTAAAGCCAATTTTATAACAAGAGGTCAGTCAAGTTCTTGAGTCCAGTTGAAACCACCTGGCAAGAAGAAGTTTGCTAGTCATCTGGAGACAATGAGGGGAGGTTAGCCAGAGGCGCAGGTTCATCACAAATAACACATACCCAGTGTGGAGACCATGAGTAGAAACGTGACACTATGTGTGGTGATGCAGACACCAGCCAAGGTACAGATGTTGAGCAAGTTGCAAGCATGTGTGGAGTAGAGTGGAACATGTGAGCCAAAAACAGCGTGGCAAGTTGGTAACACTGGTTCTGGATTGAGAGTTGTGACCAATGCCAACACCCAGAGTGGGGATGAACCCTAACCCGATGCAGTTAACTAGGTACTGAGGGTGTGAGCTGCTTTCCCTAAAGCCATTATGCATGCCAACATGCACATTCAGGTGATTCAAAATCGGACCACATTGGAATGCCAAAACAATGTCGTCGCATTCCACAGGGGGGTGGAAACCATTCAGATTATCAATGGAGACACAGGGCTGTATGATAAACTCTAACAAATGAAAATCAAGAATAAAATAAAGGTACAAACAGTCAGAAGACATAATGCCAGAGGTCTAAAGCAAACGTAAGCTCAAGACAACAAATAACTGTGTACTGACATAGTACAAAAGACATACACAAAAAATAACAGAGATGAGAGAAAGCAGAGACCAACATGAATGCAGGCCCAAAGAGATAAGGAGTGCTCATACAAAGATAGCCCCAATGTCACAAGGGTTACCAAGACATACAAAGTTGAGGCAACATCCAGAGTGGAGTGATGCATCATAGTTGGGCCCAGGAAATGACAGTCAACAGTTGACCCGGGATGGTTAGGTTGAACAGTGCAGGTTCGCAATTTTCCAGTGATAACAACTAGGCCTTGAAGAGGCACAGTGGAGTCAATACCAACACATACGTTTGAGTGGAGAAGACCAAAGGCGATCAAACTCCAAGGGAAAGCTAAAGTTCAAGTGTCAAGAGCATGGCCAGAGTGGCTTATAGACGGTCATATGAGTCATGACAAACAGTGCAAGAGCTGAAATAAGGCAAGAGGCAAGTTAACTCCCAGAGTTAAATGGACTTGCAGAGTAAGTATTGCATGCAACAGGTGTGGTGAGATAGACCAAGTGGCAAAGTGGAATGTAGACTACACAGAGGAACAGCCAGGTCAAGTCATGTCAGGAAGACAAAGGGTGGCCTGGGCACCAATGCAACAGTTGAATCAAAACAAAGACTGGCAATAAACAAACACAGACGGTCAAAATAAGAATCAGAGTAAAGTGTGCACTGTGGGTTCAGTCAACTGAGGTCAGCTAGTCCAACATTCAAGACCAAGGCACTGAGGCAATATTATAAGATCAACAAATAGTGGGTTCTGACACTTGACTCCAGATTTGTACATTCAGAGTGAAGACCATGAGTCAGTGGACACCAAAATGACACACAGGGTTAGTGCATGTGGAGGCTGAAGGTGCCGTGAACCCCACACACAGATAGGATGTAATGGGTGGAGGGAGACTTGAGTCAACACTCTCAGGTGAAGTTAGGTCCAGTCATGGCAGGGGGCAAAGCAACTGCATAACTATATCAGATAGCAAAATTGATGTTGGTGGCCCAAAGCAAACAGAGGGGTAAATGTAACAGAGGGCCAACTAACAGTGACAAGTGTTGTAAACAAAGATTATGATGTCCAAGTGAAAACAACATAGGGTTTGCCCAAGGAATTAAATGGAAAAGAGTTTGGAAGCCAAAATGTGGAAGACCCAAGTGAAAAATAGGGGGGGCTTGATGGTTTAAAGACAGTTGGAATATGTTGTATAGCCTAAGCGATTTCAATCATGAAAAGGGCAATCCAATGGTCACAGAGAACCAAGAAATGTAGAGGGCCAAAGAAAGAGGTTGCCCCATTGATACCAAAGGCCAAGTTAATCCATGGCATGAGGAGAAAAAGTACCGCCCAATGAATCTGAGAGTGGTACGCATAGGATGTCCCAAGCTTACAAAGTTCAAAATAAAATTAAAATGAATATCTTGTGTAGAGTCAAAGATTAAAAGCGGTGGATGAATTCCAATGGCTAAAGAACATGGAGGGCCAAAGGGAAAAATGCCATGTGATATATATAGGGCCAAGCCAAAGGCCCAACCCCAAACAGCACACAGTTTAGAGCAAGTGTGTGTCAAGTTCAATGTAGGCCCAAGGGAACTGGTAGTTGAGCTGGCAAATTGGGCAGCAAGAGGAAAGAAGGGCTGAATAATACGTAGGTCCAAAAACAATTGCTGAAAAGAATAAAATGCTCTTGTACATGAATATCATCAGATCAAGTATGAACTAATTGACATGCACAATTACAAAGCTTATAAAGACCAGTAGGAAAGAGTGACAAACATGGTAACTACCAACCAAGCATCTGGCATGCCCCAAGTGAGAGTCAAGAATGAGTAACCAAGGGCTGACCGAAAAAAGGTGGTCTAAAACATAACGGAGAGATAAGGTGCAAAAATGAAAGATGAGTACTGTTTTGGACACCCCCAAGACCCAAACTGAATGGTGATGGCAGGGATACATAAGGGCCATGTGTGCGTAGGACTCAAGATGACAAAGCGTGGAACCGTGAGCACAGGTGTAGGAAGACACTGGCATGGACAATAATGCATACCAAGGGCTAAGACTACAAAGATATTAAAGCAATTGGGGACCATGGTTTGAGTGTTGACAATACATGTTTGGAAATATGGGGAAGTGGCAAGTCATGTGCTCAGACAGAGGGAATTTTGGGTAGTTAGTCAAACCCCGTTGAGGTCAATTGGTTTGGCCAAGCGGCAATACCAGATATGGGCAGGGTTAGTTGAACGTTTAGATAGCCATAAAGGCTACCAAGCATTAACCAATACCCACCTGGGACATCAAGGGCTAATGTATCAGTGGGCTGGAGATTAAAAACATGCACAAGAAGGTGGGAGGCCAACAAGAAGGGAACTGCAAACGAAACAAAATAAAAAGTAGTACAGAATACCAAAGGACACTGAGGTACAAACAGCATACAC
Source organism: Melampsora americana (assembly GCA_022264835.1). Lineage (NCBI taxonomy): Eukaryota > Fungi > Basidiomycota > Pucciniomycetes > Pucciniales > Melampsoraceae > Melampsora > Melampsora americana. The sequence continues at coordinate 11,866 of JAIFHY010000050.1, read as the reverse complement.
ACTGAGTCAAGAACAATAGTGAAGTTGTAATCAATGAGCACCACAAATAGTTGAGTGGAGAGAAAGTCAAGACTGCACAGAAGGCAGTTGATTGATGATTACGTAGTGCCCAAGCCAATGCAGAGGCAAAGAAGACGTAGGGCGTAATTGACCACAGGGCCACAATTTATGGAAGACTGAAGGGGAGGTAGGGTCCAAGGTCATGGAACATCAAAGTACATGGAGCACCCAACAGAAAATAAGAGGATCAAAGGCAATGTAGGGGCCAAGTAAACTTAAATTTGTATGAGCAAATACAATGTAGGTCCCAATAACATGCAGGGCAAATGTGAATGTATGGCCCAAGGAAGTGCATGGGCAAAGTGTACAGAGGGCAAAAGTCAATGTAGGGGCCAAATGAGGTAGGTCAAGAGTGCACAGAGGCCAAAACTGATCAAAGGGGTTATGGGTCAAAATGAGAGGCGCAAAGAAAATGGAGAGGCCAAAATGGTGTAGGGGGCAAGGACAATCGGGACCAAATGTTTCACAGGGGGGTTATACAACGGCAGAATAAAACGTACGGACCAAGGAAGTGCGGGGTTGATTTCAAGGTAGGCCACAAATATTCACAAGGTGGAAGTCAACGTAGGACCAAAGGAAGCACAAGGTGGATGTGCACTTAAGGCCCATGAATGCAAAGGGTTAATGCAATTAATGTGCAACCAGAGTCACTGGAGGTCCCAAAGGAACGTAGGACATAGGGCTTATAGGGCCCAGGTATACGCAGGCCCAACTCATCTGGAGTTCCAAACAGGATGACTAATGTACTCCCACGGTAATTCGGAAGAGCCAAAGAATACGGAGGGGCCAACTAACCACATGGCAAAAGTTACGGAGACTGAGGGAAACACCAAAGGATACTGGGGCGCAAGGGAAGAAAGGTGGACCCAAGGTAATGTAGGCCCCAATAGATGTGTAGGACCATATACAACATAGGTCCCAAGAATGCGGAAGGGCCAATGTGAACATACAGCCCAAACAAAAGCAGGGGAGGGCACGAGGGAACAAAAGGTGGAAGGCAACGTAGGGCCCAAGAATTCACAGGCAATGTAGTGGTGTGCGAAACCAGTAGGATGTATAACCCGTAGATGTGAGTCAACGTGGTTTGTGTAACATGGAAACAGGGTAACACATGGTTCGGTGAAGCAGCAGAGCATAATACCCGTAGAGTGACAAACTGTAGAGGGCCCAAAACAACGGAAATGCCAAGGACCAGCAGATCCAAAGAATACACAAGGCGGGTAAGGCCATATGATGACCAAAAATGTGATTGCAGGGGCCAAGACAAGTAGAATGTATAGAGCCAGGGTAAACGGAGGGCCCAAGTCAGCACAGGCGACGCTGTAAATGTGGGACCGGAGTAAACGTAGGGCCCAAAGTCAGAACGGAGTACCAAAGTGATTGTATGGTCTAAGTAGACACAGGCGCAATCAATGAGTAGGACCAAATACAATGCAGGGCGCAAGAACGCGGAGGGCCGATGTGAACATAGGGCCCAAAGAAAAGGATGGGGGAGGAGTACGTAGGGGCCAAAGACGAGCATGAACAAAGACTACACAGGCGGAGAAAAGACATACAAGGTCCAAAGACAATGTAAGCCCAAAAGAAGTGCAAGGATGATATCAACGTAAGGCACAGGGATCCCCAAGGTAGAAGTCAACATATGGCCCAATACTACACAGGGGATGCAGTGGTGTGCGTAACACGTAGGATGTAAAACCCGTAAAGGTGAGTTACTGTAGTATATGTAACAGGTAGATCGGAACACAGAGTTTGTTTACGCAGTACCGCGTAACCAACGTAGTGTGACGTACAGTAGGAGCACCATCACAACGGAGAAGTCAAGAATATGTATGGGTCAAGGACTAGCAGGTCCAAATAATAGACAGGGGCATAAATACAAAGGAGGACCAAAAACAACGTAGGGCCCAACAGAAGTAGGATGTATAGAGCTAGGTTTAACATAGGGCACAAGGAAGCACACAGTGGAAATCAATGCAGGGCCCAAGGAAACACAGGGGATGCAGTAGTGTGCTTAACACGTAGAATCGATAACCCAGTCAAGGGAATAACCATAGTGTGTGTACGGCAAGTGATGATAGGCCCAGGAAATTTGCAGAACCCAAATGCACGCAGGGCCAAGTTTAACGTAGGGCCGAATGAAGAGCAGAGGTGCCAAAGAATAAAAAGGTAATACAGGCCCAAGCAATAGTGAGGCAAAGTTGGAATTTGAAGGATTAAAGTGCTTAATTAAGTGAAAAGGTGAGGTGAGAAGGTAAAGTATAGAGGATGAATAAGAATGTGTCATTGAAAATTTGGGTGGAAATATATGTTGGGAATAAGGTATAGGAATAACTGAATATATGTAGGTGGGATTAAACATGTGACAGGAAGGTAAAGATAAGTGAGTTGGAAGGTAGTGGTGAAATGATGGATGATGAAATATGTTGATGTATTATAGGAATGGAAAATTTATGAATTTGAAAAGTGTGGTAATAGAATGGGTTTGATGGTTGTGTTTGGAAATAAGTAAAAAATAAATGAGGAGGAATAGAGTGTATGGTGTAGGTAAAAAAAAAGGTGGAGGAATGCAAAGGAAGGTGTAGGACAATATACGATGTAGGCCCCAAGAACACAGAGGGCCGATGTGAACATACAGCCCAAAGAATACCAGGGGAGAGGTGTACGTAGGGCCAAAGTCAATATAGGCGCCAAGTGAGTGAGGTAAGTTATGGGTGCACGGATGCACAAGAAATTGGGGAAGCCAAGATTACATACGGGCCAGAGACGTGCAGTGACAACAAAAACACAAGGAGGTCAAAGACATATGAGGATTAAAGACAACGTAGCGCCCAAGTTCAAATATAAGGAAGGGAACAAAGAAGCACAAGGTGGAAGATAACGTAGGAGCCAATGTTACACAAGATATGCAATTTACGTGGGACCAGAGTCAACGTAGGGCCCAAAGGAATCAAGGACAAAGGCATGTAGGACCCAAGTGTACGCAGGCCCAACTGATTTGGAGTGCCAAAGCAGATGACAAATGTACACTCAAGTACATGCAGAAGAGCCGAGGAAGACGTAGGGCCCCAAAGTCCACTTGGGCAAAAATTATGGAGGATTGAAGGCAAGATAAGGTCCAAGAACATGCAACACCAAAGGGTACAGAGGGCGCAAAGAAAGAAAGGAGGTCCAAAGGCAACGTAGGGCCCAAAGATACACAGGGGCAATTAAAGGTAGGACCCAAAAATGTGGGGGGGCAAAGTCAACATAGTGCCCAAATAATAGCATGGGTGAGGGTTACACAGGCCCAAAGTCGATAAAGAGGCCAAGTGAGTGAGGTAAGTCATGAGTGCACGGAGGGCCCAGTGATTGGGGAAGCCAATGTCGCGTACGGGCCAAATACAAGCTGGGCCAAAAATTACAGATGCGGAGTAAAGATATATGAGGGCTAAAGACAACGTAGGGCCAAAGGAAGCACAAAGTCAAAGTCAAAGTAGGGGACATGTAAACCAAGGTGTAAGTCAACGTAAGAGCAAACCACACACTAGGGCTAAGTAGTATGTTTAACACGTAGTTTGGTTACGCAGTACAGTGTGAAACCCCGAGTGTGACATACAGGAGAAAGCCCAACCAAACGGAGAAGCAAATAGTACATATGGGCCAAGGACAACAGGCCCAAAGAAGAGACAGGGCGGGTAAAGACAAAGGAGGACCAAAGACAACGTAGGGCCCAAGTCAAGTAGGATGTATAAAATTAGTTGCATCGTACAACCCAAGGAAAAGTCAACGCAGGGACAAATAATACACAGGTGATGTAGTAGTGTACATAAAACGTAGGTACGATAACCCGCTGAGGGGAATAACCATAGTGTGTGTAGTGTGAGTGAAGATAGGACCAAGGAATTTGCAGGCCCCAAAATTCACGCAGGCCCATGGTGAACGCATGGCCCAAGGGTTACCCAATGAGGTTAAGCAGTACAGGGTAAAACGGGTAGTATGGCGTACAGTAGAGAGCCAAACAACGGAAGATGCAAATATACGTGTGGGTGAGGGACAAGCAGGGACAAATTATACACAGGCCAGTTAAGGACCGAGGAGGACCAAGGACAATGTAGGGCCCAAAAACACGGGGGCCCAAAACCACACAGGTGGTGCAGTGGTGTGCGCAACACGGAGGGCCAATGTGAAGACAGAGCCCAAGGAATATTGGGGGTGAAGTGTACGGTGGGGCCCAGAAAGGGCAAGGCAAAAGGGAGGTACATCAAGAGGTGACCGAGGCAGGAAGGGCCCGTAGACGTTACAGTAGGGTCCGGGAAATGTGGGTTGGTAAGTTGATAAAAAGTTTTTGATGTAGGGGTCAGTAAGTTGAGTGCAAAATTATGATGTAGGGGTTAGTAAGTTGAGTGCAAAATTATGATGTAGGGGTTAGTAAGTTGAGTGCAAAATTATGATGTAGGGGTTAGTTAGTTGAGTGAAATATTATGATGTACGGAAACAACGTAAGGCCGAAAGAAACACACGTTGTAACACAACGCAGGACCGTTAACACAGGGCCCAAACAAAATTGGGGGTGAAGTGTAAGGTGGGGCCAGGAAGAGCAAGGCCAAAGTAAGGTACATCAAGTGGAAACGGAGGCCCGAAGGGCCGTAGACGTTAGGGTAGGGGGGGGCAAATGTGGAAGTTTGAGCGTGGGTTAGGGGTTAGTAAGTTGAGTGAATTATTGGGATGTAAGGAAACAATGTAGGGGCCAAGAAAGCACACATGCAAAAGCATCGCAGGACCCAAGTAGACGCAGGGGTCAAGTAAACGGGTTATTCAGTAGGGTGTGCGTAACACGTAGGAACAACAACGGAGTGAGTGCGGCCCAAGAAATATGAACGCAATGTCACGCAAAGGCAAAGTTAACGTAGGGCCAAAGAAATAGTGGACATGGGTACAATGAGCCGGCCCGTAGTGAGGAAGCCAAAGAGTGCACAAAAGGCCGGAGGGCCCAAAGGGTCCGTAGGAACCGTAGGAACCGTAGGAACCAACGGGGTTAGGGGTTAGGGTTACATAGTAGGCCCTAGGGGTTAGGGGTCAAGGTGCATGCATAGGTGCACAGGTGCACAGGTGCATGGCTGGGTGCATGGGTGCATGGGTGTACAGGTGCATGGGTGCATGGGTGCATGAGTGCATGGGTGCATAGGTGTACAGGTGCATAGGTGCATAGGTGTACAGGTGCATGGGTGCATAGGTGCATGGGTGCATGGCTGTATGAGTGCATGGGTGTACAGGCTCAGAGATGCGTACAGGTATGTTCAGCATACCGCCAGAGTCGGGAGAACAATCTGCATACAGCTGTATGATAAACAAGGTTTGAAATTTTTTTTCGAGAATTTTTTTTTTGCGTAGATGTTAAGGTACTACTGTAAATGCACCGGGAAAACAATTTTCGGACCGAAATCTCCGCAATCGGAGAAGTTAGTATCTCGGCCTATATCTTGGAATACAGAAGTGCTGACAAGTTGAGAAGCGCACCGCCAGAGTCGGGAGAACAATCTGCAAACAGCTGTATGATAAACAAGGTTTGAATTTTTTTTTCAAGAATTTTTTTTTTGCCCAGATGGACAAGTACCACTGTAAACGCACCGGCAATGCGAGTTTTGGACCAAAATTCCCGCAATTGGAGAAGTTAGTATCTCGGGCTATATCTTGAAGTACAGAAGGGTTGACAAGTGAAGAAGCGCACTGCCAGAGTCAGGAGAAAAGTCCGCATACAGCTGTAGGATAAACAAGGTTTGAATTTTTTTTTGGAGATTTTTTTTTTGCTCAGATGGACAAGTACCACTGTAAATGCACCGGCAATGCAATTTTTGGACCAAAATTTCCGCAATTGGAGAAGTTAGTATCTTGGCCTATATCTTCAAGTACAGAGGTGCTGACAGGTTGTGGAGCGCACCACCAGAGCTGGGAGAACAATCTGCATACAACAGTATGATAAACAAGGTTTGAAAGAAAATTGCATTTTTTTCTGGCTAGCTGTGTTTGGTGGGCCATGGACCGGGAAAGAGGTTTTCGCACAAAAATCATGTAAAACAAAAAAGTTAGCAATTTAGGCCATATCTTTGGCTACAGACCTGGTGTACATATGATTGATACACTTCTACGCTTGGACCCACAGTCTGTTTCTTCTTGCTGAAGATGTGAGTTTTAGCAAGCAATATCTGAGTTGGAAATATAAGGTGGGAGAATACCTTTGGATAAGTCAACTAGCCTACACTTAAATAAAGTCCTGCGGCTTCTAAATAGCCAAAAGAACAGAAGAACAAGGGAGCAATAACCACTGATAAGATATGATACCAGAGCAGAGTTGAGGATATTGTGATATAATAAGCGTACAAGGAAGGCCAATGTGCTTAATTGAACCAGACTTGTAAATATATGGGGCTACACTCCAAGTACTCATTCAGACCAAGATACCCAAAGCAATCAATAGCTCAAATGGAACTCAGTGAACAGAACAATCCTAAAGTAACTATCATAGACTACCGCCTTGAATACAGCTTGCAACCAAATCAACAGACACACTACCCTCTACCAAGAGCTAGACTGACAAAGTATCTGTCCAACAACTTATTGGCCAATGTGTTGTAGCCTTATACGTTTGTAACCCTTTCAAAAGCTAGGTTAATATGTGGGAAATGTAGAAGAAGTGTTTGATAAAGCAAACTAAGTGTATAAAAGAATAACAGAGTGCAATGGATCAAGTAGACTGAAGGATATACCACACACTAAGATTCAAGTTCTGGATAACTTTCAAATCCTCCCTGCAAGACACCTAGCTACCGCCTCCCCGCTTCGAGGCCTCAGGGCAGGGGCGCACGGGGCGCATTTTGGTGGGGTGCGCCCCGGTCCATTTGCCGCGAGCCGCGAGCCTCAAAACCGGGGCGCACCTCCAAGCCAACTCCGCCGAAAATGCATTTTCGGCGGACCTAGCTACCGCCCCACGGGCGCCAGGGCTCGCAATCAGGACGCACAGGACGCATTTGGCGTGATTGCGTCCTGGGATTGGAGATATGAGATATGAGCCCCGAAAACCCGGACGCAATTCCGCCGGAATTCATCTCCAGGCGGTCTTTGCACAAGGCAGACGAAAAAAGTAGTCCGCCGAAAACATCATTCCGGCGGACTAACAATACATATGTCAGCAAAGGCAACGAGGGTATACATTTGCCAATTGATTGTAAGTATTACCGAGATGATAGTGCAACGGTTAAGGCGACTGACTGCAGACGCTGCCGAGGTGGGGGGACCTGGGTTCGAATCCCGGGCGCGGCCTTTTTCATTCCAAGTGAAAAAAGTCTGTGAAACCTCAGTTACATATATGAGCAATGTATGAGTTGATTTCACAAACCTACCTTGACCTAAGTTGATGACAACCACCAGTCGACTTAGGTCATGAGCCCAATCTTCATCCTCCCTCACATCACTCCGTTCCGAAAACCAACTAATTCCATTACCAGCACCACCTCATTCACAACATCCACATCGCCACTTAGCAAACCTCACAGACCGCTGAACGAAATCGATCGATCAGATAACTCATCGCATCCCTTCAAGAAAGAAACAAGATGTCTAATGTAAGTACCTCAGCATATCTCATTACTTCAGTATGAAAGACTTACATGCATGACCACAATCAGCTCGCTAATCCAACCGAGACCGCCAGCCAGGCCTCTGCTCAACAAACCCCTCAAGGATCGGTTCCTGTAAGTGTCTTAGATCGATGATTCCGAAGCGACGTTTCACCATTGACATCTTGATTCAACCAGATTACCACAGGAGGACCACCTGCAGACGACCAACCTGCGTCATCAGGACCGATTGAGGACGTCCAAGACATGCAGGTGGAGCAGGTAAGTAACATTTCAGATTTGCAAGCTGAGAAGCCGAAGCTGAAGTCGAATGCATGAATCAGGAACTAGACATAGGCTCGCACGAAGTTACTGATCGCCAGGGGGACCCAGATTTAGAGGAAAGTGATCCGGACGTTATTGCGGAGAAGACATCAGCTCCAGTAAGCGCCAGCGTTAAGCAAGGCCTTCGCGTATCTCAATCTACGCTCGACCGAATCAACAGCATCAAGATTAAAAAAAACAAACCAGATGACGCAGTAAGTCCTATCGCTTTATAGTCCGCCGAGATCATTACTTCGGCGGACTCTCTTCGTACTTCTTCCTATCTCTCTCTATGTTTATAGTCCGCCGAGATCATTACTTCGGCGGACTGTTTCTATCTATCTCTCTATCTCTTTAGTCCGCCGAGATCATTTCTTCGGCGGACTGTTTCTATCTATCTTTCTACATCTATATCTTCAATAGTCCGCCGAGATCATCACTTCGGCGGACTCTTTCTTTCTATCTCTCTTTCTATTTTTATAGTCCGCCGAGATGATTACTTCGGCGGACTATCCTATAATATTTCCTGAATATGTGATGCTGACCATTGAACTATTTTCTGGATGGTCAACAGGGCTCATCCGACCCAAATCGTATCTCTCGGAAAATCGCGGTTGCAGAGGCATTGAAGCAATACACTGACTGTGAGTACCCACTTCGTATCAACATAAATGAGTCTCATACTAACCTTGTGTATTCAGTCAAAAAGATACACGATGACGCCATCAAAGCGTTCAAGGAATACCAGGATACTTTGGATCCCACCGTCGCCGACGTTGATGGGGAGTTGACATACCTCCTTCATGCTTTAACCTTGTCCGAACAATCCCTCAGCAAGAAAGAGGACCGAGTCAATGCCCTTGTCACTCAAGGTGATACCGAGGTAGAGATTATACCTTTCAGGCCTCCTGCGGCTCGTCCGATTGCCCCAGTTGGCAAGCGCAGGGCTGTGCCATTCGAAACTGGTATGAGATCTACTTTATTAGTCCTGATACACTGATCATGGTTTTCAATACTGACATGGGTCTCCACACTCGCTCTAGGGTCAAGAAAGAAGAGGGGCAACCCTTACATTGACGACGAGGCTGTCGACGATGGGGTGGAGAGAAAGGAGCGGGGTAGCAGTCGAAAGAGGCGCGCGAAAGAATTCAGAAGCACCGAATTCGTTAGTACCTCGGACGATGAGCGCACTGAAGACGACGACGACGACGACAACTCTGAGAGCTCATCTGAGGACGATACACCACTACCAGGTCCGAATGCTGGTGGAGCCACTGGGGGTCAGGTTGTGTTGGCCAAGGACATCCAGAAGAAGTCTTCAGCTAGGGCTGTATCACCTGACCCAACCGAGTACATGCCTGTGTGCGACACATCAATCTTCCATAATGGAAAGTCGATCTTCGATATAACCAGTGAGTGTCTCACCTACTTCATCTATATTTCTTTTTATTGCTTCCACCTCAGTCCGCCGAAATCAATGTTCGGCGGACTCTCATTACTACTGAGGTGGAATTCATAGTTCGCCGAAGTCCTTGCTTCGGCGGACTCTCAACAGCTCTTCCGCCGAAGTCCTTGTTTCGACGGACTCCGATCTTCGTACACAGTTGCTGATGCCTTCTGATGTTATTCAAACAGCTGTCCTGCGTAATATTACAGTGGCGGAAGATACGCACCTGCGACGCCTGGCTAAGGTATTGACCAACTATGTCTTCGATTGGGGCGAGGCATTCCAGGAATCGGTGATTGGTACTATCACTTGCTGGAACTATCACGAAAATAGTCAGCTCGGCCAACCTACGGACGAAGCTTTGCAGCCGGTAATCGTGTTGATGAAACGTATGGCCGATGAAAAGGAAACTCTCAAGAGAATCCAAACTTGTAAGTTTTACCCCCCCTCTCATTGTATTGTACTCCTCAGCCCTTCTCGAGTGGAGACACTGACTGCTTCCTGCAGGCCCTAGATTGATCCAGATCGCGGAAACCGATCCTTACCTGACTCCGAACACGATCAATTGGGGTCTTATCAACGATTCGACTCGCTATCCTTGGGATAAGCGCAACCGAGTTTTCCGGGCTTTCCATTCGATGGCGTGTAGAACTACTGATAGTTTAGTGTGGACCAAAGTACCTGATCTTCAAAACAAGATACACAGCGCTCATCTCACCATCCATCGAATTCTGCAAGAATCCGTCGAATTAATTTCGTACAATGCTCAACATGATCAATTCGACATCAAAACCTCAGGTCAGAATGCTGTTCAAGAAGGAATGATTCCGATGTCTCAAAGCATTGCCTGGCTTCACCAACAAGTCATGATCAAAGCCCAACAAGAAGAAGAGGCTAAAGCTAAGAAAATTCATCATCAAGGTATCTCTCATCTTCAGAGGAAAATACTTTTAATTATCACAGGTGTTATGTTAGTCTATGAAAGAGATGTATACAATAGAGAATTGAAAAAATTTCAACAGGTTACTAGAAGCAAAGCTGAGATTGCTGAAAGAAGGAAGGAATTAGGTGGCTCAGTTATCAATCAGCTTTCTGATTCTTATGTTAGACAAAATCCTTCAAGAGCCATCAAAGGCCTCAAGAGGAATGAAATACCTGGGCCTGATGCCTTAGCTAAAGTTACTGAAAGTGCAATCATCAAGCAAGCTGGAGATGATACATATGAACTCAGGCGTCAAGCCCTTCAAGCCCTGGCGTGTTTTTTTATGTTTGGTACTTCAGGGTTGTTTCATTGCTGGGGTTGGCCTAAAGAACAGAAGATGAAGGATGCTGCTGTTTTAATTCACATGTCAACAGTATTAGCTAAAAGACGCCAGAAGAAAGCTCAAGATGAACCTCATGTATTTTATCAGAGGGCTTGGAGTAGATTGGATCATCATATATACTCAATTTTACGAAAATTCATCAGCCCCAAGGATCCAACATCTTTTAGAAAGAAAGTGGATTGGCCAAGTATGACTGCAACTTTCCAGTCTGAATTTTCTCACACTACTCTGGCTTATCTCTTCACCCTGGACCTTTGCATGGAGATGCACTCTCCACTTTCATCTAGAACCCCTGATGGCTCAGTAGCTCCTGACTTTGAATACAACAAGAAGAGAGCTAAAGCTGCCCCTCTTCCCATTACAGAGTCTTTCAGATCTGTATTCTCTGCAACTGAAGGTCAGCCTACTCCTGTTACTAACCCTTCTGCTATGTACAAGGAAAAGGATGGTTCCAGGGTTATCAAGCGCCATCCTCTCAAGACTATCACTCAAGCCAAGGAGAAAGCTAGAGCTGAAATGACATCCACTCATGTTGAAGATGATGGTAATGGTGGTTCAGGTAGCTCTTCTAAAAATGATTGATTGAATCTTTTGTCCTTGAAATTTGTTTTCAACTTGTTGCAATTTTCCACATTTGTCCTTTTCTTATGATCTGTCTTCATTTATTTTGTTTGCTGCTATGGTTTGACAGTACATGAATATCAGAATGTTTTTGCAAATGTGCTGAAATGACAATACTGTGCAATGAGAGTTCCATGTGTGGAGACAAATTCACATTGACACCATAACATGCGCACTAAGGTTTCACATTTGATCAATCAAGTACAAACAAAGCTCCACCCTCATGAGTCATCAGCTGTTTTCACGATCATGTACAACCTCATCTACATGAGACACTATCACTATCTCCACATCTCTTGTATCGATGACTGCATCCACAACCTTAGATCTCTGGTCTTGCCAGCTTGTGTGACATCTCGATGTATTGCCCAACAGACGAAACACATAGCACGCCTTTGAGTGTGAAAAAAGGCCCGCCGGCTCATTCATTTCGGCGGACTACTCGTCTGGGTGCGAGGCTCTTGGCTTACTTCGCATATTACTCCGCCGAACGT